>JAQJVK010000002.1:43914598-44546456 GCA_035578135.1 Flexamia atlantica | reverse complement strand
TATCATTATTAGTTTAATTCTTATAATTTTATGTTATCCTAGCGTTATTATGATTTTAGTTTGGGTTTCTCTTTAATTTTCATATTTTTTCTGATGATTTCTAGAAGTATAATAATCAATATTTGCTCTCCACTGAGGTGCAGCATAGTTGTTGTGTTAATAGATTTTCCATGAGAGAATTTCTTCGGGCTGTATAGAAGTGGTCTCGAACCTGAATGTGAGATTAACTACTCGTATTAAGCCTTTATTTGTTCCTTTTGATTTTCGCTTTATCATCAACTTTTCCTCGAACTTCCAATATCCTAAATGCATACTTCTCCTCTTCATATGGTTCACAGTTTTCTTTCTTTAGTTTGTTCACATACGCATTCTAATGTCTGCAACAATTTTATTAGGCCCCCTGGCAACCTTCACCGTTACAGGTCTTCATGCAATCCCGCCATTCCCTGGATTTAGTCCATACTTCTTCAACACTTGATATTTAGGACTTGCTTGTACATACAAATATTGTTTTCTCTTTTTGTGGCTGGGAGGCCCATAGTTAAAACTCTGTCTCCTTCAAATCTTGAATAATTGGTTATGGATAACTAATTACTTCTATCCTAAGATATATTTCCTTTCTAAGCGAACCAGTAATCATATCTCCCAAGCTATCCTCCTTATTCCTAATCCTTCATATTTCTTGTTGGAGTGTAAAACCCTTCTTGAAGTACCACTTGGAAGTTGGAACACTTTTTTAAATAGAACTTCTTATTCGTTTGTCTCCGTCTTTAAAGAACTGATCAGGAATTTCTTTTAGACAGACAGTTTGAAGAGAATATATTTGTTTGGTATTGGTGAAATGAAATTTATTGGTTTACTTTATTACGTTTTTTACACCCACTTTTAAAAATTATTTTATGTGAGTGATTCTCTACAACAGATTTATTTTCTACAACAGATTTAAATGTTATTTGAATATTATATTTCAATATTAATAATCCACCAAGATATGAATGCTTTCACAAAGTAGTTGTTGTAAACTAAAAAAATAACCAAAAAATGTAAATAAATATCAACGTGACAGAAGGTAGACATTAAGGTTTTTCTCAAGACAGCTGTTAATTAAAATAAAAAGAGTTTATATAAACCATATGTTTGGTAAAATATACTTCCATTTAAAATACATGTGAACGTTAAAGTCAAGTGGGGCAAAGCATATTGAACTTAAGATTACAAAAATTATTCCATAACCTCTACAGAAAATTCCCTTTAATTTGACACCTCAATCATCAAAATCGGTTCATAAATAAAGGAGTTTTGCTGTACACAAGAAATTCCTTAGCAAATTAGTATAAAAAATAGATAGATAGATAGATAGATTCCAATCCGCCATCATAGAAAATAACATAATTTTAAACATTCACTAAACTTTTTTTTAACAACTTTGCATTATCCTTGACATTTGGAAAAGACTGCATATAGGAAATGTACGCGTAGGCAGAAGCCTGTGCGTAGGCCTGTTATCCAATAAAATTTATTTGGCTTATATTTAACAATTGTTTTATAAATTACTAAACTGATGACATGAAAATTTATAATGATAAGCTGGTTGAATTTCCTTTATAATAGAGAGAATTGACCATAATTTTAAATAATAACGATGCTTGCAGTGGTATGAGCCGGGTGGGCGATGCGGCGCCCGCGACTGATCTGGTGTTGTCGTCGCAACGCTTGGATTCCTGAACCCTGGCAACGACTACTGGCAACACACACCACGCACTGCCGCACTGCTACCGACACAACTTTGCTAATTTTAGAAATTTATATAAAATGTAGATTGTGTCAGTAGAGCTGGCTGCACCCGCCAGCATGCCTCGCCACCGCCGCCGACACAAGGTTCGTCTTACTTCTCCATTACCAAGTTTTTGCACCTATTTATTAACTCGTTTGCTTGGTTTCAACGTTGTTTGGATTTATTTTTGTTTAGTACTCACCATACGTAGGCCCCGTAATTTACTCATCATGCCTGGTTAAGCAATATTTAATTCCGATTCCTCAGTTAGTTTCTGAATAAGTTTTTGAATTAATTAGCGTATTGCAAATTCTAAAATAATATTTAAGTTAATTTTTTAATAATACGTTTTTTTCAAATTAATTATGTCACCAAGTTGAAATATGATCAATTTCAAAATAAGAGCTGATAATATGTAAAAATTAATTGTCTTGTACAATTTTTCTTGTACAGTAGTACAAGAAAACTATCTAATCTTTACTATCTTGTATGAGTAAAAAAATATTATTATACCGTGTGTACAAAAACTAAATAGGTTTAGTATATTTTTATAAAAATATACTAAAATCATATACATTAAAATCATATACATTTGTATGCCATAATCAATAAAATTAAATTTAATATTACGTCGTCTGCAGCTATTATAAAATAAATGGGTAGGCTACTGCATAAATACTGTAGTTCACTTTAGTATAGTAAATATTTTACAGAGTGTCGTATAAAATATTATTTAAAATCTTTAAAAAATAAGACCATTTGCATATTTTGTTGGGTCTTTAATTGGGTTTTGTTTTGTTTTGTGTTTTTGAATTTTCCTCTATAGGGAGGAAGCTGTTACCGTGGGTGCTGTGGTAGATAAGACCCAAGGTAATGAAGTATATTACTTTTGAGAACCCAAGAAGCCAAAACACTTGTTTTCGTATAATAGCAGAGAGTGTTTAAAAAAACACGATAACTCCCATGAAAATGGTCTGATCTCAAAGTATTTTTTAAATTCAATCTATCAATCAATAATATATTTATTCATCACGTACGCAAGGTACAAAGAATGGCGTCACTAATAAATTTCTACTAATCTAAAAATATTAATAACTAGCTGATGAACACGTTTTAACCCGTTGAAAAATAGTATATTTCGCAACAAGGGCCGAAAATGAGGTTTTGCAGGCTCGAGATCGTATTTCAAATTCGAGACGAAGTCGAGAATTTGAAACGATCGAGAGCAGCAAAACCCTTTCGGCCGAGATGCGAACGCTATTTTTCACCACACTACCCAATTTAATATACCCTAAATAATAAAAAAAAAGAATTAAGATTTGACTCACTTGAAAACACAACTTGAAGGTTATGAATGACGATACAACTTCTTTATTATGATTCAAACAAACACAGTTATGAAAATCATATGATCGCAACCATCCTGTCTTTGGAACATATTGAATGCCGTATAATTATGTGATGTTCTGACGTTGTTTCAAGCAAATAGACGATCAGCTGACTTTCGGCCCTAGGGCCCCAAACGTTTTCGGTCCTGTGGCGGCAAACGGTGTGTTTCGGTCCGCGTTTGACGTTTGTAAAACAGGTGATTTCGTCGTAGTGTGGTGAAAACATACATACTTCCTTGGATTCATGATTTAATATGTTAATGTTGCCATAACAACTACATGAGCTTCCCTATACTTTAACACTGAAACCTTGATATATCATAGGGCGTAGCCCTAAGGGAATTTTTAAAAATCCGTTTTATTGGATGCCTATGCCCTGTTCATACAACGTTTCTAGGTCCCAGGTCAAGTAGTTTGGGCTGTGCAATGTTGGGTGAGTGGTATTTGACAAATATATAATAGAAGAATATTAAATTTAGTAAATTTCATTCAGTACTACTTCCAAGTATTATTAATTACAACCTTTGAATTAATAATCTGTTCATAAATAAAAATAAGATAAATGAACATAATTATTCTTATCTACTTGTTTGTAAATAGTATACATATACATATAGTATATTATATAAAACGCCCAGAACCTTCCAGTCATTGTGTTCATTCCACAAATTCCTCAAAAGAATATAACACTTTTGATGTTAACAAATACCTTCACTTCATTTCTAAAAATTTCAAATTTTTGAGTATTTTTAATTTTTTGCGGAAATACATTGAAAAACTTAATTCCCCTATTGGTCGGTGGTTTTTTACAAAGTTCAGTTCTGTTTTTACGAATTACCAAATCTTCCTTATTCCTTGTGTTATAACTGTGAATTTTACTATGGATTAAAAATTTGTCTAAGTTTTTCTTTACATGGGAAATGGTCTCCAGTATATACTATATAAGCTATACACTGATAATTCCAAAGTTACTATGGCGAATTAAAAAATTCCGAGTAAATCATTCAAAAGGGATGTAATTAGGTACTCCCCCAAAAAGTTGTATTTTAATAAAAACAGCTTGTAGAACAACTTTTATTTTTTCCAATAATTGAGATAAAAAAATTTAAGTTGGTATTTTGAATCAATCGCAACAAAGGGCCGAAAATGAGGTTTTGCTGACTCGAGATCGTGTTTCAAATTCGAGACGAAGTCGAGATTCGAAACGAGAACTTGAAAACAAAACTTTGAGGATATGAGCGACGATACAACTTCTTTGTCCTTTGTTATGGTTTAAACGAATACAGCTATGGAAATCATATGATCACAACTATCCTGTATTTGGAACCTATTGTACAATAATGTGATGTTCTCACGTTGTTTCAAGCAACAAAACGATCACCTGACTTTCGGCCCTCTGGCGTAAAAGAGCTGGTTTCGGCCACCAAATTACGTTTGTAAAACAGGTGATAACGTCAGTGTGGTGAAAAATTATTTATGTCCAATGGTTAAAGATATCTGGAAATAAAGGTTTTAGTGTTTTACATCAGCAGTTGCATAACCTTCTCTCATGGTAGGTGTCATCAGTGGCGTTCGCAGGATTTATTTTCGGGGGGGGATAGGGGGGTATGGAGTACTCCCAAAGGGGGTCCAGGGGCCCTCCCCCAGGAAATTTTCATAAATTGCAACTGTAAATTCGCGTTTGTACGCAATTTAGAGGCATAACAACAAACAGAATAACTCCTGCTGATTTGAAGCTACTCACAGATTAAATTCTAAACATTTTAGATCACATTGAAATTCTAGCAAAATGTCTTTTACACAATCAAAGAAATACTAGCATATTTATATTGTAGGCATAACATTAAAAGACAGATGAGAAAGTAATTCAAGAATTATACGTTCTTTTCCTTAACCTTTAAAAAAATGTTCATCAACATTTAAAGAAAAAACTACTGTATAAATTCAAAGTAAAAATTACTGTATATCTCACATTCTCATTTATTGCACGCCTTGGACCTTCTGGACCTGAAGTATCCGGATCCTAAATTATCTGAGCGAGGTTGATGAATAGAATTAGAAAATGCAGATTGTCATACTTCTGTAACATTACTCAAGTCCCAGAACGCAACCGCAAAACTATTAATTATGTACACGCAAGTATCGAAGGCTAATAATAATAACAAAATAGTGATACGTCGAATAGTGGAGACCACCAGAAAAAGTTTTATCTCCGAAATTTGACAGACTTATCAGAAATCTGCCTAGATTAGACGGCGAGACTTGGTTTTCACGCAACTTAGGCAGACGATTTTCGTCTGCCGCGATGCTGCTACGAGATCGTCCGACAGACGAATAGTGTCCCTATGCAAAAATGATTATTAAGTATCATTGAAATCAACCAATAATACTATTATTAAGTATCATTGGTGGTATTATTAAGTATTATTAGTTCTCAATGGTAAATTCGAACGTATTCATTGGGCTATCAGCAAAAGTATTATTAAACATTAAATAATAGTAAATGATACTATTATTGAAATTTTCAATAATAATTAATGATACAAAATTTAAATTTCATAATACTGAATGATACAAAACATGAATACTTAATAATACTAAATGATACCAAACATAAATTTCAATGTTATTAATAATACTACCATTGGATATTCTATAATACTTAATGGTAGGATTATTGACAATCCAATAATACTGAATGACAGTATTATTGAAAATACAATGATAACGAATGATAAAAATATCGGCAACCCAATAATACTGAATAATAGTATTCTTTGAAAATTTAATACGCTCTTTTTCCAAAGATATTCTTTATTTGACACATAAAACTGATAGGAATGACACTTTATTTATTATATTAACAAATAAAAAAAGGTAGGCATAAATTTTAAACAACGAAGATCAGGTTAGTTGATTTTTTCCCTCCAGACAGCTGAAATGACAGTGTACACAAAAAAATCACAGAAAAATATTGGTTAGAGACAAATATTGGTAATAAACTATGCAGCATTACCAACAGAAGCATAAGGAATATAAAATGTCATCTCCTGCACATGCTTGAACATTTTAAACACAAGGTATATTTATGTAGTACCTTTATAAAATTTATAAAAGACTGTTTATTCCATTATCTGGGGTGGTAGCCTCTGGATCGATAATTAGGCTAACATCCCGGATAGCACAACAATGAAAAAAACCACGTAAAACTAATGTTTTCTATGTACATTTACAACGTGCCAAAAAGTACGTATCACTTTTAGGCAAAAAACTATGAAAAAAACATGTCACAACTTTAGCCGTCACTATCGATGGCCGTCACTGTCACATGAAAAAATACGTGAAAATTACGTTTTGATTTCACTTTATTTGTATAGATTTCACATTTTTCACCGAAAAATCATGTTTTTATCTAACTTTTTGTAATTTTCACATTTCCACGTAAAAATTACATTATAATTTTGTTTTATTTTCACATAGTGTAAATTGTTATGTAAAAATTATGTTTTAATTTCGTTGTTTTTCACATGTTTGACATTTTTCGATTAAAATTACGTTTTATACACCTCATACTTTCACCCTCTTTAACACTATTTACATTTAAAAAAAACACTCGTTAATTTGATATTAAATAACTACTTTCAATAAGTTGTTTGCATGAATAGCATATTTTTATTCAAACTCTTTAAAAAAAGATAACTAAAAATCAACATATTTGAATTGTGTGATATTTAACAATAACAATTTTGTAAAATTTACAAATTATTTTTAATTATTACAATAAATATCCAAGGAATAGTACTGAAAAATTTAAACACCAAACAATGTTGTTTTAAAGAGAACATTCCAGTCTCTAATTCTGGAAAGTGTTATTAGGTATCAGTACTACACCTAATAATACCTTTTCATACAAACTATCATGAATATTATTGCATCAATGATACGTACTAAATTTAATAATACCGTCAATAATACCTAAATAGCATTGGTACCATACATCCAATGATACTGTGTGATACATCTTTGGTATCATTACAAACATCCTATGATATGTGGTTTTTAATAATACCCAATAATACATACCTTCAATGATACGTATTTTGTTTAATGATACTCTATAATACCCTGAAATAATACACATTTTAGTCAATAATACCACTGGCAGGTATTATTGAATTTTCAATAGTACTTAAATTTTGGTTATACCAATAGTACTGTATTATTAAGTATCATAGAATGTATCATTGAGTATTACGATGTATCATTAAATATCAATGATATTCAATAATCATTTTTGCATAGGGTTAAAGCAGACGGCCGTGAGAAGACGAAAATATTATTTTGCCGCCTTTTAACATCGTGATTTTTTTACCATGAATATTTCACGTAATGTCAATGGCGGATTTACCACTAGGCCGACTAGGCCGTGGCCCAGGGCCGTGCGGCGATTTGGAGAATAATTTAAGCCACCGAGAGTGTGATTAGAGGGGCATATCGGGCTTCAATACGTAGTTAGTTACTAAAAAAAGGTCACCACTTTAGCGAGGCTGCAGGGACCTCTGGGAGGCCACACATACAGATCTAGGCCTAGGGCCGCGCGCCGGCCGTAAATCCGCCACTGCGTAATATGATGAGTCTTGCCACATCTGACGACGTTGGCGATCGTGGACCCGAGGACACCATTAATGGCCACTGATGTCATCAGGAGTTTTTGCTTGCCTTATATGTTCTTATAGGCCTACTCCCGCCAAATACTCACGATTACCGCAATAGGTAAAAATACCCTAATCCAATATAATCCCCGAATCAATTATCTAGAATTTAACTACCTATTTAAAACCCTTATAAAAGTCTAGCCAGTAATTATTGTGTAGTGTTCTCTGTTTAAAGGCAAGTTTAGTGATACCACCACCTTCATTATGAACGAGTTATTAATCTTCCCGAAAATTTCCCAATATCCCCCCCTGGGTATGCCCTGGGTGTCATTATATATTTAATTATATATTATAATAAAGATTAAGCTAGAGCTTGCCAAGATATATGCTGTTTTGAGTCTACGCCAAGTAAAATATGTCTGGAAACAATAAAATTCAGATATATTAATCGCTTTAGTATCTTATATGACTCTTCAACTCCATTGAACAAATCAGGAACTGGGAGATAATCATATTCTGATGTTATGACTGATTATTTTCAGTTTAATAATCTATACATATCGTAATGCAATAACGTTTGAGTGAAATAAAAAACCTTTTTTAAGTAACTTCTTAAACTTATTTGAGGTATATATAATCCTATTGGAATGAACATCTAATTGATCTTATTATCAGTAATAAGACATTGTAATTGGATTCTTGAGCTAATTACATACAGCAGCTGAAGAATCTAATAAAGAACCCCAAACCATCTTCCAGACACGTCGTAAATTAATAAGACATGACTTACAAGATATCAAGTATGCCCAATAAGAAATTCACAGAATACAGTCACATCCAATGAATTATTAACTGTCTGAGCGTTAAGAGATTCATGCATCTCTTTATTTGCATGAAGAGATTCTTCATTTGCGTAACAGTCGAAATGTAATCAGAACCCATGCAACATTCTTTTCATAACAAACTTGATCTTAATGTCCCTTACCCATTCTTACACAGGGTGTCTCCTACCTGAACAAACATATCTAGCGTTATTTCCGGGTCAAGACAAACACATTTTACTATAGGAACATGGGTCCCTGGTGCCTAGTTTTCCGTCTGCCTGTATGTGTTTTTTTTTTTAATTCATAACTCTTAAACAGTTTGAGGTACAGCATAGAGATTTTGCTCAAATGTTAATCTTATTATGACCTATTTTTGTTAAAAACTATACAAAAATATACAAAAACCGTTTTTAAATGGCGGCTATTTAAAATATTTGATGTCAAATTCTACAAAAACGGTTAACTGTAAAAAAAATTTGCAATATAAATAAAAATTACTCCATTTTATGTAATTTTTCAATGATGCCTTGTTTGTTATGATTGGATGAAGAATTACAGAGAAATCAGTTCTTTTTCTAATCAATGAACATTTTTCTCCATTTAAACAATGCAAAACAATGGAAAAGGAGTATTAGCATTGTTTAAATAAAGAAAAGTATTCATACATTGTGAAAAAACTAATTCCTCTGTAATTCTTTGTCCAAACTTAACAATATGGTAACACTGAAAAATAAATAGAATAGAGTACCTTTTATGTGTTCTATATGTGAAAATTTTTTTAAAGTTAACAGTTTTCATGGAATTTGGCATCAAATATTTTAAATGACCGCTATTTAGAAATGGTTGATGATATTTCTGTATAACTTTTAATCAAAATAGGTCTTAATAAGATTAACATTTGCGCAAAATTTGAACGGTGTACCTCAAACCGTTTAGGAGTTATGGATTTATTTGTAAAAAATACATACAGACAGACAGACGGAAAACTAGGTACCATGGAACTACATTCCTATAGTAAAATGTGTTTAACTTGACCCGGGGAATAATGCTTTATATGTTTGTCCAGGTAGTTACGGGTCACCCTGTATATTACCGAAATTCTTATGGCCTTTCTATTTCTCCATACTTATGCCATTCCTCTACTTACAGATGACTTCACTATAAGTACAGCTCCTCGTCGATATAGACACTCTAGGCAGCGACTTTTTTATATTACAATTGCCACACGGCCTTACACTGTAAATGACAAAATATCATTAACTGCCAAAATAGGCAGCGACTCACCACTCTATACAGCGTTCTTCAACTTAGATAGCTTTTCGTCACACTACGTACACTACGTAGCTCCTCACTACACTATCTATATAGCTCCTTACCACACAATGCAGCTTCTCACCACATTTTTTGCAGATCCTCGCCACTTCATGCATCTCGTTGTCAATCTATGCAGCTCCTCACCAATCCATATTCAGCTCCTCGCCACTCTATGCTGCTCCTCGCCACTCCATGCAGTTCCTTGCCAATCTATGCAGCTTTTCCACCACTCTAGGAAGCTCTCCTTACACTCTGGGACTCAATGCGACAGCTTCTTGCCACTAGGGATTCGTAAAATGTATGCATCTCCACACCATTCTAAACATCGACACTGTACACAATGATATTCTATGCAGCTCCAATCTAGGAAGCTGACCTCGCTGTCGACACAGCTCCTCGCCACTCTATGCAGCTCCTCGTCACTCGATACAACTCCTCGCCACTTTATGCAGCACCTCAACACTCTACTCAGCTCCTCATCACTCTAGGCAGCTTTCACCACTCTAGGCGGCTTTTGACATTCTTTCGGCGCAGCTCCTCGCCACTCTATGCAGCTCCTCGACACTCGATGCAGCTCCTTGCCACTCTATGCAGCTTTTCCACCACTCTACGAAGCTCTCCTTACACTCTGGGACTCAATGGGACAGCTTCTTGCCACTAGTGATTTGTAAAATGTATGCATCTCCACACCATTCTAAACTGAGGGCTTGCCTAACTAGGCAGCTCCTCGCTGTTTGTCAGCGGCTCTACTTTAGGCAGCTCCTTACCACTCAAGGCAGCTATTTGTTACTTTAAAAGCTCCTCTTCTCTCTAGGCACCCTCTGCTAATTGAGGTAGCTCCATGTTAACAAGCATATTGTAATGCCTAACTATTAACATTATCGTAATTAACAACGTTTTATTTTCACAGTCATAACACTAGAAGGACGGAATGGATTTTAAGTTTGAGGTGTCAATTTAAGAATATTTTCTTGCAGATTTTCAAATATGTCTCAGGATTTTAAGAAAAGGCATCACTTAAGTACAAGTTTGGACAGTGTGTGGCACTATCCGACAACACTACACCAAACTCAAGTAACTCATGACATAGTTTGAAATAGTTCTAACTGTTAACTACGGCACAATACTTTAATAACAAAAATCATCACAAAAGTTTGTTAGTCGACCTGCAACAACACAATCTGATATTGAGGTAATGGGAAAACATTTTTGAGTACCCTAATAATTGTTTTTCAGAAAGAGTTAAATGGTGGCTTAAAAAATACAAGGATATATATGTTTTTTAGTGTGATATAAAAATCATTATTAGTCCAGGCAATGAATGCTCAAAAAGAGGTATAGAGGGAATTGCATGGATCACAATTTTTGACTTTGTAACTTTGTTTGGACTAGTTAGGAGTAAAACATATCAAAAGTCCCCGCCCTTAGCCCTTGAGCCGGCTGGGCTGGAAGGGCCTAAAGGTACAATTTTTTGGTTTTTCCTAAATATCTTGAAAACTATCAACTTTTAGTATTCCCTATTAAATTTGAAAATTAAAGACAATTAAATTTCCTGTAAGAAAAATATATAATATGTCTACTTTGGTCCAACCGTTTACAAGGTAAGCACTAATTTTGTTAATATTTAAAAAATATCCCTTCCATAAGAAATACATGTAAATTTGAGGGTAACATTGATGCCCAATTGGGCAACGTTTTTTTCAATGAACAGCATTCAGGAAATATTGACGAAATTTCCAGTAATTTGACTGGTCTAAAAATTGGTCTAAAATTATAAGGCGTTGGCGAGCTCACAATATACGTTATTTTTCAATGAATTATAACAAATTGTAATAATTCCTTGAAAAATAACGTTTTTTGTGAGCTCGCCAACGCCTTAATTTTAGACCAATTTTTATGATTGAGGTGTCAAATTACTGGAAATTTCGTCAATATTTCCTGAATGCTGTTCATTTTCCTTTAGGTGAAAAAAGCGTTGCCCAATCGGGCATCTATGTTACCCTCAAATTTACATGTATTTCTTATGGACGGGATATTTTTTAAAAGTATTAATAGAATTAGTGCTTACCTTGTAAACGGTTGGACCAAAGTAGACATATTATGTATTTTTCTTACAGGATATTTAATTTTCTTTAATTTTCAAATGTAGTAGGGAACACTAAAAGTTTATAGTTTTCAAGACATTTAGGAAAAACCAAAAAATTGTACCTTTAGGCCCTCTTCCAGCCCAGCCGGCTCAAGGGCTAAGGGCGGGGACTTTTGATATGTTTTACTCCTAACTAGTCCAAACAAAGTTAAAAAGTCAAAAATTGTGACCCATGCAATTCCCTATATAACCTTTCGTTGCCTGGACTATATAGTTTGGTTTGAAGTTGTGTAATTTTAAGTTAAAATGAGCACAAGTTATGATGTTACAGAAGACTGGGAATCCTCCACAAGACCAGGATCCCGGGGAGGGAGACTCGACAACTGGCTCAGAAGATGAATACTATGTTGTCAAACAGTCAGACACCCTGGGACGGTGAGCTGAAAAGGTCCCCTTACACTTTCTCGTCACATACTTTCACATAAAAATGAACATATAAAAAGTTTATAGATCATGTTAAATCTGTCGATCTATGTAAATGAATCTGTAATTCTAAATTGAAGATGTAAACCATGTATTTAAAATGGATAACCAGGTGATCATATTGTTTTGAAATCATATCAACCATTTGCTAATTTAGGCATCTTGTAGAGTTTCTGATCATAGAAATAAAATTTAATTAAATCCCTGTTAGGATAAAACAAAGTTTTTTGGTGTTGATTCATTTTTCAAAACATTTATAACTTTTTTGAAGACAGTTGCTACACTTCGTTCAAGTTAACAAATTTTGAACTTTGTCAAAAAGTCTTCGTTTAGAAACAATTTGTTTTGAGATAGGTTCCTTCAGAATTTTGCTGGTAACAATAAAATTCAGCCATGTTTGATGATATTTTTCTGAATCCATGATTTCATAAGACATAAGATTATATATGATCTTATTTTTAAGATAATTTTATAAAATTATTACCTTACTTCAAACAGTTAACATTTTTTCTTGTTTAGTTACAAACTGACGTTAAAACATCTTTGACTTGAAAAATTATTGACTTATATTTTTTATAGGCCCTACCTATATTTTTTAAGCTCTTTCCAACAACCCCAAAGTATAATAATAATAAGGGTTCAGAACTGTAAGAGGAGTTTTAATCACAAAAAAACATTAGCATGTATTAATAAGACACTTTAGATTGATGTTTGTTTTTGTAAATGATAAATTCTCAGTTATTAAAATGAACTATATAACCAAAAAACCCCTGCCCCTTACATAAAACATATTAGCAAAAGAGTAGACTTTTCTTTATTAGAGCCTCGGATACACAACAATGTATAATACGACAACCTCTATGACATTTCACTTTTCAAATCCCCTTACTATTGCCATAATGCTCAATGTTAAGTGTAACCTCTATAACTCAGCTATTTCATCTAAACAATCCCAATATATAGATTTTGTCCGATTCACTTCGTAGCTCTGAACGTTTAAAACACGACTTTTTCAGGAACCAACCTCAATGAGACAACTCAAAACTTCATACGCACAGTTCAGTTCTTACAATTTTATGGGCAATGGTTCTCACAGTGAGTGACTCTCCAGGACGGATGTTTTGGTTAATCTACAAATTTCTGTATACTATATGGATACAGGTCTTAACTTGGAAATTCCACTCCCCCTGCACACCTTCATCAGACATCTTTGACAAAAGGCAGATCAATCATTGGTAGTAAAAACAAAACGGAGATCAGCGATCGTGTAGATATTGATGTTGTTGATATATGCGGTCTAAAAAACCACTGACTACTATTAATTAGATTATTAGAATGAAATCCGATGAAAAAGAAATCACGTATATTATCAAATAATTTATTCAGTCATCTAAACTCCACATGACTTTGAAAATGTATCATCCTTGGCTGTAAAAGAGGATGTTAGTTTGTGTATATAATATATGACCGGGTTGGTGTTGTGTACTACTGTAAGCCAGCTACTTGGAGGTCACGAATTGTGGATAGTTATATAAGCGATGCCTTGTTGGTGCAAAATTCCCTGGTGGGGATTAATGTCCGCTCCAGTGAAGGCCCTACACTACGTTCATCCATAAAGACCTTACTCATATTTAGAACAGTTCGTAATTCAGTGATATTGTGGTTCGGATCCCATGTTAAATTGTAACAGGTCCCTTGGTTGCCATCTGTTTGCTATGAAATGTGGTACTGTACATAATATGTGTCCAATTTCATGTAGAAGGTTTATAAATTTTGCAGCTTGCAGTAATCCATTTTGTTCTAGCTCAATTTGGTCCCTCCCCAGAGGCCCAAAAGAATTCCCATTTCCATTTCAACCTTATATATGCAAATTGTATTGTTTACATAAAAGCATTGACTATAAATAATTGGTAGACCTCTCACTCTTAAGGCCCATCTGTAGCTAGTTTTGAGTGACCTAGAATTTAAAGTTTATATAAACCAATTGCTAACTTATTTATAGGAGAGGAAGAACACTGTAGCTTTTGCAACCAACATTTTTTGCGAAAGTTGCTCTAAAATACTTTTATTATAAAAGGTATCTATAGAGATTTCAAAATGCTTGATAATGTGACTATTAGCTGCCTCTACCTTTGTTATCACTACCCTAAAAAGAAGAGCCCCTCGATAGGAAGTCAGTTTTCTGAACCCCCTTGAGATTTGTCTTAACAAGATTCTACTGTAATAGTGGGGGAGCTAGGCAAAGAAAACTATAAGAAAACTGCAAATTGTGATAAGAATGTGCCCTTTGGTGAGAATGTAGTTGAAAGTTAGGCAATAAAAATAAGAAGGGGAGGCAACGCCTAAAGTTGTTATAATCCAAAATGGCGGCTATTTTTCAAAATGGCTACCCGTATTTTGTTTTCACTTATTGATTCACTGATAAAAGCATAAAAATGGCATTAACACTATTAATAATTGGTATCATATTAATCTGGAGATTCTGGCCTTTAATTCAAGACCATATTTATAATATTTTACAAATATTTCATCCTATACTCTTATATGAGCAATGTTATCGTCCGTTCTTGTATACTTCTTGCTTGCTTGCTTGCTTGCACAAAGATCTCAAAAACGGCTCCGAGGATTTCCTTCTAAGTCTGGAAATAAGCAATTTATGACTCAAAAACGTCTTTTATGCAGATTACTTGGCCAGAGAAAATCTATTAACGTAATAAATCGAATTTTAAAGTTGTAAAATTTTAACATTGCCTTATGAGTTGCCGAGATGGCAACGAAAATAAACAAGGAAAGTGTAAACAAATGAAGTAATCATAACAGCTGTTTGGAATCTACAGCCATCAAGGGAAAATACAGCAATTGGGATGAAGAGTCCATGGAGCATTTATCAATTTTATGACATTGAAATATTTTATAGTAACTGAATGAACTCGTAAACATGAAATAACACCGAGCAAGGCTCGGTCCACCAGGTACTCTCTATAATATAAGTTTGAATAACGAGAGTTCTAAAAGTCTGGAAACGGCTTAATATCTTTTTCTCTAAATTTCTTAGAAAATTCAAACCTTGCATATCAACTTATCTGTATAAAAACAACTTTTTGCAAGCTTTGCCATTTTTTGACCTCCACCAGGGGACGGCCCACGAAGAGTAGGTACACAATTTTTAATGTAAGCATAGGTTGATATGCACATCATTTTAAAGGGCTATTTAAGTGGAGATCAATGCCGGAAACTACGTCTCAAAACGTCCACACGTTACAAAATGGCGACCATTTAAAGTTTCTTTTGATACATCTTGAACACCCTGTAACTCGTAAACTGTTCGATATTTTTTAGAACAGTTATGTATTTTGAAATCTCCTTAATCTCACATTTACTGTGATATGTATCACGTAAATATATTCAAAATTTGATTTTTTCCAAAACTATACGATTTATGTTGGTACTGCTGTTGCAACACCTAAAGTTGTTATAATACAAAATGGCTGCTAGTTTCAAAATGGTTGTTTGAAACTACAGCTATCTCTTCTAAGCTTTAGTTTCAGATGAAAGTTCATCTACATTGGGCAAAGTCTTTGAGAAGTCTGTTAAAAATAGACTTAATTGATGGCTTGAAAGACATAATCTTTATTCCCCAACCCTATTTGTTTCCCGAAAGGGCATGAACTGTATTTACAACCTGGCACTGTTAACTATTGACATCCAAACAGCACTTAGCAATTAGCAATACATTAGCATGGTGCAGTGTCGTCTAACTACTATATCTCATTGATATTATCATAGATAATGAAGGAATGCATATGACTTTGTGAATAATTTAAAGGTACTGGCAAACCAAATTGTTTATTTTTGTACAATTAATCTTGCAATTAATTTCTAATGATCTCGTCAGCAAGTAATACACAAACATATCCATTGTCTTCAGATCAGCTTTATCTTTTCATCTTTAGTAAAGGAATTCATCAATAATAATAATAATAATAATAATACTGTATTAATATTTTTTATTGGTGTATTGATCATAAGAAATACATGACAGTATGTAAAGAATGCGCTATTACATGAAAAACTCTTTTTACTTTCTTCAATTAATTGTTAACTGATTTCCAAAAATTCATATTGTTAAAATAAAGTCTTCAACTTTACATGTTGATAAATTTGTTAAGACAGGAATAATTTTTCTTTGAAATTTTTTCTTATAATAGTTGCTTGAATTAATTTCAGTCACAATTTTATTTCAAAGTTTAATTTCTATATAGTTCATGATTTTCTTGTTTTTCTGTTTTGAAAGCTTTTGAAAGAATCCTGTTCAGCACACTACGAAAATGTCTCAGCCTCATGAGGCCTTTACCTCATAATGCCACTGAAGTAGTGGTTTGTGTTTTGCCTTATCTACATTAACGGAGGAGACCAGCTTCATTAAAAAATATATAAAAATCTCTGGTTGCTCCAACACATAATTGAAATAATAATAAATGTTTTGCAACTGTTGGTACTAAAAAATGTGTGGATAAATTTCTATTAAACCCTTCACAGTTGTACAAAAAGTTAATTATTTCCCAAAAATGTTTAAAAATTAGTTCCCATTGATCCAATTGACCTAATCCTTCCTAAGTGTGCCATAGTCAACTGCTAACACTGAATAGCCGAGTGGATAAAGCGCTCACCTGAGGTGACCTGAGGGTCGCTGGTTCGATTCCTGACAGGATCGAAACTGGGTCCAGTTGCCATTTGTCATTGGGCTATGAATTAATGATCCTAACATAAGGTCACCGTTAGATAGATAGTAACAAGACCCAGGTTTGGACCGTTTCCGATCAAAATGTTAAAAAATACCACTGGCGTTGAAATAAACAAAATTAAAAAAAAACACTTTAAAAGCACTGTTTTCTTGCTACTGTACTAGTATTTCTAACGACGACTCTGCATTTGCTGCTTCCTCACTGCCAGATTAACGTCTGCTGCAGCCCTAAGCCCAGATTTCTTTGCAGCCCTCCTGAGGCCCCCAACAGCCTCGTGAAGAGCTTATTTTACTTTAACTATGTTTTGAAGCCAAACTATCCCCTCAGATTCACTAGAAATATCTTATTTTTGACCATGTGCTGCCCCCAATCAGCGTGCAGCCCTAAACCCAGGGATTTATGGGCTAGTGGTAAGTCTAGCACTGAGGCTCCTCACACTAGCTAGATTTTCAACTAACAATTTTTTATTTGAAGTGGTTGCAATGTAACTCCCCCACTTGCACGAGTAGCTTATGAGAATTTTCATTAAAAGCAACTTGCATGACCATGTGAGCCAGTGATTATATAATCATGTGCCCCTCGTCAGTATATAATCTAGGGGCCTTATCCATGAATGTTTAGCTCACTCTGAGTCACCGTTGCAGGTACCTGGTAGCCTGCCGGGATATTGCGGAGGGCACCGTTATCATCAGCGAGTCTCCTCTGGTGGTCGGACCAGTCCCCGACTCCCCGCCCATCTGTCTCGGCTGTTACACGGAGCTGCCTGACATCCAAACAGCTGATAGGTAATGCAGACTATTCAGTTGATCATTCGTTATTTCAATCTTGTTTACAAATCCTAACTTTTTTATATTTTTTTAATGTACTGGGAATTTTAAATTTATTTTCAAACAGGAGATCATTAAATTTACATATTAATATGCAAGCGGTTTTCTTTCCCCAGTCAAACCCCAATAATGGCTGGACGGATTTTAATGTATGAGGTGTCAAATTAAAGGGAATTTATGTAGATTTGACGATACTTCTCAGAATTTAAAAAACGGCATCACTAAAGTACAGTAAAGGGCTGAAGTTTCGGACCAGTGGCGCTATCCATCAACATTTGACCAAGCTCAGTTCAATTTGTTTACAATTGAACATATGGTTATGCTTTGAAATAGTTCTGTAGGTAAACCACTAATTGCAGTGTTTGCAAGCGAAGCTGAAACAGTGTAATCTAGTTTATCATTAATATCTCAATATTGGGATTGAAAAATGTAGAAAGTTTCCCAAAAAACATTTAAGTTTATTTAATATTTAATCAATTTTGTTTAGAACTGAATAAAATCCTACAATCGCGAGCAGCAAATACGGCGGGTGAGTGAGTACGCTGTTAGCGAAATTATTGTTTATTATTTGGTTGGGTAGTTAATCAAATATCATCATATGGTATAGTAAACACAAATTTATAGGTTAAAGACCCTGAGAAATGTAAACAAAGCTTTGACAGTTCAACAAAAAAATTTCACTCAGTCATTTCAGCTGTGGTTTAGCAGACAATTTTATGAGTTTACAGTTTTTGCCGCCCGCCGTATTTCGTGCTCTCTACGCTAACTTTTAAACGAATTTTAATTTTATTCATTTATTTTATGTGCAGGTGTAAAACCTGCAAGTGGCCTTTATGTTCTAATAACTGCAAAGGGTTAAACAAAGAAAATGGCCACAGTAAAGAAGAATGCTTACAATTAACCAAGTGTCCGATTGAAAGCAGTAATCTCTCAAAACAACAATTATACAATGCTATTTTCCCACTGAGGTGTTTATTATTACGGGACCATTGGCCTGAGAAATGGAATATTCTAAACAGCATGGAGGCTCACAATGATGTGCGAAAGAAGCGAAATTCCATCTGGGACTACAATCAGAAATCAATTGTTGATCGAATCCAAAAAGAGTGGAATTTGGAAAAATTCACCGAACTGGAAATTCACACTATTTGTGGCTATACTGAGGTATGTTCCAAATTCATCCTTAGTTTTTCCACTATTCCATCAAATTACCGGTGTTCTCAATCACCAATAATAACAATTTAGAGTGACTGAGGAAAAATTCAGATCATCTTAGGAACTCTAGATTATAATTGTCCACTTTCAAGCATTAGTAAGGACCAATCTGAAAGTCATCCAAAAAACATATTTTTTAATAACTGAAAGTGGTTTTTTTCTTGATTTGAATGCTTTCCAAAAATACTGATCAACAGCATTTGAGACCACTACTATAATATGTTGCCACACTTTTCAGGTAAATGCATTTTCTATCGGCGGTGATTCAGTTAACATTCAAGGCATTTATCCAAGAGCATTCCTCATCGCTCACGACTGTGTAGCCAACACTTCCCACACAGACGATGAGGAATACCAGATGAAGATATTTACCTCGGTCAAACTCTCCAAAGGTGACATGATCTCTTTGTCATACACCAATTCTCTTCAGGTAATTGATTAATAGAATATTATTAATTTAACAGAAGGGCATATATTTAAGTACTGTACTGTAATACTTCCAAAATTTGCATTTTCAAAAGATTATTAAAATATCAATAAGAATCTGTATGCAATAAACTGGAACAAAGTTGGTTATTTATTTTTGTAGTTTAAACAAGGTGCATTTTAAGGTAGGTATGTCATATGTGGGATCGATGGAACTGTTCAGAAAAACAGAGAGATTTGTAATCTCTAAGTATGTATGCCCGATTCAACAAAGTTTTCTTTCATGAAAAAAAACCAAAAAATGTTTGCTTTGCAGAAGTTTTTCGCAATAAATAACAAAGGTTACCGATAACAAAAGTCAGAAACATTTAAAATAACCTAAAACCATCATCACCTTCAGAGGCAAAAAAAGAGTTTGAAGATATTTTCTATAGCCCAAGGTTAAACCTCTTTTTTAGGTTAACCACGTTTGGAGAAAGTGGCCCTAAGTAATACATTTACTAAGCCCAGATAATTATCTTATCACTCTTAACAAGAAATATACGCTTTAATAAACCCAAACTAATTTTTATTCTACAATTAATACATGAGTGAAAATTTTTTATCGTGCCCTTTAATGTCCCTGGCTTCTTATTTCGTAGATACTGTTTTTTTAGTATCTATTACGTGTTTTAATATTTTTTGGGGACGGGGGCGACATTTTGAAAATATTTATTTGGTTGTTAAAGGGTTCTAGGTATTTTTTCCGTATTTTCAAAGTCACGAATGTCACGACCGTAACTTGTCCCTTCTTCAACTTTCATGCTATTTTTAGAACAATTATGGATGCTTAAATAAATAATGCTATTATTTTATATCATCACTAATTATTAAACTTACAAAAAAAGAGTATTTAATAATTTTTTATTTATTGCGAACTGAGTATTACGACAAAATAAGTCTGTCCCTCGATTTTAAGTCCCGACCGTAACCGCAAAATTTGGAACTTTGGAACACGATAGTGGCGAGCGTGGTGGCGATAGAGTCAGTTGGTTTGAAGAGACAGAGGTGAACGGGAGTGTTTTACGTTGCTCCAGAGATTTTTCTTTGTTTTCAAACTTATCAAGGTTGATAAAGGTAAGTTTGTGTTTTTGGTAATTTTGATATGTCCAAGACCGTAAGAGTAGTTTGTTACAGTAGACATAGTGTTAATTTTTTTTGATATGATATTTAATTACTACTGTAACCTAGAAGTCCACTTTGTCTTCTCAAACATGAGGTGCAGGGCTAGCACCAGAACAGAGACAAATAATTGTAATGTCACTGACCGTATTTGTCACGACTGAAACCATTGTTGTCACGACCACGATAGCCGTATCGATTTTACGGGGGTACGGTCGTGACAATCATTATAAATTTCGTTGTAAATTGCACTATTCAGTTGAAGTGAAAGACTATTTTATCTTATAACAGTACAATTGAGGATTTATGAAAAAATAAAATTGTAGTTTTTGAAATATGTAAATATTGAAGGTAATGCTTGTATTTTATTATAAATTTATGTGGAATAGAGTACAGTCAACTCCCAAATAACCAGGTTATTGGCCCATTAAAGTGCCAAGGATAATTTAAAATGATAATTGAAAACAAAGGCATTAAATAAATTGAGTAAATCGACCGGCGATTCTCGTTTGTCCCAGACCGTACCCCTTGTCCCTGACCGTATCTATCATGATTTGGGTTATAAAAACTACAAAAATTGATATATCATCATATAAAACTATAATCACACACAAAACAGACGCCCCTATGAGGACATAAAGGTTTTTCATATGACAGGAACGATTGCTTGGAGCTAGACAAACTTTAAGAAATCTTTTTGCTTTTTTGATTTTTTTTAGTTTTTAGATTTTTTTTAGAAATACCAAATTTACTAAAAAAATGAGCTGTTTATTGCAATGTTGCCCTAAAACTAAATCTATTTACAGCAAAACATATTTATCAAACCACATTAAATATTTTTTAATCTTCATTTTTATGTTGGTTACGGTCAGTGACAAAAATTTGTTCTTTCATGAAAGATGCTGTATCATTGAATATACTCACAAGATTTTGCGTTACCTTGGCTAATTTATGAATCTTCAAATGTCAATCAATAAAAAACAATCAACAATGTTTTGAAAAAAAGAAAAAAATTTTCGCAAATGTTTTTCCTAAAAGGGCAAGATAAAAAATTATCACTCACATGAGCGATTTCCTTTTCACAGTCATAACTTCAATAATGGCTCGACAGATTTTAAAATTTAAGGAGTAAATTTAAGGGTATTTCTTTGCAGATTTGTTAATACATCGCAGATTTTTAAGAAGGAGATTTACTTAAGGAGAGTAAACGGCTGAATTTTTGTATCAGTGGCGCTATACATTGACAGTGGATCAAACTCAATTCACTTTGTTAACAACTAAACAAATGGACATGGTTTGAAATAGTTCTTAACGTTCTAACCATATATTGCAGCACTTTAATGAAAAATTGCTTAAGTGTTTGCAAGCAAGAGAGTGATCTAGTAGCAGTTAATGCAATAAAAAAACCATAACCCTCCTGAATTCTTTATTTCAGTGCACATACAAAAGGAGGGAACACCTAAGAAAGTGCAAGTTCTTCGAGTGTTCGTGTAAGCGATGCAGCGATCCCACCGAGTTGGGGACTTACCTGAGTGCAGTCAAGTGCCGGGAGTGCAGCTCGGGCCGAGTGCTGCCCACAGAGCCGCTGCGCGATGAGGCAGACTGGCGCTGCGACAACCCCGAGTGCCGCCACTCTCACCCTGCTCGCGACATCCTCAGTGTCAACAAAAGGTACACCTCGGCAACCTTGGCTCCTTGACTGAGGTTCTAGATGGGGTATGTTCCAAATCTGCAGCTCTGGTGAATTTCATTCAGACTTCCAAATCTTATTCTTTTGTGACCAACTGCATCACGTTCATCCAGTAAATGATTTTGGTTTACTCTTTGTCTAATCAGAATTGACAGTCACACTTAGCGCTTAATTCAATGTTCTTCTTACAATAACAACTGGGTATAAAAACTATAATGTCTGACAAGAAAATCCGAGAGGCACTCTGAATCCTCATTAGCAACTCCGATTAGAGCCGGAGATGTGCTATGGTTAGAGTTACCAATTCCATGGCTGGCCTGCTAATAACAACTGAAAAAGTAATAGATATCTAAAACTTTTAATTCACTAAAATTCTCAAACTTTTAAATAAATATGTATTCAAATTTGTTTTTTCCCCCATTTCAAACCCTGCCTGCACATTTGTACCAAAAAACCTCTGTAATCTCTGAAACTCTGCAATCTTAACTGCAAGCAGTTCTGTAGGATAGATCCATTGAATCTTTGTTCTAAGTACAGACACTTTTGACTATTCAGACCAGTCTACATAAGCTCAAAGGCTGTGGGGAAAAGTTAGAATTCTGTTATTGGAGCCAGTTTCGCAACACTGTTTGTTTACCAGACTGATGCTGATGATGGTAGGCTGCCGGAAATGTTCAGGACTCTAGAAGGTTGAACACCTTAAAAATTCTGGGTGTGAAACGGTTGATTAAAGTTAAAGTAAGGACAGCATTGATGAAAGCATTGTAATATGTTCGTGATCTCACCTGCATTTATATGCAATATAATATTGTATTTATGTACAGTACACCTCGCATAATCCGGACCCCATATTATCCGGATCCCGGATTATCCGATCGGTCCATCCGAGAAATTAAAAAATTATAATCACAGAAAAAACGTAAATTTAATGAGTTCCTTGAAATGTGCCTTCTAAAAGTAAAATGTAAATGCAATACATTCAATTGAATTCAATTCAAAATCTCTTTATTCACGAAGTACTCAGGTACAATGAATGGTGTCAATAAGATACAGAAAATTATAACTAAAGTAAAAATAAATTATTCTAACAGTGCAATTTTTTTTACATTCAATTTTTTACAGAAAATTTTTACTAGGCTAAAGTAAAAATAAATTATTCTAACAATGCAGTTTTTTTTTTACATTTCAACCAAAATTAAAAGTACTGGAGTATAGTTATTTAAAAAATTCCTTAAATCAATATAATGCTTTATTCAAGAGAAAGTTCTTTAATTTTCTCTTAAATTTGGACGGAGAAACCTCTGTTTGTTCTATAATCATCTGGGAGGCTGTTGATAAACTTGATCCCTTTATATAATGTTTTCTTCTTGTACATTTCTTTTTTATGTTTTGGAATGACAAAGTTCTGTCTACCTCTGGTGTTGTATGCATGTATATTTGATTGTTTTAAGATGTCGTTTTGGCGGGTTTTTACATTAAGAACCGTTTTAAAAACAAATAAACTGTACACTGTCATAATCTCAAGATTTTTAAAGTGTTCCTGGCATGGTGTGTCTGGAGCAATTTTGAGAATAGATCTGATGGCAACTTTTTGAAGATGTAAAATTTGTTTTAAATTATCATCTGATGTTGCGCCATATATTTCCAGGCCGTAAAAAATATGTGATTGAACAATTGAAAAGTAAACGGTTTTAAGAATTTCTATATCACAGAAAAAAGACAAGTGTTTTATTGCAAAAATCCCAGAGCTGATTTTTTGACAAACTTTAGAAACATGGCTAGACCAGTTTAATCTCTAACCCATAATTAAGCCTAAGAACTTCACATTTTCCTCAGTTTCAATATTTTCAGGGTTGTTCTCAGTGATTCTACAGGAAAATTTTACAAGTTTGGTTTTATTTTCATTTAAGAGGTTTTTGGAATTTAAAAAGCTGGAGAGCTTAGGAAACAGACTTTGCATGGACTCAAAAACCATTTCTGGAGTCTCACCAGATATAGACAGACTTATGCCATCTGCATACATGCATACATTATTTCTCACCTTTAAAACATGACCTATAAAATTTGGCAAGTCATTCAGATAACATAAGAACAGAAAAGGTCCCAGAATTGATCCTTGTGGGACTGAAAATTTTACACTCTTTAAGTTTTGACTGGCATTCTCGAATTTGTGTGGTATTTCCCCTGCAGTCACTACTACTGATTTCAACATACTGCTGCCGCCCCTCAAGATATGATCTCAGCCACATTAATTCTTTCCCCCTAATTCCACATTTTTCAAGGGACTCTAACAATGTCTTATGGCAAACACTGTCAAAGGCCTTGGTCAAATCGAGGAAGGCGCCAACAGTATAAGAGCGACTATCTAACTCTTCAATTATGTTTTCAACATAGTTAATAATGGCAGAAATAGTTGATTTATTTTTTTGGAATCCATGTTGTTCAGTGTTTAAAATTTTGTTCTTTTCAAAATAATTTACTAATTGGTTAAGCATGCGTTTCTCAAAAATCTTTGATATGGATGGTTGTATTGCTATGGGTCGATAATTTAATGGGTTACTAGAAACACCATTTTTATAAACAGGAACAATTTTAGAAATTTTTAACTCTCCTGGGAAGCTACCATTTATAATAGATGCATTGACAACATGTAGTAAAGGCTTAATCAAAACATGTTTGGCTTTTTTTATGATCATAAAAGGCTTTTTTTCATCATACCCTGATGACCACTTTGGGTTTATTGAATTAATAATATCATCTAACTGTTTTTCATTAAGTGTACTGCAGTGAAAACTTAAATTGTGTGCACTGAAAGTGTCAGAAGCAGAGAGGCTAGGTGTCATGCTACTTTTAAGTTTTGGTGTGATACAATTTTCAACCAGATTTAAAAAGTTATTGTTCAGTGCATTTGCCACAGCCATAGGATTTGAAGTAATACTTCCATCTATTTATAGTTCTATTGGTGGAGGAGTATTTTTTGAAACCTTACCCCTCTCCTTGTTTACCAGTGCCCAAATAGTTTTTTGTTTATTTCTGGAATCCTTAATTTTTGTGCTGAAATAATGTTTTTTCTTGTCATTAATCAAATTTTTGTACTGACTCTTCTTTTGTTTTAAAATTACCTTATTCTCAGTGTTATTCTTTTGTGACCCCACCAATAAGTTACAATTAAGGACTTCTTGTCTTTTTTCTTTAATATCTCTGTCAATCCAATCGTATATCTTATGCACTACTCTAGAAAGCACCTTAGGGAAGTTAATGTTAAAGTGATATTTTATTACATTAAAGAAATAAGTGAATTTTTTATCACAAGGTGACTGATATAGAGCAAGCCAATTTTCTTTACCAATATCCTCTATAAAGCTCATTATATTTTGTTCTGTTTATTTACGAGCCTTTTTTAATACAATATTACTTTTGTGATTTTTCCTTTCTGCAAAATTAAATCGAAGAGACTTGACCACCATGGTCAGAGAGGGCAGTGATAAAACAAGTAATTTGAAAATGACTCTTATCAAGATTAGTGACAAAATTATCTATAGCAGACTCACTCTTATCTGTCACCCTTGTGGGTATAGTTACAGCATACATCATTTCATTCATATTTAAGACATTAACAAACCTTAACTTTCTACTGTCTTCTTTCAACACATCATATTAAAATCACCTCCTACTATAACATTCTTGTTTAATTTTGATAGACCACACAACATAGGATTTAATTTTTCTAAAAATTCATCAATATTTTCAGAAGGTGTTCGGTATAAGCCAGCAACAATTACTTTAGTGTTATCTATTTTAATTTCTATAGAGCATGCTTCAAAAATTTTATCAATGTTTAAATTATCTACCAATTCAGTAGCAATTGGTTTGAAGCTAATTTGGTTTGAAACAAGAATCATGACCCCTCCACCTTCATATGATTTCCTAACATAAAAACTAGCAAGTTTATAGCCTATAATTTCAAATTCATTTAAATCACAAACTTTCATTTTATTTTCTGATAAGGTAATAATATCCGGTTTAATCTCCTCAATGGTTATTATCAAGGGGTCAATTCTACTACGTAAATTCTCAATATTTTGGTGAAATATACTAATTTTATGACTTTGTTTTAAGTTGTTTGTTTTACTTTTTGACTGTTTCTTAAAAAATACTTATCACTTTTACCATTCCTCGAGTTATTAATAACAGTGTTTGCAATGCTATATTTACATAAATTTCTTATACTACTACTTATAGATGTTTTGTCCTTGTGTGGTGCTGGGTGGTTAGCTACCGGTTCAACTGTAGCTATAGTCCCAGGCGCTGGCTGTTGAAGAGGTGGATATTCCTCCACAGACTTTTGGTGCTGCAAATAATAGCTTCCTTTGGATGTTGGTGTTGTTGCAACTGGTGATGACTGGAGAAAACTCTTGTGCTGGACATCAGTTCCAAGGTTGTTTGGTGTTTTGCATGTTGAGAGCCTTCTCTTTGCTGTTGGATTGTCTGGTAACCTGCCCCTATTTGAAAGAGATCCCTGACTCTTCGAAGGAAGGTCTGATGTGGTAAGCCATTTCTGATGAACCTGGAGGAACGTTCATTGTAAACTATGATGAGAACAGTTGCTCCAGTAATCTGCTGAAATCAAATAAGATTTGCTGTAAATTGAGTCAGGGGTATTCGATCCTAATTAATACAAAGTACTTGTAGCATATCTATTTATTAATAACTGAAAAGTAAATATTATGATCTAAACAATTCCAAAATGTAAACAATTAACATATGGTAAAATATATAACAGTGGCCTCCCCCTAAACTTTCGTGCGCAACATTTGGTCGATGTGGCGTTTCCAAATTTGTCCATCGTCCATCTTGATATAATAGTGAAGGTTGCCGTCTCTACTTTGAATATTTCCGTAGCTCCATTTCCATTTCCCGGAATAGTTTCGTACTTGTACTCGGTCACCTGGTTTGAAGTATCGCACTATTCCTTTGGGTGGTTTTGTCTCTTCTTTGCTCTTTGGTAGAAGTAAACTTAAGTATGTGCGGATCCCTCTATTGAACATCAGGAAGTATGAACAGTTCCAGTGGCGTAGGTACGGGGGGGGGGGGATAAGGGGGATATATCCCCCCCTTGGCCCTACAGTATGTAAAAAAATTAATTATACTCAAAAAAATTAAAGTTAGGCTACGACGTTTAACTAGGAAGTAATTCTTTTACCGCAATAAGCAATAAAAAATCTTTGTAAAAATATATAAATAAAGTTATTATTGTTATTATTTATTTAGTAGTTGAAAAACTGCCAAAAAGTGTTATCTTTGAGGTATTGCGCGCCAAACGAATGCGGCGGTTCGGTGACAAGAGGCTTAAAAATACAATACAGTATTTTGGAATATTAGTGATAGCGGCGAATGCGTAACTGAAAGTGAACTGTTACTGTAACAGAATCAAAGCAAAATTGCACATTTTCTGTTCCTTAGTCACTGATGGTCCCCGATTTGCAAATACTCTGTTATGAAAGGCAGATGATAAATCAGTCTGAGAACACAACTGAAAACGTGCCATTCACAGCCGAATTGGTATTAGATTAAAATTCGCCGCCTATAATATTACATCTTACAGAAAAATTATAATGTTTTTAGTCCTATATACCAGAAAAACGTTATTTTGAACAATTATTTATATTTATCAAAATGAGTGTACCTGTAGGCTATACAGGCCTACATTATTTCCTCGTTGGAACTGAAGTAGCCAATAAAAATACTAGATTCACCCACGACCTATATTCCCTCTTACGGCCAACACCGGAACTAACGCATCTGATCTCACTTTGACGTATAGGATGCGTTTATAACCAAGACTACAGAATATCCTGTCTATTCTGTAGTCCTGGTTTATAACTCGGTCAGTTGGTCCTGTGACCTTGCGTAATTCGCAGCGACGCGACGCGACGTGACTACAATATGTTGTGATTGTACATTATGTTGTGAAACAGTGCAAACTGACGGGGTTTTTCGCTCCAAAACGAAAAAGTGAGAGTGAAGGTGATACTAGTGGCGTGAAAAAACTATGAGATTCATATGTTGTAACTATGCTGAAACAATATTTCAGTGATCAGTGCTAGCAGAGAATGGAGTGAAGTGGACTGATGCAGATTCTTGTATTCATTTGTTATCTAGTGATTTTATTATAAAATGAAATAAAAAGTAATTTTTTCAAGCCTAAGTAAAATAAATGACAGATGGTATTTTCAATAAAAGCGCCAAAACTACGTGAAAGCAACTTAACAAAATTATGAGAATGAAGTAAAAACATATACATACAGAAAAGAATAAAGCAAATGTAAGATCATTATGACATCAAACCACAAACCACTCCCCCTGTGTTCAGCTCGTTCTTTTGGAGAACGAGCCAATGCGCGGTATGCGCGCGGCGACCACGTGTCTGCATCAATTATTCCGTAAGAGTTCCACTATGCCTCTAGATTGCATAAAAAGTTAGTTTTAGAGTTATAATTTTCAAAAATTTTAAAAGCACCCCCCCAGACCCCCCGGTTATATCCCTCCCCTTGACCAAAGTCTATCTACGCCACTGAACAGTTCCCAGTTGAATTAGGAGCTTGACGGATTTTCATTAGCAGTCTGTGAAGTTTTTCTTCCAGTGTACCAGGTTCGTCTGACATAGACTTGATTAGCTTTTTTATCGTTTGTACAAAGCGTTCGACCTGGCCGTTCGATGACGGATGATAAGGGGCTGTCATTTTGTGCAAAGTTCCACAGTCTTTCAAAAAATTACTAAATTCAGAAGAGGTGAACTGACAACCGTTATCAGAGACTAGAATACCTGGTAGTCCAAAGGTAGTGAATATTTTACGTAGCTCTCTGATTGTCCATGAAGAAGTAATAGTCTTCGTAGGTATGACTTCAACCCACTTACTGAATGCGTCCACCACCAACAGAAAATAGTTTCCGTTGGTCGGTCCAGCAAAATCTATGTGGATCCGCTCCCAAGGTTGACTCGCTGGTTCCCAGGGATGGTTGATTTCTTTCTTCAGTAAATTTTGTTTTTCTCTACACCGTCTGCATTTTGAAATAGTATCTTCTATATCTTTGTCCAATCCTCTCCAGTAGCAAAAACTTCGTGCCAAGGCTTTGGTTTTTACCATTCCCAGATGTCCAAAATGAAGCTCTTTGAGGACATATTTTTGAAGAGAGCTGGGAATCATCACTCTCCAACCTTTCATGATACAACCCTCATGGAGACATAATTCACCGTCATGATAACCATAGTGCTCCAGAGATTGTCCAGTTTCCAAAGCTTGAAGCAATTGTTGCATGTTTTCATCCTTTCTAGTTTCTTGAGCAATCAGGCTGTGGTTTAAGTTGATCGTTTCTATTTGTTTCATATAGAAAACATCAGTCTGGTCCATGTTGGTAGTTGAATTTTTTTCTACAGGGGACCTTGAAAGGAAGTCTGCATTTCCATGTTCATTTGTTCGTCTAAATTCTATTTTGTAGTCAAAACCTGATAAGAAGTAGTGTGAATAATTGAAAAGTCGCCTAGCTGACATAGAAGGTAGGTTTTTGTTGGGATTGAATATTGTGACTAACAGCTTGTGATCCGTTACTAGGATGAATTTACGTCCATAACAGTACTGAAAGAACTTTTTTAGTCCCCAATAAATTCCAGTGGCCTCCTTATCAATTTGGCTATATTTCTCTTCCGGTTTTGTCAGTGTTCTTGAAGCGAAGGCTATAGGTCTTTCACTTCCATCTGAGAAACGATGTGACAGTACTGCACCAAGTCCCACTGGAGATGCGTCTGTTGCAAACACTAATGGTAAGTTTGGATCAAAATGAGTAAGAACAATTTCATTTGTAATGATGTTCTTGATCTTCTGGAAGCTTTGTTCACATTGATCCGTCCACTTATATTTCTTCTCTTTTTGCAGTAGTTTGTGTAAGGGATTGAGAATCGTAGCCAGATTCTCAATAAATCTGTTATAATAGTTGACAAGACCTAAGAATGTTCGTAGCTAATTAACATTTTGGAGTCTTCTTGCTTGTTTAATAGCTTTTTAATTTATCTTCTGATTTATGAATTCCATTGGCATCTATAGTGTGACCCAAGTATTCAATTCTTTTGTGTAGAAACTTGCATTTATCTCTATTTAACCTCAGTCCGTTCATTTTTATTCTTTGAAGTACCTTTTCCAACCGAGAGAGCAACTCTTCTTCTGATTTTCCTTGGAGGATTATATCATCGAAGAAGCATTGAGTGCCTTCTAGACAGGGGCGGCTCCAGTATCTATTCTCGGAGGGGGCAAATGGGGAGATTTGGGGTGGGGGACATCCGGGGGGTCTGGGGGGTATGGAATACCCCCCAGGGTGGAGGGGGGTCCGGGGGTCCTCCCCCGGAAAATTTTCAAAAATGAGGCACAGAAAACTGCGTTTTTATCTATCCTGAGACGTGAAAAATGTTATCAAACTTAGCTTTTTTTAAATGTAAAAACAGGTTTTACTGGCGAGTGAATTGAGTAGAACACTATACTTTTTCGTCGGTTTTTTGTAGGTGTCTGCGGGTCCCCGAATTTTTCGGGCCGGCTTGGGTCAGGGCCAGCTCGAGACATCGGGTCGGAAAGATCGGGCCAAGATCGGGTCGGGCCGAAAGCTAATTTAGCGGCCGATAAAGCACACGGTCGTTCGCAATCTTTCAAGATTGCGTACAAACCCCCCCCCAAACTAAAGGTGGTTCCGGGAAACACGCCTTGGAAAAATTGGAAATTGTTGTGTATTTTTTATTGTTTCAGAGTGTTTAAGAAAATTCCAAAAAGTATATTACGTTACCTATCTAACCGTTAGACATACAATGGAAGTGAATAATTAATAAAAAATTATAAGAAAATTATTTGTTCATACAGTATTTATTTTTGCAGCCATAACTAAAAGTAATATTTTAGGGAGGTTGAAGGTAAACCAAAGAAAAGACAAGTATAGTATAACATGGTTACTTTGTTATACAAATCCAGATGATGTCCTAAAGAAAAAAGATCTAAATAACAAAATCAAGTCGCCTACATTTGGTTTTCGAAAAACGATCAATAATTTTTTCAATGTCTAATTCAATGTCTTTGTGCACGTGTAACAAACACAATCCAGTTAATCGGTCTTCATGCATCCTTGAGCGCAGCCACGTCTTCAATCTTCTCAAGGTGGAAAATGATCGTTCAGCCGTAGCGACGCTGACTGGCAGAGTGGCAAGGATTTTCAGGAGGGATTTGATTGTAGGATATAAATCCTCGTCACAACAGTTTACTAGGTCGATAGCATTTTCTGGGATTTCTTTGACGTTGACATTCCTCCATTTGTTGGCCCAAAGTTGCAGTTCACCTCTTAAATGGAACAATAACATCTTCTTTTCTTGATTAAAGACTGGTGAAAACTGTTCCAGCGCCTTTTCAAGATGATCTTGTTTTTTTTGAAAACTTTCTCCGTCTTCAGATAGTAAAGCTTTTGGCAATAAATTTCTCAGCCCAAAGCATTGAAGTGTAGATTGCCCGAATCTTCCTTTGATGTCTTCACAGATGTTTTCAAGTAAGGGGATGTAAATGGATCGCCGAAAGTATTCTTCTGGAGTGCTGCTTGCATAATTTTCTCTATTAGTCTGCCTTCCAACAATTCTTGGTAATTTCATTTCTACACCAACTGAATCAGCTACTTCTTTAGCTTCCGCAAACAATTTGGAAAACACTTCATCGCAATCTCTTCTTTTGTTTTCCAAAGTAGAAAGCGTGTTGTGAATGGCACTAGATGCTCGATTGAGGTCTAAAGAAGGCAACTGTAGCAGTCTGCTGATTGGAAGAGTTACTTGGAAGATATCCACTAGACTAAAGGTTGAGATGATAAATTCGGGTGAACACAGTGCATGGAGTAGAGATGTAGCTTTGGATGATGTATGTGTGTCTTTCCAAGTGGAAATGCGAGTGAGAGCCTCTACAATTTCTGTGAAGTACATCTTGAATTGTAGTACACCATCGTGCCTCTCTGCCCATCTTGTCTCACAAAGTCCTGATAACTGTAATTCTAGAATATTCTTGATAACGAAGTTTCTCTTTGCGGACACATTGAAAAATGTAATAATGGATTTCATTATGTCTACGGTGTTCCTAACATTCACCACTGTACTGGATTTTGACAAAGAATTGTTCAGGCAAGGATTGTAACAAGGTACTCTACATGCATTAGTTGCCTGATCACTTATTTCTTTTACAGCCCCTAGAACTTCGGAAGCCATTACGCTGCAGTTGTCTGTCCCTATCCCTACACACAAATTCAGATCAAGGTTCAGTTCTTTCATGATGTTCAACACGATAGTTCCCAGTGCTTTTCCCGATAGCTTGCGTTCGGTCAGTAGTGGGTCACCATCAGGTCCTGTCGTTGATTGGTCGGCATATGCGTCGACAAACTTCAAGAAATCTTCACGAATAGCTCCATCATGAATGTACCGAACACTGAATGATAGTTGCTCGATATGCGAGATATCAGTAGTCTCGTCGAACAAGATTGAGTAATATCCTGCTCTACTAATCCGTTTGATAATCATACTGGTAATCTCTTCTCCGCAGCACTTTATTATGTCATTTTGGGTATTTTTACCAATGTAAGTAGCTCTTGCTGAGGCAGTTGCCAGATGCATTTTTAGATTATTATCGCCACTGGCAACTTTAAACTTTAAGAGCTCTCTAAAATTTCCGGAATTTGAAGGCCGGGCCTCATCATCTAGTTGTCCATCATCCCTGTGACCCCGCAAAGGGATATTTTGTCGTCCTAAAAATAGGATTGTCTCAACTTTGGGACGTAATCTAGCCCTGTTCTCCTCAACTTGTTGAAGCCTTTGTTTGTTAATCTGATTTATAACTTCGTCCCTTGGTGCTTCGAACGTTCTCATGAAATCTTGACTTGCTTGAACACATTCTTTATGATAATGCGTATTTTCATGTGTCATCAAATAACCATCTTTTCCAAACAGTTTTGAAAACGTTGTTACTGGTCTAGTGACAAACTTTTGTGTAGCTACACCTTTATTGTGTCCTACTTTGTCTCCAGCAAACAACACGCAGTATTTACAAAATAACCCCTGTTGGATATGAGAAAGAACTAGCCACTTATGATTTTCAAAATGTTGCAATCCCAAGTAACGTTTGATTTCCTTTCCATTTACTTTGTGTACGGAGAATGGGAATTTATAGTTACTTGAAGGTTTCCAGTGGTTTTTGAGTAAATTATACTTTGTTAAATCATTGATTTTTGAATTAATGAAACTCCCAATGTCGTTTTCAGGAACAAAATCGTTATTTGACTCAGATGAGGCCGATGAGGGCCTTTGATTTGAAAAATCATTCAGGTCCCAGTTATCAACGCCTTTTACGGTATCGTCAGCATCAGTTCCTTGATCTTGAGGTTCCGACGGTAATATTTCCATGTAAACAGCATTATTTTTATCAACAATAGAATCCTCGATTGAACTTTCTTGAGTTTGGCATATTTTACTAGTTGATGCACATTGCTCATCAATATTATTTGCGACTGTTGATACTTTGGAAGACTTCGTAAAAAAAGAATCAATTGTTCTTGTTTGAGCTTTTCTTTTTTTTAAACGGTCCCCCTAAAATCAAATATATGAATTAGTTCAAACTAGAGTGTACTACATGCTGATTCATATTAAATTTTTACTTTTTCCCTACATTGTTTGTTCACTATATCGCTATATATTCAGGTTTTTTTTATTTTCAAGGGAAGTTCACGCCAAAAACAATAAAAAATCACAAAAAATCTAAATTTCCCACAAACGGCTTTTGATTACATTTTGTGATTTATAGCCTATTCTTTAATTATATTTTATTTATTTATTTTATTTGTGTAATATATTTAAATGTGTTTAAATTATATTCTTTAAAAGCAAAATAATATGACACCACATGCATTTGTTAAAGTTTTAGGCGTTTAAAAGTTGTGGAGTTAATAGTGCTAAGAAAAATCAGTTGTTAATCCGACAATAACAACTGAGTAACTACCCCACTCAGTTGTACAAAACAAGCCTAAACAACTTTGTAATAGTGTTCTGCCCATTAAATGGATGGGATTAAATTAGATTACTATAAAATTAAATGGTAATCTTATAGTAATCACCTTTCAAACAAGCTAAAAAGGTTAAAGATTCAGTATTTTGAATTATCAATCTAAGACAAATGGTTGTGGAGTTAATTGAAATTCAATGTACAAAACCAACAACTTTTGTTTGACCTTATCACGTTCGCTGCGGGGGTGGGGATGGAGGGCGTTGCCCAAAGTGTGGCAGCGGACGCGATTAGCACAGACGAAATTAAAAATATTTCGGTCTGACGAATCGCAAATCATTGTGCGGTGTTGTGCTGCGTTACCAGGAGAGTGGAAGTAGTTAGCCAAAACACCCACAGGTAGCAGCACTGCCTGGATTGAGTTCTGGGTACAAAATAGAACACTACTGTGACGCAGCCCCGTCAGCCGCTCCCCGCGTTACACTCGCATGACGCTGCGTCATGACGCACACAACGTGTTAATCCACAATCCCGCACAGTCAAAGTGTATAGTCTTCCACTATCTCACGCAGTAGATGTCTGCTAAAAGCAAAAGCACGGGCCCGGACCGGGCGCACAGTTCCAACGACGGGTTTCGAGGTGGAGGTTAGGTGCAATAGTGCTTAGGTTGCAGCTGTCTTAGGTCCTCTTCGATTCATCACAATTAATTTAATCAGCTCAAGTTTAGGCCTTAATATTGCAAACATAAATTGTTGTCCATTGACATCAGGCAATATTAGACAACCGAAAAGTTTACGAATTTGTTTTAAACGTTATTCTACCTACATTACCAAGAAAAATTATAAATTTACACTTACCTCCATTTTAAATCTTTAGCCAACACATCAAACATCAATCAGACAGAACAAGCAAAATAATAAATAGACTATACTATTGAAACAAACACTGACACTTGACACTGAGTGCAACGAATTCTCTTTCCCACAAAACCTCAAAACTAAGGCTGACATGAACGCGGGAGTACAGTAGTATTCTTAGCAGCCAGCTTGAGTCAGTATTGCCACTCGCTATGAGAGACTACCAACGTCACCACTTGAATAGAAATTTACAAGATAGTAAAACCTATATAAATTTATTTTTTATGAAATATTAAATAATGCGTGATTCTCTCATGGGAAAATACTTAATATGTTTTGGACTTTTATGTCACGTTGCTTTTTGTAATTGTTTGTACCTTTTTACAATTTTGATGTTTTAAATATTCATATTAAAAAATATAAGTCCCCAGATTCTCGGGGGGGGGCAATTGCCCCTACTGCCCCCCCCCTTGGAGCCGCCCCTGCTTCTAGACCCGATAATACCTTGTCCATGATTCTCTGCCAAACTCCTGGAGCTACTTTAACGCCAAACATGAGTCGATTAACTCGGAACTGGCCCTTGTGTGTACTTAACGTTTGAATGTCAGCACTGGCTTCATCCATTTGTATAGTAGGCGCGTTTTGAAGATTCGCCCCCCCCAAGACAGGTAGACAGGTCCTAATCCCCTGTTATCAAACAAAGCCTTCGTTAGGGATGGTCACCGTTGTGCGGGCGGTCACGCGCCTGCATTCCAAGAAAGCGCCGCCTAACTCGCATCTCGAATATTGCGATATATATTGTTATGCCAGTAACCGGAATTTCAGGCGGATGCAGAGAGTCCCGGCCGGCCGCCAGTAACAAAGGCACTAAGGCATTGTTTGTCAACAGGGGATTAGGACTGTCCGTCTACCTGTTTTGGGGGGGCGAATCTTCAAAACGCGCCTACTATAGGTGTAGGTAAGCGTTTTTCAAGTCCAGAGTACAGAAAATTTTACCACGGCTCATATTTGCGAAAATATCTTCGATTTTCGGAATTGGATAGTGTTCATCTTGAATTTGTTTGTTCACCGTAACCTTATAATCGGCACATATTCTAACTTCGCCATTGGGTTTCATTACTGGAACTATTGGTGTTCCCCATTCAGAATTTTCCGTCTTTGTTATTATTCCTGCTGTTTCTAAGCGCTCAAGTTCCATTTCTACCTTTTGTTTCAAGGAGTAAGGTATTGGCCTAGCTTTCATGAATATTGGTCGAGCTTCCTGTACCAACTGTAAATGACCAAGTTGATCAGGTATTCGGCCTACACCTGGCTCGAAAACATCATTGTATTTGTTTAGAATTTCCTCCAAACGTCCTCCTGTTTCTCCCTTGATTGTTTTTACTTCTTTCCAGTCCAACTCTACTTCTCGTAACCAGTCCCGACCGAAAATAGGATCCAAGTGATTGTCAACAATATAGAGTTTACCCGTAAAAATCTGATTTTTGTATGAACATTGAACAAACACAACACCTTTTGGCTTGAATACTTCACCTGTATAGGTTTTCAGTTGTAGCTGTGTATTAAAAAGTCTTCTGTTTGTATTAAGTGTCTTGAACATACTATACGGTAACGTGCTAATGGCTGAACCTGTGTCCAGCTCCATTTGGACTGGATTTCCCTCTAACAAAACATCAATAAGTATTTTATCATTATTTCCATTGTTCACTTTATAAATTTAATGAGTTTCTTCTTTACAACCATTGTTCACATTCTCCTCAGTTTGATGGACCTTTGTCCCCTTTGTCTGCATACACACAATAGAAATGTGACCCTGTTTTTTGCATTTGTGACATGTTTCAGAAACAAACTTACAGTTGTTAGCTCTATGGTCTCGTGAGCCGCAGCGGTAACATCTTCCTCTCAGTTTGTCGAAGGGTGAAGGTTGAGTTTTCTTAGGTGCATAGTTCCATTTTTTATTTTCAATCTTATGAACGTAACTGTTTGTAATCTCATTGTTTGTTTTCACAAGGGAACTTTCATCTTTGGCAAGTTCCATTGCTGTTGCCAATTTAACAATGTCATGAAACGATTTAGTTGTTTTTTCTTGTAGTATCAGAGCTTTAACATCAGGATCTTTTATGCCCCTGATGAACTGCATGCGTAAAAGTGTGTTGGCTATGGTTTTCCCACAACTCTCACATGAAAAATCACAATCTGCTGTCAATTTTTGAAGTTCAGAAGAATACATTTTTACTGTTTCTGACGGTTCCTGTATTCTTGATAGAAATCTATGCTGTAGCGCCCATGTACTCGGCTGAGGGTCTACATAATCTGAGAGTAACTTCACCAACTCTGAGTAGTTCTTGTCAAGCGGGTCTTCAGGTGCACACAAATCATACATTTTCTGATGTAGGGAAGCGTCTGATAAAGTTCTTGAATGTTTCATCATCTTGAAAAGGGGTGAATGATATAGCTGAAGTTAGAGAACGGAACGTCTGATTACCTTTGTTGGCCGTACTACCTTGTTGCAGATCCTTCTCTAGTTCTAATTGTGTTTTTCTAATTCGTAACTGATCTTTTACTTTGTAATATCGTTCTTCCATGTCGACTCTGTATTTAACTTCTTCATCAATATCTTCCTCCTTTGAATTCAATTCTATCTTTAGTTGAATGTTCTCAAATCTTTTCCAGTTTTCTTCTAATACATCCATTCTGTTTTGTAAAACTTCTGTAGGTATGGTGGATACATCTTCTAACAATCTGTCTGCCTTTGTAATCTGGCCTTTTACAATAGCTCGTGCTTTCTTTAAATCTGCTACTAATTCAATGTTTTGCAGTATTTCCATTGTGTACTTGATAAGTAAAATGTAAAAAATAAAAGGAAATAAATAATAAAAGTTAATTAATTGAAGGTAATAAAGTTTTTGGCTCGTCGCCACTTAATAAATACAAAGTACTTGTAGCTTGCATATCTATTTATTAATAACTGAAAAGTAAATATTATGATCTAAACAATTCCAAAATGTAAACAATTAACATATGGTAAAATATATAACAGATCCCTTACACACCTCATGGGCGAGCAAATCAGCCGTTTTTAACCTCTTTGTTTAAAATCTTCTGTGAGGTGGTAAAATGATTTGTTGTAGTCTTCCAGGGTTGGCTTATAGTAGAATTTTTCTTTTGTTATCAAACTGTAAACAGAGGCTTCATCAGAATTTCCTTGAAGAGCTAAATGTGGGTTAAGGCAATCAGAGGGTGAGGGTTTCCCAAATTCGTCCCCTAAGGGACGTACTAAGGCCACACCTTTGCTCATATGTCTTTCTTCATTGAAATCTGCAGAAATGCAGTGTGCGAAGGCGTTTATCCTTACGGAACTCACAAATTGCCTTCCTCATGTTACCTTCTATCACACTGATATCACTACTGCTTGCCTCCATAATTATTTGATTTTTTGACTTTGCTGTTTTACCAGGTTTCACATTACATTCCAGGGAAGCCACTTTGACAATTATGCTACGTAAAACATTAGTGCCTCTCCTATTAAGGTGAAGGCCATCTCTTGCAAGGCATGAGTCATCTAAGTGTTTACCTACAACTACATGAATCGCACCTTGCTTACGACACACCCATCTTATGTTTTTATTTGTTTCCTTAATAGTTTTGTAATGTATGTCTCTTCTCGTGATAATACTGTTAACGAACAGACGTGAGGTGGGAAACAGAGTTTTTGTATGTTTAATCAATGTTGTCATTGATCCCATAACATCATCTGGGCTTTGGTTATTACCAAGATTGTTCGTTCCAACATGTAGGAAGACAGTAGCAAACTTTTCCTCATAGGTGCCTTCTTTATTTATTTTCTGGCACAGCTGGGTTGTTGTTGCACCTCTAAAAGATTTCACTATTCCATTGTTTAGTATCACATTTTTTACCATGGAGTCCCACAGCAACAGCATGAAAAAACAGCAATGTCGTTTATTGGACTTTCACTTTTTGTTTGCTCAAAAGTTGGATTTTTCCAATAGTATTTTGTCCTCCTTTCTTGTGACTTCATTGGATTTCTGCTGTTCTTTTTTTCATTATCACGTAAAGCCCTGTCATGAATTTTTGTTGATTGTTGGGCCATTGATGTGTCGGGGTCTTGCTCCTCTTCATCCCTGTACAAAGAGCTAAATTTGTTATCAAGAGGTATATTTTTTGAACATTACGCTGATGGGTGAGTTTGTTTACTTTTTTCCTTTTACTTCTTCCCATCTCACGTCCTTCTTAACAGATTTTGTTCCTTGCAGGAGCGTTTGATTTTTTTTCGACCACTTTTTTATTTTCTTCGATTGCTTTTTTATTTTCTTTAGCTGTGGAAAATATTTTTTCACACATAGCCTTTATGAATTGTGCTGTCACCGGGTCTCTGTTGTTAATTATATAGGCCATCTGGCTCCTTTTGGTAGTCAGATCTATTTCGGTCATAATAGGAAAACGTTTCCCTAAAACAGGTCCATTAAATATTTTTGCTTGTATTTGTTCAATCGCCAATTCTGCCAGCAGTATGACATACACACCACAGTCGTAGGTGTTTCTCTGCTGGGGTGTTTCCGCTTCCAATATCAGTTCCTTGGCATCAGTTGCACCCGTAAAATAGCTGGCTACTTTACTTGCAGTTTTAAAGCACTCTCCTTATTTCGACCTTTAACAGAGTCATAGTGGTAAAAAAAAACCAGACGAGCGCTCATAAAGCAACAAACTCCAGTGTGAACCTCCCACGTTTTCCACTGTGCAACTTACATCCGTACAGTTATTTATTGGCATCAAGATGTAGTCTTTATTTTGCAGGTTTAGTGGGTCTAGTAAAAATTTAAAATCATCTAGCATTTTTAGAGCCTGGCATATTGTGGGATTCATGCAGACTACATTTTCATTTTGGGAAATTACAGTATCGTTTATGATACTTAAATATTGCCAGGTAGTAATGTCACATAACCAATGAGGTCCCAATAATTCTTTTATTTCTGGTGTAAGTGCATCAAGGTTTTTTTTGAACGGGGTTTTCTTTGTTTGGAAGTGCTTTGGTTTCATCATTATTTTCATCAAGGGTACTATTTTTGGAGGTGGGCGAGCATGTCAAAGATTCAACTGAAGGGCAGCCATCAGTATTAACCTCATCATCAACACTCAGCTGTTTGCTTATATCAGAAGAATCATTGATAAATTGAAATCAGTGATAGTTGTATTTGTCAATATCTTTGATGTAATATTTGTTTCTATGGTTATGTCGGGTGTTTCTGGTGTGGAGGCCAGGGAACTGGTAAAACTACTATCTTCCGTCATTGACTCAGTATTTATTTTTTTAGCAATGGAACTTAAGTTAAAATCTTCAATTTTCCATGGTAGTTTGTTTTCCTTTAGATATTTAGTTAACTCTTTTTTCGATCGAAAAAGTTTTCCTCTAGGTGATGTAATATACATGTCAATTTTTCCAGCACTAACTCCTGATTTCCTTTTCATTTCAGTTCTTTTCCAGCCTGGAGGTACCAAGTTATCTATACTAAAGGCCATAGTCAAGCAAAAGTGTTCAAATTTAGGGCCAATAACAATAAATTATGCTTATCTTCTCAGCAAAGTATATAAGTTTTATGTGTGAAACAGCATAAAATAAAAATTGGTATTTTCACAAATAACTATTTTGGTAATAATATTTTCCTTTTTAATGTTTATTATGTATTATAGTTATTGTGGCTACTCAATTCACTACCAGCACTAACTTTCCCAAGTCTCTATCCAAAAATAAAAATAATAAACAATTAATTTTGACAATATGTAAAAAAAAGTTTTTTCTATATTTTTTGTTTATTAAATTATTAAATACAGAGTTAAAGTAAATAAACACTCAGACAGACAGATGAATTTGGCAATTTCAATTATCCATACACAGTTCCTTGGTTTAACAGAATATCCGGGATGATCAAAGTTCACCTGATAAGGCCTAGATCTCAGCAATGGGCAGTAGGCGGGAGGGTGTGTGGGTGAAACCAGTTGCAACCAAACACCCGGAGGCTATCACTTATGTAATCAAATCAGCGTACTTCTTCTGTCCCACTAATTACCCAAAATACTTTTAGTCACTGATAAAATTGTATTAGCAACAAAAATGTGGAAACTTCTCATCAACTTAAGAGGGCTCTAAACCTTTGCCAAGCGGCTGAAAAACCCACCTCTGTATTACTAAAATTTTGAGATTATTAAAGCACCTAGCGACCTCCGGTGAACGAGAAAATGTTTTTCATTAAATGAACTAGGAGATAAAACTTATTTTAGGGTATTTAATTATTATTAGACATATTTTATTCAGGGTTAAACTTAGTGAAAATTGGTCATTTCATTCTACATAAACCATAACATTTAAAATAAAATTATAAAGTTTTTTTGGTTTTAAACCCTTTATTAGATATTCGAGATGATTTCCCGCTGGGTAGAACTTCAAAAAAACAAATCGTTACCTCGTAAATCGAGTAATTTGTGAGGGTTGTTTCTGAAAAGTGCTTCTCAAAACACCCCCGTACAGAGGACGCCCTGGCGAGCGTTGATGGAACTACGACCGCCGAGGAGACATTCGTCAGTGTCGCCAACCTGTTTCTCTGCCCATTGGGACATCGGACGGGCGTGAATCCCAGGAAAGGGAAGGAAGCGGGGAGGGTTCTCTGTGTCTGTGTCCTTGAATCCAATGACTCTAAAGATACAATATTTGTCCATCGCACCATTTCGTCATTCTTGATATATAGCTAAATCAAATTTCAAATGACATTATAGCCGGTACATTCAGAGAATATCATATCATAAAAAATAATTGAACCTCATTGATTGGAATACTGTACACCAAAATTTGAATCAAATTAGTCCTTCCTTAACAATAATTTGTTTAAGCCAGTTAATTTTACTACAAAAAGTATAACTTCAATAATCGCAGGATTTTACAGTTTGCAGTCACTATTGAGGTGCTATGGATAGTTTCTGCGTTATTGTAACTTATAAGTTGTTACAGAGCTATTCAAAGTCATTACTGTATTAGAGGTTTACCATAGGCGTAATGCAGCAAGGAGGGGAGCGGCTGCCCCCCGAATAATTTGTAGGATATAACCATAGATAAAATATACCCTGCTGGTTATATTTTATCTATGATATAACAATGTAATATAAGAAAAGTCGCATAATCACCATCACGACCATTTTTGCTGATTCTTTTAACCAGCGCGAAATGTAAGTATAAGCACCATTGTGCTTATACTTACATATTATTTACTTACATATTATTTATTTGTGCCATTGCAATATTATTTTACACACTATTCCTGGATAAAAAATACACCCAAACAATCTAGATTTTAATGTAAAATATAATTGACATTTATTGTTACGGCTATAAATTCCCAAAATGTGGGCGAATTAGAATGTTTACTTCAATTACAACTCAAAAATATCGATTTTAGGCGAGAAAGATACTTAGTTCAAATATAGATACAAATTGTTTATAAGCGAGCGGTGCAGTTTTACAACCCGTCACTCAAAAGCTCGGCATTGTAATAATCCTTTTGACCGCCGCCCCTGCCTTCCCTGGCCACACCGCACTGTCGCGCTCATATTTTGAAGTTGGCAAGGCTGACGGGCATACTCGTTTTGCGTACACGATCAATGCATACTGCACTAATGGCCTGACCGCAGGTTTAAATTAGATGGTCATGAAACGAAGACACACACATATCTGTTATTAATAGAAATACCCCCGTTGCAGCAGACCTGCATAATCAGCGAATTTCAAATACAAATTAACACATTTCAATCCATGACATGTTTTTTGTAAGCTCCATAAGAATAACATGGAGAATGAGTATGCAGGTTTGCTGTAACAGGTATGTTAACTGGGTGGTTTTAATTGAATATTTAATATTAATGAACTAGAAGAAGCCATATTCCAAGTTTTATCATATGTTAAGAAATAAGAAAGATATAGATATTTTTTATTTCCCATTGGGATAACATGGGGAACGAATATGCAGGTTTGCTGCCACAAAAATAGACATATTATTGGGGATTTTAGACTACTAAAAAACTTATACATTAGATGTCATCTATATCAAATTTCATTCCAATCGGACCATTTTTGCGACCGCTATTTTTTGTATTATTTACAGTTGTATTTATTTATACAGTTTTATTTTATTCTGTCCAGTTCAAGTTGGCCGGTGGACCCAGGACTACCTGAGGCCACCCCTATAATCCCTCGCCACGTCCGGCGGGGCTGTCTGCTGCCTAGGCGATGAGTCACCTACTGGCTGTGTTTATACAATGGTTTTTTTTTTTTTTTGGTAGGAGGTGGAATGCGTTTACGCACACTGAGGGGCTCGTTGTCCCCTCAGTAGTGTCGGACTCCCACGAGCTCGATGTCCCGTGAACTACCGACTAAACCACCTCCCTCGGCACCGAGGACACTAGCCTGGAACTGTTTCACACATTACTTCGGGCTAGGCCTTTGATATTACGCCGCTAGGGCAACCTCTGTGGGGAAATGCTGAGGATTAAGGCCGATCGAGGTCGACCTTTTTCGCCCGAAGAATGGCCTGGACATAGTGCTTGACACAGTTCCAGTTGCCCTCTCCCTGGAGCATAGCTCCGACGATGTTGTTTGGGCTGACGATCACGCCGATCTCAGATGAAAGCGAGGCTCGGCGGACGTGCCAACGGTCGCACTGAAAGAAGGTGTGCTCGGACGTATCTGGGATGCCGGGGCAATACAGACAGTCCGGGCTGGCGACTTTGCCCATCCGGTGCAGATAGGCTCGGAAGTACCCGTGTCCAGAAAGAAACTGGGTCACGTAGTAATCGACCTCGCCGTGCTGCCGCTCCACCCATGGTCGGACGGAAGGTATGAGCTGAAAGGTCCAACGTCCCCTCGGCTCGGCTTCCCAGTCGCGCTGCCAGGAGTCGAAGCTGCGATCGCGCTCTTCCCTAGCAGCTGTTTCCCGGCCCACTTCAGGCCTCCTCCGGTAAATCGCCTGCCTCTCCCTCGCGAGGAAGAGGACGGGGATGACTCCGGCGATCACCATCACAGCAGGCTCGGAGACTGTGCGGTAGGCCGAAGCGACCCGCAGAGCTCCTCGACGCTGGACTCGGGCAAGCCGGTCTCGGAAGACTCGCCTCTCGAGTGTGTGAGCCCATACCTCCGCCCCGTACAGCAAGACTGACTGGACAGCAGTCATGAGCAGACGGCGCTTGCAGGAACGAGGACCGCCGACATTGGGCATAAGCCTACCAAGGGCAGCGACACCCTTAGCGGCCTTGTCGGCGGCGCGCTGGATCTGCTCGCCGAAAGACAGTCTGCTGTCGACCATGACTCCCAGGTACTTTGCAGCAGGCTTAGTCTCGAGTGTGACGTCACCTATCTGCACCGGGAACACGGTGTTTATCCTCTTTTTGGTGAGGACGACGATCTCCGTCTTACTGATAGCCAGGGGCAAGCCGTGATCTCGCATCCACCCGTTGACCTTGGCCATTACAACGCTGAGCCTCAGTTTTGCCTGCTCGACGTTCCTCGCAGCGATCAAGGCAGCGACGTCGTCAGCATAGCCAACGAGGCGGGTCTCATCGGGCATGTCTAGCCTCAGCAAGCTGTCGTAGGACACGTTCCAGATATCTGGTCCGAGAATGGACCCCTGCGCAGCCCCGGGAGTGATGGGAATGCGCCGCTGACCTTCGGTCGTGTCGTACAACAGAACGCGGTTTGACAAATACGCTTCTATCATACGCAGGAGGTAGGAGGGAACTTGGAACGTATGCTCAAGCGCCCACAGCATATCGCTCCACCTGGCGGAGTTAAAAGCGTTCTTCACGTCGAGCGTGACGAGAAGGACCACGCGACGCGACCAATGGTTGTGGTCCTCCGCCGTTTATACAATGGTACACCTTTTTAACAGAATAATAATTTAACATTTTTAAAAACATACTTGAAATATACTAAAAAAATTATGAAAAGTGATATAAAATTCGACCCAAACTGGACTTATTACCGGATTTGTTCGTTTATAAACATAACATCAAATGCTTTAATACTAGGTCTAATTTTATATCACTTTTCATAACATTTTTAGTAGATTTGAAATATGATTTAAAAAATTTTAAATTATTATTCTGTTAAAAAAGTGTACTATTGTATAAACACAGCCATTCTTGTGTACCATTATTGTTGGTGATTCATCGTCTAGGCAGCGGACAGCCCCGCCGGACGTGGCGAGGGATTACAGAGGTGCCCTCACGTAGTCCCGGGTCCACCGGCCAACTTGAACTGCACAGAATATGAGTGTTCTACAATGATCCAATTTTAATTGTTTAATGACTTGTTATCTATATTTTATTCATTCAGTAAATTTTAATTTATATTATGCCCGCTTTGAAATATTACTTTATTTTGTTGTACATATTTGATGCTTGAATTGTACGCTCTAGCGACGAGGTTTGGTTGCTCCTTTGTTTTTGGTTTATGTTGTGTCTTTGTTGGTTTATGTTGTATATTTCGAGCATTGTGTCACCATTTTGGCCAGTCATTGCCCTTTTTGTAGATTTAAAAATAAATTTGTTTCCCGATAACTTTTCAAATAAATCGTAATATTATTAATTACTTTTCATCTATAATATTTTTTACTTAGAATTTTTTTCTATATTATAGCCCAGTTTTAAACATTGCTGTATTCTTTGTACTTATAGTTGATGCTTTACTTAATTGTATGCTCTTGCAATGAGATTATCTCTTGATTGTTTTTGTTTATGTTATACTAGGTGAACCCGTACGAATTACATGTTTTAATTAAATTATAAATGATCGGCTGCCTTCTATGCGCACATATGTCGTCAATCTATTTTAAAAATAGGATTTTAGAACGATGTAGCGTGCAGAGCATATAACGAATGTTCTCCTCACGGTTGTAAGGTGCTATAAATGAGTGATAAATTGTTGCGTACACTTTATACATGAAAAACCCTCCGCCATTGTTTTCTTCAATTTAAGAGCTCTTTTGCTTACCGTTGCGAGCACAGAGTTCTTGGAATTAATGTTTTCTTTGAAGTTTTTGCTCAGTCTATGGGTACCAGTCCATATTCAATGGTACCAGTAATAAGGCTTTGAATGTAATCGCTTTGTCGAGATCTAAGTAGATTTAATTTTACTATGTGCGTACCTACCACATTTCTGAAATGGTAATGCCGTCCCACCAAGTGAATGTTGCTGAATCCTTGGATTTGTAAGTGCGATTTTGTCAGTGTAATTTTCCACTAATTGTTCCAGCTCCGCGTATGAAGCTTCTGTTTGCACACCTTCCCGTACGTTATCTCGCCGTGTGCGAACATCTTGCCGTACATTGCCCCGCCGTGTTCGACCACTATAAAACTTCTTTGTCGACTCGTTCTTATCATGTTTGAAAGAATATAAAGAGTCTGATCACAACAAATTTGCGTCGTCTTGTTCCTTTTCAAGTAAAAAAAAAAAAAAAAACAGCTGGGGTGAGTTTTAAACTACTTCGAGATCTAATTTTTTTTCCTGGTCTGTGATCGATATAGGCTATTTTAAATCCCACACAGCTGATCAGATGTTTATTTGTTTACATTTTCGCTTCTGTCAAAACACAGTTTATTTTCTAATCAGTTTTGCACAATTTTTTCGAGTTATATTACCTAAATTAAAAATCTAAAGACGTTACAGGAATCTGCACATAGCGACGCGTGTTTTGATGTATAATATGTGGGGTTAAGTCTTAATCCTTAAAAGCCTTATCCCGAATAATGTTTTCATGTAGCGTATTAATAATATAGAAGATATCTCGAGCGTTCTCAATCAATCAATCAATCAAAAATCTTTATTCATCAGAAAAAACATTGCATGCATATTTTTACGTTGTTTACTCATTTTGGCCAATCGGCGTTCCTTTTCCATTTGTAAACATATAATATTTGTTTCCGTACAACGTTTCAAATAAGTCGTTTGTTATTACTTTTCATCTACAATGTTTTTATTCAGTATTTTTGAACTATATTGCAGCCCGGTTTTAAACAATGCAGTATTTTTTGTACATATCTTATGCTTGTTTTTAGTACGTTCTAGCGATAGGCTTTTCGACTTTTAAAGATTCGTAAAATTTATAGGTAATTTTGTTGGCATTTATACGTCACTGAGGTCATATATATCCGTTAAAGAGTATATGCTACAGCAGTTAATCAGTAATTCATGCTTGTTTATAAATATATTTGTCTTTTATTGTATACACGTGTGAAAACTTGGTGTGTATTTAGTTATATGTTTTTAGTGATTGTTACACTCGGGTTACTTTTCATGTTTCATGTTAACAGTTAAGTTAAAATGTTGTAGTCTAATATGAAAACTTCTGTTCCATTTTACTGTACACTGAGTACAAAATCTATATGTAATACAGTCGGGGTTTTACTTCACAATAATTTGTTTTTCTTCATCCCTTATACAACATGATGCATTCATACATTTCAATACAAAGTATATTAGAGTTTATATATATATCCATTCAAAGTGGTCGTGATAACCAGTTTGAGTTCGGGACTAAATTCAGATTCTCGAAGAGAATTTCGAAGGAACATAAAAGCAATGAGGTGAAAGCAAGACAACAGCCTGCCTCTAGCCGTATCGGGAATTGGCGTTGTTCGTTCAACTTCCCCACGAATTCATGGACTCCCTAACAGTTGGCAGCAATGCGTAAAACCGGTCTGAGGGTAGCTCACCTAGCGCGGCCACTGGTGAAAATTGAAACTACATGGAGCTTTGGTGGACACAGATCGTTGTACTCCTCTGTGGCCACGGACCTTTAGAGCCCTCTTAAAGTTTGGTTAAGAGGAGGTTGGATAGACGGGTGCTGCTAATAGAATGATGCGGCAAAGCTTGAAACTAGATTGCTCCGCCGTATATAATGCACGAAATAGTGCCGTTTGCCGTGTGTTGAATGGCTAATTTTCATCTCAAGTCAGCTGATCGCTAGCAATTCCTTCAAATCAGCGAGAACAGAAGCTCAAATTTACCTTGAATTTTCGCTTGACATGCTTCTTGATATACGAGAATTTTCGTTGTTATTAATTAGATAATTTTGAAAGCCAAATAATAGAAATCTTAATTAAATTATCTACCGGACGTAGAAGCCGATTTTTGATAAATTTGATAAATGACTTAAAAAACGCAATCAAAAGTTATTTTTTCAATTTTACAAAAAATGGCTAGTTTATATGAAAATGTAGTTCCTACGTCCGGTAGAGTTTAAAAAGAGCTTTAATTTGACATATAAACTTTAGTTTTCCGTCCAAAAATAAACGAGAAATCCCTTAAACCAATTAACATTGGTTCTTATGGAGTATAATCCAATATGGCCGCCAACTCCAACCTCCTCTTAAGTGTCTGTGCATTTAACAGTGTCCCATGGCAAGAATTATCAATCACAAAAGGCACAGTCAACATGTGGTTCTTGATAAGAAATCTACGTGAGTACTTTAAATTATAATTTTTAAGTACTTGTCCGTCCTATATTGGATCCAATTTATCTGTCACACAGAAAATACCTTACTATATCACTACAGAAAGTTTTAAAACTGTTTTAATACTGCGAAACCAATAAACCATTGGAAAAAATTTACAACTTTTCCACACACACACACACACACACACACACACACACACACACACACACACTAGCTTAAGTTGCCATCTTGAAACTTTGAAATCACAATAACTGAAGGAGCCGCATTGCCTAAACAGTACATTACATAATTTTCGTGACGAAGCTTTATGGTTTGCTACTTGTGGCACTAGCAGTAACCAACAAAGTAGTAGCCTATGGCAATTTCGCACGTTTATTGCTGCTAATTTGGGATACATGTTTATAGTTGTGAACTCTTTGTGTGAACTGGTATTGAGTTTCAAGGTGAGTGGTTGTAAAAGGAAAAAAGTGGTTTAACTTTAAAATAGAAACTGAATACTGTCAAAAGATTTGACAGGGAAAATTAGGTAAAAAATTATCAAAGTAACTGAGTACAATTTTAGTTACATCACTGGCCCTCTTAGACTTCAGGACAAACAACATATAATTATTCCTGTTAACAATGCCGGGGCGTCAGTAACAATATCAGGATCTCACTGGAGTCTACTCTATTATAATAAAGAAGCTAACACCTTCTATTATTATGACTCAATAAATCAGCGGAATTTAGAATCAGGAAAAATATTGGTTACAAAGTTATCACAGACATTGAGCCTCGGGGATGCTTTGTTCAGATGTGTAAAATCGCCTCAGCAAACAAATTCGTATGACTGTGGAATCTACATGCTGCTGATAATGGACTGGATAATAAATACTATTTGTAGTAACAAAAAGGTGTCATATGAAGAAATCCCTAGTATAGCTACAAAGCATGTTATTATGAAGAGAGCTAACCTGTCCTACTGTTGGGTAAATTATCATCGACTAAGACATTTAACACAATCCACTTTAAAGGAACTAATGTTTAAGGGTGACCATGTAAATGCTAAACCAAGGTTGAATAAAGGACAAGAACAAAACAATAGTACGGAAAGCCAGCCAGTAGTCAGGTTAAAAAACTCCGAGTCAATAACTACAAATAAAGGCTCAAATTCCTGGCGAGTCGTTCAACCGGTTCAAAAGAGAATTAATGTATATGCCTCAGCTAATCAAAAACAAAGCAGTGCAAGACCAGAAATCACCCTAACAAATAAATTTGAGATCCTAAATGAAGTCAACAATGTGCAACCCTCAAAAATAGTGGAGATGGTAGCATCAAATAATGGGGCCAAGAATATGAAAACATATCAAAGTAAGGTAGAGGAGGGGCAAATTGAAAGTGGAGAAAGAACTATGGTTCACTTCTATTCGGACAGCCAGGGATGGGGCGTGGGGCAAATGATAAATGAAGTCAGTAGAGGAGAGGTGGGTATTCATTCGATGGTCATGCCAAATGCCACAGCCCAAGAAGATTATAAGCAAGCGATAAAGGCAAAAAACAAGGTCTGCATAGTCTTAGCAGGAACCAATGATGTGTTAAAGAAAGGAATAGATGCTATCTACAGTAAATTGGAAGAAGACTTAAAATCACTGAGCAAAAAAGAAAAAGTCTTAGTAGTCACAATACCACCCCGTTTTGACATTAACATGGCAGATCCAGTTCATGATGAATTGGCATTGGCAAACAACTATATTAGAGAATTAGTTTTTAGAGTAAAAAATGCTGACCTGATTGATCTAGATAAGTTTAAAAGATTCCATTTTAGTCACCATGGACTACATTTGAACCTTAGAGGGAAGAAAAAACTAGCCTATATGGTGCTGGAGGCCCTGAAAACCAATAAGTCCTCAATAAAGTATAAAACGCCAGAATCAAATTGTATTAAAGGGAGCATCAGAGTTGTTGAAAACAACATGAAGAATGCTATCAAAAAGTTTCAAAATGACGAATCAGTCGCATTCTCACATTGCATCTCTAAAGACTTTGGGAGTGAGGGACAAATGAGCGCTGGGGTGGCAGTAGTTTTTCGGCAAAATTTTGGTAAGCCCAAAAAAGAAAATGTGGTCAACAGTCATCTGGCAAGACAACAAGTGAACAAGGGAGCTACTGTATACAGCCTCATGACAAAGCCAGTTTTCAATACAAAACCTAATGAAAAAGACTACTCTACAGCTTTCCAACAACTAAGTGACAGTTTTGCTGAAAGTAAACTGACACATCTTATATGTCCAGCTATGGGTTGTATAAGAGACCAGATTGACCCACAGATTTTTGTGAACAACATAATTAAATTTCAAAGAGAAACAAAAGCTGATGTTTCCATTGTCCCCCATGAAAATTTTCCTTCAGATCTGATGTAAAAAAACATCAGACCTGATCAGAAATACCATCAGAACTGATCATTCCTGGTCAGGAATTGGTGCATTTTCTGACCAGACCTGATCAGGAATGTTGTGATTCCTGATCAGGTCTGGTCAGAAAATGCACCATTTCCTGATCAGTTTTGATTTGTATTTCTGATCAGTTCTGATGTGTATTTCTGATCAGATCTGATCAGAAAATGCACCAATTCCTGATCAGTTCTGATGTACATTTCTGATCAGATCTGATCAGAAAATGCACCAATTCCTGATCAGTTCTGATGTATATTTCTGATCAGATCTGATCAGAAAATGCACCAATTCCTGATCATTTCTGATGTATATTTCTGATCAGAACTGATTACAAAATCCACCATTTCCTGATCAGTCCTGATGTGTATTTCTGATCAGATTTGATCAGAAAATGCACCAATTCCTGATTGTAATTCTGATCAGATCTGACAGCATTCCTAATCAGGACTGTTCAGAAAATGTATGATTTTTTAATGTATTAAATAGTTTACAGTTTTTTACAAAACTGCTGATTCTATTTGGATAGGTAATAAAAAATTAACACTTTTCAAAACTGAGAAAAATATTTTGTAATTATATTAGCAAAAGAACAGCAATGTTAAATTACATTTTACAATAAACGACAATATATATCAAATACATTCTGTTAATAGTGCATTATAATTTAAACTATACAATCATAAAGTAAATTATAATGTTTATTGTAAATTACTGTCTTACTTTTAAACATAATGTTAAAAAAACTAAGTTGTAAAAGTATAACCTCAACTCAGTTGTAAGTAAAGTTATTAACAGTAGCTCAGTTACGGTAACGTTTCTGGAACATCCTTATAACAATGAATACACACAAAAATGATGAAAAGCAACAAAAAAACTTTAAAATGGGCAAAACTATTTTTTAAATTATATTAAAATATGATATGAACAACACCAAAGGACCTGAAAATGCACCACTTCTAAAAAACCATCAACCAAGCGATGTACATCGTTATTTGGTATTTATAACAAAATATATCAAAAACATTGTAATAAAAATTAAAACATTATATAATAAATTAAAATGTTTCTATAATACATTATTGTATTAAAAATCTCTTTAATCGTGTGCGGTCGATTGCAAGGGCACTTGGCAATGGCAAACTATTTTGATCGTGAGGAAGAGCGAGAGAGAGGAACATACACTGTATTAATGCCCTCTCTCTTCCTTGAAAACTTGCTAGCACTGTGTTAACATTAAAATTTGATATTAAATTACTTATTATAAAATGTGTTACAGGAGTGCTGATGATGTGTATGGTTGTAGCTTGGAAGAACAGTAGTAATTCTGAAGATCACTTTTTGATTTGTTTTCAATAATAAAATAGTACCATTCAATTATGTAAAAAAAGGCCTGGTTTGCACACATGACTAGTAAAGTTGTGAGTAGCCAGTAAAAACAAAAGGATTCTTTGTAGTGAAGAACATGATCCTTTGTTTGTACTGGCTACTGACATCAGAACTTGTCACCGTATAAACCAGGTGATGATTCATCATTTCCTAAACCGTAGGTTAGGAAATGATTTGCATAAAACAGCGTCAGCTGACATGTAACTTTTAAACTTAATAGCAGAGAACGAAAGAGAGGGAACGGGTACAGTGTATGTGGTTCGCTCTCGCTGTTGCCCGCACTGTCTCGCGGTTGACCGCCTTAGTTAAAAACAATTGTAAGAATTCTTACATAAGACCTGCGCTTTTTAACCAAAATCCTTACTGTTTTTAACAATAAAAAACTCAAATAAGCTGTTTATTTTTGTTTGTGTATCTCGTAGAGCTTTCTTTCCAAGTTTTTTGTAATTTCTTGTTGATTAATGACTTGAAGGTTATGTTTAGTGGATAACATTTTTGCTGCATCTGAAAAAAGGATGTTGAAGATAATTTTAAAGGGATATTACATGACAAATCAACACAGTCATTTTACTTCACCATCTCAAAATGTTATTAGGATTGGTACCAAATCAGCCATTTAGCCATGAAATTAGCTTATCAGCCATTTTGTAAAAAATTTCTCATTCAAAAACCAGTTTTACACATAAAATTATAATTCACACGCTTCAATACAATTACAAAACAATTTAGTATAGCCTATTAAATTATTGTTCCTTTGGTCCCCGGGTCATTCCAAGTCAAATCATCCAGAAAAATAAAGGATTTGTAACCCACCATCTCAGAATTTGATGAAACTTGATGATTTTGTTCTTTTCACATGCCTATGGAAGAATACCAAATTTTAGCTTCATATCTCAAACGGTTTTTTTCTTGCAGACATTTGAAATTAGTAAAAATCTGTCGTTTCTGTTGTTCCCGAGCTCCAAGATAAACTTGCATAGCTTAAGAAAAAAAATTTGTATCTTTGCCATTTTTAATCCAATTGTTATGAAAATTTGCAGTAATATTAAGTAAAGTGTGCTAAATCCAGAAAAAAATAAATCATTATTATCTTTCTATATATAGGTCATTGAAAAAATATTAAATTTTTTTTATATTTTTAGTCCGATTAGTGTTTTACAAAACAAATTAATATCTCCTAAAGGCACATTGACAATCAAGTAAACTTTTTTTTTAAACTTATCTACATTAAACAGATGCAGCAACAAAACACATGACTTTTTGCATGCTTTGTAAATTAAAAAATCTTTTTAAAAATGTCCAAATAAAAACAAGTTTTTTGAATTTTTTAAATGGAAGAATTTTAAAAATCTAATTTTGGTTTGCACCATTAAATTCAGCTTGAAAAAACAAATATTTTTGTACTTTGAATGTTTGTTCTATGTCTACTGGTTGCTGAGATATTGATTGTTGTTAATACGTTACGTTGTTCAATGTTAACCTTATGGAAAATAAATAAAACTCAATATCTCACTTATTTTTCAACTTATCACAATAAAATTTGGTATATAGCATCTCCTGTTTGACTTTTCTTTGATGTTGGCTAAAAAAATAAACATTTTCCATTCCTATGTCAGCAATCCTGCATACTCATAGAAACGGAGTGTTAGCTTATCGTAGCAAAAAATAAGCACTTTTGCTGCCTTGGGAAAGCAAAAAATAGTTGATTTTCAATGAACCCACACACCAAATTTTATTATGATAAGTTGGAAAACAAGTGAGATATTGAGTTTTACTTACTTTAGTAAAGAAATAATAGTATATTTCACTACTAGTCTCGAAAGTAGCCCATTTTGGGGCAAGATAGTGTTTTACATGCGAGGCGTCAAGCCTCGCATGTAAAACACTATCGAGCCCCGAAATGGGACTTTTGCGATGAGTTTTGAACAATACATTTCATTATGATGCAAATAAGTAACCAAACTTGTAATAAAAAATCATCCAACATTTCATATTTTAGTCATTTCTCTATAAGCAAACACAATAGGGCTGAACTGTCTATTTTAGTTTAGAGTCAGATGGTTGAACTGTCAAAACTGGAACTTCGTTTGTTTGGGTACGGCAAAATTTTGTTTGGGTACGGAAATGCAAAGTTTGGGTAACGAAAAATCTGCTGATCATTATTTCTTTAGATGTAAGGAAATCGAGGGTTTTCGTAGATCTCAGCTGTACGGTAACGGGCAATTTTCGTATACAGAGTGATGAAAAATGCTTTCTGAGGTCATAAATACGTTAAATCAGTTTAAACTGTTTTTTGCAGTCAAATATACAATACGGTAATGCTATAAGGAACTTAAAGTTTCGCCTAAATTTATTTTGAATTGCTGTTTTAGTAAGTAGACTTCTTGGCAGGTTACCTGTGTTAGTTAACACTGGGTTTGCAAATTATCGTGGCCTAATATACAATTCACATTTATAGTTTTTCACTCCAGGAAGAAAGCTTGTAGTTACAATACACGCTTGCTTCCCTACATTAAATGCAAATTAGTTAAAAATTAGCAAAAATGTCTAAACACCAAGAATATTTGCTACCTAACATTATTTGTCAACCTCGGAACATCATATCGTCCAAGAAAAAACAAAGCTTTGTATCATTATACCATAGTTTTTTAAAATTCCTTTCACACCACATGAGAATTTCCACAGATTGATGAAACATCCAAATGAAAATAATCTTTAGTGTAACATCGATTAAAAAATTACGAGCCAATAAGGAATCTGAAGAGAGTTATGGAGTTTTCCGTGCGCTGATCATATAACATCATAAGAAATATAAGACAAAAAGGAATCATAAGACACCCACAGAAAGCAATACTAAAAACCTACCTGAACTTTTTCTCCTTAAGTTGTGTTTGAAGCCAATCCATAGTCTGAATCGATTCTCACAATTTCTCCAAAAAGCCTAGAAACTTGTAATGTTTTCTTGGTGTTAAAAATGTAACAGCTCCTTCCTAAAAGAAACAAAAAAAAAACAAAAAATTAACTTACAAAATAAATTAACATTATTAAATTGCAGATAAACAAATGTAAATTGCTTGAAGGCTACTTCAATATTTAAAAAGTTAAGTTGGCTAAGGTACTCATTACCAACGTTTCCAAATAGGCGGGTGCAGTTTTGACAGCGGTCTAAATTTTATTGGAAATTGGCTACCAATCTGAAACTTTTGTACGTCGATCTGTAACCGAAATTAAGATTATTCAATTTCATCGAGAACAAATCAAGACACTTCAAAACATCAATTATCTATTCTAAATAAACAAAACAATGTAATCAAAAGCATTAAGGTGGAGTCTGATAAGGTCTCACCTGATGGGCCTACCCAATCAGAGTATATTTAAGTTAGGCCTTTGATAAGTACTAGTGACGGGCAAAAATAAACAGTAGAAGTAAAATAGGTAATTTGCATTAGCAGAACGAAATATAATCAGAGGTTATACAGTTGGTGCGTTTCGTCTTGAGCTTTGGCCTATTCCGTTGCCGAAGCTGTCAAACATTATTTATTTATTCTTAATGATCTGGGGCAATAAATAATGAAAAATTAATCTCAACAAATATTAAATGTGATTAAGTACAAATTACAGTAAATAGGTATATAGACAGCTATTAAAAAATGTTAACATGTCAATTTAACTTTAGGTATCAGCTGTAGTGTTCTGAAGATATTCACTCCACTCCAACCGCTTCAGGTGTAGGCCTAAACGTTTCCCATAGCTCAAGATAAAACGCCCAAACTGTATCCAACAAGAAGTTCAAAATTTAGTAATAAGGCTGAGGCATACACGTAGTTAGGGGGTACGAGTTTCATAGCCTATCTGATCTTCTGCCGTTTGTTCCTATAGCAGACGATTCAACATCTGATTTTCTAAGAAACAATATCGAACGATCTACCAATAGTTGAAGTTCGATGTACCGTCTGTTGGACAGAACTCAACATCCGATTCCATTGTATTTGATATCGATTGATTTGTTACTTTACGAAAATATATTTATCGATAATATTTTAGTACAAGATGGCAGATGATGAGAAATAAGGTAGTAAGTTGTGTTTAGTTAGTGAATTATAGTAACGTTTTAATTTAGTTTTTATATTAGGCCTATGTTTAGTATAATTTTAGTTTTACTTTATTTACGTTTGGTATGGGTTGTTGTTTGTGAGAGAATCAAATGATATAGGTAGGCCTAGATATAATTGACAATGGTTTCGGTATTTGTTTGTTATCAAAGTTTCTTCACTAGCCTACTGACGGTTGTTTGTTAAAACAGTACATAAGTTGAGTTAAACACGATAGGTTGATAGTTAATATCGAATAACCAAAATCTGAACTGAGTACCGAAAACAAAACTGATCTTTGCCCATGTTAAATCCTATTGAGAATTTCAGTTATCAAACCTATAAGCATTAAAGGTAAACAATGACAATAAACATAAACCTGGAAGATCAGATATGAAACTCGTACTGAATTATAACATGGGAGTGTTTTGGAAAAGGCTAGGAGAGTTGTTATGATATGCATAATTACCAAACTTGTATCAACTCATCAGAACAACTATAATGGAATGCTGAAAGTTGAGGTTAGGTTATCTTGAATTCACAATACATGACTAAATAAATATCCAAAGTATAAACTTACCAAGAACGATGAAAGCCCGTAGTAGGGTTAACTCATTGTGTCGTAGTTACTTGAAGACCGCAATTAAGTCTAAACTTCCAATTTAAAACCTTAAAAGCCGTTATGACTTTAACTGAAACTGAGGCCAACGGCGTCTCACTCCACAAGTCCACACTCAGGCTCCAATTCAGTCCAGTCCACCGCACCGCACTGGTTAAACGTCGCGGCGTCGCACGTCGTCTGAAGAGAGGTTTTGTCTTGACACAATTCACGCATCATGCTAGTGTTGTTATTTATGGCCCATATTATTTTGTCAGGGTGATTGTATTAATTTGAAATAAATTGCTTATATTGTGTCAGGCATTTTTTAAACTAGTAAACTATTATAAAACATATTAAGTATACCGTAACAAATAACAATTTAACAAATAGTGTAATAATTTTATATAAATAATTCATAACACAATTTATAAATCCGTTAAATTTTTAAAAATTATTTTTATATTTTTGAATTTAAGTTTGGACTAAATAAACGATTACTGTAGAATTTGTGTATTTTTTTACACCGAGGATGATAGTTTTTTATAAGCGCACAAGACTTGTTAATCAAAACTATAAAGATCGAAATGAATAAACAACAAAATAAAAAAAATATGAATAATAAAACGTTATATTTGTTATTTAATTTGATTTTATATATACTTTTGATTCATATTTTTCACGTGTAAATAACGTTTTTAATTTCACTACATTTTTCACTTTACATTTTTTCATCATTTTTACGTGAAAAATATGTTTTGCTTTTTACTTTTACGTTTTTTTACTTTTTTCACGTGAGAATAACGTTATTTTTACATTGTGTGCTGACTGGGTTATAAATTAATTATTGAATAAAAATATTCTTAGAAAATTACCTCGTGTATGAAAACATGTATCTTTGAAGCTGTTTTCTTCTAAACCAAACCATTTTCAATTTAATATTTTATCGACATATATATAGGAATATTAAGACATGACTTCAAATATTTATTAGTTCGCATACCTTAATGTGTTGGGATTATGTCAGATCATATGATATCATATTCATGACCAAGCCTGATCCGTCCTGATCATGTTGAAATCAGCCCTAATCAGACTTCATTAGTTGGGATCAGACCTGATTGGGTTCAGGAAGAAATGCATCAGATCTGATTGGGTTCAGGATGAAATGCATCAGACCTGATTGGGTTTAGGATCATACCTGATTAGGTCTGATTATATCAGATCAGACATGGTCAGATCTGATCATGTTCAGGAATTAACACATCAGATCTGATTGGATTCAGGATCAAACTTGATCGGACCTGATGAGATCTGATTGTATCTGATCGGTCTTGATCAGATCTGATCAGATTCAGGAATTGACGTAGCAGACCTGATTAGATTCAGGATCAAACTTGATCAGACCTGATTGGATTCAGGATCATACTTAGTCAGACCTGATCAGGCCTGATTATGTCAAATCAGACCTGGTCAGACCTGACTGGTTTATGATCAGATCTGATATATTCCTGTACAGATCTGATCAGACCTGATTTAAAACTTTCATGGGGGTGTGGTACACAACGGACATTCTACAAGACGTCTGAAAAACGGTATGACTCACCAGCAGCTTGTGAACAGCATAATTCGACTGATACATCAACATCACACAGCAGACATCAGTAAGAACACAAAGGAAGCAGATGACAACACTTCACAACAGCACTTGACAGAGCAAGAAACACTTCTTGAAGTCCCAAGCTTAGCATCAGTGAGAGATTTTCCACCTCTACCAAGTTTCGAGCCCAAGATGCCAATAGACCCAATTTGTGTACAACCGGCTGCTTTGCCTTTAAACTCTCTCATAGCACAAATTCCAGATCCAAGGTGACAAATATTAAACAAAAAACTCATACTGTAACGATTTTTCATCAAAATATATTGGATTTGAGAACACGTTTAGAATCCCTTGAATTTAATTTAGATGAACTAAGCCCTGAAATCATTGTGTTAACAGAACACAACATGTCAGAAAATGAGTTGGATAGCATAAGATTAAAAGATTATTCTGTTATTGCACATTATTCTCGAACCACAACAACTGGAGGTGGAGTTGTTATTCTATCAAGGGAGGGTGTAAACGCGAAGCAGTTGGTTTTCACACCTGTAAGTGATTTATGTACGGATAAGTTGTTTGAATGTTCAGTAATAAAATGTAAATATAAGAATTTTAATTTTATTTTAATAGGGATTTACAGGAAGCCTCAATTGAATAATAAGGAATTTCTGGAAAGATTAAACTCTGTAATCGAATTTTTATTACACAAAGAAAAATACCTTATTGTAGCAGGGGATTTTAACATTAATGTCTTGAAAAGTTCCTATGAATCTAAAGAACTCAAAAACATTTTGACCCGCCATGGTATGGACTATTTAATTGATTTTCCGACTAGAGTAACGGAAGCCTCAGAATCATGCATCGAAAACTTTTTAACAAATATTAATAAATGTCAAACAAATGTTTCTGGAATTATAACTTTATTATCTGACCATGATGCTCAAATATTAGAACTTTTAGAGTCCCAAATAGATTCTGAAAATACCTTGATATTTCCCACTAGAGATTTTTCTGCAGAAAATAGAGAATTGTTTAAAAAATTTTTAGAAGAAGAAAATTGGCTTCCACTCTACTGTTCTGAAGTTGAACATAAATATGATTATTTTGATAATGTTTTTAATTACTATTTTAATCTATGCTTTCCAAAAGGTTTTAGGAAACAAGTTAATAAAAAAGAAAGCTGGATCACTCCAGAACTTAAGAATGAAAAAGAAATGCTAATACAACTAAGTAAATTGACGAGACAGAACAAGTCACAGGCTCTTAAGGAGGAACTTAAGACTAAAAATAAGTTATTCAATCAAAAATTAGTTAATGTCAAAAGAAGGTACTTTGATGATAAAATAAAAAAATCTGACAACATTCAAAAGACAACATGGCAAATTGTAAACAAGGAATTGAAAATCAACAAAGGTAAATCAAAAATTGAAAATATTACTCTTAATGTTAATGGTTTGAAAATAGAAAATCCCTCCTCTGTAAGTAGCAATTTCAATGATTTTTTTGTAAATATAATAGATAAAATGTTAAACGAATTACCTCCATCACACTCAAAAATAGCAGAATCAAATCTTCGGTCAGCTCCAAAATTTAAATGCCTACCATTAGAGGAAAAAGAATTCGAGGATATTTTTGATTCCCTGAAAAACAAGTGGTCTAGCGGGTACGATGAGGTCCCTGTCCGGGTGATTAAGTCTGTCAAATATCAATTAATCAAGCCAATCAAACATTTAATTAATTCCTCCTTCATTACAAGGATATTCCCTGACAAGTTAAAAATATCTAAGGTCATTCCTATCCATAAAAAAGGCATAATCACTGATATTCAAAACTATAGGCCAGTTTCCCTTCTGCCATCAATTTCAAAGGTGTTTGAAAAGGCTATGAAAAATAGACTGGTGAATCATTTTGAGTTAAATAACCTCATTGATGAGGAACAGCATGGCTTTAGAAAAAACTAATCTACAATTTCAGCACTAATTGATTTAACAGAATCTTTGTTAGAATCAATTGACCAAAAAGATAAATTAATAGGCATTTTTATGGATTTATCAAAAGCCTTTGACAGTATATCTCATGAAATTCTATTAAATAAATTGCAACAATTAGATGTGGACAAAATTAATTTAAAATGGTTCCAATCATATCTTAGTGACAGAAAACAATTTGTAGAAATTTCTCATATATCCAGCAGCAAAGTTTCAAAAATTAAATCCAAAACTCTAAATATAAAAAATGGAGTGCCTCAAGGATCCATATTGGGACCGGTACTGTTCATTTGTTATATGATTGGCATGCCAAAATGTTTAAGCGATCTTCAGAGTATAAAGAATCACCTTTGCTTATATGCTGATGATTCAAACATGATCATGGCCGCTAAAAGTGAAATTGAATTAGAAATAATGGCACATATTGAAATTTCCAAATTGACAGACTTTTTCATAGACAATAAATTAATAATAAACAAAGAAAAAACTAATTTTATAGCATTTTGCACAAAACAAAACAGAACTAATCCAAATCCACTTATAATGGCAGGAGAGGAAGAATTAACAAAAATTGACAGTACAAAATTTCTTGGTTTGATAATTAATTTATTTATTTATTTATTTGATTTCATGCTACAAAACAGACAAAAGTCCAATTATGTTGCAGCATCTTACATATAACATTACAATGTCATAAAGCTCGTACATAAATATTTAGATAAATAATAATTAATAATTAATAATTGATATTTGCAGGGATAAATAGTAATATATAATGACTAGAACATTCGGTAATAAATATTAGAAACTACAGAAGGAAAAATACATATAAACAGATATAGGAATAAATTATAATGGCAATCAACAAAACAATGAGGAATAAAAAAAATGTGCATATGACTTCAACTTACTCTGAGGAACTATATTTTTACAGCTGATCAGCAAATGGATCTATTAAAGCAAATTTATTTTACTGCTGAAGCAGGTCAAGGTCGACGACAAGATATCAATATCTTGTGGGAGGGTATTGTAAATCCGCATCATTGTATTGAGAGGAGCCTGGCTCCCTAGACTTGTATTGGCAAAGTGGGGACTAAATAAGTACCGCGCTCTGGATGCAGGTCGTGGCACGAAGAAGGTAAGCCGCTCCAACAACTCTCCACAATCCACTACTCCATTGACCAGTTTATAAAGAAAAATGAGCAAACCCATATCACGACGCTTTTGCAAGCTGTCCATCCCAAAGCAAGATAATAACTGAGTGCAGGAAAAGAAATGTGGGTACACACTAGTTTCTTTGAAGTACAATAGTCTTAGAAACTTTGTTTGTATTTTTTCTATCATGTTAATCAAGTAATACTGATGCGGGTACCATATGTGCAAACCAAACTCTAATCTAGATCTTACCAATGAAAAGTATAACAGCTTTATTGTTGATCTGTTTTTGAAAATATAACTTGAGCGGCAAATGAATCCTAAAGTTCGATACGCAAGTTTGCATTATTCAGTAATATGAAGGGAAAAAGAAAACTTTTCATCAAAAATCACCCCAAGGTCCTTAAAAGTGTCTTTAACAGTCAATGAATTATTTTCAAGAAAATACTGAAATTGAATGATGTTTTGCTTCCTTCTGGTGTATCCAACAACATGACATTTCTCTACATTGAAATTTAAACCATGCTGACTCCACAATACTAAATTATTTAGGTCCTCCTGAAGCTGTTGGCAATCATCTGTAGAGTTAATCTCATGAAAGACTTTCATGTCATCAGCGTAAAGCAGAACCCTGCTGTACTTCACACATTTAATGATATCATTAATAAATAATAAAAAAAGTAAAGGTCCAAGGTTCGAGCCTTGCGGAACGCCAGACTGAACCAAAAATTCTTTAGAAGAACTACCAGCATATTTTACAATCTGCCTTCTGTTAAACAGATAAGAAGATATGAATTTAATTCCACTAATTGAAAGTCCGAGATAATTAAGTTTTTTGAGAAGTTCCAAATGGTTTACCTTATCAAAAGCTTTTGAAAAATCAGTGTATACGACATCCACCTGTCCACCTCTATCTAAAGAAGATATACAAAACTCAGAGAAACAAAGAAGATTTGTATTAATGGATCTTCCGGGGAAAAACCCGTGCTGGTGAGGTGTGATGATGTTCTTAACATGATTGAATATACGTTTGTATAAAATCATCTCGAAAATCTTGGATGGCGTGGACAAAAGAGCAACGGGCCTATAATTTTTTATGTCCGTCTTAGAACCTTTCTTGAAAATGGGGACGACCTTAGTCAACTTCCAATAGTCAGGAAAGAAATTCTTATTCAGTGACAAGTTGAACAAATGACAGAGTGGTTTGATAAACAGTTCAGAACAACCCTTAAAAATAAATGGTGGAATGCCATCAGGCCCAAATGAACGCTTAGATTTAAGCATTTTCATTGCTTGAGATATTTCCTCCTCTGATATTGAATCAATAGTAAGACAGGAAATGCCGGAATGAATGGGCGAGCGTAGGGCATCAGTAATCAGCTGTTCAGAAGTTAGAGTGGTGACGTCATACACCGATTTGAAATAAGAAGCAAATGCCTCAGCGATCGCGGCCTCCCCCTCCACCTCTTCCCCATCCAGAGTCATTGTTGTCAAACAACCGTCGTTCGACCTCAACCTCCTCATCGTATTCCAAAATGTCATTGGATTGTTTACAATATTATTTTCTAAGTGAGATATGTAATTCAAATAGTCCTGTTTAATTAACCTTTTGGACTCAGCTCTAATTTGTTTATATTCATATAATAATACTTCTACTTTTTGTTTTTTATATCTTCGTCTAATCCTCTCCTTTTTCCTAATAGTTTTTACAGTATTGTAAGACATCCAAGGAGGAAACTTACTTTTCTTAAATTTTAACAGTGGTACGTGCAAATCAATACTGGAATATAATAAACTATAAAAATGGCCAACGCTGTCATTAATATTAGAGCAGTTAATTACAGTATCCCAATTAAGACATTTTATGGAATTATATGATTGTAAATAATCAGCTTTCTTAAAATTATAACATTTCTGGCCAAAATCTGATACGTTTATGGTTTTGCTTTTCACCTCAAAAATAAAATCAATACCTAGGGCTGGATGATAGCGATCTATTTTCACAATTGGGGCTTCTTCATAAACAGATAAATTGTCTATATCAGACAACACTAAATCTAGAGTCCTGCCAGTGAAATTCAAAATGTTATTTTTTAAACTAAGACCAAACAATTCAATAAAAAATAACAACTCTTTACATAACTCACCTCCACTGGATAAATTGAATTTAACCCCAGAAATATGTAAATTGAAGTCCCCAAGAACTAAAACTTTTTCATTCTTAAATCGAAACTGTTCTAATTTTTCATAAAAAGATTTGTACGTGGTCAGAGGTGAATTTGGGGGGAAATAAACTAAGCCTAAAATTACTGAAAAGGAATTTGAAAATACAACTTTAATCCAAATATTCTCACCCTCTGACTCTAGATCAGTTATCCTACTAGACTTAAAACAGTTTTTAATTGCTATTAAAACTCCACCACCTGTGATACCTTGACCAATCCTATCCCTCCTATATATTTCGTACTCATTCGTAAACATTTCGCTATTCATAATTGAGTCATTCAACCATGTCTCAGTGAGGGCGATAACATGATAATCACTATCAGCTACTCCTAACCGGAACTGCATTGTTTTTGTTCTAAGCCCTCTAACGTTCTGATAGTAAATATTTATATTTTTGTTGTTAGTTATCGTAGGCTTACTATTATTTTTTACATGCATAATGTTAGCCCTTCAAGCATTAATTTAATTTAATACTTATATAAATAAATAACAATAAATAATTTATAGGCCTAACCAACAACATGCATAAATTAATAAATAATATTTGAACAAAAATGATGTATTTACAAGAGAACTGTAGATCACTAAATTGTTTATAGTAAAAAAAAAATCCAATGTATGCTAGTGGCACACCTGGTCCCATGGGTGGAATAGGGGTGAGAATTAGAGGTTGTCTCCAGCCTCCTGTGTTGATTCACTGCGTTGACCCGGCTCCGGCTGCTGCTGTCTTCCGAGATGGCTCTAGGCGTTGGAGATCTGATAAGCTTTCGATCAAGACCGCTGATTTACTTTCCGATTTTCGGATAAAAATCTTCCCAGAGCTGGTAACCCAGGCGAATTTATACTGGTGAGCAGCTTTGAATTTGCGAACCTCGGACAATAGTAAACGTGTCTCTCGTGTCATAGATAAGTTAACATACACCGTGTGCTCATTAGACAAGCCCAGATTAGACGCAGAGAAACCACCCTTACGAATGGCCTTCCGTCTCATATCCTCCATATCAATTCTGCGACAGAATTTTATTATGATTCCTCTCGGAGTGTTAGGTTTATTTGAATTAGCGGCCAATCTGTGCACAGCATCCACCATAGAAGGTTCGAGTGTAATAATAAAAAGGAATAATAATAATAATAGAATAATAACAGAAGGTTCGAGTGATAATAGATAAAAACCTAAGCTGGGACTTGCACGTTGAGTCTGTAATTAAGAAAGTTAACTCTGGAATCTTTGCCTTAAAACAACTATCAAACCTATGCAGTTTGTCAGTATTGAAAATGATTTTTCATGCACATATTCAGTCTCACATTGCTTATGGTATAGGAGTGTATGGAGGTACTTCAGACAAAAATTTAAAAACAATTTTGATACTGCAAAAAAAAGCGTTAAGAACAATGTTACACATGAAAAATGATGAATCGGTCAAAAACCACTTTGTTAATCTTAGGATCTTGACGGTTTATAGCATGTACGTACTTGAATGTGTTATGTACGTTAAGGTAAACGAGCATAAATTTACAGAAAATGAGGGAAAACATCAATACGATACCAGAAACAAAAAAGAAAAAAGATTACCTCAGCACAATTTGGACTGTTTTACCAATAAAACGTCTTATGCTGGTTTGAAATTCCTATGATTAATTCTAAAAGATATTAAAGAGGTGAAAAACCTGGTTAAATTTAAATCTCTTTTAAAGGAATTCTTGCTTGATAAAGCTGTTTATTCATTAGAAGAACTTTATAATTAGAATTATAATTTGTACTTATTTTAAGTCTGATATCTGTGACGCTATTTGTTGTACATTTTTGTGCATTTTATGAATAAAGATTTGACTTGACTTGACTTGACTTGAGTGTTGGGTCTAGTACAGTAAGTGACTGAAGGAAGAATCGAGCTCAGATAGAAAAATGGTACTGTATGCGGAACAAGCTTGAAAGACTTGTTCAGTCTTGATTCTCTGTTCTGCAGCATTAATTTAGCAGGGGATGGTATGCGATCGCTATTTAGGCGATATTGTAATGTCCTCGGATTATCTAGATTTTTTTGTTATCCGGATCGGTGTTGCGCCAAATTAATCCGGATAATCCAAGGTGTACTGTATTTATATTTTGGAAAAGTTAAGATTATTTTTCAAAATCATGAGCTTACAAAATAACAATCATGCTGTTTTATGTCAATCAATTCGGAATCATGTCCAGCTGGTTGGGCTAAGCACACGAGGGTGTAAACGAGTGTAATAGTCAACATTCTAAATTTCACTCGAGCTGCTGAACAACAAGTATTTTGCAGGATCGAAAACGAAATCAAGAGTCTGGACCAGGAGAGCGTGGAGGCGGTGGAGGGGGCGCTGCGCCGCTACGGCAGCCTGCTGTGTCCGAGCCACTACCTCGTCGTGGGGCTCAAGTACACGCTCAGCCAGCTGTACGGCAAGTCCACGGGCTTCCTCATCAGTCAGATGTCCGACGCCATGCTCCAGAGGAAGATACAAATATGTCAAGACATCTTGAAAGTTTTCGATGTCGTGGAGCCTGGATTCACTCGCATCAGAGGTAAGACCGACTGATATAATTTTAAGTGCACTTTCTTGAAAAAGGATCGGGATCTGGAATCTGAGCCTGTATTCAGGTGGAAAAGAACGTAGAACATAAAAAGAGTGCTAACCTACCAGGAACATAACAAAACCAGGAGAACCTAGACAAAAGACATAGCTAAAACAGAGAACTGTAAAAAAAACACTGATGCAGAAAATAAACAAGAACACAATATACACAGAAATCACCAGTTTCACAGATCAGAACAGTGCATGTTCATCCACACTCAATCAGAGCAGCTGTATAGTTGATTTTGGCAACGAGATTGTCAGTAACGACAGATGGTTGGTCACTCCTCTTTTCATCGTGGGGAAAAAAAGGAAAACAAAGTTCGGGAAAAAAGGAAATTTAAAATTACTGATCCCTCTGAGTGTTTCCCACAAATTTCACGAACTCTTCTGTACACCATTGTAACCTTTGTCAGTTTGTGAATGACGATGAAATTAAAGATGGCGTCAGCGGGTGGCTGCGTGCACAGGCGGCAGAATTCTTTTCAGCACAAATTGAAAAGCTTCTCCCTAGATATGACAAGTGCCTAAACATTGTGGAAACTATGTAGGAAAGTAGTTTAGGTACACTCTTTAAGATGTATATGATAATAATGTTGTAAATGCATTGAGAATTTGTTTACTTCCAAACGGAACTTACTTTCTGAACGTACCTCGTAATTTAATAAAACCAATTAGTAACAATAATTTTGTTACTATTTTCTCTTACCCCTCACACGTGATTTGCACTTAGGGAAATTTTTTAAATGAATTGTATTTATGAAAAAAATAAAGCACTTTGAATCAAATTAGATGAATAAATGAACTTTTTTTGTTCCTCTTGTATACTGTACACATTGGATAAAACATTTCATTGTTTTAGTAAGAAGAAATGATATTTTCATACTAACAATAATTGATCTTTTGGTACTTTCCAGGTATAACAATGTATGAGCTCCACGCACCACTGATGATCCTTACAATGAAGAATTCAGAGAAGCGTAATGCATCCAAAGTCGATCTTATCAGAAATCTTAAGCAAGTGGCATTCTACCTAAGAGAATGCATCAGACTGCTAAAATTTGAACCACAAAATGGACAAGAAGGGGCAATCAGAAGAGCTGCAGAAGAGGGTCTAACACAGTTAAAAAGCTGGGAGCCCGCAGTTGGGAGATTATAATTTTTAGTATTAAAATCTGAAGTGCTTAAAATTGGTTGGGAAGCCAAGCAAACTTTCGAAAATGGTTAGATATTGCAGAAATCTTGGTAACTATATAAATTATTTTACATTACATTTATGAAGACCCCCCACACAACACTTGTTGAAAATTATGGCTGGCTTGCCGATATTGAGCGGCTTAGCCAACATGTTAGATAAGTCTTAGGCAATGCCTTGATTGCAGTTTACAAAGATTAGATTTACACTCAGATTATGGTGCCACTCAATCCCATGCACATGCTCATCAACATGTTCGATTAAGTATGGGGACTTTTGGTTACAACAAGTCCCTAGCAGCCTTTAAACATTCAGAGTTTAATTTAGCAATTTCTGTCCAATATCGATTAAGGTAAGGTGATTTGTTTTCCTATCAAATTTGTTTTAGCTCTTCAAACTACCCATATCAGTACTACCTGTATATATTACTAACTAAAATGTCATAAGTATGTATAATATAAAAATTATTATTTTCTCAAGTGATAAATTTTGATAACAGTTATATTTCAACTGTGTTTTAAAGATAACATAATATTATTCATATTTGTTATTTAGTGCATTTTTATGAGCTTAGTCTGAAGGAAAGTTTTTGAATAGTAGTTGTATCCTTCACAAAAATAGTTACGGTGAAAAAAATTAAAGTTAAGGTGAAAACATCAACCTTTTTACTTGCAAAAAAAAACAAACAGTTGATTTGTTTAGCAAACTGCATAATTTGTTAAGACCAGGGCCGCCGACAGACTTTTGGAGGCCCGGGGCAAAGTTTGGGCATGAGGCCCCTCAATAGATAAAAATCATTGATAAAAATACTGTTGTCTCTTGAATAGCTAAAATCCTAGATCCTGCTGATTAAAAAAGTTTTGTTCTTTTGTTCTAAAGTTGAATATTATCTTAATTTATTCAAAACGAAACAATTTCATCGTAGGCCTGTAGTAAACTTTTGACTTGTAAATTTATTCAAATTTTAGAACACAAACTGTAAAATTAGGTAAAATTATTTTTAATATGCCTAATGAATCTTTTGGTTGGAAACACCAGACTAAACAATGTTTGTAAGAAACCTGTACTTGGGGGTAAAAAAAACAGTTCTAAGTTATTGAGGACTACCTAATTAAACCTCTTCATTGGTTTTTCTTCTATTAATTAACTCCTAACTAAGAGGAGAAACGGGCTGCATACAAACTCGCCAACTTTTAATTAGGTGCAAAAACTAGGGTCAGGAATCCGGCCGGCCAAATTCAAACTCGCCAACTTTTGACCGCGGGCAGGTACCTCTCCTTCTTCCCCTCCCCCGGCTGGGTGACAATTGTTTGCCGGGACCCCTGCGTACAGACCTCCGCTATTGCACCTGCATTCAAGTCTATATTCCTTACGCTTAACATTGCTACTTAAGAACGACTGAATTCTATAGCATTGAAATTATCTTTAGTTCAAGCAATTCAAATACAAATTTTAGTCAAATCAACTATATTTAAATAAATATTAAGCATATGGACATGTTGGTTTTAAAACGTTCATGGTTAATTAAAAACCATACAGGGTTCGGCAAAAGTCTGGAGTATATGAAATAGTTTCTATATTATTTTGCTCAGTGTAATGCAACATTATAGTTGTGATTCAGTCATGAATAGAAATATTTACATGTAATTAATTATTTTTTCGCCTGACCAAAGGAGTCCCACGTTGGAAGTCTTGAAATTCTTAAGTGTAAGCATACCTCGAGTTATACCTAATTTTAAATGTCTTAATTATTAGATCATGACAGCGCAAACCGCGCCGCAAAAGGTTTGCCAAATAATTATGAGTGACACAATTTTTGACACTCTTTGACGCTGTTACAGCTCCTCAAATATTTTAATGATGGTCGCCCATTTGAGGGAATATTACGTATTAATCATCCGTAGTTTATGTCTCGGGTAATATGTCTGATTCTATTAAAAGCTATTTCAATGTTGGCTGTGTAGTGTATAGAAAATAAGATACCCGTAATTAGTTGGATTGTTAAACAAAGCTTAAACTCTAGGCTAAATTACTAATAAAGCACTCGAAACAATGTAACTTAATTTTAGAGTTTTTAATACGTCAAATTATCCCTAAAAATGTTAAATACATGGATCTAAAACTAAAGTAGGCCTACATCGTTCCCGCGTTGCTTTATTAGTAATTAGACATTTTCCCTTGATTTTAGCCTAAAGTTTAATGGTCAACATTAAAATCTTTGGTGAGCTGTAACTTCTGATTGGATTAATCGTTTGCGGCGCGGTTTGTGCTGTTATGATCTACCAATTAAGACCTTTAAAATGAGGTATAACTCGATGTATGCTTACATTTAAGAATTTCAAGACTTCCAGCGTGGGCTGTCCCCTCATTGTGCGAAAAACCAAGAAAATTTACCAAAATATTTCTATATGTAATAGGTACACAACTGTAAGGTTTCTTTACTTTCTGCAAAATAATATAAAAGTGATTTAATATATTCCAGACTTTTGCCGAACCCTGTATAAGAGAATGATAAAAACAGTACAGCATATTTACTATGAATTATCACATGTTAAGACGCCGATGAAACTATAATAGGTGACTAGTCGTCGATTTTTTTGATTTTGCAGCAGTAATTTTCACTTTTCGTTTTGCGTTGAGACTCCGTGTCCACTCATACATTGCTAGAATGATCTGATAAACATACAAATCAAATCTAGCAGTGTAATTAGCGGATTTTATTTATTTCCACATTTTCCCCGTAGATGAAGGTACGTCTCATTGTACATTTTTTCCATACAAAGAGATGAATTATTATAGAAAAAGTTATTCTCATGCAACGAGTCCACAAGGCAGCCCCTTGAACTTTTGTATCTGTCTAGTAAAAGTAACAATAGGCCTGCTTGTTTTTTGTTTGGAGATTCTGTAAATTGTATATAGGAGAATAACTTTGTTCTGTAATGATTAATCTCTTTGTACGGAAAAATTTAATTAGACGTACCTTCATCCATGAGGAAAATCTGAAAATAAATAAAATCCTCTAATTACATTGCTAGATTTGATTTGTATATTTATCAGATCATTCTAGCATATGACACGGAGTCTCAGCGCAAAACGAAAAGCGAAAATTACTGCTGCAAAATCAACAAAAATCGACGACTAGTCTCATCTGTTACAGTTTCACATAATTCTCTTATATATGGTTTTAATAGTATATTTCGCATCAAGGGCCGAAAATGAGGTTTTGCAGGCTCGAGGTGCGAACGCTATTTTTCACCACACTACACAATGAAATATACCCTAAATAATTAAACAAAACTGATTATTATTTGACTCACTTGAAAACAAAACACAGCTATGACAATCATATGATCGCAACTATCCTGTCTTGAATGCCGTATAATTTTGTGATGTTCTGACGTTGTTTCAAGCAAATAAACGATCAGCTGACTTTCGGCCCTTGGGCCCCCAACGTTTTCGGTCCTGTGGCGGCAAACTGTGTGTTTCGGTCCGCATATGACGTTTGTAAAACAGGTGATTTCGTCGTAGTGTGGTGAAAACGTTTATTACCATGAACGTTTTAAAACCAACATGTTCCATATGCTTAATAGTTATTTAATTATTGTTAATTTGATTAAAATTGTACAAATACAATTTTAGTAGCAATTCAAAAATTGCTTGAACTAAAGGTAATTTCTGTGCTATAGAATACAGTTGTTCTTAAGAAGCAATGTTAAGTGTAATTCTTAAGGAATGTATAGACTTGAATGGCTATGTACGCAGTGGTCCCGGCAAACAATTGTCACCGAGCCGGGGGAGGGGAAGAAGGAGAGGTACTTGCCCGCGGTCAAAAGTTGGCGAGTTTGAATGTGGCCGGCCGGATTCCTGACCCTAGTTTTTGCACCTAATTAAAAGTTGGCGAGTTTGTATATTAGAAACAGTCCCAAAAATGTTGGCGAGTTTGTACGTACCCGGAGAAACGAAGCTGAAGAAATTACTCATCTCTGCAAAACGAGTCATGTCACGTAAATGTTGTAACTACTATTCTTTGTAAAATATGGTATACTCCGTTTAGTTGTAGCTAGGAATCCTTTTCCTTGGTCCATCGTAGGCCTGTACAACGTTTTGTGAGGAATTTTTGGGGACAGCCAATTGGACCAGGGACAGGGGCCTAGTTTAGTACGGATTTAGTTATGTGTGGTCTGGCGCAGGCCTAGTCCTGGGCCTAACCTCGGGGGGCCTCTGACGAGACGCCAGAAAATCAAATGAAACTGAATCAAAATAAGACAAATAAAGGGCATTTTAGTTAGTTAATACACGTTTTTAAGACTATAATTTTTATGTATTTTCTAATTCTTCATTTCATATTAGTCTTCTTCATTTAAATGTCCTAATTTTTAATAATCCACAAAAAATATAATGTGTTCAAAATGTGGCCCCCTTCTTTTTGGGCCCGGGGCAATCTGCCCCCTTTGCCCCCCCCTCTCGGCGGCCCTGGTTTTAGACAAAGTCACTAACCTGACATTGTTTCGAGAATCTGGAGAAAGGGTGGACTAGGAGAAAATTATGTGCTAGTCTCCTAAAAATCCTTTACATCATAGAATATAATATTTAAGGGAAAATGTTCTATTTATTTACACTAGTCAAAAATTGAAATATATGTAATGTGGCTAGTAATGTGTTTTTAGATCTAATGATGATTAAATTAATGCTGTTGACCCTTGATAATCCGATACTAGTTAGTCCGACACTCTCGGTAATCCGACACTGCACTAAATGTCATCGGCCGATCTCTGTGCAATACTAAATTTCATGTTGTGACAGGAGTTTCGCGTCTTTCCAATCACAGTTTCAGGTTCAGGTTGTTTTTATTTTATTCAAGAAAGTAGCAAGTACACTCTGCCTAATAACTCTCGCCTGGAGGTGCAGTAGAACAAGGCATGCCAAAATTGCTGATAAAACCAAGTACACTCTAACCATGTTATAAAATGCTATTCAAGTAAAGGCCATAACAGGCTGTATTAGGAGGAAAAATAAAAGCAATCACATAATTTTTGTTTAAACTTTGATAACACAGGTAGGCCTGATTAAATTTAGAGTAAAAGTTATAATTTATGTTAAACAGCCCTATGCAGGGGTGCCGATCCCCCCCAAGAGCTGACGCCAATCCCCCCAAAAATTTCCAGAATCTATCAAATATCCCCCCTCCGCTCATCATATATTTATGACATCCTATTTAAGAAGAGGACATTAAAAATAATCTGGGTTAATTTAAGTTACATCACTTTCAAATTTTAAACATTTTCCCGACTAAAAGTTAATAATATTAATTACTTAAAATATTATTTTTATTAAACTTCGATTTTATTAGTCGTCACTTATTTCCGGAACATCGTCTGGGGGAAGAAGACAGGTGTAGCCTTTCACCATTCTTGAGCCTTGGCCCGAAAACTCGAGGCATTTCGTCTTATCACAAATACTAAAATACGTAAACGAGGACATTAGGATCTTATCTACCTCCAAAAAAGTCAATATTTCTTCTATCATAAGCCTCACTCCAACCGTTCACTAAACCACTGTCTCAATACACGACTGACGCTCTCATTTGTACTACAAGGCCATGATCTAACCCTTAATCATAAACACCCATCTCATGTAGGCCTATACAGCAGGCAACTTGACAACATGTCAACATAACAACACTCACATCAACTGACCCTGCCACTTTCCACTATCCCAAGTTTTTCCTTACTTGCAAAAAGCACTAAAATTCTGAATTTTTGTGAGTTTGTTCCACATTACGTAGCTGGTCGATAATTTAGTGGAATAAATTAAGAATTATTTAATCCTTTTTTGGTGAAAATATGTCGTTCTGTCATGAAGCTGTTATTACTGCATTTTTAAATTGAAGTTTTACAATTTTTACAATCCCCTGCTCCTAAATATTTAAAAACGTTTTAACGCCCCCTTCGCTCCTAGAAGTAATCTTTAAAACGTCAACGCGATATTGAGGGGAACAATTAATTTTGCTAATGGATGACCGATTACAATTTTGCTTTACCACCATTTTTAATGTTACCCCCAAAAATGTAATGGTTCTTTTCAAAGCCTCCCTCTAGAAATAACCTGTGAAACATCAAGGCTATATGGAAGGGGAGATAATTCGTTTTGCTATTAGTTAACTGATTAAAATGGTATTACCATTTTTTAATTTCCTTCCTAAAAAGGACCTGTTCATTTAAACACACCCATCCCCCCCAAAAATAATCTTTATAACGTCAAAGCTATATTGAGGGGGAATCATTAATCTTGCTATTAGGTGACCGATTGAAGACTTTGTTGTGTTACCAGTTTTCAATTTCCCCGCTAAAAGTAACTGTCCATTTCAATGCAACCTTCCCCCCTAAAAATAATCCTTAAAACGTCAATGCTGTATTGGGGGGGAATCGTTCATTTTGCTATTATAGATGACTGAATGAAGATTTTGTTGTGTTGCCACTTTTACATTTCCCCGGTAAAAAGTAATTACTGTATACATTTCAATGCACCCTCCCTCCTCAAAGTAAGTTTTAAATCGTCAAAGCTATATTGGGGGAATTATTAATTTTACTTTCTCAAGTGTAACAAAGCAAATTTGCATTTCCCCCCTTTAAGTAGGTGAGTAATTTATCGATAGGGAACAGGACAGGTTGAAAGAATTAATTTGTTTGTGATTGTTTGGAGAGAGTCTCGTGGACTGAGCCAGTTCGGCTGTTTGCGTGCCGCGGCCGCCACGGAAGATACAAGTGCACAGGAACGCTGACGGTATACACTGGACAGTTGGCCGTGCAGGCACGTCCAAGTTGTATATTTCTATTTCGTACATTGAAAATAATAGTTTTAATTTATATACAAATTTAAATAGTGTAGCAATTAATTTATTTTTGACGATTTGTTTGTAAAAATTAGTAGTAGTACGTTTTACCTGTACAGTAAACAAAACAAAAAAAATCCCCCCAAAAAATTCTATGACGCCATTGGCGTCATAATCCCCCACTGTAGGCACCCCTGGCCCTATGATAAATAAACTATAGGCTACAGTACACTCCTGGTTATCTGAGGTCTTCGGGACCGAGGCTACCTTGGATAACACGAACCTCGGATAATATGGAGTTTACATGTGTTTTGAGGTTGGGCTGTAATAAGATCATTTCAAAATGTTTTACTAGATATAATATTGACCAATGAAAGTCCTTTCGAGTTGCTAATAAAAGAACTTTAAACAGAGACACTTATTTTACGCATTATTATAACACTAAGAAAATAAAAACGTATATTTAAGCTTAGAGCTGCCTCGAATAACCCGGAGTCTCGGATAACTGGGGCTCTGATAATCGAGAGTGTACTGTACTATATTGCGATGTTCAAAATTGCTTAAATAGCTCATTCCCTGTATAAGTAATATTTTAAATAAGCTGTTTAATTTCAAAACATCGCAATTTTATGACGCCAAGTATAACTGTATTTGAGGGTTATTACTGTGTTTTACATTATATCAACTTTTTTTTATAATACCTAAATTGATTTAGTCAGACCTGCAATTTTATCTCTTCTTAACTTATTACTCATACTGTTTTCAGTAATCAAATGGTTTTGTTAATCACCCTCCCGGTCCCATAACTGATGGATTGTTAAGGGTCATCTGTAATAATGTTTAAAACAACCGTTTTTTTTGTTGTTTTTTTAGTTAATATTAATTTAGTTGTCTTTCCAATTTAAGAATTCTTTAACGTCATAAAAAGGTCTATCCAATAGCCATTTCTGTAACTTTTCTTGAATTTTCTAGGATTTGGATCTTTGACGATTTCTGGTAAAACATTGTAAAATTTTGATCCAGCATATGTTGGCTTGGTTTTGAATAATTTGGAGTGGCGCGGTGGAAGGTTGTAGTTATCAGCATGTCTTGTGTTATAATGGAGTATGATGTTATTTTTTTAATGCTATTGTTTACAGCTAATAAAATGTTATCCATTACATGTTGACTATTGTCAACAACTTCCTTTCTTTGAAGACTTTTCTACAATTTTGTCTTGCTTCCAAACCGGCCATTATTATGATTGCTTTCTTTTGTAGTATTAAAATCTTGTCTAATGATTTTTAGATGCTCCGCCCCAAACAGCAATAGCAAATCGAGCTCAACTTTCAAAAATTGTTTCTGGTAAAACATTGTAAAATTTTGATCCAGCATATGTTGGCTTGGTTTTGAATAATTTGGAGTAGCGCGGTGGAAGGTTGTAGTTATCAGCATGTCTTGTGTTATAATGGAGTATGATGTTATTTTTTTAATGCTATTGTTTACAGCTAATAAAATGTTATCCATTACATGTTGACTATTGTCAACAACTTCCTTTCTTTGAAGACTTTTCTACAATTTTGTCTTGCTTCCAAACCGGCCATTATTATGATTGCTTTCTTTTGTAGTATTAAAATCTTGTCTAATGTTTTTTAGATGCTCCGCCCCAAACAGCAATAGCAAATCGAGCACAACTTTCAAAAATTGCATGGTATGTTACTTTAGTGGCTTGTTCGGTAGCTATGGCTTTAGTTCTTCTAATTGCGAACAATGCTGAAATTTACCTTTAGACTTAGATTTCCTCATCAAATCTATATACATAGCTCTTTATTATATTGAAGAAATAATTTTAAAAGATAACCAATTTTTTGAATATGTGTGAGTTTATTAATTACTAAGAGGGAAAACAACTTAAAAAACTGGAATTCTACAATCATTGGTTTTATTTAAATAGTGAAATGAAATCCTTTCCCACATAATCAATATGGACCATACCAGTCTGGATATGGTTCATGCCAGTTCTTTCAGAAAACAATGCATGTGCATATTTTATGAAATATAGATGATAATGAAGGGATCCTAAAACAAACATAACATTATTATTGGTTTTATTTTAAAAAAATAATAAAAATTACATGTCTTTATGCTCCAGATCTCTTATTTCTAAAATGGCTGTTTTTAAACGCAGTTTAATGATTTCCCTCCAGATTTCTTGGCGATGATCAGGGTTGTGGATTCCGAGGCGAAAGAGAGTGGTCTCATTGAGCCTGATTAAAGAGCGTCCCGTAATATCATGCTGGAATAAAAAAGAATAAGAACTGATTAAACCCACCAGACATTGCTAGGCTTATTTGCAATAAAACTTACCATGCCAATGAAGTAAATTTAAAAAAAATTAGTAACAATGTATACTAAACTTTCTCTAGAGCGAGCCAAGCTAAATAGCATTATTAATTGACAATAATTTAAGGAATAATATAAAAAAATGAATCTTTTTCTAACGACTGAAATTGACATTTTAGAATTTCTTCGGTAAAACCTAGGTTTAAAAAAAAAAGAACACTGACTGGAAGAGTCCTATTCAAATGTTAAACTATTCATGGTGTAAGGAAACAAGAAAAGTGTGTGAATAGTCACCTGAGATGACGTAGTTGGGCTCAAGCAACTAAAGGACCTAGTAGTATGACAGCAGAACTAAAATCATACACAATAGTATATTACGCAACTAGTGCAGGAAGTAGGTGTTTACGTGCGAGCATGCGCGAGCAACGTAAACACCTTCCTGGATGAGTTGCGTACGATAGTTTTCACGACACTACCAGCAACAAATATACAGGGTAAGTAAAAAACTTCTATAAAAATTAAAAGATTTAAAAAATATTAAATAAATAAACTGTAGAGAGAAAATACGAACAAAACCATATTTATCTGTGTGGGGGAGATAACAAAAAACGTCATCTCTGCTGTTCAGCGACTGAGTAAGCCTTTCTAGGAATCCGTCTCATCATCACATAGACGGCAACAATTGATTAAATAATACCGCTCTTTATTAACTTTTCGCTATTAACTGTACGTAGTCGCAACCTGGGAAATCAGTTGAGTTACAATTGAGATATGGTCGTCATAGTTAAAATGTGTATGTTGTGTTTATGCATAATGTATGTAAATTGTGTGATATACTATTTTTTTTCTTGAGTTGGCAACAGTGAGCATTTACCGCACGTGTGCGGTAAATGCTCAATGCAAACTCTTTACCGCACTCCAGCTCCCTCACTACATTTGCTGTTCTCTTTTGTAAACAGCGACTTCCCACACTGAAGCGGAAGCGGAAATCGGCTACTTACTGGTGTAGTGTTGCGAAAAAAATATTTACTGAGTTGTATTAACTGGTTTGTATTGTAATTGTTATAAGCGCTAGTTGCGTGAGCTCAATTACGTTGCACCAGCTGACTGCACATACACCTTTTTTTTCTTCACATCATGGAAGATATTGTTGTGTTGAAGTTAAATACAACATATATATAACAACTTCTTTCAACAAAAATTTATTATTTTACTTTAATTGCTGGCTTATAAAAATATTTTTTTTAAATTGCTTATGATATAAATATACTAGTGGCTTTAAGAGCCAAAAGTGCCTAAATATTGAAGAAAAAATCTTTATTATGCTACAATCAATACAACTATGAAGCGCAAGTGGGAGGGTAATTTATATACTTATCATTCGCAAACGACAGGTCAAACCAACGGAAGCAAGTAGAAGCACACAAGGAATCCCGGAATCTCCAAAAATTCCATAGACTGAATGTCATTATCTAGCGGACAATTAGTAAACTTTAAGAACAAGATAACAATACCCCCATTGCAGCAGACCTGCATACTCAGCGAATTTCAAAAGCAAAAGAACATATTTCAATCCAAATTAGCGAGATTTGACATGTTTTTGTCTCCATAAGAATAACATGGGGAATGAGTATGCAGGTTTGCTGTGGTAGGTATGTTAAAACTGATTGGTTTTACTTCAATATTTATTAGATCTTAACTAGAAGAAGCCATGCACCAAGTTTAATTAAGATATGTTAAGAAATATGGAAGGTAGAATTGTTTTTACTTCCCATAAGGATAACATGGGGAATGAGTAAGTATGCAGGTTTGCTGCCACGAAAAAGGAAGTATCGGGGATTTTAGACTATTAAACTTTAGATCTCATCTAGATGAAGCCATAAACCAAGTTTTATTAAGATATGTTGAGAAATAAGCAAGATACAGAATTTTACTTATTCCCCATAAGGTTAACATTGGGACAATGTACTGTGTTTAGCACTTTCTATATCTCGGTAACGATTAACATATAGCAATGATTCAAAATACTAAATTGTTTGCTTTTTTTGAGCTGAATTCAATGGTGCCAACAAAAATTAGATAATTTATATTTTTGCGTGTAAAAAACTCAAAAAACCCATTTTTGGAGGGGTTTATCCCCCTTTACCCCCCCTCCCGGTGGTCCGATCGGGCTGGTTTACGAACTCATCCAATTGATTACCACTTTACATGTCTGTACCAAATTTCATCAAGATCGGTCCATATTTACCGCTATCGTGCTGAAAGACACATATCTATCTATATACAGGGTGTCACAAAAAAGCGTAGCGTGCTATGGAGAACCAGATTCTACATACAAAAATAAGTCGGAAATGTAGAGTAACATTTTTTTGATTTCGCCTTAGTTTAGCCGTAATCCGCCATTTTGTATTTTTTTGAAAACAATAATTCATCAACCCTTGGAGATATTTTCATGAAACTTGGTATAAACCTTAAGTCTTTTAAAATTAACATTTTCCAAAAAAATTTTTTATCAAACTTATCAAATTTCAAAATGGCGGCCATTTCAAAAATTCAAAGTCAAATTTCATGAAAACTAGCATTTTACAAAGCATCAAATTTAAAGCACTTTTAAGCCAAATCCAATGACACCAAGACTGTTAAAATGTTAAAATCGGTTAATAAATAAAAAAGTTATTTAACATTTTTCAATTAACGCTAAAAATGCGCGCTCAAAATAACGCACATGCGCATTCAATACAATCACTCAATGATCTCATTGATCAAATACGAACAATGAGCAATTATACGAACGTTTTTGATTGGCTCATTGATTTCTTATGGAGGTTTTTTTTTAGCTCAAAATGACGCTAAATGTGCTACATACTTGGGAATAACGATTAGAAATTCTAACGATTAACGATATTCGTTAGTTTTTTCGACTAACTTCTAACTTATTCGTTAGTTTTTAAAAAGTACTCAAAATAACTTCTAATCAGTTAGGTTCTAGCTAGGCCTAACGAATATATTGATCTATTTGTTAGTAATTTTGGAGTTTAAATAGTTAGTTTTTTCGACCGGCGGAAGAACTCAAATACGAGTTTTTACGCCACCGTAGAAGGTTGAGTGTGGCCGTGCGGGAAGCATAGCGAGGGGTCAGCGCCCTTGATGACAAACAACGCGGGGGTGGGGAAAGTCCAGTTGCTTTGGTATGCAGACACAGCCAATGACAATGCCGCAAGCACCGAGGGGTGGGGAGGGAGAATGTTTGGCGATTTGTCATCTCCAAAACATTGTCTTCAGTAGTGATGGGCCGATTAAGAGTAAGATTAAGAGTAAGATTTTCCGATTTTCAAATGGCTGGGTTTCGAATGAATTTCATTTTTGAAAAGTTCCATTTCGAGTGCTTTCGATGATACATTCTAATGAATTCATTCGAAATAATCCATTCATTTTTGCGAACGCTACTTTTAAGTTAATAAAATCTGTTTATTCTGTTCCAAAAATTGAAGAGATATGCATTACTTTTGTTGGTTTCTCATAACGATGTATACAAAATTAAATACTTATTGTCTTTGGCCGTTTCGAATGGTACATCTCGCAATCGCGCATCATTAGTCTTCAGTTGATGTTTATCTCTTTCAAGTTTCAAGTCATTTTTTCTGCGGTAGCAACAAGTCTTGTTAAATTTTAGTAATAGTTAAATACGATCCTTTAGAACACATTAACAAGCAAATTTCTCCAAAAACTAACTTTAAAAACTAACTTTATTTTCTATCAGTTAGTTTTTAACTAACTTTTAACTTCATCAGTTACTTTTTTAAACGGACTAACTTATAACTTCTATCAGTTACTTTTTACAACTTATAACTTCTATCAGTTACTTTTTATGGGACTAACTAATAACTTTTAACTAGTTAGAATTTTTTACTAACTTTCCCAACTATGATGTGCTAATAAAGAACAAATGCAAAAAAAGTAATTCGATATTGGAATAGTTACCCAAATTCAAATTAAAAGTATTAAAAATGTTAAAAATAATTTTTATCAAATTTATTGGTGATTTTAAAGGGCTAAAATATTTTTATTTCATGACTATTCAATCCACCTTACTTGTTAACAGCTGTTATTAAATGTAATCAGCTGTTTACAAAATTCATTGTTGTTGACTTATTATTGTCAACATTTTTAACCTTTTTGGATGCTTTTAATTTTAACTTGGATAATTATTCCATTATCAAATTACTTTTTTAGCTTTTGTTCAATTAACCTCAAAACGACACTAAATGTGCTAATGAAGAACAAAAGCTAAAAAAGTAATTTGATAATGGAATAGTTATCCAAATTAAAATTAAAAGCATCCAAAAAGGTTAAAAATGTTGACAATAATAAGTCAACAACATTGAATTTTGTAAACAGCTGATTACATTTAATACCAGCTGTTAACAAGTAAGGTGGATTGAATAGTCATGAAATAAAAATATTTTAGCTCTTTAAATCACCAATAAATTTCATAGAAATTATTTTTAACATTTTTAATACTTTTAATTTGAATTTGGATAACTATTCCATTATCGAATTACTCTTTTTGCTTTTGTTCTTTATTAGCACTTTTAGTGTCATTTTGGGGTTAATTGAAAAATGTTAAATAACTTTTTTATTTATTAACCGATTTTAACAGTCTTAGTGTCATTGGATTTGGCTTAAAAAGTGCTTTAAATTTGATGCTTTGTAAAATTTTGTTTTACCAGCTAGTTTTCATGAAATTTGACTTTGAATTTTTGAAATGGCCGCCATTTTGAAATTTGATAAGTTTGATAAAAAATATTTTTGGAAAATGTTAATGTTAAAAGACTTAAGGTTTATACCAAGTTTCATGAGAATATCTCGAAGGGTTGATGAATTATTAATTATTTTCAAAAAAATACAAAATGGCGGATTACGGCTAAACTAAGGCGAAATCAAAAAAATGTTACTCAACATTTTTCACTTATTTTTGTATGTAGAATCTGGTTCTGCATAGCACGCTACGCATTTTTGTGACACCCTGTATATACAGGGTGAGTCAGACCACCCGTCCACCTATTGTAGCGGGAGAACGGTTTGAGATAGAAACGTCAAATAAAATTATTTCCCACTAATTTGCATATGAAGAATTCATTAAAAATATTTTCATCACAATTCATGAACAGGGTGTTCCAGAAATGAAAGTCATGGGTTCGAATCTCAAAATTTTCTTGAGTAAACCTATAGCAAATATTATATCATTTTAAAGGTCTTGTTAAAAGAAACATTTTGGTGAAAACAGAACTAAATTATCTCAAGCTGTTTCAAAATGGCGGCCATTTTTGTGAAAATTTTTGATATTTACGGAACCCCCTGTATTTTTCAAACCACTCAACATTTTTCAGTTCTGATTCAAAAGTCTTAATCCTTGGTAACTCAGCTTTACTATGATATGTCACATGACCATATTTAAAAAAAAATTAAATTTTGAAAAAAAAATTATTTTTTTAAAATGTTGGCAGCCCTGAAAATAAAAAAATAAAAAAGCAACATATACCAAAAAGCATATAATTTTAAAGGTCTTCAAAATTCCTACAACTTTGTAATTTACACAAGTATTCTAACTTTTTTAGTTTTTTAGTTATGGTCAAAAAACTCCATTTTCCCATATGAAGTGCATGTTATTTGCACGTCCATAGCAAACGGTCTGTGGGTACCCTTTGGTTATTATGAACTGCATAAATAACATGCACTTCATATGGGAAAAAGGAGTTTTTTGAACATAACTATAAAACTAAAAAAGTTAGAATACTTGTGTAAACTACAAAGTTGTAGGAATTTTTAAGACCTTTAAAATTATATGCTTTTTGGTATATGCTGCTATTTGATTTTTTTTATTTTCAGGGCTGCCAACATTTTAAAAAAATAATTTTTTTTCAAAATTTAAATTTTTTTTAAATATGGTCATGTGACATATCATAGTAAAGCTGAGTTACCAAGGATTAAGACTTTTGAATCAGAACTGAAAAATGTTGAGTGGTTTGAAAAATACAGGGGGTTCCGTAAATATCGAAAATTTTCACAAAAATGGCCGCCATTTTGAAACAGCTTGAGATAATTTAGTTCTGTTTTCACCAAAATGTTTCTTTTAACGAGACCTTTATAATGATATAATATTTGCTGTAGGTTTACTTAAGAAAATTTTGAGATTCGAACCCATGACCTTCATTTCTGGAACACCCTGTACATGAATCGCGATGAAAATATTTTTAATGAATTTTTCATGTGCAAATTAGTGGGGAATAATTTTATTTGACGTTTCTATGTCAAACCGTTCTCCCGCTACATTAGGTGGACGGGTGGTCTGACTCACCCTGTATAGATAGATAGATAGATAGATATATATATATAAATTCGAACAAATGCTGTTTTTTGCTTCTGGTGGCCTCAAAACGAAAAGTTATCATGGTCTCGGACTTAGGTCTTACCATGAGACCTACGGTAATAGCTTCTTCCCTTTAGGGGAAATTCGCTAAAAACAACAAGCCAATTGATTCAGCCAATGGGAAACAACCTTGTGACAAAAGACTAAAATTCTCCAGCCACTGACATACTTGGCGGAACCTTGCGAACTATATTCGGTGGTTTTTGTTTGTTTATATGCGGGGCATGCCTGTTGTCGAAAATAGGTGAAATTTCCCTGCCTCTTGCGTGTCACAGTTGAATTAATTCTACTACAGTTATAGTACATTTAACCTTTATTTAAATACTGAAACAACTTTTAAATAAAAAAAATTGTCAATAACTATCATAGGCTATGGCTTTAAATCAAGTATCAGCACCACATGTTTTATTTAAACTAAGCAGATGTTTTTAAATTCCACTGCTTTTAAAATGGCAGATATTTTATATTATTTCTCATTTTCTGGTAAACCTCAACCAATTACAGTATTTTCCTGAGTCCCTGGCATCAAGCCTTTCAATTTGAGCCCACTCCCATCATCCTAAAACATCCCAAATGCCCACACTTTCTTTGCAAAGATTTTGCTTATGTAATTACATATATATGGATGGCACAATTATTACTCATCATACTAAACAAGACCAGCCAAAAGGATTATTTTTTTAACAAATGTGGCTGAGATTGGGCAATTATCCTAGCACTAAGTCATCAAGGAACTGAGAACACAACACAAGCTGCTCAGGTAAGCAATGGTTATTGCTTACCCTACAGGTGAACACAAAAAACGAAGATAAAACGATAAAAAAAACGAATTCCATGATTTCAGAATTAGAGTTTTATGTGGCCCTGAGATACCTGGCAGAGTCAAGTAGGATAGTGGTCTCTATAACTGGGAGCATCAAATTAGACGAGTGTGAGTGAGTGCGCTTCTCATAAAATTAGGGTTTAACATTAGTTTTTTGTGTTTCTACGCCAGTGGCATTTTTTTTACTTTTTGATCAGAACGGTCGAAATCCATTTTGATTAACCCAATCAAATATGGGGAATATGTTTAAAGTAAACACAGGTGTGCATGTATGTCCTGGCAAAACAAAGTTTTGTCAGTTTAATAAAAATATTTGATTCCCTCTCTTAATCTGAGTTTTAGCATACGATTTTGTGATTTTCTAGTTTTAAGTGCACACCTGATTTCTTGCTCCTAATTAATGGGTATGAAACTGGGGCTGTTCGCATGTAATTGATTTTTCTTTGATATAGCAAATATCAAGTACTATTACCACTCGTAAATTTAATGAAATTGAGCAGGCAAAAGACTCTGTTTTGTCTTAAAATCAGCTTACCTGTTGAAATATGTCCCCATAGAGTGGGTAGTAATCACTACAGTGCCTTCTCAACCACTTCTGCACATCAAACACACTCCACAGGAAAACTGGCCTTGGTCTCGCTGCCCGAGGCTGGAAAGAAGAACTCAGGGTCAGGGCCGGATTTAAGCATAGGCGCCATAGGCGCGCGCCTAGGGGCCCGCACCACAAGAGTACACAAAGCGCCACACAAAAGTATATAATTTTTTTTATCCAGGAATTATCGTCGTTTGGTAGGTACTCAATAAACCTCGACCAAGAATATAAAGATAATTAATAATTGTTATCCTAATTGAACGTGAAACATAAACAACATAATTTAAGTACTTAAATACGAGTAGCAGACAGCTCAAAAGATATGACATCAACTTATAGGTCAGATGTTGCGGACGGTGCCGCTTTGTATGCCGCAAAATTCTCGAAGAGGGGGCGTAGGAAAAGGTCTGTAGTGGTGAAGAGAAGAGAACAATAATAGTGTTCAGGTTATCTCAGTCGAAAATGTAAACAAATTGTGACGTCTTTGAGGACCGGAAACATAACCTGCAGCTAGTACAAAATTAATGCTAGCCAATCAGAGGAAGAATTATATTTACACCTCATTAAGCTATATTTTACCCAATAGGCTAGTAGAGCTTGCAGAACCGGATACGAGTCTACGATTGAAGACACAAGTTTTGGTTCCACCACAGGCCATATGGGAGTTAGCCAACATGACAGGGTAATAATATTCATGGGAGTAAATTCAGTAATTTTAATGGGGGGGCAAGATTTTCATACCTCTGCTCAATTTTAACCCCCCTCCTCTATAAAATGTGTTAGACGCTGTTTTGTTGAAAAATCTTTGCCAAATATATGACTGCCGTGAAAGGTCTGAGAGATTTACCGACAGCAATATGACTGATGTTCGCAGGTTACGATATAGCGTAGCCTAGCCAAGAGCTGTTTGTTATTGCATAATGTGACCGAGAAATCTGCTAGCTGCTGTAAACTTAAAGCAGGGTGTCAACCAGACTTCACATTTTCATTTCCAACTTTTTTCTTACTTTTCCAGACCATTAAAAAATCCTGGCCAGTAAAATCAGTAATGTAGCTTTTAAATCAAACACTTGAGCACTATCTTTGATGTCAAATACAGACAGCCGCAACGCAACTGACAGATTTACCAGCTGCGATATGTCAAAAGGTTTACCAACCGCAATGCGACCGAGAAAATTGCTGGCCACGATAAGACTGCACGATTTTCCGACCGCAATATGACCGAGAGATTTGCCAGGTGCGGTATAAATGACCAGGTAAAGATTTCCCGGCCGCAGTGTGGTCAGTAGATTTGACAAAAGAGTGAGAGACTTGTCGGTCGCGAAACGACCAAGAAATACACCCGTTAGGTGTTGTATTCCGCAATGCGACCGACAAGTCGGGAAGGACTGAGGACAATGGTTAAAAAGGAGGACATGTCCTCCTAAAAACGGACGGTTGGGCACTATGGCCCTGGGGGCCCGCACCACTGAGTGAGCCTAGGGGCCCAAAAGTCCAAAATCCGGCCCTGCTCAGGGTTAGGAGGCATGAAATATAAAATAAATAATGGTCTTCATACGTGACCCGCAAAGGGAAAAGGGAGCTTAACTTCCATTTTTATGAAACTGAGTTATTACTATATCCTTAATCTACATTAAACACCAAACAAACTGGTGAAAGAATTTTCAAGATATCTTAAAAAATGCCTGAGTTATAAGTGATTGAATTTGAAATATTAAAAACATCAATTTTAGGAAATTGAGGTCTAAAGTTTTGCAAATTTCTGACCTGAATTTTTTTGTTACTTCTTACATTATTGGTTATGTTGTATATAGGCTATCATTTTATCAGAAATTTAAAGTAGAATATGAATCCACCATTGAATTTGTGTCAACAGTTTGTATTTTTTGTCAAATATCGCTGAAATAGATACAAGTAATAAAAAAACACACAGTTTTAAAGACAAAATGTCTTATTGTATGATAAAAACTAATATTAATATTAATTTTAATGTTAGTTTTTATATTTTAATATTTTTATATTTAACAATTTATTAATTAAATATTAATTTTGTACTCAAATAAGAATTTATTATAAAAATATTAACAAAATATGACATTAGGGCCTATATAGGTGTCTTGAGTTTTTACTTTTTTATTTGTTTACCTTCTAGTACATTTTTGTTTGTTTTTTAACTTCACTTGGACCAGGAGCTACGTCGTCGACTACACTTCTTTAGGAAGATCCTGTATATTTACATGATATGATTCCTGGGTCAGGGCTTTGCAAGTCCTGCATTTATTCCTCACAGAACTCTCGGATTTTCTTAACTTCAAAACGTTGAAATAGCATCGGGGAATTCAAGGTCCCTGTTCTCCAGATTGCAAGGGTTTTGAAAAAAAATCTAACCATTTAAAAGTTAAATTCAGGTGTAAGGTGGTCCAAATATTGTTTGGAAACATATAAACAATAAGAAACAATAAAAATCAGAAAATGTGTTTTTTTTTACCCTAACCTCTAAAACTTGCTGTTCTTTAAACTTTTGTCTGGGAAGATAAGGTCCCTTTTCCCTTGGCGGGTCACATATATTTTAAGGTTAAAATTTTCACGAAATAGCAACTTAGAATCAGGAAGAATCACTTAAAACATTTATAATACAGAACACATGCTACTATTTTAGAAACTTTAACCTTAATTCCTTATTTAAATGGTGACAAGCAGGCCTACAGAAGACAAGTATCTATCTAGCAACACAATCTTCCAAAGTGGTGCAAAACAACCAGTGAGTGATACTTATTTCCAACAGATGGTGTTAATGTCGTCCGACTCCGAGTTTAAGGTTACTATAGGTATGGGGGTTCTCTCTCCACAAAAATGTAAACAAAACATGATGTCTATGTCGATCTGGAAAGTTGCACTTTATCTGTAGCCTCCAGCCGGGACAACATTTATCTAGTGGCCAGTCATAGGGCCACTGTAGGCTACTGATACATTGGAAACATCCGAAACAATAATCCGAAACATCTCTTAATCCAAAATGTTATTGGGACGGGAAACTTTTTTTGAGAGATTTTATTTACTGAATTATCCAATTTTGACTTAATTATGATGACCGGTCTTTATGTTCGGCCTCCCAGAAGACAGCAATGTTGGCGAGGGAACGCCAATCACCAGCGTCGCCTTCACCAGCGGCCACACCCGATCGCTATATGTACATCAAGACGCTATACAGCGCGCTGCAGCGGTTATGTTAGGGCCTAGGTTGAGCTATCATAGCCTAAATATGTTAGTAAGACTTTCAGTGTTTCGTTACGAATCGAACGGTACCAGATTAAACATACTTTCGGTGGTGACAGGTGGTGCACCCACTCCGGTAAACGAGCTGACCTTGACCTACTTGGAAGGGATTTGGCGGGCAAAAGTATGACTCATTCGGTATCGTTAGGTTCATAACGAAACGAGGAAAGTCCTACTAACATATTAATGATAACCCAATCTAACATAACCGCCGCAGTTTGCTGTATAAGGGTGGCCTCCGCAGGGACGTACCCAGGGGGGGGGATATTGGGATATATCCCCCCCCCCGAAACTTTTGGGGATTTTGGGAAATTATTGGGAAGATTAATTCTCGTTCATAATGAATGTGGTGGTATCACTAAACTTGCCGTAAAACAGAGAACACTATACATAAATTACTCACTTTAAGGTTTTCATATAGTTAAATTCTACTATGTTAAAGATGATTCGGGGATTATATTATATTGGATTAAGGTATTTTTACCTATTGCGGTTATCGTGAGTTGTTGTTAGCGGGAGTAGGCCCAGTGGCGGCTGGTGGGTTAAATGATAAGGAGGACTCACTTACTACTAAAAGAGTATATTTATTACGGATTTTAAGTATTAGGTACACCTAGGCCTACCTTCGATTGCTATTCACATTTCATGTTCTGTAATATTACCAATATCCGCTGAATTCACTATTAAAATCACAACAATCACTTATCACCATTACTGATTACCAATTCATTTGAGTAAAATAGATACATGAAACACAGCATGTCAACAAATAACCTTAATTCAGCTCCCATGCCGCAACGTTTAGGTTAAGTATTGGAGGTTACAGAGATTGGCGGGTTGCTATGGTTACTAAAACGAATAAACAACAGGTTCGCCAACATGAATCGTGCAATCATAACGGCAGCAAAGGTTCAGTTTCTTATTGCCCTAAAGGGATTGTGGTGGCTGCACTGATTACTGATGTGCGCGCGCATCTTCGAACACTGCCCGAGATTCCCTATTCACAACATGGCAGTGACGTCAGACCTACCGACTGTATGCAGGATTTTCCATAAGATACTATGCGTTGGGATTAGGACGCTCCGGCCAGAGTCCGAGGATATACGCGCAATAGCAGTTGACGCCTAAATACTTTCGCAACATATTTTGATGCATACAGTTGAAATTAATTTATCATTAATGGTCAGTATAATGAAAATTAGAAATTTTTTACACGTTTATCGGATACATTTGTAAACCAATTTTAATTCAGTATGTTTGAAAATCTTCTGGGGGGGCGGCGTCCGAGAGTCCTTATGGGCCGGCCGCCACTGAGTAGGCCTACATAAGAACATCAGGCAACGACAACATGGCAGTGACGTCAGAGCACCCTACCGACTGTATGCAGGATTTTCCATAAGATACTATGCGTTGGGATTAGGACGCTCCGGCCAGAGTCCGCGGATATACGCGCAATAGCAGTTGACGCCTAAATACTTTCGCAACATATTTTGATGCATACAGTTGAAATTAATTTATCATTAATGGTCAGTATAATGAAAATTAGTAATTTTTTACACGTTTATCGGATACATTTGTAAACCAATTTTAATTCAGTATGTTTGAAAATTTCCTGGGGGGGCGGCGTCCGAGAGTCCTTATGGGCCGGCCGCCACTGAGTAGGCCTACATAAGAACATCAGGCAAACAAAAACTCCTGATAAAAACAGTGGCCATTAATGGTATCTGCGATATTGCCGCCATTGCCATCGTCGTCAGGTCTGGCAGAAGACTCGTCATATATTACGTGAAATAATCATGGTAAAAAAATCACAATGTTAAAATGTAGGCCTAGCGTACGAATATTGATGTCTTCTCACGACCGTGTACACACTGTTCGTCTGTCGGACGATCTCGTAGCTGCATCGCGGCAGACGAATCCCGTCTGCCTGCGTTGGTGAAAATCAAGCCTCGCCATTAAATCAGGGCAGATTTGTGACTAATCTGTCAAATTTCAAAGCTCGAACTCTGTCACATTTCGGAGATCAAACTTTTCCGGTGGTTCCCGCTATTCGCAGTCGACGTACCATATCATGTGATTATTAGCCTGGCTTGCGGGTACATCATAGATTTGCGATTGCGCTCTGGGATTTGAGAAACACTACACAAGTGAGAAAACATGAATTTTCTAATTTTCTATTTATCAACCTCTTTTGGCTAATATAGGATCCCAATACTTCAGGTCCGGGAGGTCCGAGGCATGTAATAAATGAGAATGTGAGATATAGTTATTGCTTTGAAATCCAATAGAAAAAAATCTTTTTTACCAAGATTAAAAATGTGTAATTCATTAATTACTTTCTCATCTGTCCTTTAGTGTTATTAAGCCTGCTATATAAATATGCGATTTCTTTTATTTTGTAAAAAAAAACATTTTGCCAGAATTCCAATGTGATTGAAAATTTTCAGAATCTAATCTGCGAGCAGCCTCAAATTAATTAAAATTTTGGGAGTTATTCTGTTTATTAATATATCTCTAGATTGCCTAAATACGCGAATATACAGTTGTAATTTATGAAAATTTCCCGGGGGAGGGCCCCCGGACCCCCCAGTGTATCCCCCCCCCCAAAAATGAATCCTGCGTACGCCACTGGGCCTCCGTATAATACCAAAAGTACTGACAAAATTTTGGAGGAGCCACTTTTCAGCAAATACCTCCGCCATCTTGTAAATAGTATTAAATATTGGTTTCTTTAATAGATATGTGACACAATCTATCCTATGACGTCGGTCAGCAATTAAGGAGACAAGTATCAAGTAAGAACCCTAAGGCCGGCACTGGTTAGGACATCAAAGTAGGCAACCACACAAAAAGTACTAAGCTTTGAGTAGGAAGTAGAAAATACCTTTCATGTTGATAAAATCAAGACTGGTGGCTTTAGCCTATTCTAAACGTGCCAAAGCCTAAATTATGAACCTAAAGGTGTGTATTTATTTTTATTGTTACCTTTGGCTTGTTAGAATACACAGTTTCCTCCACCATTTCAAACAATCACAGTTACAACTCCTTTGAGGAAAAAGTCAATGTGATTGTTCTTTCCGACAAAATTCAGGTAAAATGTTTCCGAATTAGAACATCAATTAAGACCTCTCTTAGCAACAATATTTGAAAAGACGCGAACATTAATTCAATCTTCTACAACTCAGGTTCAGACGACAAATCCAACGACATAACAACAACAAAGGACAAAACAAACACAGTCGACACTTTTGTCACGTGACACTTGAGGAGAAAAAAATCAGCAGACAGCTGCGCAGCTGCCGCAACTGCTGAGCTGAGACTAGGGACCAATGAGCTCTATACTGCTCTATACTACATACTGGAGTCACTACTCTAGTCCAAAAATTCTCTAAAACGCGCGCAAGCAAAAGCTACATAAGTTGGTAGCCCTGTCATTCAGGGAACAAGGCAACCTATTTTCATTCAATCTAAATTGTAAAAATTGTTTGAAAATAAATGATTATTTTTGCTTGTAATAAGTCGTAAGATTATAAAGGTTAGTATAAAATTGCGTATTACGTCAAATTAAATAATATAAGAGTGTACAATGACTTTACAAATCGCCTTTTAACATTAGTTTAAATGGGAATATTAATTTCTTGCCCCCCCAGGGTCCCAGAGAAATCAGCCAATCAGGTAATTCTCCTGGTGAGCAAACGATTCGATTGGTTGGTTATAGCAATGTAAGGGTTCTGTATACATTGGTTATAGTATATATTCAATGGTTATGGTAAGCATAGGAATCTGTCATATGTCTTTATCGTGAAAGCATTTATTTAATTAGGCTAATTAATTAACAAAAACAATTAACAAACTATGGTACTAGGGTTGATTAAAGATCGTGAGATTGTAAAGATAAGTTTTAGATCGCTTTTTACCTCAAACTCAACATCATATAAATGTAAAATGACTTTTAAAATCACCGTTTTAACATTGGTTTAAATGCGAAAACAAACTTTTTGCCCTCCAGCGGTTTTAGCCAACTAAACAGAGCGAAAAACGACTTTCACGGCGGCGTACAGTTGTAAACAAGAGTAGTGACTCCAGTATGTAGTATCTTAGACTGTCCCTAGTCTAAGGTAGTATAGAGCTCATTGCTATGGACAAAGGGACAAAGTCAGAAGAGAAGAGAAAAATAAGGCCCGTATTATCCTATTCATGCATACTATATGAAATACTGTTTTAAAAAATGTTAAACAACATTTTTTAATTCAGGAGGTTCAATTTAGTGGGTGTACACGTTCTTGTTATGATTTATGAGTTTATTAAAAAAATAAGTAGCTGGCCACAAATTTGTCTTGTATGCAAATATGGAAGTATTGGTGTAAACTTATTTGCATATAAGCCACATAGGTAACAGGTTGCCACTTGTAGGTAACAGGTGACAGCAGTAATTCCGTAAATGCATACTGTCCACATATGTTGCCAGTGAGGTAAGTCAAGGTAACCTCTTGATCCGCATTTACATTGTGGCCACAAGTGGTCCAAAATGAGTCCCTTCAAATGAGCCAAATATATACTCTTATATGTAGAGTAGATAAAACTGTCCTGAAAATTTTAAATTCTTTGACATTTTTACAACTAAATCTATGAACTGATTGCCTGATTTCGCTTTTAATCCTTATCAATAAAGGGATATTATCCGCATTTGCATTGTGTTACCTGTCCACTTATGTGGCCTCCATGCAGAATCGGTAAAAGGGGAACAAAATTAATTTTCCCTAACTGCATGGAAGCCACGCATTTTGACGGATGTATCGTCACTCAATTAATTAATCATAAATATAAAAGTAACCCCTAATTTTATATACAAAACTGTTGCTTAGGAGTAGCACAATAACGATATATTTTTCTTATCTTCATAACTAACACGCAGTCGTCTGTAGATAAAACACAATTTGCGAATTTTGGCACAGCTGATGTTCACTGTCCTGTGATTAGGAAATGGCGAATAAGAAGAAAAGTATGAACTGCGATCTAGTGGCGACTGCTTGAACTAGTGCACCTGAACTCAGGTGAGGCCTCCATGCAGATCTTAGCCCAAGTTTATTCATCCTTAAGTATTTATATGGCCTTAAATAGCCGTCCACAAATGATGCCGTCATGCACGAATAGGTTAAACACGGATGCACACGGATTAGTTAATTTTTATTAAGTGCTTTTATGTAAACATCTACGTATTTATTTTCCATCAATAGCTTTAAGCACAACATTAATCACGCAGTGTAGTATTTCGCGAAACAACTTACACTAGAACAACTTTCTGCAAACGTACTTTAGGTATTTTCCCACACTCAAATTAATTCCAACTCGTTATGGTTGTGTACACGTCGCGTCGTGACAGAAAATAAGGGAAACGGAACGGGAAGTTACCAGATCGTTATCGTCGTTCTGATTGGCTGAATCAGTGAAGAAGAAGAAAGTCATGTTTTTACAACGCCATCTGAATAAAGTGCATCGAACTAACCCGCTCCAATAAGCTTACCACTTGGCTCCATTTAAGTGTCAGACCGGTACCCGGGCCCCTAGGCATCTGCCCCCTTGCCTCCCATTCTGGGCGGGCCCGATTCGAACATCACAATTTCGTGAACTTCTACTTTTGTGTGTTTACTCCTAGTATAGATGTACTGTCCGTGCAATAATTATGTAGACTCGAGTTTACGATATCACACCTCCGAAACGGCTTGTTCGATTTTGACGAGAGACCTATCAAATTAAAGGAAATATTGTTAAATTTTAAATTACGGAGTTTTTAATTTTAGATAACTTTTTATAATTTATACAACGAAAAAAGTGGAAAATATTGGGGTTTTTTCACTATTGTTGATGGAATCTCAACTTTAGACAATTATTACAAAATAACTATTTGACGAATCAACTTCAAATTTTTATGGTATATATATGGGTTGTATGTTAACATTTTTGTAAAGTTTGATAATTTTAAAATTATTATTATTTGTGTTCTTGTAAATTTTGTAAACCCTTGCTAACTTAGCTAACTTGCGCCGAAAATTCCCGTTCAAAGCGCCGTTATGACTATTAATTGATCATATGAACGAAAAACATAGTGTCTAAATGATAAAAATTAACAGTGATCTATGATGAGTTTATATTTGTTAAACGTTTTTATTCCCGCGCGTGGGGGCTGGTTTGTGTGAGTCGCGCTGCGGAAGGCACGGTTTCTCCCTGGCAATGAGTGCGACCATTGCGGGCCATTTGCGCATCCAAACCCCGATACTCGTTTAAAAATGTTAACACATTTCCCATCAGCTTTTCTCATGAGGGCTTTGGACCTCCAATGGCAGCTTTAAAAATGTTTTTTTTTACTTTTGATTTTTGATTTTTTTTGGATTTTCTATTTTCTACATATACTGATTTATGTTTTCCTCTTTTGACTTAATCCTCAAAATCAGATATCCCGTCATCGATATTCAATTCTGAATCACTGTCAGATGAGTCATCCTCCAAATTTGCAATTACTGGTTCTGCAATTGGTACTTCGTCAATTAAGTGATCTTTTTCCCAAAAACCATCTTCAATCTTTTTTGCATGATCTATGCAAGGGTGAACGACCCATTTTGAGGTAACTCATAGCAAACATTTTCTTTATCAGGACGATTTTCTAAAACGTTCAGAATAAAATAACATAGCAAAGACTATCACTTAAGTCCCGTAAGAAACTTAAAATAAACAATTTATATGTATATACTCATAGCTTTGTTTAGATTAATTGTGTTCTTGTTTAGAGTGAGCAGTTTCATAACTTTTCATAGAAGCAGGATTAATTTAAAATAAATAAGTACCTGCGGATAAGGCCTGTGGTAAACTGGTCGATTTCAATTTTCGGGCGACCTGCCCCACCTGAAACACGTGTCTTCTTTGCTGGTGGAGTATTTTCTGAAACATTTTCTTCATATTCCGACGCGTATTGTTTAACAGTACTTAAACGAATACCTAAGCAACTTGCCACATCAGCATAAACAGGGTAACGCTTGTCCCCACTCCGTTCCTTTTCTAAACGAAAAAACATATCGCACTAACGATCATTTGAATCTCGCACTCAGAAAACTTTCGACGTGGAGGCATTTTCAAGGACGTGTACAATTCACAGTAGGAGACTGGAATGACCAAAGGAGAAGTTATTTGTCATATTAGCCCAAGTGGTTTCTTGGTATGCATGCTTACTCATATTTAGGGTGGCATGAGTCATACCCAGGGTAGGGTGAAAATAATAAATATTTATGAAGGAAATGTCAAACAGTCTATTTAAAACCAACTACAGTAGAACCTCGCTAGTCCGACCTCCGATAGTCCGACTCCTCAAATCCGACCATGCCGCCAGGGAAATAGACCTCCGCTAGTTCGCCCTCACGGGGTTTTCTCATCGGTTAGTCCGACCACGCAATTGGAAATTGATGTTTGTTTACATTTCCGGTGCATTCCTCCGTTCAGATTGGCTCCTGTCGATGACGTATTACTCATTGGGAGTGCGTATATCGTTCAGTAGAGCAATAACATTTGGTGCGGTTAGTTTTTTTGGTCCTTATGTCTTTTTTTACAGAACAGTAGCTTGTTAAAACACTGCTAATGCAATTTTTTCTGATCGAAATACAGTTTTTGTACGTTTTCATGTCAATAAAATGAGTTCATCCGATAATCCGACCTTTTTGCTGTTCCGACCATGCCCCCGGTCCCGTAGGTGACGGATTAGCGAGGTTCTACTGTACAAATATCTTTCTATACAAAACACTGGGCGCGTTCAGCCGCAGTCACCTGTGGATAACCGATTACCATAGTCACTAATAGGCAAATCCACCGCATCTTGACAATCAACAATGTCCGGTTACTTACCGAATCCACCGTAAACACAACATCGGTGGATGCACAACAATGATCGGTAGATGGTACGTCCACCACTACCGTTCACTTATTATAGGTTAGTATATCACCCACCGGTGGAATGCGGCTGAACGCGCCCATTTAAAATTCCTTATTCAGGTTTAAGAATTATCCCCCTGTGTAGTTAATAAATGTAAATGCTGTACGATTCTTGGGTTTTAACATCTGTTAAAAACTTGTACCATTTCGAAATGGCGAGGTTTTTTGTTTTCAAAGCTAAATATTTTAAAAGCCGTAAATTTTAGAAAAATTGCACTAGAGACAAAATACCCCCGTTGCAGCAGACCTGCATACTCAGCGAATTTCAAATGCAAAACAATATATTTTAACCTAACATAGCGAGATTTGACATGTTTTTGTAAGCTCCATAAGATTAACATGGGGAATGAGTATGCAGGTTTGCTGCTACAGGTATGTTTAAACTGGTTGGTTTTAATTCAATATTTAGTAGATCTGAACTAGAAGAAGCCATTCACCAAGTTTTAGCGAATATCCCCTATAGGGAAGAAGCTATTACCGTAGGTCTCATGGTAAGACCTAAGCCCCAGACCATGATAACTTTTCGTTTTGCAACCCCCAGAAGCAAAAAACACCATTCGTTCGAATTTTTAGATATATATATATCTATATATATATATATATATATATATATATATATATATATGTGTGTGTGTGTGTGTGTGTGTGTGTGTGTGTGTGTGTGTGTCTGTTAGCACGATAGCGGCCGTAAAAATGGTCCGATCTTGATGAAATTTGGTACAGACATGTAAAGTGGTAATCGATTGGACGAGTTCGTGAACCAGCCCGATCGGACCACCGGAAGGGGGGGTAAAGGGGGATAAACCCCCTCAAAAAGGGTTTTTGAGCTTTTTACATAGAAAAAAAATTTTATCAAATTTTTGTGTGCACTATTGAATTCAGCTCAAAAAAACAAACAATTTAGTACTTTGAATCACTGCTCTATGTCCATTGGTTACCGACATATTGAAAGTGGTAAACACAGTACGTTGTCCCAATGTTAACCTATTGGGAAATAAGTAAAATTCCATATCTTGTTTATTTCTCAACATATCTTGATAAAACTTGGTGAATGGCTTCTTCTTGTTCAGATCTACTAAATATTGAATTAAAACCAGCCAGTTTAAACATACCTGTAGCAGCAAACCTGCATACTCATTCCCCATGTTAATCTTATGGAGCCTACAAAAACATGTCAAATCTCGCTATGTTGGATTAAAATATATTGTTTTGCATTTGAAATTCGCTGAGTGTGCAGGTCTGCTGCAACGGGGGTATTATCAAGATATGTTGAGAAATAAGCGAGATATAGAATTTTACTTATTCCCATAAGGTTAACATTGGGACAACGTACTGTGTTTACCATATTCAATATCTCGGTAGCCAATGGACATAGAGCAATGATTCAAAATACTAAATTGTTTGTTTTTTTGAGCTGAATTCAACGGTGCCCACAAAAATTCGATAAATTTTATTTTTCTATGAAAAAATTCAAAAAACCCATTTTTGGGGGGTTTATCCCCCTTTACCCCCCCTTCCGGTGGTCCGATCGGGCTGGTTCACGAACTCGTCCAATTGATTACCACTTTACATGTCCATACCAAATTCCATAAAGATCGGACCATTTTTGCGGCCGCTATCGTGCTAACAGACACATATATATATATATATAGATATATATATATATATATAGATATATATATATAAATAAATTCAAACGAATAGTGTTTTTTTGCTTATGGGGGCCCCAAAACGAAAAGTTATAGTGGTCCCGAGCTTAAGTCTTACCATGAGACCTACGGTAATAGCTTCTTCCCTATAGGGGAAATTCGCTAAAAGCTGCAAACTTTAATCTAACTAGAAGAACCCGTGGCTTCGCTCACGATTAAAATTATACATACACTATCACCCATGAATTATATAGTTTTGCTTTCCCATTTATTTTTCTTTTTGTAAAATCTAATGTATGTAGGCCTAATGTATCTACTTGTTTGAACATATCAAATGTACTTCCATAAAGCAAACGTTTTTAGAAATTCGCTCTTAGTACGAAGGTCTGCTACGACGGGGGTATTATATTCCTGCATAAACTGCCTGTACATAAAAAAATGTGACCATATCCAACGCCCCACCGACAAAGCCCCAAATGGTGTTGCTGCCCTGGGTAGGCTCATGCCCAATATCGGTGGTCCTTCCTCTTGCAAGTGCGTTTTGCTTGTGTCGGCTGTCCAGTCGATCGTGCTATCAGGTGAAGAGGATTGCGCTCACACACTCAAGAGGCCAATTTACAGAGACGAACGCCGAGAAGCATTTAATGGTCGTTTCCACGGTACCTGAGCTTGCCCTGATGATGATCATGGGGCACAATATAAGGAACGGCACCCTTGGCTTTTTCGACGGCACTTTGAATCTGCTCGCATATGTTACCTTTAATTAAAACTTTATTATGCACCCCCGTCGCAGCAGACCTGCGTATTAGAAATCCTATTTATTTCCTTCATGAAGGCATACGTGTTAGAGGAATCAAAGAAGTTAGCTTGAAATTTTATTCACTGTAAAAGATCATTTTCTTAAGGTTTTAGGGTCTACCTTGAACAAACAATTAGCCTACAATGCCACTCCAGCAATTATTAAAAAGTGCTGTCTTACGTTTTTAGACTCTATATTGAGCAAAACGTTTGAATGAGCCGTCCCGGCAATTTTTTTATAGTGTTGTAGGTAAAATTAATTCTTTACAGTAGCACACTCTTCCACTTTAAATAGCAGTTAGTTGTCATAAAAAAAGTCCTTCAAGTATAAGTGATCAGTGATCACTGGAGTCCTTCAGTAATCAGTCATTTATTTTATGTTATACTACATATTATCAGCATTTTATATAGTGTATTGCACTTTGAAAAAATGCAAAAGTCTAATTCATTGACCACCTGGCACCAAGTAACAAATCTTCATTTTAACAAAAATACAGTTAAATAGCAGAAAGAAATACCATTAATTTACATCACCTATTTTAAATTTTACTTTCATCTGTTTTGTTAGTAAACAAATCTAACTCAAATTATTTCAAAATCCCTGACATGGGTACCTTTAAGACGGTCCCAGGGCTAAGCCCTGAAAGTTATCGCGAAATTGAAGGTGTATAAACCTACTCCATGAAATTCTACATGTATGTACCAAGTTTCGTGGCCATCGGTCCAGCGGTTTTTGTGTTTATCCCTGCCAAATAAATAAATATATATATATACCAACATCCACTTTTATACTTATAGATTAACGCTGATATTGAGAATATGATGATCGAACAACTAATAACGGACAAGTTTTGACTTATCTGAATAAAAACATGGTTCTTTAGAACATACCGTCTGAAATGTGCATGTTTATATTCAGATAATTCAAAATTTCTCCATTAGTAGTTATCCGATCATTATAATCTTAATATTAGCGTTAATTGGATCAAATTCCGCAACTTTTTTCCCCTTAAATAACGTTTCTAAAATTAACGGTTTTAAGATATTTAGTTTTTAAAACAAAAAAACAGTCGCAATTTTGAAATGTTACAAGGTAGAAATTTGATATTTCTTATAAAAATTGTTCCTAATAGCGGTCATCCACATACCAGGTTTGAAGTTTATACATGAAGAGGTTCATGAGTTATGATTAAATATGCAAAAATCACGAACACACACAGACGGAAAACGAAGCACTTTAGGACAAACCTATGTTTATATGATCTTTTTTTCTTATTTTTATCTCTACTATCATATACTAAAATATTTTACCATAATTTCCGGACACCCTGTATAGTACCTGGTGGACCGAGCCTTGTTCGGTATTATATCATGTTTACCAGTTCACCAAATTACTATTTAATATTTCAGTGTCATAGAACCGATAAGTAAAAACTGTTCTTATTATTCTATGTAATCTTAACCCACACGCTATATTTTTCCTAGATAGTTGTAGTTTGCATACAGCTGTTATGATTACTTTATTTGTATAATCTTTCCTTGTTTATTTTGTTGCTAGCGTGACAACTTATAGGGCCATCTTAAAATTTTAAAACTATAAAAATCATTATTACTTAAATACATTATATTTTTTTCTGGCCGAGTAATCTGCATAGAACACTCTTTCGAGTCATTAATTATTTATTTCAAGACTTGAAGGAAATCCTCGGAGCCGTTTTTGAGATAATTCTGCAAACAAGCAAGCAAGCAGATAACATTGGTCATATTATAAGAGTAATACCTGTGGACCGAGCCTTGCTCAGTATAATTTTATATTTACCACTTCATCCAATCATTAAACTTGATAATAATGTTAAATACGCTTTTTTGTTACTCCATGTAATCTTTATCCCACCTGCTCTATACTTCCTGGAATACTTTAGTTTGCAAACAGCTATTATTATTACTTTATTTGTTTTCACTTTCCTTGTTAAATTCCACTCTCATAAGGCCGAAATTAACAATTTCCAACCTTAAAATTAATTTTATTGCTTTATTGGATTTTTTCTGGCCAAATAATCTGCATAGAAAACGTTTTTAAGTCATAAATTTCTCAACATAGCTTATCTCAATAAAACTTGGTATAAGGCTTCTTCTAGTTCCACTAAAAATTGAATTAAAACCCCCCAGTTTTAACGTACCTGTTGCAGCAAACCTACATACTCATTCCCCATGTTATTCTTATGGAGCTTACAAAAACATGTACAATCTGGGCTATGTTGGATTGAAATATGCTCTTTATTTGCATTTGAAATTCACTGAGTGTGCAAGTCTCCTGCAACGGGGGTACTTTTGTTTCTCAACTTAAATACATGTTTGGCAAATTTGTACCTAAGCAAATAACATATACATTTCTATGAAACGCCTTAGTTAAATAGGTATATTATTATTGGTGCAGTTCAAAATCGAGTAAAATGACAGGCTAACCGTTAACAATCCAATATCCTTCGCATTCCATAAGTACACGGGCTTTAAATTTATAATGGTTTTAAAACTTGAATTTTTAGGTTAATATTCAACTAATATTGCTATATTAAATCTCATCTCCAGATTTCTCTATTGGTTGTTAGAAAATCTCATCTCCAGAGCACCTTCTAAATTACTTATGTTCCTTAAGTTTCCTTTTTAAGAATAAAAATACATTAAATTTAGATGATTACAGACAGTTGTCCTTAGTTTCAATAGGGCAAATGCTCTTTCTTATTTTCTGCTGCCTTAAAAAACGTGAATATTTTAAGAAATCAAAATTATAATGTGGATAAATGTTAACTCACTTTTGCTAGCCCCTGCATTCTGTGTCGCTGGAACTGTTTCAAATCTTGATAATCTGTTTTGTTACAAACAAATGTGAATTGGAAAAAGTTCAAAGGATCTAACACAGATAGTACCACTTTCGCTGGAATTTCGAAAGCCTCCTGCGTAAGCGTAAAGGTTTTTCATGTGATATCTTCCAAACCCGCAAAAGGAACATCTAGAGAGTAATGGCTTTAATTTGATACCAAATATGATACCAAATATTTGTAGAAAAATTAATTCCTAGAGGTCGATATGCTCTGCACAAAATCCCAGAAATTCTGTTAATAATATAGATAAGTGAATTTTGTCATCCCCAAAATGTTTGTCTTCTTAAGAGCTTTGAAATTATGCATAACGACTTATTTTTACATTAAAAAATCGAACCAATGACCTCCTGTTTTTGAAATACCCTATATTTTAAAAAGGTTAATTTTTACGTTTTTTCTTGGGTTATTAGGGAAACGTTTTTTCTTGGGTTAGGGGGAATGAGTTAGTAGGGAAACATTTTCGTCCTTGTATCTCAAGCCGTTTGTGTACAATCCGTTGAGGACGACATATACAGGGTGAGTCTTCTAAGCCGTCCACAACAGATTATAGGCGAACGGCTTAACATACAAAGATGAAACAAAACATTTCCCCGCTAAATCATACCCAAGGAACAACGTAAAAATATGTTTAACCTTTTTAAAATACAGGGTTTTCCAAAAAACGGGGGTCACAGGTTCGAATCTCGGAATTTTTAAATGTAAACATATGTCATATTATACATCATTTTAAAGCTCTAAGCAAGATAAACAATTTGGTGAAAACAGAATTCAATTATCTTTATTATTTTCAAAATGGCGGACGTTTTTGTGAAAAATATTAGTATTTACGGAATACCCTGTATCTCGAGAACTACTGAAGGTTTTTTCGTTCTGTTTGAAAATTCTTAATCCTTGTAAACTCAGCTTAAATTTGATATGCAAGATGCCAACATTAGAAGAAAATAAATTTTTTTAAATTTTTATTTTTTGTAAATGTTGGTAGCATTGAAAATCAAAAATGTTAAAGGGCAACATATGTTAAATAGGATATCATTTTAAAGGTCTTGCAAAAACCAACAATTTTCCAATTTATACTCCCCTTCTATCTTTGGTAGTTTTTCAGAAATAAACAAAAAACTCTATTTTCCCATATAACGCCCATGTTAAATTTCCTGTACTCAATGTTAAAGGATGCAAATTTAAATGCTTTGAGTACTGCACATTTAACATGGTGCAGGGTATTCCGTAAATACTAATATTTTTCACAAAAACGGCCGCCATTTTGAAAATAATAACGATAATTGAATTCTGTTTTCACCAAATTGTTTGTCTTGCTTAGAGCTTTAAAATTATGTATAATATGACATATGTTTACATTTAAAAATTTCGAGATTCGAACCTGTGACCCCCGTTTTTTGGAACACCCTGTATTTTAAAAAGGTTAAACATATTTTTATGTTGTTCCTTGGGTATGATTTAGTAGGGAAATGTTTTGTTTCATCTTTGTATGTTAAGCCGTTCGCCTATAATCTGTTGTGGACGGCTTAGAAGACTCACCCTGTATTCAAGTCTCACCATACACAGGGTGTTCACGAAAAATCCTTCCAGACTTCGAGATATGGTTACTTACATCAAAACTAAGAAATAAGTTCCTATAAACATGGGTTCTGAAATCCTCGGTTATCCGTCTGTCGGTATGTATGTGTTTTTAACATGATTTTTGCAGAACTTCGGAATCACTAGAGATATCAACTTCAAAGTAGGATAGGACTAATAGGACCTATTTTTTAGCGGAATATCACGTTTCTGCTTTGTACCAATTAAAAGTGGCAGCCATTTTCATATTTTTAAACTTAATATCTTAAAAAGCGTAAATTTTACAAAAAATGTACAAAAGACAATAAAACTGCGTAATTGTATTTCCTAAAAAAACTATACAAATGTTTTAAGATCTATCCACAAATAAAGGAGTTATTGCAATTTTTATGCGAAAATGTGCTATAATTGCCTTAAACTTATTCTATTAGAAAAATTGCATTAACTCTTTCAATCGAAAATTAAGGAAAATACGTTTTTCCACATTAAACAGAAACAAATTCATACAACACTAAATAAAATTATTTTAGAGCTATTTTAGGAATTCGGAAACAACAAAATATAAGGGATTCCTTAAATAGTTTTGTGAGACATAAGCAGTTAAGGAAAATATTTGTAATTGCATTTATTTGATTTGAAAAAGGAGTAGGAGAGGCAGTAGTAAGGGGGAGAGCAAGGGGAGTTGGGGTGGGGGCTTTTGGCTAGAAGTTTGTTGAGGACCTGTATTTAAAATGAATTATTTTAGTTTCGTCACTTCCTTTCTGTCTAGACTAGCAGGTGCCCGTGGCTTGGCTCACGATAAAAACTATAACTCCCACTGCCTAAATGAAGATAGCGCCACATTTTGAGTTTATGATTGAACAGATAAGATACAAAAACTAACGATGGCCTTAATTTAACTGACTAAATTAAATTTAACTTTAATGTAGTGCATATTACCTTAAAAAAATCATCAAAACAACTATTAATCCATTATGGAAGAAACCAAATTAATTATAAATCAGCTGTAAAAACGTATCCGTATGTGAAGCTTGAACCATCTGCTTGATTGAATGAACATTGCAAATTCAAACAAAAGTTCATCCATTAGATTTGTATAGAGAAATTAATTTCAACACTTCGACTCCACCAAAACCCCTTAAAATTTCGAATTTTGAAAAAAAAACCGTTCTAATAGCTGATGCTCAAGCCCTAAAAGGAAAGTCCATGCAAAGTTTCAAGGTTGGTTCTCAGTCAAGTAGTTTTGGCTGTGCGATGATAGGTCAGTGGTATTTTACACTTCAATTGAAAATTCAGTTAAAACTTTCATAAACCAGAAAGATGTTTTTAGGAATCTGCTAAGTCCGCAGGTCTGCAGATGATGTACAGGAGTATTTATATTGCTGCCCCCCACAGGAGGTATTTCTATTTGGCCTCCTTATACTATACACGCGAGCAGATTCAGCGCCCCGCCGACAAAGCCCCCATAAGGTGCCACTGCCCTAAGAAGACTTATGCCCAATATCGTCAAATATGCTTGCATGTATATTAGAGAGAGGCCCTTAGGCAGGAACATAAATAACCCCGTCGCAGCAGAACTTGCGTACTTAGCGAATCCTAAAGCAGTTTTCTGTTTCATGAAAGTATATGTACGTAAGTACATAGAACATAGATCATGCCTTGATTTAAAGTCAAAATAATTCTAAGGTTTTTAGGGTCTAACTTGAACAAAAAAGATAAAGCGGTTAAATTAAGAGATACAATCTTTAAGAGGGTCCGTAGCGGAGTCCGAGGGTCAGATCAGGATGAAAACCATTTAGTAGCCCTATTTAATAAGGCCTAAAGAATGAGTGTACAAAATTTCAGCTTTCTAGGTGTATGGGTAATATAAAATTAGTGATGAGTGAGTGAGTGAGAGGGACTTTGCCTTTTATAGGTAGGCCTATAGATAGATAGATAGATAGATATATAGATAGATAGATGGATAGATAGATAGATAGATAGATAGTTTGATATATATAAAAATTCGATCAAATGATGTTTTTGCTTCTGGTTGCCCCAAAACGAAAAGTTATCATGGACTTAAGTGTCACCATGGACCTACGGTAATAGCTTCTTCCCTATAAGGGAAATTCGCTAAAAGCAATACCAGTACTTTAGAGTATAATTTATTTAAATAATATAGCATAGTATGGATATGTTAAAAATATGGGCGCTAAATGGGTCCGCGCGAAACCTTACATCGCAAAATGTGCACTGATTTAGCATGGGCTCTTATGGAGCCGATGTTCCAAAAGTCGCCGCTTATGTCGCAGAAAAACGAAAACTACCGTGGGAAGGGAGGACTCTTAAAACCAGGTATAAGTGTGATGTCCAATTCATTTCTTCTGCACATGGTCGCGGAGTATAAAATAACGGTTTAAGAGTAAGTACCAGTAGAATGACCGGTAGACTTACATTTTCTTCGAGGTTGGTCTTGGGTGATAAGGAAACTCCCAATAACCCCTCAGAAATAGGAATTCGGCAACTGGAACGGACTTTGGATGTCACGAAGAGCCCGAAAACTGATTAAAAAACGGATTTTAATTAGTTAATTCACTTTTTAACGGAAATATTACAAGTTTGTAAAAAAATGCAGGTAAGGTGTTATGATTGTCCTAGACTTTGATGATTTTTACGCGATTTTCACTCGAAAAAGTTCAATTACTAATAATTTAATTTATAAGTTCAATTAGATGATGCGGCCAGTTGCAATTTGTCAGTATAAGACAGGAGAGTTTATAAATCGAATTTCATGAAATTCCGTGCACTGGTCTTAAAGCAAAGTGAAAAAACTTTTAAACCGGTAGGTGATCATTTTATACCGGTTTATTGTATTGTTCAGTTTGATCATTGACTTAAAATCAATGGTTTGATTTATATCAACCGGTCGGATGTTTGGTGTACCGATTAACCGGTTAAAAGTGACAGTTCCTGTAGTTTCTCTGTGATCGATGTAATCAGTGTTAAACTCGTTTGTTCCATGCCCCCCGAGTACATAACCAAATTACGACAAAGATACCGCGGTTAAACACTTGAAATTAGGCCTAAGTGAGATGCCTCCTTCTTTTCCCTCGCCCAAATATTTTTAATACGTTATTATTAAGGTAACAAACATAGAGGGTATCTCGCGCCCTTAAAAAATAAATCACCGAGAAGTAAACATTCTTACACAGAAATTCAAATCAATATAAATATTTGACTCCAAAATCTTTTATATAGCACAATAAATAAAATACCCCCGTTGCAGCAGATCTGCATGCTCAGAAAATTTCAAGTGCTTCAATCAATCATTTAAATGGAGCCTTAAACCAATTAAAATCAACTTAAAATCCTAATTTGGCCTTTGTTTATTTAGGTGAGACCTTTAAATTTCAATTGAAAAGCTGAATTTGATTAGCCTAATAAAGTTGAGTTTGAAGCCATACACTTGATTCTAACTGCAGATGAGTTTCTCACATCAGAAACCGTATTAAAATGCGCAATTTGCTCATGGGCCCCCTAGTTTTATTTATTTCCCATAAGGTCAACATCGGGGCTACGTACTGTGTTTTCCGCAAGCGATATCCATCGATGTAAATAAGTACACTGGATTGGTAACTCAGGCCCTGTATCGCGAGCCGGCATATTAAATGTTGTATTTATTTACATCGATGGCGATATCTCGGTAACAACTGCACATATGACAGGAATTCAAAACACTAAGTTATTTGTTTTTGTTTTTTTTCAAGGTGAATTCAATCATAGTGTAAGTGTAAAGAAAAAAGAATCTTTTAGCGAATTTCCCCTATAGGGAAGAAGCTATTACCGTAGGTCTCATGGTAAGACCTAAGCTCGGGACCACTATAACTTTTCGTTTTGGGGCCCCCAGAAGCAAAAAACACTATTCGTTCGAATTTATATATATATATATATATATATATATATATATATATATATATATATATATATATATGTGTCTGTTAGCACGATAGCGGCCGCAAAAATGGTCCGATCTTTATGAAATTTGGTTCAGACGTGTAAAGTGGTAATCAATTGGACGAGTTCGTGAACCAACCCGATCGGACCACCGGAAGGGGGGGTAAAGGGGGATAAACCCCCCCCAAAAATGGGTTTTTTGAGTTTTTCACATAGAAAAATAAAATTTATCGAATTTGTGTGGGCACCATTGAATTCAGCTCAAAAAACAAACAATTTAGTATTTTGAATCACTGCTCTATGTCCATTGGTTACCGAGATATTGAAAGTGGTAAACACAGTACGTTGTCCCAATGTTAACCTTATGGGAAATAAGAAAAAGTCTATATCTCGGTTATTTCTCAACATATATTGTTAAAACTTGGTAAATAGCTTCTTTTAGTTCAGATCTACTAAATATTGAATTAAAACCACCCAGTTTTAATATTCCTGTAGCAGCAAACCTGCATACTCATTCCCCATGTTATTCTTATGGAGCTTACAAAAACATGTTAAATCTCGCTATGATGGATTGAAATATGTTGTTTTACATTAGAAATTCGCTGAGTATGCAGGTCTGCTGCAACGGGGGTATTTTCTTTACACCATGAATTCAATGGCTTTAACCACATTTATACAAATTTAATTTTTCCATGTAAAAACTGTGCCAGTGTGACGAATTCGCTAAAAGGACAATATTAAAAGATACCGTCGCATATATTAAAAAAATTGCTTTAAGTATGATTATTTTCATTATACTTACAAATATTATCCTAATTTTTTCAGCTCGCGAGTTGTGAATATTTGATAAAATCTAAGCACTCCGTCAGAATGGTATTTTTACTTTTAGATATGCACTATCACACTGTAATCCATGGCAGTTCTTGGGGTTTACGGCTATCCAGGAAATCTATAATTATCTAATACGCTGAGGGTAGTGATACGAACAGAACTGCTCCTTACATTTCAAACCAATTCAAATCATTTTGGGGGTGTTCTTCAACCCGGCTCCAACCTTTATATGTTATAAAAAAGCACTTGCACCCGGCTCTGGCCCTTTCACCGGTCGCCATGACAGTATAGCAACCCGGCTCCAGCCCACCTCTTACCCATTCCACCCACACTACTCCCTCCAAACCCCTGCTCTCACTTTTCTCTTCTCTTAATCACCTCCCCTTTCCGTAAGAAGCCGTAGGTTCGCGCTGTCCATGCCCTCCCGATACCTCAATTAAAATAATTGGGCCCCGAGCTTTACTAAACAAAGGTGTGAGATGGCTTTAAAAATGAATGGGGGCGAGCTTTGTAAAATGAAGGCAACACTTTGATAAATAGTTGGGGGCCAAACTTTACTAAATGAACATATTATGCGAAAATGGCAGGAGCTTTGTAAATTGAAGGTAACTTCTCTCGCTACAGATTTTAAGAAATTAGGGGACGAGCTGCGCTATGAAATAGACTATAATAAAAGTTGTGGCCGTTTTTTATTGCGAGAATCTATTATTAAAAGAATTTCTGGGATTTTGTACAGAGCATATCGACCTCTAGAAATTAATTTTTCTACACATAATTGGTATAAACTTAAAGCTATTACTCTCTAGATGTGAGTTTTGAGGGTTTGGTAAATATCCCGTTAAAAGCCTTGGTACAGGAGGCTTTTGAAATTCCAGCGAAATTGCTACTATCTGTGGTGGAACCTGAGAACTTTTTCGAATTCACATTTGTAACAAAACATATGATCAAGGTTTGAAATATTTCCATTTATTTCCCTTAAACAACGTAAGAAGTAAGGGATGTCACACTGGACGGTTTTTCCCGCTGATGTCGAGCGGTTTTCAACCGCTGCGTTTGGCACCCGCCTCCATTTAAGTAATGTGGTTTTCCTTCGCGGGCGGCAAAAAACCGCGCAACAGCTGCGGGAAAAACCGCCCCGTGTGACATCAGCCTAAGATTCGTAAAGCAAATCTGGCAAAGCGGGAAGATAATTCGAGTACAGTATTCAAACCATGTGAAAAAAATACGTCGGTCACAACGAACGTTTGAACCCCTTAGCGAATTTTTGAAATGAAAATTGTTTGTATAATTTGACTAAAATATGAAGCCCGAAAAAAATGAGGTACGCCCGGGCCGCCGGGTGGGGGGCTTTGAAAATGAGGTACGTATGTTGCTTTGTTCCTTTAAAATAAACTTGGTGGTTAAATTATCAATTCAGGCTTACTTAAAAAAAACAAGAAATTTAAATCTTTTGTGGCCTATTAATAAACCGCAACCAGTTGAATCTACAAATACGTTTTATCTACATTCTACAAAAAAGTTCTATGATACCGAACTATGCGCTATGTTTTTAAAGATGACAAAATTACCTACATTTTTAGACCACAATCGTCCCTGAAGACTAAACTTAATATAATAACAAATAACAATAATATTAAATTTTTGAGACAATATTAGAGCCTTCATAAATTGAAATGCGCTAACAGCTATACAGCTATGTACAACTGTTCACTTGTGAAAATACAGGAACCGGGAGATAATTACAGCTAATACAATCTTATTGCAGGATTAATTATATAAATAACGATCTAATAAGGGAGCAGGATTATTAAGTGTTGGCTAATTATAGCATTGACGATTGTTTATGCATTTTAATCCACGAATTACTCAGATTTCCCCCCAAAGGGATTTTATTTTTAATATTCACTTAGGTTGGTATTATTGTTTCCTACCACCTCTTCTTCTCTCATAGACTCCCGCCTTCGCCCCGCCCTGCGTGTATTAATAAACACATCGACCAATAGCATGACAAAAGACCGCCAGCGCGTTCACCTCCCTGCCTGGGTACCGGCCAAAAAATAGAGAAAATTTCATTTCTGGTTACCAAGAATATCGGGTACTGACCGTAAAAGTTACCTGCCATCAGGCCTCCCCTGGCAACGTCGCACTCCTCGCCAGGGAGAAACCGTGCCTTCCGCAGCGCGACTCCCACAAACCAGCCCCCACGCGCGGGAATAAAAACGTTTAACAAATATAAACTCATCATAGATCACTGTTAATTTTTATCATTTAGACACTATGTTTTTCGTTCATATGATCAATTAATAGTCATAACGGCGCTTTGAACGGGAATTTTCGGCGCAAGTTAGCTAAGTTAGCAAGGGTTTACAAAATTTACAAGAACACAAATAATAATAATTTTAAAATTATCAAACTTTACAAAAATGTTAACATACAACCCTAATATATACCATAAAAATTTGAAGTTGATTCGTCAAATAGTTATTTTGTAATAATTATTACAAAATAATTAACTTCAGAAAATAATAATAACTTCAGACAATTGTCTGAAGTTGAGATTCCTTACTTACACTTACTTCACTTATTCTTCTTCTCCTCCGCATTCCTTGAGAACGGGGGATTGTCAAGGTTATGGTTAGGTTAGGTGGGTTTGTCAGGTTAGGTTTTGCTAGGATAGGCTGGTTTTGTCGGAGGCCCGCATTGTTCCGAAAGTCATAACTCCGAAAGAGCACTGTTCCGAAGTTTTTTCGGAACAGTGCTCTTTCGGAGATATGCTTTCGTAGCAGTGCTATTTCGGAGATACGCGATTTTAACCGTTCTTTTGGCGAGTGACTTGAGTCAATCTTTTAGTCTGAAAGATTCGTTCGGTTTTGTATGGTTCTTCGTTCTTATTTGATGCAATTGATCCGATTTGGGAATGCATACTACTTTAGTTCTCTTAACTCAGGCTCTTAATATAACCTTGTTAATATTTTATACTAATTTATTGAACATAAAATTAAAGATGTGAATGATGTGATGCTCTACGTAAGGTAGGTGAGTAAAAATGAACTAATTTAAGGCTTTTAATATTAGTTATTTATGTCTAGGCCAAGAAATAGGTTGAAATTAATCTATTCCTATCCCCTTAGTTCTATTTAACATTTATAAATTAATTTTCAACTAGGATTAATAGAGACATATAACAAAATGTTGGTGATTTCTGAGCAGTATTTAAAGATAATAGGTAATCTTAACTTTTACCAGTCAAATTAGTGTAATGGAAATATACAAAATTCTATGGGTTTTATGGGATTTAATTGTGGAGAACTTGTCACACAATATCAAATTAGGCCTGGTTTCTAGTTGGTTGTTCTTTTGGGTTTTGCTTGCTTAACCAGAATAGGCTTAGTTGATTTATTCACTAGTGATTATGAATGAATAAAGTAGGCTAACTTAGTTGATTGTTGAAATTGATTTACCCTATGTTCCCCAGTTTTATTCTGGTTACGTTTTAACAAACATTTAATTAATCAGAAACAGGACTAGGCCTAGTATAACCTAAGTTAACATCCTCACCTGAACATCATAAACAAGTTGGCCTAGGCGTGGTAGAAAATCGGGTGCAACTTCCGCAGAAGGGTTACACCATTTACTACATTGGTATGTCACTTTCAGTTTTTTTCAAGATTAAGAATTTGTACTTACAACCTTAAAGACCTTAAAAGTGCTAAAATGATGTGTCAGAAATTTCATTTACTAACTTAAATGCTAAATCAAAGTGTGGACAAAATGTTTTTTGCCAATATCATTCTAATATATAGAAACTTGATTATGAAAATAAACTTATTCCAAACTATAGAACATTTATAAAAAAGTTAAAAGGTTTGTTAAATTTTAATTCTTATAGTTTGAATTTAACTATTGTTTAATGAAAATAAGTAATAACTGAACTATAGACTAACTGAAATACTAACCACCTAATTCCATCTCAACATTGGTTAGCTGATTATGTGGTTAGTGATCTTTAAAATAGTTAATAATTTTAAAGGGTAAATCCTTTAACATTGTTAAGTAAGGTTCAGACAAATTTATTTTGTATTTTGGTAATGATAATTATAGCCGATAGTTCCCATCCTGGCATTACAGGTTCCCATTGACTTCCGAAATTAGGTGTAACCCTTCTGCGGAAGTATAACCGAAAATCGAAGAGGAGGACAGTGTGCTTTAGTTTTAGGCCTACTAATCAGGGGCAAAACACAGTTTTTACGACTACATAAGGCCTAAACACTTAGGTTTAAACTGTAATTTGCAGTCAAATGTCCCTTAAAACAATTTTGGTTGGAAAGATAATTAGCCTAAGTTTAACTTATTCACTTAAACTTATTATCTTGATGCTTATTGGAAATTTGTTTCAAAATGTAGGAATTGTAGTGTGAAGGCTTATTATGTAAACGGTAGGATTTTTAATCAGAAATAGCCAGTTAACACCAGAAAATCTAAAAAGATCTTTTGTAGTAGGCTACATACGTGGGTGCTCAAATTAATCATGAGAACTGAACACGAATATTGAAGAGAAAATATGTATATATTTTAGGTCAAATTGTAACGGAAATCGCAAGCTGAATAAGAATGTCAAGAAAGTACGTTTTTATGATTAAAAATCAGCAGGCCCCAGCTGAGATGACTTAAATCATGAGCTCATGATGACTCATGGTGGCTCAGGAGGCCACTATTGAAAGTCAGTCAATTGTTAAACTACTACTACAAGTAAAAACGGCTACTTTTACTTGGGCTAGTTTATGCTACCATATATTTAGATAGAATTGATTAGCTTAGGTGAGATTGAGAATCAGTTAAGTTAAGGTTAGTAACAGTACGTTACGATAGGATTGGTTCATAAGCTTTAATGGTTAACATTAATGTCGTTGAGGTTCTTGGGAACTTGAATCTTAGAACCTAACCAAACATTACCCAACTTATTTCAAACCCGAAATGTGACCCGCCAAGGGAAAAGGGACACTAACTTCCATTTTTCAAAATTGAGTTACTGTATGGTCCCTAGTTAATAATTTATTAGTACTAAAAATTATTTCTAACTTCTATTTTACGTAAACTGCTTGTGTTAAGTTATTGGCTATGTTTTACACATAATTTTGCTGGAAACTTAAAGGTAAATATTAACCTACCATTGAATTTGTGTCAGTTTTTTGCAATTTTTGTCGAACCTTGGTAGATGGGGTGCCGTGGGTAGGGTTTAACGGGGGATTTATAGGTGATAAATTTCCTACATTTCAGAAAAATTCAAGAGGAGTGCAAATTCAAGAGGAGTGCTGGAAAGTGAATAATTACCTTAAGACATGTTAAAAAACATATTCAAAGAAGTTATTCAAGTAGGCCTGTTTACTCAATCAACCATTCTATTATGTATGTGTGCATTCATGAGCAACAAATGTTGGTGTGTTCAAATTTGAGAGTGATTGCAAAAATAGTTCTTGTAACTTTTTTTTATTTACAAATTTGACGCATTGTAGCCTATACAATATGAAATTATAGTCAAAACAATAAAGATAATATTATTAGGCTTACCGGATGGTGGAACTTATGTTTTTTTTAATGCTGTCACTATTGTTCAGTTCTTCCTGCATCAACGATTAAAAGGGGTCGTTAAATAGTTAGCTTAATTTAGGGACTGGTATATAGTGTAAACTTACTGTATGTCTTCCAAGATTTTTTATAGACCTAACAGTACTTAGTTATTATATGGAGGCCACTATTTTCTGAGAGATTTTGTTTCCTGGATACCAAAGATAACCATATAATTTGAAAGAACATACATACGCTGATTGACTTAATGTCCAATTTTGACATAATCATGATGAGCGGTCTTTATGTTCTGCCTCTCATAAGACAGCGATGTTGGGGAGGATTGAGCTGAACGCGTCGCCTTCGCTAACGGCTAAAACACGTCGCCACATGTACGGCAAGCCTTATACAGCATGCTACAGCGGTTATGTTAGGTTGGGTTAGTGTAAATGTGTTAGTAGGACTTTCCTTGTTTCGTTACGAATCGAACCAGATGAGTCATACCTTTGACGGTGACATGGGATGCGCGCACTCCGCTCAATGACCTTACCTACTTGGAAGGGATTTGGCGGGTAAAAGTATGACTCATCTGGTATCGTTAGATTCGTGACAAAACAAGGAAATTCCTATATTTATGATAACCCAATCTAACATAACCGCTGCAGCACGCTGTATAAGGGTGGCCTCCGTATAATACCAAAGTACCGACCCAACTATTACAATTGCTACACCAACTAAAACAAGCAGAGACAATCAGGAGACTGACACATTCTTTCTCCCGTAAAGCAAGGAAATCTACAATAAAATAAAACAAATTTACAATTAACAATATTAAGTACTTAACAATATTGTTTTTAATAATATTATTATTAAAAATAATATTATATTTTAAAATAATATAGTAATTAACGGATCTTTTCCGTTATACGTATACCACTATTCCAAATTTCCCCTTCAACCTTGATTTTTGACCGAGCACCATAAACTTGGTCAAATAATTTTTATTAATCGTTTTAAAATTGAAATACCTTGTAAAAATATTTTACCTGGGGTTTCGTTATCTTAATTACTGTTATGTCTGTCTAGACGCGAAAAGCCAGCATCTGGCCGTCTAGCGGTCCCACTTGCAGTTAGTTAGGTTAGGTTAGTTTAGGTTAGATTACTTAACCTTACCTATCCTAACCGAACTTACCAAAATCAAGCCTGGAAAACAAACCCGAAACAGTGGTATACGTATAATGGAAAATATCCTAATTAACAATATTATTTTTGAGTTTTATTAAAATTGGTTAGTAAGTGAGAGAGATGTCAGTTTTTAAATATATTCAACTAGCAGTTGCCCTGGCTTCGCTCACGACACATAGCGTGAAACAGCTGATCTTGCCACCGCTCTTAGAACTGTCAAATTAGTACCCACAGCTGTTTACATTTTTGTGTTTAAATGTTTACATCCTGATAAAATATAAACATTGAAACTTAAGACGATCATGGGGCGTAGCCCGAGGGGATTTCAAGGAAGTGAATAGGCCTATGTGTTTCCCAGGTTCAAGATCTACCTCTGTGTGAAATTTCAACCCAGTCGGTTCAGCATTTTTTTGCGTTCACTTGTTGCCACATCTAAACATACATACAGAAACCACCTCTTCTTTATAATAGTATAGATAAGAATAACGTTTGGCAATGTATGGTACTGAGTTTACCACAAAACCTAAGTATCAATTTTCTCCGCAACCAGTTAATGTAAACTAATAATTCAAAATACAGGAACATTTATTTTTTCAAGCCAAATTTAATGGTTCAATTAGTATATTTTTTAAAGTTAGTTTTTTATAAAATTTGAAAAAAAATAATTTTTTAACTCTTCTAGTTTCAGCTGAATACCGTCGGTCTCATAGTAAGACCTAAGCGCAGGACCATCATAACTTTTCGTTTCGGGGCCCGAAGACACAAAAAAATTGTTCAAATTTCTAACTATATAGGCCTATATCTACATGTGTCTGTAAGTACACAAAATAGAACTGGTAACAATGGTCCGATCGGAATGAAATTTGACAAAGACATGTAAAAGAGCAATGTTTCAGAAAAAAAACCTGCCAAAATCGGTTTTTTGCTTCTTACAGAGAAAAATTATAGCAATCTAATTTTGGTTTTAACCATTGAATTCAGTTTGAAAAAACAAATAATTTGTTATGTTTAGGTCGGCAGGGATCAGGACAGCTGCAGAAAGACACAAGTAGGCCTAACTTAAGATGCTATCACGGGCTGCAGCAGTGCCGGGGGCCAGGTCTTATTTTACCAGGCTTAAGGCAGAAGATGAGATGCAGCATGCTCAAACACCTGGTAAGTTGTGCATACCTATTACTTGAGGAATTTATTTGGCATATTACCATAGTGTAATCAAACTCTGACCATTGGTGGCTCATGAATTTATATACTGAGTGTTCACAGTTAAAAAATATTTACAATATATAAATGGTTTACGTTATAGAGGGTGTCCACAGAGCGGGAATTTCGGGAAAACCGGGAATTCTACGGGAATTATTTTTCACCAGGAAATATGTGTGAAATATAATGAATTTCGTCTAGAATATGGGAACTCTGGTTTTGACACAAATGCGTAAAGTAATGGAGGGACGATTTTCATGTTAGAGCTTTTTATGTCTCTGAAAGGAAAGACAGCAAAATTATTTGCGTATAAAATATAAAAGAATTTTTTTCAGTTTCTATTAATTCTACCACCAACCTATTTCACAAAATCATTTTTGCACCAGACAGCTTGGGACAGAAGATTAGAAAGCAACAAAAAGTGGTTACGTGTGCATGCGTATTTGGCCAAGCACAATAAAACCGGAAACGATGAGACCATCGTGTAGTTTCCTTAAGATTTCCCTGTTCCTTAAGGCGAATATCAATAAAAGCGTGGGACTGAGCTAAACCGAAGAACATAATTTTAGATACATTTAGATACATTACTTTGAAATGGCGACCTACCGAGGTAGGTATTTTAAGCCAAGTATGAATGACAGATGAGTGAAGGATGATTGTGGCGCGATCTTGTAGTCTTGTTACTGACTAAGGCCGACATGTTCTTTAGACAGGACTGTTAATTAATAGCCCAACAGCCAATGGCAACTATGGGACCTACATTTCAACATGGGATCCGAACCAAAATTTTGCCTGGTTTACATGTTACAAACTGTAACATGTAAATATTACGAATTGTGAAATGATTTATTTATTGATAACACAGAAAGATTATTATTGTATAACTCATAACAATAATAGGTACTTTGGTATTATACGGAGGCCACTATTTTTAGAGAGTTTTTTTTTTACTGGATACAAAAAATAACTATATAATTGGAGAGAACACACTTTAATTGACTTACTGTGCCAATTTGACATAATTATGATGAGCGGTCTTTGTGTTCTGCCTCCCAGAAGGCAGCGATGTCGGCGAGGTAAAGCGTCACCGCCGCTAGCGGCAACCCCAATCGCTACCCTTAAACAGCGCGCTGCGGCGGTTATGTTAGGTTAGGTTATCATAAATATGTTAGAAAGACTTTCCTGGTTTCGTTACAAATCAAACGACACCGGATGAGTCATACTTTCGCCCGCCAAATCCTGTAGCAGGCAAGTGATGCACAAACTCCGGTCAGCAACCTGACCTAGGCCTACTTGGATGGGATTTGGCGGGCGAAGGTATGACTCATCTGGTATCATTCGATTCGTAACGAAACGAAAGTCCTAGTAACATATTTATGATAACCTAACCTAACATAACCGCCGCAGCGCGCTGTATAAGGGTGGCCTCCGTATAATACCAAAGTACCCATTAATATTCTACTTTCTACAGACACTTTTTAATTCTGTTTGAAATTAATTGGAGTAATCATATACCGTACCTTAAAATCCTTACTGTTTGTTTTTCTGTAATAAATGGGTGAGAGTTAAATTTCCTATTAACCCTCTTTTTGTAGAGATAAAAATGTTGTACAAGTAAAAAATTTGTCAAAGATTGTAATTTGTCAGAACAATATTTTCGCTATCTTTGATAAAGCAATTAAGTTTTTTAAGCAAATAATCAAAGGTAGATCACAGTATTCACAATCGTTTGAAATAGCGGATAAGGAAAAATAATTTATAGTGAAGGGCGAGTATTTGACTTTCTAGTAATTACTCGACTTTTTACAATCACGAGACGAGTAGTTAAACTATTTGGAAAAATAAGTCAAGTAGTTAGTGAGTATTTTCATGAAATTTCGTCGGTAAGATAAATTGTGATCTATTTTTTAACACGACGTAGGCCTAATACGCGATAAACAAAAGGAAGAGTTCTGCTTGACCAAAATATTCTGTAAACTGATAAGAGAAAGGACGTAGTCAAGTTTCAGCAAACACGATCCCTTAGATGGAATTCGGAAAACGGAAATTAAACTACGTTAGCTTGGACCATGAAGAACCCTGCACACATACGAGTTATCAAATTTAATTCATAATTTAGCTCTTGAATTGATTTCCGCACTGATTCTCTTTGTCTTTTTTTATTATAAAAATCAGAGGAAAATATGAAACATCATTGATTATTATAATGACAACTAGGTCTAGTTGAGGTTTTTCCATATTTGCAATACCTCTTATCTGATCACAATGGCGACCTCTGCCAAACAATGTAATGTAGCATGGAAGGGTGGGGGTGTCAAAAGTCGACAAACAATACCCCCCCCCCCCCCCCACCGACTGGTCTGAACCTATGCCCCAAAGTAGACCGATTTTTTATTAAATATGCCGATTTTTTTGGTTTTTTATAAAATAATATTAAGATTATCCAGAATGAAGTATAAACCGTTTCGATAAGAGAAATTGATGCAAGAATATAATTTATTTTATTTCAAAAACAAAAACTACATGACAATTTTATTGTTACTATGCACAACTACACTAGAACCTTGATAAGAAGACTCTCAAGGGTATTCTGGAAAGAGTCTCGTTATCAAGGGAGTCTTCTTATCGAGGTTCGAGTTAACAAGACATTAAGAGTCATTACAGTATCAAGGAGACTTGAAAATTGCACTTGTAATTAAAGTTTTTGTGTTATCGAGTGTCTTCTTATCGAGGTTCTATTGTACCATTGATTATTCACATCAATAATCAGTGCAGTAACCATTAACCATAAATCAATAATCAATAACCATTGCAAATGTGGATAATCAATGCAACTACTCGACTCTACTTGACACTCGTGTAGTTGGTCCACCCCTTTTAAGAAGTATTAATTTTAAAACTAATTTAAAGGCTTCCGATTTGTACGGTAATTTTTGAATTTTTGATTTATTTCGACTTTTATAACTTCGATTTGATATTTTAACCGATAGATGCCTGTTCTATGATAAATGAGGTATAAAAATCGATAGAGACCGGAATTTCGATATTTTTTACCCTTATCGGTTATTTTGGAAGTAGTGAAAATTTTTCTTTGCCGACAAGAGGTCCCCTTTCGCTTTCCACCTCACATGTTATCAATGAGAACCCTTGTTGATTTTCTTCATGTTTTAAGCTCATGAATGATTAAATATACATTTTAATGTATTTTTTACAAAACTTATTCACACAATACTATTCCCTACACGTGTTGATTGCTCACATATAGAAAATAAATCCAATGGAAATTCTCTGAGTACACATGTCTGCTGCAATGGGGGTATTTTTATAGACAAATGTCAATTGGAAAAAGTTCACAGGTTCCACGACAGATTGTTGCACTTTAGCTGGAATTTCAAAAGCCTCCTGTGCATAGGCTTTTCATGGGGTATTTTCCTAACCCGCAAAAGGCTCTTCTAGAGAGTAATAGCTATAATTGTATACCAAATATATATATTTTTAAAAAATTCTGGAGTTCTGGATATGCTATGTAGAAAATCCTCAAAAAATCCTTTAATAATACAGATCAGTCAAATATGCATAAAAGCTTTTACAAAAAAAATTGTTATACATTGTACTGTACTTTCTTTGGGTTTAATCATATACCTATAGAGAAGTCTTTTTGTTTCAGGAACATTGCTATGTTGTCTCTGCAAATGAAGATGAACTTCAACTACTGTGCAATTTCACCTAATTTGTTCTGTTGATAATTTTATATTGCTAATGTTATTTTCAACAATATGAAAACCATTAATTTATTCAGTTTATGAAGGAACGGTTATTGTATAAAAAAAGTTATCATGAATAAACAGTTTATTAATTTCATTAATTACACTTCTTTATCCCTATTTCATTACAGTTTCTTAAAAACCCTATGTAATTTAAACCATGATGGTTCCGAGTTTGTGAATCCCTCTGGGTTATCAAAAATAAGGACCAAAAGTAAGATGTCCATACTGTTTTGAAAATTTAAATTTATCTATTAATTTAAACTAGATTGCTCAGTTGCAGCTTTGCTTGCAAACACTGCAATCTGTGGTTTACTTTTAGAACTATTTCAAAGCTTGACCATACGAAGTTCAGTTGTAAAAACAAAATGAACTCAGCTTGTTCAAATGCCGATGGATAGCGCCACAGTTCTTAAAAACTGCTGCTGTTCTTACTGTACTTTAGTGATGCTCTTTTAAAAATTCTGAGACGTATTGACAAATTTCCATAAAATTTGACACCTGAAACGTCAAAATCCGTTAAGCCATTATTGAGGTTTGACTGTAAAAGAAAACCGCTTGTGTATTAACATATAGATTACTTAATGGAAATCTGCTGTTAAATCACACCTTACAACTCCAACTTCCACAAATACATAATGGAAATTTTAAGATAAAAAAATTGATAATAGAGAGCCATAGATGGCACCATGATTACTAATCAGACTAATGCATTAAGTCTATAACATAATGCGTTAACGCTCGTAAAAATATGTTCAGGTATCAAGAACATTAAACTATACTGGACCAGAAATTTTTCTCATATATGTTGTGTCCTTCAGTCTGTTCCATTTAATATGACAGTTCTTATTATAATCAGATGTAATGATAACAAATTTTGATATCATTGGGTGTGTTCAGCTGCAGTCACCGGTGGGTAATCTACAAACCTGTAAAGTGAACGGTAGTGGTGGATTTACAACCCACCGATCATTGTTGAGCATCCACCGATGTTGTATTTACGGTGGATTCGGTAAGTAACCGGACATTGTTGATTGGCAAGATGCGGTGGATTTGCCTATTATGGACTATGGTAACCGGTTAATCACTAGTGACCGCGGCTGAACGCACCCATTGTATATTTACTTTCAATTCCTTTACAAAATATCAATGTACCAATAAAATTATTTTAAATATTTCCATTATTTTTACATTATTCCTTGTTAAATAATATTAGAAATTCAAATTCAAGGACATTTTAATACAAGAAAGCTCTTATCCACTTAAAATAAGACAGTATAACAACATAATTGGCAGAACACGAATTATCAGTATCAAGCATAATTTATTTGTTGCAAGTGGAAATAACACTTCATTAGACCAGTTCTCTTAAAATACAAGTAATAGTACTCTAGTTTTTACAGATACATTATGAAATTGCAAAATTCAATTGATAATCGAGAGCTCTATGGCACGATGATAACTAGATTTACTCAGATAACTAGATTTATCAGTAAGATAAATGTAAAAATAACTATTTGGAATATTGAAAGTTTTTTTAATTGTCATGTTACTTGCCGACGATCAAAGCTCAAAAATTGAATAAACACTTTTAAGAAATTGGAGAAGCAATTTATAGTATGCATTAAAATATTTACTTATTTATTTTATTACTATTGTAAAACATACAAGTATAATATATGTATGTACTCCACAAAATTACATGTCATCATAGTTTTGATAAAATATTTTAATCTATTTGTAAAAGAAGTTTTTAAAATATACAGCGCAATGAAAGACTTATGTCTTAACCTCTTAACACTAATTTTTAATGTTTATCAATGGTGACTTCAGAATTATATTTTTAAGTTTTCTAGTTCTGTATGGGACATATAATTAAAGGTTCTGTATGGGACTCGTATGAATGGAGGTTCAAAATCAAGTGATTTTTATATTATGACTGACGGGTGTTGTTATTTCATTACTAAATAGTACCGAATTAAGAACTTATTTGTGAGTACGGTATTTTGTGTTTAAGTTGATGCAGTATGCTCACGTTATGTACAAAAATGTTATTCTTAAAAATTACTTGATTTAGGCTAAAAAACTATTGACTTATCAAAGAAAACAAACAAAATGAATGTTAAATATGTAACATCTTCACTGAAATCTTCTGACTGCACGCTCTGATTTGTGCAGTCAGAAGATTTCAGTGAAGATATCATTTTATCCAGTGCCGCACACCACCAGAGACAATCTCTCCAAGTTTTAATGTTTAATGGTTGGGTTTAAGTTGGAGGACATTAAAAGTGAAATGTTAACAGTTTTTTAAGTGGGATTGAGATAGGGTTACTATTTTCGAAGGAGATTTCACTAAAATAAACAGGAAAAAATTATTTTTATCTGCCTGCTCTGGAGGCTCATCTATATTCTGGAATGAACGAGCAACGAAAGTATTCGCGACATACTTATTTTTACCATAATATTTCAGTTTTTGCACTGAATTCCAGATAACCCGTCATTTTACTTCACACCTCATCAAGTCGGATGTTCCACAACACGATTCGACCCTAGGGAATTTTGGTTTTGTTTCTGTTGTTGCATCACTGTATTGCTTAACAGTCTTACCACGTTCAGGGAAAACACAGAAAAACAGGGGCGAGTGATCGCCCCTACGAAAGTGCAAAATTAATAAAATCAAATTTAATCCTTTGATTTCAATAATAATAATATTTTTTATATAGATAACATTCTGGGCAGACGTATTGTGGTCGTAGAAGAGTACGTAATCCCTCTAAATAATCTATTATTGTAAGAAATATTTAATAAGTACATTTTATTTTAGCCTGGATGTTTTGAAACAGCTATACTTAAATTGTAAGGGAGATGGTGGCAGTTTTTTAATAACCTCCATAAATATAATATTATACAATGGTCCCGTTTACGGCCGAACGAAAATTAAATGTTTCCTCTGCCGCGGTTAACGTCTACCTATGACTTGTTTATTATTTTTTGGGGCTACAATAAGTAAATTTTAATTAAAATTTGTGATTGTTAGGATACTAGAAAAATTTTTATGTTAAACTCCCATCTTCCGCTTAACTACTAATAACAAGGATTACTATAATTTTTAATAAAATTGTTTCAGCAGTTTTTGAGAAATTGGAATTGTTAGTTTTTAGAATTTATTTAGGTAATAACTTCCCTTAAAAATTTAAAAAGTCAGTATTTTGTATTATAAATCCTAGGGATAGAGGTTTAGTACATATATGCCGAATTCAGTCAAAATGAGACAATGTATTTGGCGTATGTTTGCATCCACGCACACTGACATAGGCCCACAAGCACACTTTCACATTTTTCGGACGGAAGACAAGTTCCAAAAACAAATTCTGAGTTATTCAATTTAGGCAACACACTGAAACCAATATTTTGACTAATTATTACTCAAATTCCACATTTTTAACAAAAACATGCTCTAATTTAAAGGGAGTATGGTGAGTAACATGAATAAGGTACTTTTTTACACAAGACAATATAAAATATGTGTTTGAAAGAATTATTTTATACTAGTATTCAACCAGCTATTTTTTCTCAGAGGCAAACTTATTTGGTCTTTCGTAGTTCGTGATTTTTTAAAGCATCGTTTTCTGATCGGAATCATATGAGAGATCTTGCATAAAATTAGTATATGTTCTTATGGAGTTTGGAGTTATGGAGTGAATCCAACATAGCAACCGATTTCAACCTTCTCTTAAAATAGCTTATTGAAAATAATAATAATATCTTTATTGTTTCGACAAAAATTTTATAATGCATGAAAAATATTTTGTATACAGTACCCTAAAATGTAACACACTGAAAACCTGGACGTAACGGATGAATTTTGACGCTATGCACCCCCTATTTATTATTATTTTAGTAATTTTCAATAAAGGTTCTTAAACCAACATGGTGTTATGTAGCGGCTATTTATTTTTAACGGACATTTTTCTTAATTTAAAAATAACAAATCTGAATGTTATGAAACATGCACATAAACATGTATTACAGCTACAGCGCTATTCATTGATATCAAATAAATATAGACGTTCTTCGTTCTACAAGGCATGGAAGTTTGAAAACGTCCCGAATCTTAAAAATAAGCTCCGCGTGTCAAAATGAAAAGGATGCATCAGAATTATTTTTAAATATAATCTAAGTTATCAAAATATTGTCAATTGAAGCATGAAAGAGGTAATTTGTAATAATTTTTTGTTATTTAATCAAGCTGAACGCTAATATTTTAAACTGTACTTTCACTTATACTGTACATAACATTTTATTAGAATATTACATGTTACAGATCAATAAACATCTATTGGGTTATATCAACCAATATTAGTTACTCTATGGTGAAACTAAGTCGATTGGGAACAAGTTCGAGTTAGAGATCGACTCTCATGGTTGATCTGTTAAAATGAGTCGTTCTTTTCGGAGCAGTGCCTTTCGGAGGTATGATCTTCGGAGATATGCCCTTTCGGAATTATGCCTTAAAAACACATATTTTGTTTCGGAGATATGCTTATCGGAGTTATGACTTTCGGAACAATGCAGTGCACTCCGCATTCCTTGAGAACGGGGGATTGTCAAGGTTATGGTTAGGTTAGGTGGGTTTGTCAGGTTAGGTTTTGCTAGGATAGGCTGGTTTTGTCATTTAATTTTGTCTGGTATGGTCGTCATAATACTCTTGTAGCGTGTAGTAGGGTTTGTTTAGTAAATAAGTTTTAAGTAACTTTCGGAGTTTGCTGCCATTCTCCGTCTTGATGTTATCCGGCAGAGATGGTTGTAGATCTTGGCTCCGATGTAGTTGGGATGGTTTTGTGATTTTTTCAGTCTATTGTAGGGTAGGTCGATATTGTTCCTGTTTCTTGTTTGGTATTGATGATATTCTGATCTGGTTTGAAGATTGTATTTTAGGCTATGTTGAATCGTTTCGAAAATATAGAGTGAAGTTATAGTCATGATCTGATTTCTAATGAAGTATGGTTTGCAGTGCTCTTGGGGTAACAGTCCGTTTATTACTCCGATTGCTTTTTTTTGAATTATTAGTAATGGTTCTATGTATATATATGGTGCTGCACCCCACGCTACAATGCCAAATCTGAGGTGTGATGAGAATAGAGCATGGTAGGCTGTAAAGCTGCTTTGATGCCGGCTATGGATTTTATTCGTCTTAATCCGTAGAGTGATGAGGCTAGTTTATTTTGCAATCTTTCAGTATGAAATTTCCAGGTAAGATTCTGATCTATGGTTATTCCGAGGAATTTAGTGTGAGAGTCTATTGTGAATTTATTTTTAAGTTGATTGGTGGTGTTATCAGCCATTGAAGTCCGGTTTGAAGCTGTGAAATTTACTTGTATGCTTTTTGTATCATTTATTTCTAATTTTAGGTCTGCTAGGTTCTTTGATGCTATTTCTATTGTAGTTGTTATTTTGTTATGTACTTCTTGTTTTGATCGTCCGGAAATAAGCAGAGTAGTGTCATCCGCAAACATTATGCAGGACGTTGTAGGCGGTAGCACAGTTGGTAAGCTATTAATATATATTAAGAAGCATAGTGGGCCTAATATTGAGCCTTGAGGCACTGCATTTTGCATCGGCATTAATGGAGCTCGGACTTTTTGTTTATTGCTATTTTGTATGTATTCGATTTCTACAGTTTGTGTCCTGTCCGTGAAATAGTTTTTGAATAGGCTAAGAGCCTGGCCTGTTATTCCAATTTCTTGTAATTTGTTGAGAAGGATTTTCCAGTCTAGGCAATCAAATGCCTTCCGAAGATCAAGGAAAATTGCTGAGACTTTATTGCCATCTTCCCAGTTTTCAGTGATTTGTTGCAGTAGGTCGGATAGTGCTGTATTGATTGATTTGTTTGATCGGAATCCATGCTGATTGGGTGAAATTAAGTTGTGTCGGTTCAGAAAGTCTACAGTTTGGTTGTAAATGGTTCTTTCCAGATATTTAGATACAGCCGGTAGTATTGCCAGTGGTCGGTAATTTTCGATGTCCTGTTTATCATTTTTCTTAAACTTTGGGTAAACTAGTGATATTTTCATGTTTTTAGGTATAGTACTATTGATAATCGATGTGTTTATTATGTGCCTAATTGGTTCAATTATTTCTTCTTTACAGTGTCTTAGTAGGTTTCCAGGGATTTCATCTATACCTGCAGCGTTGCTATGGTTAGTGTCTTTAATTATATTCTGTAGCTGTTTCATAGTAATTTTGTATTAAACTTATGTAAAGTTTGGTCTGGTGTTTTTGAATTAGTTTGTAGCTCATTGCTGTTCGTTTTTGACATGCCTAGGCTTAAAAATACTGATTAAATTTGGTTGCAATAATATAAGGATCAGTTTCAATGCCTGAGTCAGTTTTAATTGTGATTGTTGGTTCTTGAGGCTTTAACTTATTTCTTTCCAGATTTATGATTTTCCAGGTCGCTTTGGTTTTGTTATTTGCATTGAATATATAGTCATTTACTTTCTTCTTTTTTTTCATTTTTGATTAATCCATCAACAATTCCATCAACAATAGTGAAAAAACCCCAATATTTTCCATTTTTTTCGTTGTATAAATTATAAAAAGTTATCTAAAATTAAAAAAACTCCGTAATTAAAAATTTAACAATATTTCCTTTAATTTGATAGGTCTCTCGTCAAAATCGAACAAGCCATTTCGGAGGTGTGATATCGTAAACTCGAGTCTACATAATTTTTGCACGGACAGTAGTTTGAGGCAAATAATATGAGGGAAAGATAAATGCGAGATATTTTCAGGAGAGAAAGAAAGCCTCTACAAAATAAGCGTTCCAACCTTCAATTAATTATTAGTAGCGTTGATACCAAATCACCCACCGAATGTGGACGTAATTGGAGCGAATAAGGGACTTGGACATTCTGAAACCTGGCCTTTTTTAAACAGCAACTACTGTAGGACCCTAGTTAACTCATTAATGAAAAGACAATTTTAGGATTATATATATATATGTATCATTGCTTTGTTCTATATTGTATGATAATAATTTCTTCACTTTTAAATCCACAGTGCCCAATTACAGAACAGAGTGGTTCCTCTGTATGGTGTGTGGCATTTCACTAAAATATAACCTGCAATAAACATTAATTAAAAAAATATACTCTTATGTAGAATAGATTAAACTGTCCTGAAAATTTTAAATTCTTTGACATTTTCACAACTAAATCTATGAACTGATTGCCTGATTTCGCTTTTAACTTCCTTATCTGATAAAGGGATTTATGAAACAGTTTTTTATATAGTAATGACTTTATTGCTTAAATTTAAACCAACAGCCTTTAACAGCTGTTTAACTGCTAGCTTTCCATGGCCACGTTGGAAGGCTCCGTTGTATTTTAGGACGTAAGCACTTCTGTCATCTTCCTAATCAGTGGTTGTGTTAAGAATTATTGTTATTTCCCCACGAATTGTTAGTATTATTTACCTGTTAAAAATAATTAAGTTTATGTAAATATAGTACGGTGACTAGGTTTTATCTTGTAAATAACCTGAAGTAAAAAAAACACTCTTAAGGTTAAGTCTTAAATTGGACGATGGAGGAGGGCGACTTTTTATAACAATACAATCTGCCGGCCTAATTTGATAAGTTAACTGAACTGCCCAACAGTGGATGCTATCCCATAAAGTACATCTACTTTATTTTATGTGTAGTCTTTATTTGTACCATTGTATCTCTCCATGATACCCTATTAAAAATAAGAAATGATTGACTACATGCTTAAAAGTAGATATTTATAAGAAGATAGACTTTTCTCAGTAAATTGTACTAAATTGCAGTTAACATTTCCTTTTATAAATGCCAGATGTAGACAGTCACAAGTGTTGTAATAAGACATTTTTACAGAGGAGACCAAGATGAAGATAAAAGAACTGGATAAGACAGTGAACCTGGCATGGTCTCCTGCCAGCCAGCCCTCAATCATGTTGGCGGCTGGGACGGCCGCTCAGCAGCTCGATGCTTCCTTCAGCACATCTGCCACGTTAGACATTTACGGACTGAACCTGGAGGAACCTGGCCTTGATATGGAGCTGAAGTCAAGCATTCAGAGTCAAAACAGGTCAGTTACTCTGAGCATTGTTCTGGTGTTGAATTGCTGATTTCAAATTGATCCCTTGATTTTATCTTTGAATCTTTCTGAAGCATGATCTCAGAAGATTAAAGAACTTATTCAAACCTTGCAAAATATCTTTAAAGAATTTTAGGCTTAAACTTTCTTTAAGTTTTGAATTTCCTTTTTTCTGTATCGTAACTGATTATTGCAGAGGGTGCATGGTTAGGCTTATGCAAGTTTGTCAGGTAAGGTAAGGTATTGCTTGTATCCTAAACAATGAACTGCAACATTTTCTCAAGTGTATGACTGAATACCACACCACCATTGTTTAGTGGGCCTCATAAAACCAAATAGCATAATATGACATCTTTAAGCCTATTTTATCAATATTGTACTGCAGAAATTTTATCCTGCATTAAGTTCAAAATCAAAGACAATTAGTGGCTTGAGGTATAAATCCCTGAGAAGTGAGATAGATGTGACATCAACATTTGACTTAACTCTGGTAATTAAGATAGCAGCTACCTCAACAACCTGAGGTTGTTTTTTCAGTGGTTTTTGCACAGTTAAGCAAATCACCCGTGCATTTCAGTATAGGCCAAATTAAATTTTACGATTGTAATCTCATAGGTCATTTGGTGCTTATATTTCATTTAAATCAATAAGGATAAAACCAGACACAAAGAATGTCAACAATATAGATAACACTGTGTACCAGGTTCCACAAAGTGGTATGGGGCTCGTGTGGTGGCGGAGTCATTGTTGGAGGTTGTGACAACGGCCGATTGCAGATGTACAACTCGGCCAGAGTATTGGCTGGAGACGACGGACTCTTGTGTGCTCCGGAGCGACACACTGGCCATGTCAAAGCTATTGACTTCAACTCTTTCCAGGTTAGAATTTGATTTCTGTTTTTCTTTAGTTTCTCTTTTCAGCCCTATTACCAAGCAGGTGAAGGACTGCCTCTTAAGTTTAGCGGCACAGTAGATGCAATTTTATCACTCATCAGCTTTTGATTATATGCATATGTAGTACTGGAGAATATTGACTATCTGCCCAACAAATATCAGGTAAATTGGTTCATTAGCAGTGTGGTAGTGTAATAGTGTTGCAAATATACTGATTGTGTTTGTAGGATCCATTGCTTACCTTCCTTACTCATCTGTTTGTTTATTTTTTTTTAGACAAATTTACTATCAAGCGGTGCTTCCGACAGTGAAATATTTATCTGGGATCTGAACAATGTCAAGACTCCAATGACACCAGGTGCCAAATCTCAGCCTGCAGAGGAGGTCATGTCCTTAGCTTGGAATAAACAAGGTTAGCAGAAAACCTTACTAACATTAGGCCTATTTTTATATTAGAATAAAAAATGTAGAGAGCTAATATGAAAGTGTTCAAAGAATTCTTCAAAATATTTTAGAACATGTCGGTTAATTTATATTGTATTCCCATAGCCACATTCAAATCAAATCAAATGCTTTATTACCAGAAATATATATAACATTTGTATGGTGTGGTCATAGAATACATTTTCTAAAATGTCAATTAGTCAAAGTCTGAACTATACAACAAATTTTACTAGGCCTATTTAATATCAAGGCATTATGTAAAAAGAGAGGTCAGAGAACGTATAATGACATTGACTAAAAAAATAATGAATATTTTCAACCCCTGAAGAAAAATTATGAATAATTGGCCTATATTATAATCCTTCTCTACTAATTTTATACCAGGCCTATATATATAGTCTCAAATATTTTTTAAATAAGAGTTCATGAGCTCCAGTGAAGAGCTTTCAGTAAACCCCGAGCAGGGGTGTTCAGTAGCTAGAGACTAGATGAATAAGTTAGGTGCTAACTGAAGAGGTGCAGGGCGAGCCCATTTGTGGCATAGGAGTAAAGAAGGAAACATGTTAGCATATGCTTAATCAGAAATAGTGAGGAGCTGCCTTCAGAGCAGCTCACTGAGAAGACAGCACCTAATAAAAGAATGCAGCAAGGTTAAAACTTAGCTAAACTGTAAGTATATCCTACAATGCAGGCACTAGGGTTTATCAAATGTGTAATACATTTTCCAGTACTGATTGTTTCCACTAAGATTTATTTGTATTAATTTTTTAATGTAAACCTGGGTAGGCCTATATAAACTAGAGCTGCTATTGGATGGAATCTCACTTTAATAAGTTATTTCAAAGATTATTTTTATTTTTCAGTTCAGCATATATTGGCATCTGCATTTGCGACTCGCTGTGTTGTGTGGGATTTGAGAAAGAATGAGCCTATTATCAAACTTAGTGACAGCAATTCAAGGGTAATTATTATTAAATTATTTATAAGTTTAATAATTTACCTACATCAATTATCGCCTACAACCACTTTTACTATGAATTGTGCACATTCTCAAAAGAATATCGATTATTCTACAATAACATTTGAAAAACTACAATCCATATAATTTGACTTGGTCACTATACAGTAGAACCTCGTTTATCTGGACCTCGGTTATCCGGCTCTCCGGTTTATCCGGATCAATAATCTTGTCCAATATTGCCTTATTAAATTAAACTTTTCAACGAAAAAATAAAAATTTTAGACACAGCATTCACATTGTTTTGCAATGAACTTTAAATACAAATGTTCTTTAAATACGGATAATTCTATTTTATAAAATAACCGAGTTTGTTTTTTGCAGTGTTTGTATGTTGACTAATTAGGATGCGAGTACTGTATGTGAAGCTATAGCCGCCCGCCACAGCCAGTGCGTGATGACTCATTGTGGGCCGAGCGACTGCACTTGCACGGGAGGTAATGACCTTGAGGCATCTCCCGCCCGTTTGCTAAAACTAACCCCCCCCCCTCCACATCGACGCATCCCTCACCCTTCGCGTTGACAGGTGTTATTGTTGCGGTGTCTAGTTTACTTCCTGCTGAAAGTGTTCGCTTACTGTATTGTACTCTACAAGTTTTTGTATTGTATGTGTTGTTTTACAAGTGTACACAATTTTTGTGTGTCATTATTAGAATGGCGACCAAACGAAAAAAGGTTGTTATTACATTTGACAAAAAATTAGATGCCTAGCAACGAATTGACAAAGGTGAATTGTTAAAAAACATTGCTGAAGAACTAGGAGTGGGAACTTCAACTGTGTCGGACTGGAAGAAAACCCGTAATCAAATTGAAGACTTCTGTTTAAAAATGATGAGCAAAGACAGTTTAGAAGGTAGAGGGACTGCAAAGAAAGCAAAAAATGTACCGTTGGAAGAAGCATTGTTTGTGTGGTTCTGCTCTCAACGTGAACGTGGTGTGACAATATATGGACCGAGTTTAGCCGAAAAAGCTATTAGTCTCAACAATAAACTACCAAACCCTGACCCAAATTTCAAAGCTAGTCAGAGATGGTTAGATCGTTTTAAGAAACGTCATGGCATCCGACAGTTAACTGTAACTGGTGAAAGCCTTTCTAGTGATGTAGTGGCGAGTGAACGATTCAAAAAAGAGTTTGAACAAATTATTGTGTCTGAAAAGCTTACAGCCGACCAAGTTTACAATGCAGACGAAACTGGTCTATTCTACCGTGTTTTACCAAACAAAACCTTAGCCTCTAAAATCGACAAGTTTGCAAAAGGGTTAAAAAAAGCAAAGATCGCCTGACAGCAATTGCTTGCAGTAATGCCTCTGGGAAACACAAATTACCGTTAGTGATAGTCGGGAAGTCAAAAAATCCCCGAGCATTAAAAAATGTGAATCGTGCGACTCTACCAATTATTTATGTAAATCAAACAAGAGGGTGGATGGAGCAAAAAATTTTTAAGAATTGGTTTTTCAAAAATTTGTCCCTGATGTGAAAAAGTATTTGAAGAAAAATAATCTCCCACTAAAGGCCGTATTATTTTTGGACAATGCTTCATCTCACCCGGATGAAGAAGAACTGGTCAGTGGAAACATGAAAGTGAAGTTTTTACCACCGAATGTCACACTGCTTTTGCAACCAGGGAGGCTTTTTTTGGATCAGGGGGTGCTGGAAAATATTAAACGTGTTTACCGTAGGGAGCTTCTGAGCAAAATGATTGAAGAAGACGGAGAATTAAATGTGATCTCTCTGTTGAAGTCAATTAATGTTAAAGACGTTATCTACATGGTCGCTGATGCATGGGACCACGTAACCGAGGAGACCATAAAAAAGTCGTGGAAAAATTGTGGCCCAAAGTTTGCAAATCAAGTGATGGAGAAGAAAGTAACACTTCACAGTCATCTGTGAGCCACTCCGATGATCCGATTGTTTTGGTTTCTGAGGAACAGTTGCTTGGAATGTTCAATGAAATTGACGACTGCTCAGATTTAGAAATCGACGATGTCCACCTTTGGTTACAAGATGACAATGACGGGGGCTACGGTGCTATGACACTTGAAGAGATTATTGCATCATGCTCATCCACTCAAGGAGAAGATAGTGACAGCGGAGAAGAAGAAGGTGAGGCGAGCAGCACACAGCCAGAGATGACGCATGCTTCGGCCATGTCACAGCTGGACAACATTATGACGTACTTGGAGTGGCAGCCTGACACTGCGCCGGCTGAACTTTTAGTGATCAAGCGATTGCCCGATCGTGCTGCGGTTAAACGCCATACAAAAGTTAAACAAAAGATTATAGACGATTTTTTTTACAGGCCTTAGTAAAAACTGAATATACTGTGCTGTACATTACTCCCGTGTGTGTACATTACTGTTGTTTGATGTACAGCATTAAAGTGAATTGTGTTTTTAGACGTTGTTATGATAAATAAATGGTAAGTTTTTTCCATAATGTATTGTTTTTATTGATATTCCTATTATGTCCGTTTTATCCGGATTAACTGGGACCGGACATGATCCGGATAAACGAGGTTCTACTGTATTTTATAATGCTTTGATCAGGGCCGGATTTCCCAGTAGGCCCGAGCCTATGGGCGCACACGTCCAGGGGGCGCATGGCCGAGAGAAATAATATATATAAGAAAATAAATAGCCATGACTGAACATATTATTTTAATTAATTTAAAAACAAATCATCAGGCAAAAATATTCTGATTTTTAATATCATTGCAACAAATAATTGTAGGTAAAGTTTTATTGTTTTTCAACATCATGCATCAACTTCGTTATAGCATTGATCTCAAACAAGGGAGAACTGGCTGTAAGGATGTCGTCGAGCGGTATGCATCGTATTTCCACTAAGTCTCGGCGCCACTGCTCAAGTGCTCGGAGGATAAGGGGCGCATGCGCTTGGCCATGTTATTGTCGAGACACTATATTGTTATTGTTGAGACACTGTTTACCACCCTCACCTTCCAATATATCAGCTGGTGTCTTTTTATCAGTGATGCCATAGCCATCTCTAGTAATAAGGCCGTGGCCTTCGACCTGGCAACGTCGCTTCTCAAGGGTTTTTTTGCATAGTAAAACCATTGACTTTCCCTTTACAGGGCCAGCTGGTTTCAAGTAAACAAAAAATAGTGCCATGTATGGATAACCAAATCAGCTGAACCCTTAGGCCAAACCTGTCAACCTGGAAGGAATTTTAGGCAGGAGTGACCCCCCAGGGGGCCTGGGGGTTCGACCCCCTCAGTAGAAAGGGGGGTCTGGGGGCCCTCCCCCAGAGAAATGTTGAGAATTCAAGCCTGAAAAATGAGTTTTTAAGCATTTTTACCATCATATTATAAAGGGTTTTAAACATTTATGGTACGTTTTTGCCACTTCATATAATCCAAAAACGTACACAAATTATTGAAAATTGCAAATTTGTAAGCACATCAGAAAAGTGTCATTAAACTACATTTGTTTCCATGTAGTTGCAGACTCCCAGTCCGTAGAGCTACCAACATATAACGTTAACGCGATAAAAAATTTCCGATTTCCTAAAAACTTCCCAAAAGTGTACGTATAAATAGTATGATATCAGATATGCGGGAGTTTTTCTGCTGAAAGCGGGAGAGCGGGAGTGGACGTCAGATTGCTGGAGACTCCCGCATAATGCGGAAGAGTTGGAAGGTCTGCCTTAGGCGCGATGTTGCCATTTACTAGCCCCGCGGCCTTGTACTATAGATGGTATGGTGATGCTCGTGTCCAACGGCCGAGGATAGTTTTGTTGTGCGTATTTCGTTGTGCGTGCCAGGGTGCCATCGGCTTTAACTATTTTTATTGCAACAATTATTTTTATTAATGTAGCTGGTCAAGTCTTATTGTATAATGAGTAAAAAACCAAAGCCAAGTGGTGCGGAATTTAGAAAAAACGCGAGGAAAAAGAAGGAAAAAGTAACTTTAACCAGACTAGGGGGCGGAAAAAATTATTGGGCCTATGGGTGCCAAAATGCTAAATCCGGCCCTGGCTTTGATAAGAAAAATTAAAGCATTAGCATTAGCTCTGATTTGTTATGCTTCAATAAGCATCAAAGCATTAACATAAAATAATTTCAAAGCATTATTTGACAAAGTCAAATGATATGGATGGTAACAATGCTTTTATATAATCATTTCTTTGAATATTTATTCACACACTTCATTGTGTTCTTACATGTGTTTAGTTGCATTCTACACCCATCTTTCATTTATATTTATTTTTATTTATTTTTTTTTATATATAATTATTATCTGATCGCTGTTTGTTTTTGTAAATTGAAATGAAAGGAACCTCCAATCAGGCTAAGCCTTGGAGGCCCTATATTTTCTCCCATTATGATGCACAGAAGAATGTACAGTTTTTTTAATCTATAGGTTTTATTTTAATTCTATAGTAGTTTAAGTAATTCATGTTATTTATCTGTTACAGTGTTTTTCTTTTTTTATCTCAAGTCAGTCTGCCAGAAGTGTATAGACATTTGTTGACATTATTATTTGTATTTATTTTGAAGACTTTCTTGTACTTTATTGACATGATATTTATTTCAAAAAATGTGCATAATGTGAGTGTAAATAATCTGTAGATATTTAAGGAGAAAATAAACCATTCTTATTCTTCTTATTCTTATTCTTATTCTTATATTCCTCTTAAATACACCTATACAGTGTATAGCACAGTACTCAATACATTTTTGAATTTGCACAGTTCATAATACGAGTAGATATCGCTCTTTATTTAGTTAAGTTTTCTGAAATTAATAACAACCGTAAAGGAACAAGCTAGGATCGGTAAAATTGACTGATATTAGGAGTGCATGTATGCATCTCATCATCTAGAGGCACGGTCGTGTCTCGTCGCCAAGTCCACCAGCAGACGACGAATGAACGACGTGAGTGACTATATTAACAGCGCAGATTAGGAGCCGATTTTTCACTTTTCAAAAAAGAAAATTAGAGCCTTGATTTAATATAACTTTGCTTTAACATTATAAACTGGCCAAAAAAACTTCAAAAAACACAACAGTTTGTTTTAAATACTTCTAATAAGTTAATAATAAACGCTAAAAGTCACCAAAAAAGTTACTGGTTTTGCACTTTTGAACGAATCCTCCACCTCGATTTGTTCAGAAAGCCTAGCGACTTTATTTCTCATCAGAATTGAATGAAACTTCACACACACTCCTATTTTTTCTCGTAGTAGTGCCTTTTGATAGTCTTAACAAAGTCTGAAAGCACTATATATTAAAACTAGTAACTTTTTAAATTTTCTTTTCAAATCTTCGTTGACATTTAAAATGTAAACAAGCTTAGTCCACGAAGAAACTATTTCGTCAGTAAAACTTTGATCAGCTGGTTACGTTTTAAGCTTATGGAGAGGACAGTAGGACAGGAGATTGTTTAATTTATTCAAGCTTGATTTGTTTAATTTATTCTTTCTTTATATTATTGAGGTACCTGTCTTATTAAAGTGATTAAGTGATTAAGTGATTATCGTGAATAGGCTTATTTTTTGACGATTATTTCAGGGTTCTGTAACAATGAAACTTATTTATATAGTTTTACAAACACCTATATAAATTATAATGAATGTGTGTCTTTTATAATCTATTTTCGTTTTACCTAACCTAAACTTATGTTCAAGATTCGAATCGTTTTAAATTTATGTTAAAAGAATGGTATTTCATCACTAAATTACTAAAGCCTGTCAAAATGAAAGGGCCGGTTTTCGTCACAGTACCTCCAGTAAATACTCTAATCTCCTTGTTTGAACAGAAGAAATATCAGCTGTTTGCGGAGTCAGGTAAACGATACAGATTTACTCACAAACAGTGGCGGATCCAAGGGGGGGCAAAGGGGGCAATGCCCCCCCCCCCCTGAGAATGAGAAAAAAATCAGAAATTTTCAGGAAAGTGAAATTCCCAATTTTTGGGTGCGATGTAAATTAGTTTCAGAAAATTTTAGGGACAGGATCGTTTTAGCGATCGCAACAAGTGTGTAGCTTCACGAAACTTGCGATCCGCCGCAAAAAAACGATCGCGTTAATTTGTCGATCGCGAATAAACGGCAAATCCAGCTTTGAGAAACTCGCAATCTGCCGCAAACAGTATCGCGCGTATTAGCCGATCTAGAATAAAAACGGCAAACGTAGTTTTGCAAAACTCGCGATCGGCCACGATAACGATCGCAAGTATTTGTTAGTCGTGGGTGAACGGCTAAAAAAACTTTGTGGAATTCGTGAACGGCCGCGAAATACGATAGCACGTATCAGCCGATTGCGGATGAAGTGGCCGATGTAGCTTTGCAGAACTCGCGATCGGCCGTGAAAAACGATCGTGAGTATTTGCCGATCACTGATAAAAGGCAAATGTAAAGCTTGTTAAATCGTGACAACGGACAAGAATGGTTGAAGAGAGGTAGAGCGGATTGTGGTTTTTAAGAAGTAACTATTTGATTTTTCAATTACAACTTTTGAAATCATTCAACATGAAAATTACAAATATTCTCATACCAGGGCTTCAAAATACAGAAATTCAAATAATTGGAAACACATTCAAAGTGAAAAATGCTAAATTCAATTTAGGATAAACTACAAGATGTGGTTATTATATTTCACTAGTAGCTTCAATCAAAGAAGATGGTTTTCAATCAAACATCAGCATCACACATTTTATGTAAACTAAGCTGACATTTTTGGATCCCAGTGCAGATATTTTACGTTATTTATCGTTTTCTGGTAAATTTCAAGCAATTTCAGTATTTTTCCCGCCATCACGGAATAGGTACCTTTAATTTGAGCCCACTCCCATCTTTCTACGAGTTGCAAAATCTTCCTTCATCTTTACTATTTTTCATCTATATTTTACTAAATTTATCTATTAAAAAACAGTGATATCATACCCAAAAACACAAAGCGTTGAAGGGTCGCCAAGCCCTAAAAATATGTGATATCAAAGAGCATACCAAGTAAATTTAATTTTTATGTAGTTCAACAATGTTCGTTAGAATACACAATTGAATTTGTTTGAATACTATTGTTCTGAATACAGATTATAATTCTTCTACATGTAGCCTACTTGGCCAGCAGCTTAACAGACGCTAAATTAGTTATGTTTGTGTTTTCCAAAGTGAAATACATAGAATAAGAATTTTAACATCAATATATAAATTCATAAACTACTGGCCAAGTACATGTAGAAGAATTATAATCTGTATTCAGAACAATAGTATTCAAACAAATTCAATTGTGTATTCTAATGAACATTGTTGAACTACAGAAAAATTAAATTGACTTGGTATGCTCTTTGATATCACATATTTTTAGGGCTTGGCGACCCTTCAACGCTTTGTGTTTTTGGGTATGATTGAATACTTGACTTCCCCTTTGAACTGGTCAAGAGATATGTGTGATTATATTTTATTTCTCATTGAAAGTAAAGATTTATAATGTTATTAGGCTGGTTTCTTTTAAATAATTTTTTATTGAATTTTACAGCAGTGTTCAGGCAGCATAATGTATTTTAATTTTTGGAGTGTACAGTGATTTATAAGTTTGGACAGAGCTTTTTATTATATCTATGCTATTAAATATTTTATGGGTTTTGAATATTTTGGAAGGAGCTTCAAATTACTTTGAGATAAAATGCATCTGCTGTTACACACCTTTGGCTGTGTTTTTAGATTTTGGATTTCAGTTGAAGTCACAGGTTTGATTCCTGACATAGATCAAAAATTTGAGAAGTTTTGACCGCTTGCCCTTAAAATAATTTGCGCTTCTTGTATTAAAAATACTTTAGACGTTGTTGGCCAAACCCGAACTTTATCATTCCAATCATATAATTTCAAACTTCAACATTAGGCTGGGTTGGGTACTTGAACAAAGTTTAATTTGCCAAAGACAATTTAGAAGAAAAAATTTCTTTGATGTGATGAACTCCTATGTTTTCTGTAACCTAACGATATGTAGATTGAAATACAGATAATGGCCACACAGGCCATATGTTAGATTGTTTTATGGAAATTAAAATTTAGATAAATATCAACAACAAAATATATTTTTGAATATTTTATTGGTTGAAATTGCAGTTGTAAATGGTCAGGGACTGAAATTATACCCTGTTCGTATTTTGACACAGGCACTTACCTCTGTTTTTTAAATGGAAGTGATCAACTTTTATCTGCCAAAGTAACCATGATCCACATGTCATAGCCGTTGGTTCTTTTTAGCTGTGTTTGCTGTGTTGGGAACATCACGCAGAGAACCTCTGAGTTTTATAAAAATTACAAAGGTTGTGGACTCAGACCAGTTCACTGTACTCATGAGAAATGTGGGAGGCACACCAACAACAGTCCGAGTCGTTTACATTAAAGTATTCACTGAACAGTCAGGAGATCCAATGTGAAAGTTGTAATAGCTGGGCTTCAATGCTCTTGCGGTGGCCTGATCAATTTCTTTTTGGTCGCAATAGGAACTCCCAACAATGCGAGACAAGTATTTTACCATTTTCACTGTAATTTCTTTTGAAGGGAGAAGGTGTTGGATTTGCATTGTTTCTTATACTTTTCTAGTTGTTAGAAAAAACTAATTGTTGGAATTGCTTGATCCAGGTAAGGTGGAAAGAAGTAGCTTGGCACCCGGACATAGCGACACAGCTTTGTTTGGCCTCGGAGGAGGACTCCAACCCCGTCATCCAGCTGTGGGACCTGCGCTTTGCCACCACGCCAATCAAGACCTTCGAAGGCCACCAGAAGTATGTGCATATTTGACATTTCTAATTAAAGTTCATAAGAAAAAGAGTCCTAAAGTTCATATTTGTTTTTGTTTTTTTGAAGAGAGGGCGGCGGCCTCTTTTTAGCTTGCATTTGCCCCCCACACATCGGCCTCAGGCCTGTTCGTGGAAGGTATCAAGCAAAGCAAAGAGTGAGCCAGTACAGTAGCTGTTGAACAGTACTACTAAAAGTATGTGACAAGGTTGAGACTCGAACCTGTGACACTGCTGCCACAGTTCCGAGGCCGAGAGCGCTACCAACTGCACCACTGACTCACTAACACAATTGATAATATAAGCCTACCGGATGTATTATTCTTAAAAAATAAAGTAAATCCACTTATTTTTCAATAGTTTTGTCAAGATAGTTTGAGTCAAGATTAATCTATCAAAGTTTATGATCAAATGCTTGGAATTACTGGTTTCTGGATCAATTATTTTAATTTTAATGGTGAAGTGTATATTAAATGTTGATTCCTGTGTGTAGGGGAGTATTGTCGATCGCTTGGTGCGCCCAGGATCCCGAACTGCTCGTCAGTTGTGGCAAAGACAGTCGCATACTCTGCTGGAACCCTGCTGCTGCTCAACAGGTAAATGTCTTTAGTTTCAATTAGAGGTGTGCGGATAGTGAATTTTTGGATCGGATCGGATTCGGATCGGATAGCTTATGTTCGGATCGGTTTCGGATCGGATAACAACAGGTTCAGATCGGATAATATCGGATTCAGATATTTACGGCACGGCGTAATGAGCAGATTTAAGTTTTCTCATAAGCCTAAGGTAATTGCAAGGAACTACCATATTATCCTAATGTGTAAGGTAAGGTTTGCCTTGATAGCCCTGAGTTGTTGATTGTTCAGATATATTGTTTTCAATGCAAACCAAATGTCAATTAAGTATGCAAAAGTACAACTAATTATCTGTTAATAATTTGGAAATTTATTGATTCCCCTTAAGCATAGTTAGTATTTAATTGAACAAGGTTATTAGGCCAAAATAAATTTCAGAATTAGGTTACTTAAAAATTCATTTTTCAATGCAATCTTAATTTGTTCATTTTTATGCCTCTGTATTTTTTGTTCTTTTCCTTTTCATAAAGCAATAAATTATTTGATCAGTGACTAGGCCTAAGTGATAAGACAAAAGAATTAAATATAAAACTTGATTCACCAATCTCTCCACATTTGAAGAAAGCTCTACATTTTTATTCATGCATTAATGCCTGACAACCAAGATTTTAATTCACTACAAAATAATACTATAAAATAATAAGTCTGAGCAGTAAACTTAACCTAAAAATTTCAAGATGAGTTTCAAATGTTGTAGGTTTCAGTATTAAAGCTTGGTCATTTAATGAGAACAAATAAAAGTCTATTTGTTTTAGAAAATAAACATCAAACAAACTCGCTAATTATTATCACAGGCGTAGGTTGTCAATTCAGCATTTTACTGTTATCTAAGAAGGTCCATTTTAATCACGTATTGGGAATACGGCTCAGCTTAATTCGTCAAAGATTAATATTTCAACAAAATAAAAACTTAATTTTGATCATTCAAGTTTGTATTTCTAGGTAGGTAATTGCTTAGTTGATAAATAAATTAATACAATTGAAAGAAAGACATTCTAGAGTTAATTCAGCTTTTAAGCAGACGACGACATTCAAACACGATGTGCGATGGAATGACAAACAATGAAATGAACAGGTTCGCCAAATCTTTGGCAGCCCAAAATTATTGTAGGCTTTTTATTTTATCGTATCAACAGGCAACTTAAGATATCGTATCAACGGCCTGAAATAGTCGTATGAAACATCAACACGACTATTTATTTATGGGGTATTTACGGGATATTTCATTTTGGCAATTGAAGACGACTGTGGGGACACTGTCGGCCATTGACGAACTCTTTGATTTGTCTCGATTGTGATTCTCTCTCGTACCAATCGATGTTTTGTCGGTAACGGATACTGATCGAGATCACAACAGTGACAGAACCAATAAAGGATGTACTATTTGTTAACTGATTTAATGCTACGATACAAGAATTTATCTTAGGATGTTCGTTATCGCGTCGGGTATTGCGCAATACTCTGATCGTATACAACGATCTCGATCTTACCACGAGTCGCAATATCAGCAACCGAAATACATCGCTTGATGCATACCACTACATAATCGCATCGTGTTGAGGCGTTGTTCAAGCTGCAATCGCGAATCGTCGCATTTCAAAGTGTCATTTTTGCTCTGCGATGTTTTCTCTCACCATTGCACTCTCGTTGGCAGTGACTAGTTTTGTTTGGAAGACTTTCCAAACTTTAAAATTTGATCCTTCTTAAAAATTTACCCCAAAATATGCAGTCTATCCGATAGAGTCGGATATCTAGTCAGTCGTACCGGATAGTTATAAAACCCTCGGATCGGATTCGGATATCCGATCCGATCCGAATCCGATCCGAATTTTCGGATATCCGCACACCTCTAGTTTCAATAAACAAGCATTATTGGTTATACAGTAAACACTCTCTTATCCGGATCTCCCATATCCGGACCCTCCGATATCCAGACGCGATTTTGAAAAATGCAAAAATTCAAAAACATTCTAGGAGGCCAATGTTTGTTGACCAAGTAGTTGCGATCGGTGTTTGTAGGCCGGTTAGAAGGCGTCGGCTTGGGAGAAAGTGGACGGGAGGGTTGTGCGATGTGCACGTGCGTGAGCAAGGTCACTGATTCGCGAAACAGTACAGAAATAGAATCCCCCCATCTGTTCCTACCCACCCCAACACCCCCTCATCGTGCGTGGAGACAACGCATCACCTGCGTCAGTAGTCAGTAGTGATGAGTCGAGTCGAGTCATTTGATGACTCGAGTCAACTCGAGTTACGAGTCGAGTCGAACTCGACTCGCTGTCAGGCACCAATTAATTATGGGGGACAGCCCGGCTCGAGTCGGCAACCATCGGACGAGTTCGGGCCCTGACTGGAGTTGAGAAACGAGTCGGTTCGAGTCGGCAATCATCGGACGAGTTCGGGTTCTGAATCGAGTTGAGAAGCGAGTCGGCAATCCCCGGACGAGTTCGTTTCTGACTCGAATTGGACCAATAGGGTTGCAGTTTTCCGATTTGTCGACTCGTTAGGATCCGAGTTCATGTAAGTTCGGCAATCTCCGTACGAGTTCGTGTCCAACTCGAGTTACGAACAAATTGACTCGAGACGACTCTTGAGCTGTAGGCTAGGCTAAAATTATATTACTCTATGTACTGTACTGCTCTGTACTGTATTACGTAATATTTTTTGAGTTTTGATGTTAATGTATTAAAGTCTTATTAGACCAAAATACCGTTGTTTTATTTAATAAACAAACGTTTCCGTATTTAAGGCTTACTAAAATTGAGTACCGTAGTTGTTGTACAGTATTAATCTGTTTTCTCATTTAAAAACATTTTTCTCTCATATCCGGATTTTTTGTTATCCGGATCGGCCGGCGCCACATTAGTCCGGATATGAGAGGGTTTACTGTATTGAATTGCTATCATAATTTGAACAGCAATTACAGCTGTCTGTTACATGAAAGTAATTGTCATTATTTTACTTCAACGCCTGTGAAAGATCAGGACGGTGTCTTCAGTAGTTGGTGGGAAAGTTTAAAGAGAAAATATCTTAGACCTAATCAAATATTTGTATTTTAATAATGAACACACCACTGGTCAGGGGTTTTGAAACTGTTTTTTAAATGTGATTTACATGTAGTTTATTACAATGGTTTTTTATCGATAAAATTGATTTTTACGGTACATAATGCGATAACACTTATATCATCCCTCAAATGAATGACTGTCGGGCAGGGCGATGAGATAGTATGCGAGCTGGTGACCAGCAACCAGTGGAACTTTGAGGTGACGTGGTGCCCACGCAACCCCAGCCTGATCGCCACGAGCAGCTTCGACGGCCACGCCAGTGTCTTCTCCCTGGTCGGCGGCCAGCAGCAGATGCAGACCACCAACAAGGTATTTTATTATTTTATTGCTTTATTGGATTAATCCCATTGGCATTGCATCTGTCACACGGTCGTCAAGTCGGGTATTCCCCTTCAGTGGGGAGTATTGGCCATATTGAAAATGCTCTTCAACGCTGTAAAGGCCCTTCACACAAGTAATCTTTCATTTTCATCTTGAATTTATTAAAGTTTTTTTTTTCTTCCGCAATGGCTTCTGGTAGGCTATTGTAGATTTTAACTCTGGAGTAGAACAGACTTTTACTTGCCAAAGTAGAGCTTATTTATGGGACATGTAACTGGTTCACCCTTCTGGTGTTGTATTGGTGAAATCTACTGTTGGTATTGAAGAAATCAGGGTTTTTTCGAGCAAGGAAAGCGGACTCTAAGATGGAAAGTGAGGGTAGAGTTAAAATTTTCAGTTCTTGGAAGATTGGCTTGCAGACGATGTGCGCCGCACATTCTTTGTACAGCACGTTTTTGTAAGAGAAAAACTCCCTTGGCCTCAACTCCATCCCAGAAAACACTTCCATATGAATTAATGCTGTGATCGGTAATCTTCTGACCTCATCAGCATAACAGTCTGAGGATAGAACACCGGCAACAAGCGGCTTATACCGGTGACTTAGTTCCAGTACTTACAAGTGCAAGCAGACTGTGGAATTTGTCATGAAAAAAAGTTCTGAATGTCAGTTAATATTAAGTGGGAAATATTATTAACTTACAAACACCTGACGTTTCGTCATCCTTAGAAAAATTTTAGTTTATGATTTTTTTTCAACTAATTTAAAAGAATTTTAATTAATTTTAAAATTATGAATACAAAAGATTAAAATCATGTTTTGCATCAAATTAAAATAATTATTTACAACCCAACAGCTCAGAGAAGAAGTCTTTAACACGATTGATTATTAAATCAACAAAAACGTCTTCTCATGTGTTGAAAAGATGTTCTCTAGTGTCAAAAACAGCTCAAATGTTGAGCTGGTTGATTTTTATTTTTTTTTAACCGTCAACTGTGCAATAAAGATCACATTCCAGCTTTAGCATTGTCATATATTTTACACTTACACAACACAACAGCTGTAATTTTATCTGAGTGACAATGTGTGTCCGCAGATTGCAGACTCGTTCCCCGGCATGGACCAGTTTGCGGAGGCGCCGGTCGTCCAGCCCCCCCACCACTCCCACGTTGCTGTCGAGCTGCGGAAGGCTCCCAAGTGGCTCAAACGTCCTGTCGGGGCATCTTTTGGGGTAGGTTTCATTTTATGTTTCGTCTCATTTAATACTCGATAACGTTTTATTCCCATTGTTGGTGCTTTCACCTTTACAGGGTGTCTAGTGATACTGGAAATTTCAGAATTTCGTTTTCATTGTGGAAATTGTCAAACAATTTTTATTCATGGTATACAGAATTTTTACAGAATGGCGTAAAAATGATATTGGATTATAATACTGGAGTATAATACTGGAATTATACCTGAATTTCAAATTATGTACATGAAATTTATTGAATGAGTTACAGTAAATACAGTTTTCTTTCAGTGATTCAATACATATAAATATAAAAAGGTTGATACATTTTTTTAGTGTTTGCAAATCAAAATTATACTTCTCTATTTCCGTTATAATGCATAAGAAGAACTTTTATTATGAAAAAGGTAAATTTAGCATTTTTTAAGAATAAATTAAGTGGAAAGGAAAAATATTAAAATATTGTAATGTAGATTGAACATAGACTGCAGTAGTCTAAAAAGTCAATAGACACTGTGTAAAGAGAAGCCTCCAACTTTTTTCATTATGAATATTGCGTTTTTTTAGCTTTGATATATTTAAAGTGATTTTTGTGATTGATTTTACTGTCACTAATAATTTTAGTTTGCAAAAAGAAATTTAACGAAAGAGGCAATTAGGTGAGTTATTAGAATTATGAATAAATCCTGCTGAATCAATGAAAATAACAAAAAACATAAATGTTATTATTATTGGAAAGTATTTATCAATCATATTTAAGGGTGTTTTAAAAGAATTGTTTCATCTTGATTGTAAAACTTATGACATGATTGAAATTAACAAGGATCATCAACCGCACACCCTTGTTACATTGATCGTTCAAATTGATACGATTGCGATGCTGGTATTTTGTACAAAAATGTACTAAAAGTACTGGAAATATACTGGAAATCTAAAATCAGAAATCAGTAGCTTCCGTGCTTTATGTTTAGTCCCTTATGAGGTATTTTTTCTATATTGCGTGTGGTATGCACAGTTTGGCGGGAAGCTGGTGACGTTTGGCGCGGCAGCGGCGGAGGGCAGCGTGGTGTGGGTGTCGCAGGTGGTGACGGAGCCCGCGCTGCTGGAGCGGTCGAGTCGGCTACAGCAGCTGCTGGCAAGCGGCCAGCTGCGCGAGATCGCCCACAGCAAGAGCGACCCCGTGTGGAGCTTCGTGGCCGCCAGCTTGGAGCCCGACTGTCGCACCGCGATGCGCACGCTGCTGGGCTTCACGCAGGAGCAACTGGAGGTACGCTGGGAACTAGTCAATGGCTGTGGCAGTGCCAGATTTATGGCGTCGCGGCCTTGAGCCCAGATTTTTATGTGAACTTCCTGGCCGGCTCAGAAAAAAGTGATGACTTTTTTTTAGCTAAATAACACTCTGGGTCCTAAATTAATACCCTCAGATTCAATTATAATCACTTATTTCCCAGGGTGTCCACATTCTGGAAAGTCAGGGATAGTCAGGGAAAGTCAGGGAAATAGATTTTGGTCAGGGAAAGTCAGGGAATTTGATGTTTGTTCAGGGAAAGTCAGGGAAATAAGAAATTATGCTGAAAAATTACGATGGTGATTCGCATCAATGATGGATGTTATCTATCTCTGATTTACCATTGATTAACTGTTGTTTGAATTTTTTTGTAATTGGCATTAATTTTATTTAAAATTACCAATAATCAATCAGTCTGAACAAGTGTTACTATTCAGTGAAACATTTTTTATTACTTTAACAGGAATTCCTTTTCAAGTCACATCAGCTTGACTTATTCTAGATCTAGAAAATTTTTTAATATTGAGAATATTTCTAAGCATTCTCAAAAGTAAATTGTAATAAATTATACTGAAACCTTGTAGTTAATGTGTACCTTAAATATATATAAAATGAATAAATATAGAAAATCCAGGAAGGAAAAAGAAAGAGGAGGGAGTAATAGGTCAGCTATGGGAAGGAAGAAGCTAGTTTTACTTTTTTGTTCCAACATTTTTGATATTTATTTTTAATAATTCAGACGCTGTGGGATATCATTCACACAAGGGATATCTAAGCCTAAATTTAATCTAAATTCTATATAACAGTAAAATTTGTTTTCAAAGTAAGTAAACAAAAACATGAATAATCTACAACAATAAAAATTAAACAGCTGTATATGTACTGTATTGATCAGCAAAGTTAACTGCCATACTTGCAAAATTGAAAATATAAACAAGAATCGTTCATTAGAAATACATGGGAAAATTAAAACCCCCTTATTCTTGACCCATAGTGAGTAACAAAAATTGAAGTAGCCTACATCGTCCTGAAGCATGCATTGACAACCGAAAACAGGTTATTTGAAATCAAAGCACCTGGAATTTTATGTTTTTTCATACAGAGAAATTGTACTTTTGTTTAGGTCTTATGACATATAGTGTTCATACAATGTTATAGAAAAAACTCTTAGTGATAGTGTTTTTTTTTCGATATAACATGTAAAACTTCATAGTATCGTTTAGAATGTTTGCCAAAAATTCTTGTTAAAAAGTTAGTGAGTCAGGGAAATTAGTAGCCTGTGGTCAGGGAAGGTCAGGGAAAGTCAGGGAAAACTATTATGAAATTTTTGTGGACACCCTGTTTCCGCGCTTGCGCATGGCCCTAAGCCCGGGCTTAGTGGACCTATTGGTAAATTCGGCACTGGACTATGGATAAGAGTTGCTTAAGAAAATATCAGGATCAGGTTGACTTAGGGTCTTCTGTTTTAAGTTTAGATCACACAGACTTATTTAAATCTTTGAGAAAATAAGTTAAGTTTTAAATAACGATAACATTTATCTAAACATACCCGAAAGTCCTTAACCTTGCACAGATATACCCCTTAAATTTGAAGAAAACTTAACATACAACTTAATTTTTGATCTAGCTAGGCCAGGCTGATGGTTGCTGCTCGGTAAATAGTAACCAAATAGCTCAACTTTTATATTTATTTTGTTGAGGGAACTTATCTCCAAAGCCTTTTAAGTATAAATCAGATATAATTCTCTTTTTAATCTATTTTACAACATTTTAACATCTTATACTGATTACTTAATTTTAAACAATCTATTATTTCAATATTTTCTGCTTTCAGTTGAACAAATATATCGGACAACCAGTAAATGCCAAATCGAGTGATGTAGATGGTTTAGCTGAAGATTTTTCAATTTTATCTCAGGTAAGAATAGAAATCAAGTCTTTCTTTCTTTCCCCTAAGTTATATTTTTAAATAGGGGTGTGCGATGCAGGAAATTTTTTTTATTCGAATCGATGCGATTCGATTCGATGCAGTGTCAGAGTTCGTTATTTGCTGTCAGAGTTATTTACAGCTTGCATTACAGGCAAGCACGTAACGTTATTACAGGCAAGCACGTAACGTTATTACAGGCAAGTAACGTTATTACTTGATAAAAACAGTTGGTGAATTTGAAGAGCAAGTTTATTCATCTGCTACAAACACTACTTTTAATGGATGGTTCAATAATTGACAACAGTCCATTTTTATGTAGGCATTCATTTTTTATGTTGAAATTTTTGTAATATAACTGTACCTAATGAAGCCAAGCTACTCTTTAAGATTATAGCCTAGTGCTTTTCCTATTCTGTTTCTAGGTTATGTTAGAAAGCTGGGAAATTAGAGGATTTTTAAATAAAAATAACAATTAACTAGGCATAATGCTTTAAAGTTTCAAAACTTAAACTGTTATTAAAAATGCTAAACTAGAACAGTTTTGGTAATGACCATTTAATTTTACCCAAAGCCTACATAGTAATACATAGTAAATGTAAGTGCAAGGCCCATGGATCAACAAGTGCTCAAGCTACTTTACAATTTAAAAAATTTAACAGGCCCACACTGAATAAAAAAAATTAAGCCTAACTTTCTTGCCAGTAAATTTATCAAAACACAGTTGGTTCAAATGCCATATCCCTACCTACCACATTCAAAGTGGAAGAGAACTCAGTTTGAACAAATCTGGTTAGATTTTTCACTATAAAAATCAATTATATTTTAATTCTAATACATCCTTTCACAATCTCAAGAAATAGTCATTGTTACTAGGCCTATAGTTTTTCTTTAAAAAAACACAAGCCGTCAAAGTAAAAGTTAATCTCTTCAAAGTTTTGTTTCGTCATCTAATAATAATAATAATAACAACTACGGCAGACAGCTCCACAGCTGATCATTACAAAACAGTGTTACCACTTGTAGACCATGTTTACCCGCAAAAATACCCGTTTCTACTAGAATAAACTGTTGAAAGTATTACGAAATCCCCACACAACCTTGGAAATATTCGAGAGTCGGGTAATTTCTTTAACAGCAGTATTTTGTTTTTGTTCCATTGCTCGTTCTCGTTCAGCCTGGCCTGTATCACGATCGCAGTGTCGCATAGTCGCAGTGGTAGGACTGCAGCTGCCGTCGACTGTCACTGTCGTAGTACTCATTTTATTTTGCACAGTCGCAGTGGTAGGACTGCAGCTGCCGTCGACTGTCACTGTCGTAGTACTCGTTTTATCCTCGTCATTGAAATTCGTGTTTGGAATTATACAACCATACATTAAAAGGTTGTTTGCAATCATTTAAACTCATTATAAATTGGAGAAACATTCTACTGCAAGAAATTTCAAACCTGACGAAAAAATAACAATGCACTGCCTTCATTATTCGTTCTTTGTTGTTTAGAGGCGACTGGAGACTGGAACAATTAATTACTACGCACAAGCTTTTCATAACTTCATTGGGATTCAATAAACTACTTTTAACATTTAATGTTACACATTCATAGTTTAAACGTGTATTAAATTGATTTCAACGTTCATTTCGGACTAATGACGTTGGAAGAATGCCGATGCATCGAGGCCAAATCGACGCATCAGCATTTCAATGCATCGGCATTTCGATGCATGCCGAATCGAATCACGATTCGATGCATCGCACACCCCTATTTTTAAACATGAAAAGCACTTTTGTATGGGTTTGCAAGTACTCAAGAATAGAGCATTTATCAAGCCGAGTACACCCCCTGAGTATATGCCGAGTAAAGACCCTTCCTAATATATATATTTATTGTTGCATAGTTACTGTTAAGGAGAATCTTGATAGTTTTAAAGTGAGAAAGGAATTACATAGATATCCAACCAGAACAAATTACTTTTTGGAACTGCCTCAATTAAAATTGGAAAGGACCAATTGCAGTCATATTATAATGAAGCTGAAGTTGTTCAACAAATTACCTGAAAAGGCATGGACTCTACCCCTGCAAAGATTTAAAAATGTAACAGAAAGATGGTTCAAAGAAAATGTATTTTTTTATTCTGTTAATGATTTTTTGACCTGTGATACAAGTAGCTTAAGTTTTTAAATTATATTTTTAACTTATTTATTTATTTATTTTGTTATCTATTTGTAGCCTTAAAATGTTAAATGACTTTATTTGTTTACCAAAAGATTATAAATGTACGTCTGATTTACTAGTTAATATAGGAAAATGACTTTGTCGATTGCACTGTATGTGAGCTTAAAGACAATAAAATATCTTGTATCTTTTATCTTGTATCTTACACTACTCGGCTCGACTTGACTTATTGCAAAATACTTGAAAGTTTGATTCAAGTAGTTACTCCCGCCGTCTACCAAAAATCGGTACTTGCCAAAGAATATTACGGTAATTTTTCACAATTTCACTCCACCTATAATGAACATAACTAAAACCTGTTATTAGAGATTAAAGATCCATTAATTTAATTTTTATATCAATATCTTTTCTGTAGTTTGAGGTTATTTACTATTCCTTCTCTTAAAAAAGTTATTTTTGTTATATTTTAGAAATCATACAAAAGAAATAACAAACTCTATTTTTTGTTGACAATTACATGAATAGAAATATACCTGTGTGAATAACTAAAAGATAATATTTTAATCATGTTGAGTCAGCTATCATTGAGTCAGGTATAAAAAGGGCTATGTTTTCATTACATTTCAAAACCGAGGTAAGCCTAAAGATGAGTTAGGCTTCAAAAATATATCAAATCAAGAATTGTTTTGAGTACAAGTAAAAGGTATTTTGTATTATTTATTTGTATATCTGCTCTTAGTTCAGTAACTCTCTTAAGTTTAATTTCCTTAAAATTGTAATTTGTTTATGATTAATAATTTTTAACATGACGATTATGTAGAAACATGATGACTATTATATTATAATCACAAAAAACTCAATTTGAAAAAAGTTTAAAACTTGCGAGTATTTTCCAAAAATCGACTCGACTTTTACTTCATAAATCACTACTCATCCCTATTATTAAGATATAAAAATGCTCACTCAAATTTCAGTGAAAGTTCTCTTTCTGGTCCCAAAATGAAGGTTATTTGGATAGTGTGCGAGTATGTTTGCCTGTATTCAATATAAAAAAGGAATAACCTCAATCTGAATTAAAACAATCATACTTAAACTTATTATTGTTCAAACTTTAAACTTTTTTTAATCTAACCATTGACTATCAATAAAAAAAAATAGATAGTCCGAGCAATGTTAAATTATGAGGCCAAAACATTTGATCATATGTTACAAAAAATAGCACATTCTGTTAGAGACTTTGGTATGAAAGAAATTAAAAATACTCATTTATCCTCTCTTTTGCACTCCAAATTTTGACGTTTTCAAATAAAAACCCGTTTATAACCCTGTACCATATTTTAGCGTGGTAGAAGCAAAAATGTTCCATTTCAGGGATGAAAATCTTTAGCGTGAAATCACACTCCTAGAGCAATCTCTAGTGACAAGTGACTAATTTCGCGAGTTCCCAATTTCTTGCTTCAAAACGTCTATAAGCATAAGCAGTCTCCTTTAGTTGTTGTAAAGTCAATGATTTAACTCAAATAAAATGGAAAACCCCAACTAAGCTTTTAAGCATCTTTTTTGGGTTTTTAAGATTAATGACTAAAATTGTTTATTTTAACAAGCCTTCATGGGCAATGGAAAGAAAAATATGTAACAGAGTAGTAAGTATCTGAAGTAACACTAAGTAACAGTTTATTTTGAGGCTGATCCTAGTAAACCTGTTAATTTTAGACTTAGTTTAGCTGGTGGTCCCAGCTTTGCTTGGGAGGTTCTTTTCTCCTTTTTTGATTAGCTGGTCCTCTTTCTATTTGTAACAAGTAGAAGTGCTGTGTACCATTGTCCTTTAGTGGCAAATTGTTTTGTACCAAGATATGTAATTGTGCCGAATTTGAAGTTTTATCTTGAGTTGAACTAAAGTTATCGGTACCCCCTGTTGCAGCAGACCTGCATACTCGGCAAATTTAAAGTCCTTTAATAAATCATGTAGACGAAGCCTCAAATAAAGTAAAAACAACTTAAATCCTAAAATGAACATACAAAAATTTCCTCCCTAAGAATAACATAGGAAATGAGTATGCAGATTTGCTGCCTTGAGAATGTGAAATTGAGAGATTTTTTGCAGTAATCCAGTAGGTAGATGAACCCATATACCAAGTTTCATTCAAAATTTTAAGAAGTAAGCGAGATGTAGAATTTGATTATTTCCCATAAGGTTAACATTAAGACAATGTACTGTACTGTGTTTACCACTAGCGATATTTCGATGACCATAAACAATAATTCGGTCATATAACAATAATTCAAACTACTAAATTGTTTGTTTTTTTTTAGTTGAATTTAATGGTCCGAACCATATCCAAATATCTGAATATCCGCCAATTTTTTTTTGGGTAATTTGTTACAAAAAATTATTTGAAGCTAAAATACAGTCTACATCAACTGTTAACACATAAATAAGCTCTAAAAACACAAAAACGCCAAAAAAATGTTGACCCCTACCTATTTTTCTTTTGTTTTTTTAGCTATATGGGTCAGTCCGAGAAGGGTTAACATATGGTGGCTGTAAAAGCCAGTATACTATGAGGGTATTTTGTACTATAATGAAGAAGGATTGTTTTAGTTAATTTCTTTCCCTCTATTAAGATTAGCCCCTTTACGCCACTAGTTAAAACATAAGCATTGACTTAAAGTGTCTGTTGGAAGGTTTGGGTGTTTAAATGTGTGTGTGGTTGAAATTTTACGAACTGCATTAATTTTAGGCTTATTTAAAATTAGATGAAAAGTATTAATTTTAAAATTGAATTTATTTGTTTTCAGGATGGATCTGATGATGAAGTAAGGCTAATGAACAACTCCTCGTCTGTAAGTTTATAACTAACTGCAACTAAGTCAAATCATCTTGTAGACTGTTGACAAAAGATTACAAAGGGAGTGATAATACTTGTTCTGTGATTTGCATTTATATCGTTGATGTAAGATTTATATATTTTTGCTTTATTCAAATTTTTGATCTCTGATTCTGGATTATTTAAGAACGAGTTACTTGATCCCTTGAATTTCCTTGTATTGTTATTTAGATACAAATATTATAATTCTTTATATTTAGTAGTAAATTGACTAAAATGCTCATTTTGATATATAAAATATACAACTGTTGTTCAGTTAATCAGTAGAGCTATGATTAGTTATCAGGGCCGCCCCGAGGCTAGTAGGCGTCGGGGAAAAATTTTGATATGCCCCCACCCTCAAAACAACTAATTGGCCTTAATACTAATTTAAAAAAAATACGAGGTCAAAGCTAACACAATGAATTATTTTTTATTTTTATACTATTTTGTCAGTAGCAACGAATCACGCAAATAGATAATTACAATAATTGTCATTGCTACTAGTGTATTGATTTTGTTTTAAAATATTAATTCACTTGCATCATAGCTTGAACAAAAGTTCGCTAATATAAAATTCATTCCGTACTCAAATTCATCGAAAAAAAAGGGAAACGTAGGCCTAAATATTCTATTAATTAATCCATTGTGTCAAACAGTCATCTGGGCCTTATTTCAAAAAGGGTTTCATAAGCCCTAGCTACAAACCACTTGTAAATAATCACTAACTACAAGGGTGTAAACTAACCCTCAAAATATTTGTGATTACCAATTTTACAAATTACAAAGTCAGTATAATTAATTTTTCAACTTCGTTTTTAAATCAGGCCCTGGCCACCATTTCAAAACAATGCTTTTAGATTAATTTTATTGACTTTGATATTTTCAAAATTGGCTATAACTAATATTTTCCTCAGTGTTTACTTTAGACGTTTTTACTAGAGGTTTACTTGTGAAGCACATTTTGAAACGGGGGCCTGATCTTATGAGTCAGGCTGATACATTCACTATCACAAAATTTACGCCAAAAGCATGCACATAATATATTTTAAAAATTCAAACGGCCTGTGTAGCATCAAATATGGGGCCTACATCCATCAGCCGGATATTTAGTAAAACTCGATGCAATCACGACTCATGAGTTGATGTACTGTATTATCGTTTTTAACAGTTACCATGAATAAGACGGTATAGGATAGGTTCTCAACCACAACTTACTTCATGGAGCTTCTGTTATAATTTATGAATGGAAACAAAGTTATAACGACTGATAAAATTTTTCATGACTCTTTCCTGTGAATTATTCGCGTCCTATTATTCGTCGGCGATATTTTTTTTATTTTTCCTTTAAATGGCCGTGGGTCCCTCTAGCCAGGGCGCCCCCCTAGCCACGGCGCCCGGGATGACCCTGTTAGTTATCATACATTTAGATACATTGGTTGAAATGGCGACCTACCCAGGTAGGTATTTTAAGCCAAGTATGAATGACAGATGAGTGAAGGATGATTGTGGCGCGATCTTGTAGTCGTGTTACTGACTAAGGCCGACATATTCCTTAGACAGGACTGTTAATTAATAGTCCAACAGCCAATGGCAACTAAGGGACCTACATTTTAACGTGGGATCCGAACCACGATTTCGCCCTGGTTAACTATTTACGAACTGGTCTAACTATGAGGATGGTCCCATGAACGAGTACTCAATAGTGCGGACGTTAATCCCCACTAGGGAACACCGCGTCCACAAGCCATCACCCATAACTATCCACAATTCGTGACTTCCAAGTAGCTGGATTACAGGACACGCCACCGTCCCAGTCGTGTTGTTTTTCCTGCACCCCTTGATTTTTAACTTTTACCCTTTTACAGCTTCGTAGATTCAAGTATACAATATTTTCTATTGTAAATTGATCTCAAATTTGGTTTAACTTTTAGAGTTGCTTAGAGAAAAATATTTTTGTAGGGAAAGATTGTTGTTGGTATTGAAAATTTCATCCATGGTCCATCTGTTTTCTTTTTCGTAACAACATTTGTGGTTTGTTTGACAGTTAATTAGAGACTGATGTCGATAGAATTGAAAAAAAAAAAGTTATCATTCATATTACAGATTTTTGTTATTATTATTATGTTAGGTTGCTAATAAAGCAATGGTGGTTGCAGGGTCTTGGTTCCTTTAACATTGTGCAGAACAATGCAAGCCAGTTCAACTCATTTAGTAAATCTGAAGAAAATTCATTCGAGAAGAAATCTCCATTTAAGATAAAAACTGGGGAAGGTAAGAATATTAATATTTCCATTAATAAATAAGCTCATTAGCTCATATTAACTATAAGCTTATCAAATACAATAATGAATACAGTATACCTCGGATTATCCGGATTCATGTGGCGGAAAACCGATCCGGATACCAAAAAATCCGGATAATCCGAGGTCATTTCAATATCGCCTAAATAGCGATCACATACCCACCCCTATGCCCCCCCCCCCCCCCGTGCCTATGCTGAATTGACGCTAGAAATGGTGTATCAAGACTGTACAACATGTTAGTCTCTAAAGCTTGTTCCATATACCATTTTTTTATCTGCACTCTATTATTCTTTCAGTCACTTCCCGTGGTCTCAACACCCAAATCCATAGCTGATTTTTTCCTGATCCTCCCACGTCTGATCTTTTGATAGCTTTCAGTTTCTGTTCTAAGTCAAAACCACTTTTTTCCTTTTACAACCACTAATTTTGAAACCCAATATCAGTTCTCACAGAATTCACAACTATAAACACATCAAGTGACAGCAATAAACTAACTCGCATCATTTCTGCAGGCTACACCTTTGTTGATTACTGCTAGCGTCCCAAGTAGCAAACCAAAAAATTAAATTCACGAAAATGCTTCGATGTACAGTACCAAAGCCGTAGCCAGGAAATTTTTTCGGGGGGGGTTTGGGCAGGACCGGAGGGTGAATTTCCGGCTCGCCAAAAGTGGTGACCTTTTTTTTTTACTACTCGCGTGTGTGCTTTCCGCCGCTTTTAACGTCATTTTGGACCCTTTTCGACTGTTTCCGGGCCCCTCTACGTTTAGTCGGGGGGGTTTTCACCCCCATTTCCTATGTTTTCAATGGTATTTCTACTATTTCGGGGGGGGGGTTCTGACCCCCTAACCCCCCCCCCCATTGGCTACGGCCTTGTACAGTACTCTTTAGGCGGTGCGACTCCTTCAATAATTATTGTAATTCCAAATGCGTATAGTAATGTATTGCATTAGCTTTTTTTAGAAGGTGCATTTCACTCGTGAACTTGCTAAAATCACATTTTTGCCGTGATTTTAACTTTTTAATTTTTGGATGGACCGGTCCGGATAATCCGGGATCCGGATAATATGGGGTCAGGATAATCCGAGGTGTACTGTATCACAATATCACAATATCTGCTCTATTTTTCTTCATAGATTAACTAAATGGTTTCATGAATGTTACTTTTTTATGAAAGTCAGGAAACTTGGAGGTGGTACGATTTCCAAGGCTGGTGACAACACTGTCCACTACAAAAGAAAAGGACCATTATTTCGCATATTGCTGTAATAAGATGGCTTGAAAGTTAATATACGTTCATTGATAAAAGAGCCACTAGTACCAGGTACTAGTGCTGTTGGTATTGGTTAGACCAATTTGTACCAACAGCTCGATCATTCTACGCACACATACAACTTCCAATATAACTTTTTAATTTGGGAGTTGAATTAAATGAGTCTAACCAAAAACCACAATATTCGCCTTTTGCTTTACTTCAATGCCCATCATTTCTTTCTTTAGTTGTTGCCAGTTCTGATTGTAGTGTTCGGATGTCAGCAGACAGGGAAGGTGTGATCTGCCGAGCGCTGCTGGCCGGCAACTTGGAGTTGGCTGTGGACCTCTGCGTGCAGGAGGGCCGCATGACGGACGCCGTCATACTGGCCCACACTGCCGGTCCAGACATACTCGCCACCACACAGTACAAGTACTTCCAGGTACCTATTCAAACTTCCTCCACAACCTAAAAACAAACCCCCTGTTGTTTATTGTTAATATTTTTTTTATCTGAATAAAGACTCCTTGGTCCACTATTACCTTCAACATCTGACTTAAGATCAGATCAATAACAAAAGATGATAGTATATTCAAGATCTTCTATTAAACTCAGTGCTTTCCTCAGTGGTACCAACACTATTGTTGTTTGCTCGCAGCAAAACCAGAACTACCTGAGTCACCTCCTGTCGGCCATAGTCACCAAAGACTGGTCGCAGGTCGTGTCGTCGTGTGACCTGAGCAGCTGGGCCGAGGCTCTCGCCGCAATCCTGACGTACGCCACTGACGACCAGCTGCCCATGCTCGCTGGTTTGTAACACCGCTATCCGTCATTCATATTCATACCCTTCCCTTTTTTTTGTTCTCATTAAAAAAAACGGAATAAGCAGAAGTGTTTTTCTCAGTGATTAAATGTGAAAAACTAACTCTTAACAGTTTTGAGCGGTAGCATCACTTCTAAACCCTTTTTCAGATTTTAATATTTAATCATCACAGGTTCTAAGACTTATAACATATAAGTCCAAACTGGTAGAACTGGTGGTCTCTAACTACCATTATTTTACTTAAAAAGATTTTTTCAATTTGTTCAGTTTGTTTGTTGAAGGCTCTTTTAATTTATGCACTATGTTGAAATGGAAATCAGTCATAATAAAAATGTCGAGAACTCAAAGAGAGAAACCAGCAAAAATCAATCGGATTACCATAACCGTCCTGTAGTGTAATTGACATTTGATGACTGGTTGAGCGATTGGATGATACCAGTATGTTTGCAGAGAGGCTGGGCGATCGGCTGGAGAGGGAGGGGGGAGCGGACAGCCGCCGCAACTCCGAGATCTGCTTCGTAGCTGCCGGTCAGCTGGGCCATCTCATACAGAACAGGATCGCGTCCGACCTGTCCACCGACGCTCTACAGGTATGTGTCCTGTAAGAGGCTTCATACTAGTACAGGGTGTCTACCAGTCGGGAATTCGGGAAAATTCGGGAAAATGTCGGGGATTTTGTAAGGTCGGGAATAGTCGGAGAAAAGTAATGAATTTCAACATTTGGTCGGGAAATTCGAATTTGGCTATAAAACAAAACGAAATAGTCGTTTTCCTCGTTATTTTCGTTGTCTCGGCCGGCAAATCTCTCAAACGAATCGCGGCAGACAAATTTTTAGCTATATCACCACCAGAAAATCTATCGTTTTTACCGCTGCCGCAAGTTTCTCGGTCCTAATACAGCTGTAAAATCGCTCGTTTTGCGACCGACACGTCTCGCTGTTTACGCGGCCGACAAGTCTCTCGCTCTTTACGCGGCCGACAATTCTCTCGCTCTTTACGCGGCCGACAAGTCTCGCTCTTTACGCGGCCGACAAGTCTCTCGCTCTTTAGGCGGCCGACAAGTCTCTCGCTCTTTACGCGGCCGACAAGTCTCTCGCTCTTTACGCGGCTGACAAGTCTCTCTCTTTACACGGCCGACAAGTCTCTCGCTCTTTACGCGGCCGACAATTCTCTCGCTCTTTACGCGGCCGACAAGTCTCGCTCTTTACGCGGCTGACAAGTCTCTCGCTCTTTACGCGGCCGACAAGTCTCTCGCTCTATACGCGGCCGACAAGTCTCTCGCTCTTTACGCGGCCGACAAGTCTCTCGCTCTTTACGCGGCCGACAAGTCTCGCTCTTTACGCGGCCGATAAGTCTCTCGCTCTTTACGCGGCCGACAAGTCTCTCGCTCTTTACGCGGCCGACAAGTCTCTCACTCTTTACGCGTTCGACAAGTCTCTCGCTCTTTACGCGGCCGACAAGTCTCTCGCTCTTTACGCGGCCGACAAGTCTCGCTCTTTACGCGGCCGACAAGTCTCTCGCTCTTTACGCGGCCGACAAGTCTCTCGCTCTTTACGCGGCCGACAAGCCTCTCGCTCTTACGCGGTCGACAAGTCTCTCGCTCTTTACGCGGCCGACACATCTCTCGTTAGTATTGCTACCTTAAAATCGTGCGTTCTTTTCGAGGCTATCACATCTATTGGCCACATGAAGGCCAGAAAACCTATAACCCGGCCGGCAAATCCCTCGGTCGTTTCGGGGTCAGCAAACCTCTCGGTCACATTGGGGCCGTCCCCGCGCTCATTGCGGCCGGAAATCTTTCGCTTGTTTTGCGACCGGCAAATCTCTTGGTCGCATCTCGGCCGATGATCTCATTCCTCTTTTCGCGAACCTCTCGTTAGACCGCTCTGGCCGAGTGGTCGTATTGCGGCCAGAAAATCGCTCACTCGTTTTGGGACCAAAACATTTTTCGGTCGTCTCGTGGTAGACAAATTTTTTGCTCTTTTCCCGGCCGTTACTTCTCTCGGTCGTATTGCGATAAGAAAATCGCTCAATCTTTTCGCGGACGAAATATCTATCATTTATACCATGGCCGACGAGATTGTCGGTCTTTTTGAGATCGGAAATCTTTCGCTTGTTTTGCGGCCGGCAAATTTCTTGGTTTCATTGTGGCCGATGAGTTCTTCACTCATTTCGCGGCCATTAGATCTCGGTCATATTGCGGCCGGAAAATCGCTCACTCGTTTTAGGAATGAAACATTTTTAGGTCGATTCGCGGCAGACGAGTTCCTTACTCTTTTAGCGGCCATCATATCTCTCGGTCGTATTGCGACAAGAAAATCGCTAAATTTTTCGAGGCCAGATATATTGTAATTTATAACACGGCTGGCAAATCTTTTGGTCTTATGGTGGCCGGAAATCTTTCGCTTGTTTTTCGGTTATCGGGTGGCCAATTAATTGTTTCTTGATCGTTTTGTGTCGCTTACTCGTTTCATAGCCGTAACATGACTCGGTCGTATTGCGGCCGGCAAATCTCTGTCGCATCATCAAATCTCGGTCGTTTATACCACGGCCGGAGAATCTCTTGGTCACAACGCGGCCGGAAAATCGTTCGTTCTTTCCGGAAATCTCGGTCGCATTGCGATTGGCAAATCTTTTGGACTTATCGCGGTCATCTTGCTCATCTTTTGGCGATCTTTCGCTTGTATTGCAGCCGTCAAAATATAGTTATTGAAAAGTATTGTACTCAAGTATTCGTTATAGGAGGCAATGGTCATGTTTCCTATAGTCGGGAATATTTTTTATATTGTCGGGAAAAGTCGGGAAAAAGTCGGGAATTTCATATATGAAATTTGGTAGACACCCTGTAGTACATTTTGGGACTTTTAATGCTGCTTGAGAAGATGTCTTAGAGTGCTTGAAGATTGTAATAATCTGTTTATTGGTTGATAAGAGCAAAGCCAATGTAAGATACCTCATAAAAATTCTGGGAAATTTCTGTAGATACATGTAAACAATTACTAGAAAGTTTCAATACAGTACCAACAACTACTTTTTGAATATAATGTTGGTGAAGTTTAAGTACTAGTTCTGAGTTGTAAAAAATTAGGGTAGGAAAGGGGAATCAACAGGCTTACCTGGTGGTTAAAACTGCAGAACAGCACACAAAAAAAAACACAAAAACAAAATACACATTTTCAAAGCCACTGGTTCCTTCTTCAGATAGTAGGGAGCTCATTATATACTAAGATGGCAGAAGAACAGACTCCTCCTTCCAAAATCCATAGAGCAGCTAACTTGTCTATGATTGTCTATATAAACTATATACACTCAACAGAGCATGCTGATAGGATAGGAGGGGAAAGTTATCTGTGGTTGATGTTTGGGGTTCCCTGGATTTTGTCAACCACTGGTGGGCTGACAAAAACCACCATAAAATTGCTTTAAATAATTATATTGAATGTATGCCCTCATTAACAACAAATCTATTTATTCTATACAGATGTTATTGGAAAGGTTCAAATTCATTGGTTTAAAAGCCCTCTGTTCTGCCGAATAAGAAACATGAAGAAGTAGAGACTGAAGACCCCAGTTTTGTGCAGGAACTGGTGGAGCTGGTGCTGGTGGCCAAGCGAGGCAGTGTGCAGGACAGCGGCACAGCCCACCTGGTCGACCGGTACGCTCAGCTGCTGGCGGCCCAGGGCGACTTCAACACCGCCCTCGCCTACCTCAGCGCCTCGCAGGAGGTACGATAGAAGAAATAACAGCTTATTCTAATTGATAACAACACTGCTAATAAGATATTTATTTCGTCTATTTTTGCACCAGTGGTATTTTTTAACGTTTTGATCGGGAACGTACAAAATCTAGGTCTTATAACTAATAAACTGTGACCTTTTGTGAGGTAGCATTATTAATTTATAGCTCAATGACAAATGGCAACTGGACCCAGTTTGAATCCTGGTCAGGATTCAAACTAGCTACCTTCAGGTTATGAGGTGAGCACTATCCACTCGACTATTCAGTCAAGACTATTAATAATATAAAATAAAACTGGTGATTAGTTAAGCTACCACTAACTGATGATTAGTTAGGTTTACCACTTAGTTTTGAAAATCATATGATAATGGGTTGATATTGTGAATTATTAACTATATTAACAATATTATGGGGGTGTCCTGATTTTAAAGGATATGTGGCTCTTATACAAATATATTTTTGTAAATACATAACTTTTTGATCACAATTTTGAACAAATGGTGTTTTTGCCACCTGGGAACTCAAACCAAAAATTATAGTCTCATGCATCAGTGACACTGCATGGGTTGAGCCATTACTCTCTTATTTCCATAGGAAATTTTCTAATAATCACTGAGATGAAATAATTAATCGTATTTTTTACTCAGGAGGAAATTGAAGAGTTGAGAGAACGGTTGTATGTGGCCAGCGGACAGAAGCCTTACCCAACCCCGACACCACAGCGATCACAGCAGAATGCCTACTATCAGGTGAGCAAAACAGAGCCTCAATGAATGATGCAATATTAGTAACTCCACTGTACTTTGCTTTGTAAATGTCTAAATTTTGGTAACAGCAAGACATCAAAAAGACACCTGAGGAAAATCTTGCATCAGAACAACAGAATTCAACAGACTCCAATGGTTCTAATCATTGACTTTGAATGTAGAAGGAGACGTTTCACCGCCATTGTAAAATCTGTGGATGGCCGTTTTGTAAGCACACTAGCGACTCAAGCGGAATTTTACTTGAACTACACCGAGAAAGCCGCTATGGAGTGGCGCTCCAAGCGGCGAGGCCCGGAAGCTGTTCTGAACGGGTGGTCGACAGCTCGCAGCGGCCCGGCAGCGGCGCCGCGCGGCACGGGAGGGGGGGGAGACGTAGTAGCCAACCGCTCCCCCCGCTCTCTCGCTGACAAACCGCTCTCGCTCTCATCCACGACTAGGCTCGATCGCGCTGTTATAATTTGACGTCGCATAAAATTTAAGTTTTGCATTGACATAAAAATTAAAATAATTAAGCAGTACAATAATCATACAAAATATTTATTCCCAAGTAAGCTCACGTTCAAATGAATTAATTTTTAAATATAATTGTTTTTTACACGATTGTTTTAGAACTTGATATTATATCCTAAAACTTGACCTAACCAAATGTTATGTAATCGAAGAAAAGCCGTATTAAATAAACTATAAAAATATATTTGAAATGCTCTGTTTAATTTCATTAATTGTGACAGCTTATTTATGTTGCAATTTGTCGAAAGTAGACTGGCTGAATGCTGGATAAAGTTTCAAACAGTCAAGTATACTTATAAAAAAGTCATAAAAAATCAGATAATAAAAAATATTTATGTATAATGATCAATGAAACAGATAATTCGTATTTTTATTGTGTAAAAAATAATATGTTAGCCTATTCCTATATTAACAGTGTAAAAAAACATTCTTATAATTTTAAACCTACTAACAGAATAACAGATCCATTACATTGTAGTTTTATTTAACCTAATGACGTATGCTATGCATTACTTGTATTGTCCAACGGTAATAAAGAAGGTTACATTACACTACATTACATTATTGCACTTTGTCGTTTTTCCAATACTTTTGTATGTGCTGTATACCTACCTATACACTCCTTTTTTACAAAATTAGGTTACTGGAGACTTGTTCCTATATAAATATTGTTCCTAGATAAAGAATTTACTCTCAGGTCCTTTTATAATAGAAATCCCTATTGTGCGTTTTTCCATAGACACAAGTAGGCCTAAACTATCGAAAATTATGTTTTGATTCTCAATTCGAAAGACTGGTGGATATATCGCGATTCCAATATACTTCATGCAACCAAAGCTTCGTCACCGGGGTCGTACTGGATTCAGGATGACCAGACGTCCGTTTTTAGGAGGACATGTCCTCCTTTTCAACGATTGTCCTCCTGTCCTCCCGGCTTTCGCTAAAATGTGGCCTTCTACAAAGGATATACTTTCGTCGTGTTCCCGCAGCCATAAATACGGTAAATTCGCGCCTTCGTAACAATTTTATTCGTATTTGGTCAAACAACTTAGGCCCTACTGTCGTCTACCCGCAATCGGTAAATCTGCACGATCGTCATTTACGGCCGTTCGTGTTTAAAACCTATTCATTCAAGTTAGGCCTACACCTACCGTTTGTAGATTGTTATGTGTTATGTGTCATATCACATTGCACAGTAATGATCACATAAAAAAGGGAAACACATTTTTTCATTTTGCCGACTTGTGAAGTTGCGGACGCGAAAATCGACCCTATGTGTCAATAATTGGTAAATTTAAAGTCTAAAAAGGGTATTTCGGTTACTGTTCTACATTATCTCAAAAACGGCTCTGAGGATTTCCTTCAAAGTCTGGAAATAAGTCATTTATGACTCAAAAACGTCTTTTACGCAGATTACTTGGCCAGAGAAAATCTAATAACGTATTAAATCGAGTTTTAAAGTTGTAAAATTTTAACATTGGCCTTATGGGTTGCCGTGATAGCAACGAAAATAAAAAAGGAAAGTGTAAACAAATGAAGTAATCATAACAGCTTTTTGGAATCTACAGCTATCAAGGGAAAATACAGCAGGTGGAATGAAGAGTCCATGGAGCAATAAAAAAGGTTTACATTGATAAATTCTATGACATTGAAATATTTTATAGTAACTGGATGAACTGGTGAACATGAAATAACACCGAGCAAGGCTCGGTCCACCAGGTACTTTTCCTTAAAACAAAACAGGTAGAGTGAATGTTTTTTTATGAATTCTTCACACAATAAAGTATTTGTGTATCTCTAACATAATATAAGACAATCATTTGTAATGCAATGTAATTGGGTCTATAGCAAAAATTATTACCAATTATTTTTAACGCTGTCCTCCTCTTTCTGTAAATGTCCCCCTTCTTTAACCCAACTGTCCTCCCTGAAATCTGGTCACCCTGTAAGCTGGATCCAGCAGTGGGATGGGAGATGGGAGGCGGCGCCGGCGACTAGGCTCTTTGATGGATATGCCGCCTGTGGAGGGGGTACACCGCCAGCAGTCAGAGGTGTCAGTGACGTTCTGTTGCTATTCTAGCCATTTCCCAGATGTTTGTTGACATTTAAGACTAAGATCGCAATTTACCGCCGTGTAATTGTCACTGGCCTTATCAAGCTGAACTTCAAATAAAATAGTTTCACCTCTAATTACTGTCGAAGAAAAAAATATGTGCACTCGAGTTTAAACCCATATAACTCTGGAATGAATCATCCGATTTCACTGAAATAACTGTTTAACTGAAGCATTTAAATACATTTTATATTATAACAATTAATTTTAAAATTTTCGGTCTAGCGGGAAAATTTTTATATTATAAAAACCATGAAAAGTACCGGTTTTTCCGAAGGTCCGCCCTAAAAGTGAAGTTTAAACATTTATTTTACAAAACTGTTGGAGCTAACTTTTTTTTGGCCCGTAAGCAGTGGTTTCAGTAAACGTTTACAAAATTAACAACAGCACCTAGAAATTAAACCAGCACCTTAAAATTATGAACCAATAAGAATAAATTAATAATATACCTAATATTACTCCATAAAAATTTGAAAAAGTTTGCTCCAACAGTTTTTGTAAAATAAATGTTTAAACTTCACTTTTAGTGTGTACCTTCGGAAAAATCGGTACTTTTCATGGTTTTTATCTAAGAAGGTATTTGGAACTATAGTAAAGAAGGATTATGCTTAGGGGCTAATAGCCCCTTCAAGCCTCTAGTTTTAAATATTTCGGTCGAGCCGGATTTTTGTTTACATAATAAAAAAATGCCTTCTTTACTATAGTTCCAAATACCTTCTTAGAAAATAGGCTTTTGGATCCACAAAATTATGATTATATCTAGCATTTGGTTTTAAGTAAACAAAGCAGACCTTTATACATACCAATTATTTTTAAATGACAGCTATTTTACGTTATTTCTCATTTTATAGTAAGCTTAAAACAATTTCAGTATTTTCCCCGAGTCCCTGGGATGTAGATCTTTAATTTGAGCCCCCTCCCATCATCCTGCGACCTTCCAAACGCCCATAATTATGTAAACAAAAATCCGGCTCGACCGAAATATTTAAAACTAGAGGCTTGAAGGGGCTATTAGCCCCTAAGCATAATCCTTCTTTACTATAGTTCCAAATACCTTCTTAGAAAATAGGCTTTTGGATCCACAAAATTATGATTATATCTAGCATTTGGTTTTAAGTAAACAAAGCAGACCTTTATACATACCAATTATTTTTAAATGACAGCTATTTTACGTTATTTCTCATTTTATAGTAAGCTTAAAACAATTTCAGTATTTTCCCCGAGTCCCTGGGATGTAGACCTTTAATTTGAGCCCCCTCCCATCATCCTGCGACCCTCCAAACGCCCATAATTTCGTCACAAAAATTTCCCTTACTTAATTATATATAAGTATAGATCATTTGTTATTAAATCTGCATCGTTATAACATAAACTAAACAAACATACTTATCTTTGTATAATTTTAAATTATGAAAAAACTCAAACCCTTAATTATTATAAAATTAGAAAATCTTAAATTTTTTTTTTATAGTACATTGATTGTGCATAGTGAGCTGCATTTTGAAAAAAATCCCACATGTCAACATCTACCATATGGCTTTGAATCAAGCATTAGCACCACATGTTAAATGTAAACAAAGCAGACGTTTTTCAATCCCAATGCATTTTAAATGGAAGATATTTTTCGTTATTTCTCATTTTCTGGTATATTTGGACATAATCTGATATTTTTCCCGACCCCGTGGGACCGAGACCTTTCTTTTGAGCCATCTCCCATCATCCTGCGAGCTGTAAACTCTCACAATTTTGATTGAAAAAAATCGCTTACAGAATTAATAATATAGAAGTTTGTTATAATATAAAATGTATTTAACAAAGGTTCAGTTTAACATTAATTTCACTAAAACCGGATGATTCATTCAATAGTTATATATGGGTTTAAACTCGAGCGCACATGTTTTTCTTCGACAGTAGTTTGATGTGAAATACAATCACACCTGCACTTGCTGCTTCGTATAGATGAGGTTGTGTTTTATAATGCGCCTAGGCCTATATGCCTAAAACAACATCAGTAAAGACTGCTAAACACATCGTGCATTAGTCCTCAACAAGCTGATTACAGAAAAAATCCACCGCAAACTCCAGGAAGTTCGGAAGAAATAAGGCAGCCCGGAGGGAAGTATGGAGGCTTTTTCAAAAAACTAAAATATTGCAAGGAAAGTGAAAGTAGCAAAACTTCAATTGCTAATTTAAATTCACCCGAAAATAGTTTATGCTTTATGTAAAGCCATAATCAAAGTTTATGACCGGGAGTGCTGTTGATTTTTTGAAATACTCAATTATGTTAGTAGGTTTCTTGTATTTATATACCAATAAACTATATTTGAATTTTTAAATTGTATTATTTCCTGCTCAAATTAATTAATTGACGGTTTCTGATGCGTGTTTCTGTCGTTTATAGCAGAATTAAGTCTTACTAAGCCCAAGTGGTATATCCGAGAACACAAAATAAATTCATCAGCACATTGCAAAATGTTTATAATATCCCAAAAAAAGTAATACTATGGTTTGCAGCAATCACCAAATCAGGTCATTAAAAAATACCGTACTGGGATGATAACAAATTATAGAATATACAGATATATTACAATATACTTAAGAAAATGTATATTATCAATCTTATAGCTTTTTTGTTCAAAAAATAAGATTGCCAAGCTCTCGCGTTGCCTCATCGAGAACGACATCGCGCCGATCCGCGCTCAGGTTCAAAGGCGTGCGTATCTCGCAGCGACTCGCAGCTTTCCACTCGCTATGAACGGCAGTTGCGTGGGAGAAGGGAGAAGGAGAAGGAGTGATGAGCGAGAGAGACATCCGAAGCACACGGCAGGGGGCCGAGGGGCAAGGTGGAGGGAGTGAGAGAGAGCGCAGAGCGCGCGGGTAGCGCGTTCTAACGGCGGCGATGGCAACTATGTGGAGCTGCCAAGACAAGCCGGCACAAGGCGGCCATATGGATGGTTTGTCTCCTTATACATTCAAAGTCAATGGTTCTAATAAAGACTTGTAGCATTAAATCACTATATGCCTTTTTTATCTGGTATCTGAAGGCAAACATGAATAAAGTGAACTGATGTAGAGGGAGAGTTTTCTTAACAGAAATTCAGTAGTATGTGTATTGTAGCTCCAAATACCCCTCCTTCAGAATGGTGTAGTATCATATAAGGGTGGCTTTGCCTGGCTTAGGATTAGTTTTACTTCCGTGAATCAAAGAGAATGCTTGGTATTTTGTTGTAGGCCTAATTCGATACAAGATATTGTTTTTGGTTTTTCAGTATTTTAATAAATTAAATTGGTCTAGAAAAACTATTTTAATATTATTTAATTCTAGCTGATGGTTACCTACTTTGCTGTGTATTTTCATTACAGCTTTTGATTTGAAATAAGTAGCAGACAACTGTTAAAACAAAAAATAAAAATAGTCTCCATAAGACCAAAACTTTGACCTTTTGTAGGATGGAGCCTACAGGATTTTGAAAAATCCCTTCTTAGGTCCAATGGTTTGGCCTGGCCGTTAATCATACACGATGTTCCTGTAATCGATAACAGTGGTTTGTTTTGGTTTCAGAACTCTGCACAACCAGGGTATGCGAACAATTACGCAAAACCAATGAATCAGACAATGAAGCCGCCGACACCGTTCAACCAGTCGTCTGGTGCCTTCCCCTCGACCAATCAACAGCCTCGATCTTCCTCCCTTCCCTCCATCACCCCCGCCCGCAAGCCCTCCATCAGCAACCCCTTGCTGCAGAACTCTGTACAGAACCACTTCGCCCCGTCTTCAGCGGCTTTCCCGGCAACGTCATTTCCACCAACTTCATCGACATACACTTCGTCTTCGATGTTCCCGACGACACAGACAGCCTTTTCTCAACCCCAGGCACCCCCTCCGGCAGGACCTCCGGCTAATTTCTCCGCGGCCTCAGCGTTTGCACCTCCATCGGCACAGAAGCCCTTCCAGCCTCCTCCACCAGCCCAGCCGCCCCTCGGCTCACGGACTCCCCTGCACTTCAACTCCGAGAGTGTCCCTCCTCCGCCAGCCAACGCAGTACCTCCCTCCACATTCTCACAGAGAAGCAGTCCCAGCCCTTCTCTGACAGGTAGGGAGTTAACATTTGTTTGGTTTTATATTATTAACTAGTAAGTACTTACTGTTTATTGTAGTTGTGAAAGAAAGAAAGTTTTTAGCCATCCACTTCTCTACACTTTAATAGAATGATTATTTCCATAAGTTAATTGTAATTTTTCCCTCCAAAACAAGCTGTTATAAAGTTGAAATTAAATAAACTAATTTTTTCTGGGATAGCTTTTTGTGTTTGGTCAACTTAAAATGGGGGCTATAATTGACACACCTTTGTGTACATGGTATCACACGCCTACAAACTAGCCATGGGAGAATTGTCTCTATTTAACTGCTGGAATAGATTAAACTCCTATTCCTCTTACAGTTCGCCCATTTTACCTTGAGCTATGGCATACTCCATTGCTGGAGCTGTCAAACATGGTTTATTCTCAATTATCAGGGACAACAAACAATGTAAAAATTTATTTCAACAAAGATTATCTGTGTTTGTTTACACATTACCGTAAAAATATAAATAGAAAGTTGTTAGAAAATGTTATCATGTCAGGCTAGAACGACTTCAGAGATCATCTGTGATGTTTTGTTGACTTTCACTTCGCTCCAATTGCTTCGGGTGTAAACAATCCCCATAGCTCAAGATAAAACAAACAATTTATTGCGTTTGGTCATCACTGTTGCTAGTTTGATGACGGTTTCAGGCAGCTCACGCAAGTACGTTGTGGATCCTTCGGTAGGAGGAGGCGTCGGTTATGGCCGGACTTCGACCACGTTCAACAGCAGCCCCTACATGCCCCCGGCCTCCCCCTACAGTCAGGCTCAGCCCGCGTACAACGCACCCCCCCAGCCCGTACAGCCCTTCAACCCACCCCTCACCCAACCGTTCAACCCTCCTCCTTCGCAACCGTTCAACCCTCCGCCCACCCAGCCTTTCAATACCCCGTCATCCCAGCCTTATAACTCTCTGGGTTCAGCCTTACAACAGCCCTTCAATACTCAGAATCAGGCGTTTAACCCTCCGGGAGCTCCGCCACCGATGAACAGTCAACCAGGTGAGCAGCTTGGATCAATCGTCTTTTATGATTTTGAAGTAATTAAATAAGTTTTAGAAAATCACATTATTTGAGATCGTAGATTAGATTTTATATTTTGTGAATAATTAGGTAATTAGGTAATTATAAAAATGAGTACTTTGATCTTTGATAATATGTAAACTATCTTATGTTTTTTATCCTTTGGTGGGTTTTTAATATTTAAATGACAACTTGATGTGAAAAGCTTTAATGATGATGACAGAAGAAAACTGTATATGGAAAACAATGTTGCAAAACTTGACATTTTTCTAAATAACCCTTTTAGAAGTAACGGTTTTTAACTACCTTAAGCTACCTGATTGGAAAGGAACTTGGGGTTTTGAAATTTATTCTCTCTTCAAGTGCTGTTTTATATTTATTTTTCTTCAGCTTCTGTGATGAGTGTGCTACTTTACTCTCTTCTTCTATAAAAACTACAGTTTAAAAATAAATTCAACTCTAATCATTCTAATTAGAGTTAGCACACAAATTTTTTTTTCTTCCCATAATATGTGACTTGGGCCTTTATTATTGTATATTTTTTGAGTCTTAAAAGGAAAGGTAAATGTGATCAATAGAAACCGAGTCAGCACTGATTTAATTTACCAGTGTGATCAGAGGTCTACTCTACAGAAATTCTGTTACGTTTTTACAGAGACAAGGTCTGTTCTGTCATTTTTTTTCAATGCATCATTGACCCTCCCAATATCCTATGGACCCTCTTGTACATATTTATTTTTCGATAGAAAGATCACTATATACAAAAGCATTACAGTACACATAGTTTACTCCATTTTCTGCCACTTTACTCCGTTGCCTTTGCTGTTCCAGAGCCCAAGCCACCGCAGCACTTCATCCCACAGACTCCGGCAGCTCCCGGCTGGAACGACCCTCCGACTCTCACCGGGTCCAAGCGATCTCAGGTCAGCCTCACCCTCGCACATTGTAGCCTCTAGCTATGTTAAGTAAAATATTAAACTAGGAATAGAACAGGATGAGCCTATTCTGGATATTGACTTAAACGATAAATGTGCAATTTTTTATGTTGGTTTTGTTACCAAAATCATTTAGTACTAAAGCTAACCACAGCAGATAAAAAGAATTATTTTTTCCTTCTGGCTCAGGATATAAACCTTGGATTCGGTTTTGTGGGATATTATTTAATCTGTTAAGTTATAATTACTATCTTAGTTTACTATCTTATCTGTTAGTTAACTGTTGTGAAATAACGGTGACTACGACTTTGCCCGAAAAATAACGAGTCATTACTATAATCAGCAATAACTACCTCAAGAACTAGGCCTACTTCAGGCTGAGCTACATGTTTGTTGTAAACAAACTGAGTTTAGTGTAATCCAGTATCAACAAATAGCACATCTGTTCCAAAAATTTAGCCCTCAATGGACTCGTGGTTTTTCTTTCTAATATTATGCCAGGTATTGGCAAACCTATATGAAATTACCTTTAATTTAGCACCTTAATCATGGTATTCCAACCAGCTGTTATTGAGCTGTGACTGTGAAATTGTTCTTGTTTGATGTATTGAGCTCTCTTGTTGTAATAAATAAGGACGGATTAAGCTAGCATTTTAATGTATAAATTTTAGATAGTTGATTGAAATACCAAACCCTACTTTAATTAAAATTATTATTTGAATGGTGCCTTTCGGAAAATTTGAGTTGTTAAGCTAAATATTCTTATCAATTCATGTTTTAGTAACTTTATGTAACTATGTATAAACCTAAGACTTATTTTTGCCACTGTCAGTAAAATTTTCATTATTACAAATTTCAATTAGATATAGATTGTGTTAAATGACAGCCTAGAATACCTGTGTAAGCCTTATGTTAATTTTAGTACTGGGCCTATTGGCAGCCTGGGCCAATGATTATCGTCTCTTATCGTATACTGTAACATCTATTGTCAAAAAGTTCAAGAAAATAATGATACTTAACATCTGATTTTGGCATTAAAAATAACACTGTACTGCGGATTGATTTATTGATATACCCCCTGAACTAAGGTGCACCTGCATTCTTGGCTCAATTTTCATCCTGTATAATTTTCTTAAGTTTTTCTAGAATAGCATTTAATAGGGAGTCTACCGACCCTCAAAAAAATCTCTGATTCGATTTTTTAATAATGTTATTATGAGAAGTCAGATATTTGTATTAATTCAGGACCGGTATGACTTTTTTCAATCGGCCAATTCTCCTACCAAGAATATAAAATCTTTCTGCAATATTGTTCACCTTTTTCCATAATTGACCTTGTTAACTTATAGTCGAGTCATTTTTTTAGAAATTTTTTGTTTGGGGGCGATGATAGTTTTTTTGTCATTGTGGTGGTAGTAGTGTTAGTGTGATGTGTTGTGTCCCGCAGCCGTCAGTGTCGGGCATGTCGGCGGAACACGCCGGCACGCGTCGCTGGGGTCGCATGTTGGGTCACAACAAGGTACCGCATGGCTGTGGCTAACACAAAGCATCGTGTACATGCGGCCCGCGTCTTGTGTGTGTTCAGTAACTTACGTGTTGGCTGATCAACCGTTGCGGATATTTGGTGTTGATACCTTTGACTTTACAGTATAAACTGAGTGGAATAGTTCATTCAAGTTTTATTTGTTATGGGATAACATTTTATTTTTTGGTTTGGTTTTCTATTGTTTAAAAAGTTTTCCTTGCTGAAAAGGTTGAAATTCGGATTTGAGTTTTTTCCTATGATTTAAAATTAGTTCTTGTTAAAGAAATGATTAGTTTTTAATTGAAGCAGCCAGATTATTGTGCTGCATCCGCCCTTTGCACAGAGATAAAAAACTTGAAATGCAACAGCGGCTGCTATGAGAACCAAGTTTTTAATATTACAATGGTTTAATTTGATTATCATTTTGAACTTTGAGTGTTCCACAGATAAGGGTCACGGAGGATTTAAGAGGAATCTCAGAATCAGGTGCAACAATAAGAAGCTACCCTGAAAATTTTATGATTTAACTCAATAACTTTAGACAGGGACATAAGTCATTCACACAGTTTGCTATATAATTTAAATAAAAGTGCATTCGTGTTGTCTCAAGATTTTTTTGTTCAGACTGCAATTACAGTTTTAATTTTGGATTATTTTGTCATCTTAACACAATTTTTATTTATTTGCATTATTTTTCAGTCCAAGGAGGTTCACCCCCCACCACCACCCATCACACACCCTCTCTTCGCCTCAGCTGGACCACAGGATATGCCTCTGCAGGTACTTGTTTTTCACAGTTTTTGTGTAGGCTAATAAATTTAAGGAACAAATTTGTAGATTGAACTTAAAGGTAGATAAGCATTGCAGTAGAATCCAGAAAATTCAACACTCGACAATAAGAAAGCTGGAAAATTTACAGCTATTGCGCTACCTCTTTGGCATTGAAAATAAAACTAATATATACTAGGTTTATCTGTCAACAAATAATTAAAAGGGGGGGAATTAATGGAAATGTTATTCTATGTATTTTATTTAATAGTTTTTCCAGCTGCTTCTTTGTAAAAATCTTTAAATACAGAGATTATGAATTATCTATAAAGATGTATTATGATACTTGTAATCTTTTAATTCTTTTGAACTTATGGTTTTGGTGTTGTAGGGGCCCCCGCCACCAATGCAGGGTATGCAGCCACAAGGCATGGGGGACGGCCTCCCCCCACAAGGGTATGGATACCAGCCTGCGCCGCTCCCCACCATGGCTGCCCCGCCCCCCGCTCCAGTGGCCAAGGCAGCAGAGCCCCCCCGACCCAAGCCACCTCTGCCCGAGGAACACATGTATTTGCAGACAGTGTTCGAAGAGCTTCGTAACAGATGCACGTGTGCTGCTAATAATCCGGTAGGTTAGATTTATTTCTTTGTTAATTAGTCATTTTTATCTCATTCCAAACACCTGTAAAAGTTATTGGGGTGTTTTAAAGTCCTATTTTGGTATGTTGTATACTTTTTTGTAGGGGTGTGCGAATAGTGATTTTTTGGTTGGAATCGAATCGAATCGAATAGTTAATAACTATTCCGAATATCGAATATTTTCGAACGAATATTTATGTTAATGGCTATTCGTTCAAATGAGATCAAATTTTAAATCACAGCATGTAAGTATAAATACTCTTTCGCAGCAAACCTGTATACTCAGCAAATTACCAAGCATTTTTTTAGCAACTATTCAATAATTAATATAATGTTATCAAAACAAAAGTGTTATTTCATTGTGTTTTCTTGATTTTATTTACTCTTGTTTTTACTTTCTCCCTCTCCTCCCTGTATTTAATTATTATCTTATTTAATTATTAATAGCATTATAACATGTCAAAATAATGTAGGTCAAATATCAATTACTGAAGTACACAAAGGTACAACTAATCAATTAAGAATTTAGAAATTTATTGATTCCCCTTAAGCATAGGTAATATTCATTTGAATAAGCATAATTAGGCCTATAAGCCTATTAGCTAGTAGCAATTTCAGGATTAGGCTACTTAACAATTCTTTTTCTACTGCAACCTAAATTTATTCACTTTTAGGCCTCTGCGTCCCTTTGTTCCTTTTCCTTTTAATGAACCAATAAATTATTTGATCAGGGACCAGGCTTAAGCTATTAGACCAAAGAATTACATAAAACTTGGTTCACCAATTACTTCATATTTGAAGAAAGCCTTGCAATTTTATCTGTGCATTAATGCCTGAGAACAAAGATTTTGATTCTCCTAAAGTAATACTATAAAATAATATTAAGTCAGACCAGTAAACTTAACCTAAATTTCAAGATAATTTACATTGGCCATTTACTGACAACAAAGATTATTTGTTTTACATTATAAACAGAAAACAAACTCATTAATTAGGCTTAAGTTGTCAAACCAACATTGTACGTTATCTAAAAATGACCATTTTAATTACGTATTGAAAAAAACACGCTCCGCCTGATTTGTCAGATTTCAACAAAATAATACCAATTTTTGATAATTCAACGTTTCTATGTCTACGTAATTGCTTTATTGAAAAATAAAGAAATCTAAGCAATTGAAACAAAGACGCGATAGACGTTCTCGAGATATTAACAACAACTAAACTTCAAAAGCAGACGAAGATTAGAACGACGACGACATTCGAAAACGAAAAGACAAATAATGAACAGGTCCGCCAACTCTGCCAGCCCAAAATTATTGTACTTCATCGTATCAACATTGGAAGCCTGAAAAAGTCGTACGAAACACCGACACGACTATTTATTTATGGGGTATTTACGAGATATTTTGTTTTGGCAATTGAAGACGACTCTAGTCACTGTCGCAGGGTGTCTACTGACCGGGAAAACCGTAAATTCCGGGAATTGTCCGGAAATTTAGGATGGCCATGAAAAGTTCGGGAAATGTACGTGAATTTTGCTAAATGTCCTTAAATTATCGGCAAACTTGTTAAAAAGAGCAAAAACTTGTTATAAATAATTATTTTCTACTATACATTCCAACAGTGATCGATCTGTACATCCTTTAACCTAATAATCACTATTACGTTGTCATTCCCATCAAATTCGATCTTGTTTTGTCTGTCGTCTACCGTCTGCAGTGAGATTGCGTCTTTATTGTCTTGCTATACGCTACCATAGGTCGCGTTCACCTGCATTAACAACGAATCGCGTGAATCTCGCGTTCACCTGCATCAGTCGCGAATCTCAATAATCAACAACGAAAACAAGTGCGGGTGAACGCGACCAATGTGACTAACATAAGCATAACCATAGACTAAGAAAAGTCTATGGCATAACCAAACAACGAGATGAGATGTAGAACCAAGGAGGTTGTAGTATTGTTATACTGGAGGCATCACTCTTTAGTAAAACAGCGTGCCGGTTGTTTAGAACAAAATATCACAAAACAGGTACATCAGGTAGTACCAACCTTTGCAAAATACCTCAATTTCACCAACTTCCCAAAATTAATTGGCCTAAAATATCGTAATTAATTGGCCTAGAATGTTCCAAAGGCGAAGAAAACGTTCAATCACAAATAAGAAACAGATCAATATGATTCAACTCTCCGAAATTATTACTTTCAATTTTTTAATCAATTGAATCGACTCAAAGAACGGTACATCAGTTAGTACCAACAGCGGCACGCTTTCCAACGCAGTTTGTGAAGGCAGTGCTACCTCCAGTATTATCCTACAACCTTCTTGTGTAGAACAGATGATTACTGTTCCAAGTTCCAAGACGAGACGACAAGAAGCAGACCTGAGACCTGAGATTGATGGGTTAAGTTAAACTGAGCTTATTAATAAATACGATCGTAAAATAATTTAAGTAATGAAAAAATGAAAAGTTCCTTTGTAATTGTGATGATTTCCAAAGTCAAGAAATATTTGTTTTAATATTAGAGAGAATATAAGGTTTCTAAACCTCTAAACTAAAACAGGGATCCGATAGCCATTTTGGCAGAACAAATTGTCGTATTCGTATTGATTGCAATCATTATCGATCTAGCCATTAATTGTGTTTACATTGATCGAGATTAACATTTTTATTAGTAATTTGCTCTACTCTTTAACTGTAACATGATTGGAATTTCTTTAACAATTATTATTATGACTCAGTGGCGGCTGGTGTGTTAAATGATCAGGAGGACTCACTTACTACTAACTACTAAAAGAGCATTAAGGATTTTGTGTATTACACTTACCTTTGATTGCTATTCACAATTTCATGGTCTACCAATATCCGCTGAATTCACTATTAAAATAATAACTATCAATTATCACCAACCCTAGTTACCGACTCATTGGAGTAAAAGAGACACTTGAAACACAGAATGTAAACAAATAACCTCACTTTAGCTCCCATCCCTCAACGTTTAGGTTACGAGGTTAGAGAGATTGGTAGGTTGCTATGGTTACTAAAACGAATAAACAACAGTTTCACCAACATGAATCGTGCAATCATAACGGCAGCAAAGGTTCAGCTTCTTAATGCCCTAAACAGATTGTGGTGGCTGCACTGATCACTGATGTGCGCGCGCATCTTCGGACGCTGCCCCAGGCTGCGTATAATACAACACGGCAATGACGTCAGAGCACCCAATCCACTGTCTGCTAGATTTGCCATAAGATAGCATGCGTTAGGATTGGGACGCTCCGGGCAGCGTCCGCGAGATAAACGCGCAACAGCAGTTGACTCCTAAATACTTTTGCAAAATATTTCGATGCTTATAGTTGAAATGAATTCATCATTAATGGTCAGTATAATGAAAATTAGTGGTTTTTCACTCTTTGTCGGATACATATGTAAATTAATTTAATTCAGTATATTTGAAAATCTTCTGGGGGGGGCGGCGTCCGAGAGTCCTTATGGGCCGGCCGCCACTGTTATGACTTAATTGTTTTAATAAGAAATTAGTAAGTCTAGGCCTCTGTCTTTTATCAGTTGTCTACACTTATGCTGTTTTTTATTAATAATTAATCATTGTCATCAAACAATTATTTTTTTGAAATTAAGTTCAGAAAATAAGTTACCTCATGTAAGGTTAGGTTTAGTTGAGGTTAGATAATGGTATTTCATGTTACTTAGGCTGAGTTAGTTTGTGTAGTTACATCTCTTCAATTTGAATATACATTATTGGCCCTTTTCAGTTATGATAGATTAGGTTATGTTCGGGTAGTTATACAGGAACTAAGTATGGTAACTTAACTCTAGTTAGCCTAAAAATACCTGAGTTAAAGCCCGGAAAACCGTCGGAAACCTTTTTCGGAAATTGGTCATGTTGGTATTCAAATTAATCGGTAAAGCGAGCTAAAAAAGAATATGCAAGGTTTTTTAAGATCCGATGAAAAATAACTGAGTTAAGCCCGGAAAACTGTTGGAAAACTGTTTTTTGGAAATTGGACATGTGGGTATTCAAATTAATCGGGAAAGCGAGCTTAAATATATGTACTTAAATTTTACAGAAAATGTGTACGGGAAATGTCCATGAATTTTTCATTTAAAATATAATAGACACCCTGTGTCGGTCATCGGTGAACGCTGAACTCTGATTGGTCTTGATTGCAATTCTCTCTTTTACCAACTGATGTTTCGTCGGTATCGGATACGGGTCGAGACAGAACTGATGAAGGATGGACTATTATTTGTTAAATGATTTAATGCTGTGATACGAGAATTTATCTTAAGAAAACATTCGTTGTCGCTTCGGGTATTGCGCAGTATATTAAGCTAAGTACTGCACGACTAATCAACACGGCAGAGGGAATTTGGTGGCAAAACTGCGATGTCAGTATTATTTTACAGCAGTTATTCATCTGTCGTCTGTCCACGTGAGGACGCAACTGTTTCTGATGTAGAAAATGGATTTGTAGTTGTTTGCAACTACAAAAAACGTAATTTTATTTTGAAAATATGGTGTACTTGACATTTAATCACTTAAAATGTAAGAGACGACTCTTAAATGAAGCGCCATCATTGCTGTTACAAAAATAGAATAATTTATTCTAACAATATTCTAACAATGGGTATAAATCATCTTGAGCAGTGTTACCACTGTAGAACATAAAATAGTGACAGTATTTCATAAGTAAGGTATAAGAAAATACATTACATTACTCTCCCCTAAAAGAAATACTATTTTACAAAAGTAATGATAATCTTGCACAGCAAATTAACAGTTAACTTTTTAAAATTAAAAAAATGAACAAACAAAACGTGTGACATAACCGAACTTAAACATCAAAGACTTTTCGAGGTACTCTGTTCCTCAAAGGATATCTCCTTTCTTGACTGATAGGCCTAACTGGTGTACTTACATTGCTTTCAATATTACCCTTATCATTTTGAATAGGCCTACTCGACTCACATTGAGGGGACAAACACGGTTCAGAGCTAATGTCCACGCAGGGACTGATTGATTTTTTCACGTTTGCTTTAGGTGAGGATTTCAGTACATCAGGACTAAAAGGTAAACTTCGCCTTGGCGGGTTAAACAAAGAAACATCTTGTTTAGGCGATTTTTGAACAATAGGACTATTTACATGTGAGCTAGTATCTACATCAGGCCTAGTCAACCTAGTAACAGGCAATGATGAAACAATTGGCTTTACATTTTCTTTTACTGGCAAGATCTGATCACAATGTCTCTTCCACAAAATATCAGAAATACAAAGTCTGACAAGATATGATACAGGACTGAGTTGTTTTACAATGTTAGCCTTAGCCCAATTAGAAGCTTGAGAAGTGTGGTAGTCCTTAACCAAAACTAACTGGTTTTCAGAAAAACTTATATTTCTACTACCTGAGAAATTATCAGATTGCCTGGCCAAAGAAGAATTTACTTTAGAAAATTGATCAGGTCTCAGCAAATCAAACCTAGATCTTAGTTTGTGTCCAAACATCAATTCAGATGGAGATTTACAAGTTACACAGTGACAAGCATTTCTGTAATCAAATAAGAATCTTACAATAGATAGGTTTACATCCTTTCCCTGCTTAAGTGCAATGTGGATACTCTTTTTAACGGTTTGTACAGCTCTCTCGGCAGCTCCATTTGAAGCTGGGTGGTAAGGAGCAGTTAAGTTATGTTTGATACCATTTTGCTGGACAAAAGTTGCAAACTCAGAGGAAGTCCAAGTTGGACCATTGTCAGTTACAACCGAATAAGGTAAACCAAACCGAGCAAAAATTTGACGTAACTGACCTATGACTAATGAGGCAGTTATCGAGCGCATTGGGACAATTTCAATGAATTTTGAATAAGCATCAATCAACAACAAATACATCTGATTACCTATAGGCCCAAAGAAATCCATGTGTACACGTTCCCAAGGACCGTGTGGCACATTCCAACTACACAAAACATGTTTAGGAGGACTTTTTCTCTCATTTTGACAAAACTCGCAAGAGTTTGCAACTTCCTCGATATCAGCATCGACATTTGGCCACCAAAAAGTGGTCCTTGCAATTGACTTCATTTTAACTACACCAAGGTGTGTGCTATGTAACTCACAAAGTAGGTTTTGCTGCAAACTACGAGGTACAACTATTCTATAGCCCCATAATATGCAATTATCTTCAACAGACAACTCATTTCGCTTTAAAAAATAAGGCCTTAGCTCATCAGTTACATTCATTTGACCTGGCCAACCATGTAATGTATAATCTAAAACTTTGGATAAAACTTCATCTTTAACAACTTCATTCCTTACTGTCTTAGCTGAAATAGGGAAACAAGTTGTTTGAATAAACTTGAGATAATCATAGTCGTCTACATCATCATTAGAACAAACTTTAAGAGGCAATCTAGATAGGCTATCGGCATTTCCATGTTTTGAGGATTTCACAAATTCAATATTAAAATCAAAACCACTTAAAAATAAGGCCCATCTCTGTAAACGGTTGGCAGCCATTTGAGGGATACCTTTTTTCTTACCAAATATGGCTAACAAAGGTTGATGATCTGTTAAAAGAGTGAAACGACGAGCATACAAATATTGGTAAAACTTTTTGACATCAAAAATTATTGACAATGCTTCCTTCTCTATTTGAGAATAATTACATTCACTTTGAGAGAGAACTCGAGAAGCATATGCAATAGGTCGCTCAAGACCGTCTGGAAAGACGCATGAAAGGACACAACCTAACCCATAGCTACTCGCATCACACGCTAATCTTATTGGCATATTAGGATCATAGTGTGCTAAGCAAGGCGCTTCAGTCAACAAACGCTTTACTTGGGCAAATGCGTCATTGCACTCTTTTGTCCATTCTCATTTAGTCTCCTTAGACAACAATCGGTACATAGGCAACAAAACATCAGATAAGTTTTTGAGGAAACGTCCATAGAAATTTACAAGTCCTAAAAAACCCTTCAACTCTGTTACATTTGTAGATACAGGTGCTTTTAAAACTGCGTCCACTTTACTTTGATCGGTATGCAAACCGTTTCTGTCAATATGGTAGCCTAAATAACTAATATTTTCCTTGAAAAATTCACATTTTTCCTTCTTAACTGTAAAACCTGAGTCATTCAGCCTCTCTAAGACTAATCTAACATTTTTCAAATGATCTTCCTTGTTCCTACCTCCTATAAGGACATCATCTTGAAACACAGCTACAGGTAAATTACCTAAGTTTAGAAGTGTTAGTTCAATTATTTTCTGAAAAATGTATGGCCCACTTGTGATTCCATAAGGGATACGACTATAGCAATATAACCCCTTAGTAGTCAAAATTGTGGTCAATTTTTTTGACTCGTGATCCAGTAACAATTGGTGATATGCATGTTTTAAATCAAGTTTACTAAAATACTGACTACCTGAAAGCTTAGCTAGTAAAGATTCAATCTTTGGCAAAGGGTAACGTTCAACTTGCAAATTTGGATTCAATGTGACTGAAAAATCACCGCATATCCTAACAGAACCATCTTTCTTAGGTACAGTAACTATGGGTGTACCCCAATCACTTATATCAATAGGTTCAAGGATACCTTGGCTAACTAAATTTTCAATCTCCTTATCAACTTTATCCTGCAAGGCAAATGGTACAGGCCTAGGTTTGCAATAAACAGGAATAGTACCAAGCTTTACTCTGAGACATATTTTTCTTTTAATAAAAGTACCTAACTTTTCAGAGAAAACATTTGGAAAGTCATTACATAACTGATCTACCTCAGAACCATACATTTGGTTGAAACTTAATGCTACATTTAATTCTTTCATCCAGTTTCGCCCTAATAGTGGCAAACCACCATTTGAAAAAACATACAAATCAAGCAATTTACTTGAACCATCATTATTGTAGCTAGCGTTTACCTTAATATACCCAATAGGGTTTAAAGCAGAACCATCGTATGACTTAAGTGACAATTCATTGTTATATAGCCTAAAATTAACAAAAGACTGGTTGTATACTTTTTCAGAGATAGCACTAATTGGTGAACTTGTGTCTATTTCCATATTAACAACTTTACCTTCAATGTTGATCTTAACGAAAGGTGCTTCATTTCTTACTAGAACAGAAGTAGGCTTGTTCTTACTTGAAAATTCATTCATATTAACATCATTGGCAACATTAAAAATACCATCATCATGACTTACAGTGTTTTCAAAAGATAAAACATTTTCAAAATCTGTTTCTAAATCAACATTTTCCCTACCAACATTAGGCTGAGGTTCATCTTCATCTAAGCCTATTTTATCATGGCGAGCATTTTGCTTACCCTTATGATTATGCTTCTGATAAGTTTTCTTAGGACAAACTGCAATAAGATGACCTTTAACCTTACATAATTTGCAAGAATAATTTAAAAATCTACATTTAGACCTTGTATGGTTAGTACGGCCACAACAGGTGCATAGCATACCATTACCGTTATTAAAAGATTTTACATTAGGCTTAGACCTAGCACTTTGATTTGCAATGAAACTCTGGTTACCGCTGACACTCCGGTTACCCATATTAGGCTGCGCTGATTTCCTTCCCATCTGGTTCCTTTGGTAGTTCATCGAAGTAGCTGAAGCTGGAACGTGAACGACCGCCACATCATGCTCCGCAGATTCCCAGGCCAGAGAAATCTCCACCGCTGACTTGAAAGTAAGCTTGGCCTCAGTGAAGAGACGCTTTTCCAGGCTATCGCTTAACAAACCTGACACAAATTGATCCCTCAGAGAAATGTCTCTATTTTCAAAGTCACAATCCTGAGCGGCTCTTTTCAGGCAGAGAACAAAATCAGAAATACTTTGTCCACTACTTTGAGTTATTTTATGAAACTTATATCTTTCAGAAAGAACAGAAGGCTTAGGCTCCAAATGAATCTTCATTAACTTAACTAAATCATCGTAGGACTTCTGTGCAGGCTTATCGGGCTGGCAAATATCCCGAAGGACATCATAGGACTTCTGACCAATGAACATTAGTAAAAAACTGTGTTTTTTATCATCAGGAACAGTATTGATTAAAAAGAATTGGTCCATCCGTTCCACATAACTGTCCCAAGAAGTCTGCCCCTCTTGAAAAGGCTCCAAGCTCCCAAACCATGACATGGATGTACTCGTCATTGTAATAGGCGAAGAGACAAGTCCGGTACTTACAGTAGTCGTAGTTATTACATCAGCAGTCGCCGCCGTGGTCCTCATTTCCTAGCATAGCGTGGTTAATCCGCTTCGTCGCCATATAATATGGTGTACTTGACATTTAATCACTTAAAATGTAAGAGACGAGTCTTAAATGAAGCGCCATCATTGCTGTTACAAGAATAGAATAATTTATTAATTCTAACAATATTCTAACAATGGGTATAAATCATCTTGAGCAGTGTTACCACTGGAGAACATAAAATAGTGACAGTATTTCATAAGTAAGGTATAAGAAAATACATTACAGAAAATGGGTACATTTTCACCTACTTTTGATTTTATGCCAGTCATTTAAATATTCGATTCGCTCATATCGAACTTCTTTTAAATCTCGAATCGAATATCACGATATTCGATTTGAAAAATTTCGAAGTTCGAATATTCGCACACCCCTACTTTTTTGTTATTGAATATTGACTTCATACTTAAAATATAGTTTGAATAAATTTGACACAAATTGTTTGATTTTTTCCCTAAGGGTAGATCAAATCATAGACCACAAAGTCAAACCACCCTAGACTCAATTTGCTTAGTTGAAAATTATGAAATAGTTGATGAAGCAACATTCTTGATTATTGTTTTGTCTTAATCATTGTTAAAAACAATTATTCTAATTATTTTTGTTTGTAATAAAGAGGCCAACAGTTATAAATTGAGGAATAAGCAGTTTGTTGCCAGAGCCTCATCTTTAACGTAACATATGCATATTATAAATGGAAGCAATTTTTAATGTGTTAATTCATCAAAATCTGATCATTATTATTTTTTAGCAACTGAAGAGGAAACTTGAAGATGTTGCAAGAAAATTGGAAGTGCTTTATGATGCTTTAAGGGAAAACAAGGTAAGAGTGTTTTACAATTATTAAGTACTAATTTGAGCCAAGTCTCATTGCTGACTGACCGATCACTCATTTCATTCTTACCTCTACAGCATTTTAAAATGCCGGTGCCCATGGAAAATGCCGCCGATTGCGCTGTTTTGTGTCCTCAAAAAATCACTCTTTGTTAAATTTATGCCTAGTGGAGGAAAAAAGTATTCCGAGTTTGTTGTTAGGCCCAATGATAACTTGATGTGCCATACAAAACATGTGACGTGAAAAAGTCTCATCGCAGATAAGGGTTGCTGATCCATCTCGACACGTTGCCTGCCCCCATGCAGCAGCAGCAGCAGCTTCACAGAACTTTGACGCCTAAAGTGGAAAATTTCAGACAAATCCTGTATAATCCTTATTACATGATCCTAAGTCAGATGAGCTATGCCTTCTTTTTCTCAAGGTGCAGGGGATTTTTAGGCAGAAAATGTTTGCAAATGGTAGGGAACTGAAAGAAACAACGTTATCAGGTCAAATCCACTTGGCAGGATTTTCAGTAGATGCTGCCAATTTATAATGCTATTAGAATGAAACATGTGATCAATCGGCAACGAGACTTGGATGAAATTGAGACTGTGAGCGGACCTTTAATTTGCACACTCGGTCGTTGAGGTGGGCCAACAGGAATAGATGTAGTGACAAAACATTCTTTACTTTCTAGATGACCCTCCTATAATAACCCTTCCTATTACACCAATATCCAATGATGACATGGCCTAACAGATGAACCTTTAACTCGGCTGCATTAAATGTGATGTATTATTACCAGTAATAAAAGTGATTATTACTAGTATACGGAAAGTGAAAAGGGACCTCAAGTCTGAATTTTCCGGTTTTGAGTTATTAACATCCTGAAATTCAGCATTAAATTGCAAACAATTTGACATATAATTTATAGTGCTATAAATTATTGGCATTCTAATTTTAGTAAAAACAGGTATTTAAGGAAATCAAGGCCTAAAACTTCAAACGTTCGCAGAATATTTATTATTAATATTTAAGTTATAAATTTGGTATGAAAAAAATGCTGAAAACTATATCTTTATATCTAAAATGAAACAGACGAGATACACTTGAGATACACTTACAATTTCATTGTTTAAAAAAATTATAAAGTGAGAAGTCCGAAAAGGAACCTCAAGTCGGAAGGCAGATTACCGAGGGATAAAAGATAAATAGACTGTCAAGACGGTGATTTTTGGACTTAAACAATATTCTTTTACAACGAAAAACTTGAAGGAGTTCACTTATCCGCCGATAAATGTCAGGGGAGACCAGTTTTGTGATGCCCCTGACGACTCTGTCAGTACGGGCCTGCACATTTGGGAAATGGGACCTAAAATCGCTCGCCATGTTATTTCCCATTTATGCAACTTGAGGTCTCTTTTCATATGCATGACATAGGCTGCTAAATCGATTATTTTTTAATATTTCTCGGATTCTTATCGCTAAAATAAATAGACAATAGACGAATTTAAACGACTGTTAAATATAGACTGTTAAATAAACGAATGAATGTGTATAGGAATCCAATCGTAGCCTAAATATCGATATTTTTGACCTGATTCAACAAAAATGCCCTTGTGTAAAATTTACGCCAGCGACTTGAGGTCTCTTTTCACTTTTCACATCACAAATTGCTCGATTGTCACAGATGTCGACCACGACGGTCGGCAGCCTGCACCAGCTGGTGCAGATGGTGCAGAACGGAGACTACACGGGGGCGCTGCATCTGCACACGCAGCTTGTCTCGGGCCCTGACTTCTCGCAGATCTCGGCCTTCATGCCCGGCCTCAAGGTGCTCATCCAGTCGGCTCTGCAGCTCGGAGTCTATCTACAATAGTATTATCGTATCGTCTCTTGTCTTTATCACTGTATTGTATAGCATATCAAATTAATATTTGTAAATTATTAATAAAGATATTTTATTGGTTATGTTTATTCGTTTTTCTCCGAGAAAAAGTGTTAGGTTGTAAATTGTTAATTCTTTTCTTTTCTTTTTTCTTTTTCTTTATTGACACAAAACATTACATCATTTGCTATAAGCAGTAACTGGTGTCTCGTCAATATATAGATAAAATGAATTTTAAGGCTAAAAAAAAATTACAGAGAATGCATTAAAATTGATAAATAAAAAAAAATCATCCTCCTAGGTGTGTGTCATTTAGAAACTCAGACACTGAATAATAGGTCTTCAGGAGAAGGAGGTCCTTTATCTCTCTCTTAAAAGAATTCATGTTTTTTTGTTTGAAATTGTCAGGCAAATGATTATAGAGCTTCAGGCCAGTATACAGAGGGCTCTTTTCGAAGGCACTAGTGTTATGAATGGGATAGTTCAAAAGGAGTTTATTTCGAGTTCTGTATGTGTGCATTGATAAATAAGCACTGAATTGATTTTTATTTGAATGAACATAGTTTAGTATTTCAGATATAAACAAGCATGGAAGAGTTAAAATATTTAATGCTTTAAAAAGTGGTTTGCAGGAAGCTCGATAACTAGAGTTAGTAATTATTCTGATTTTTTTTTCTGATTTACAAAAACTTTCTTACTGTTTACTGAATTTCCCCAAGCTACAACGCCATACCTAAGAGTGGATTCGACATAAGAAAAATATACTGTCCTACGAATATCATATGAAGTGCATTGGGAAAGTATAAAAAGAGCGTATGTGAAAGAGCGTAATTTTTTTGAAACAAATTCTATATGAGAATTCCAACTTAATCTGTTGTCTATTGATAGACCCAAAAATTTCTGTTCTTGTTTGTCATTAATGTCTGCTGATAGTTTAAAAAATATGACATTGGTTTTTGAATTGTTTAGAATAAGGCCATTCTTTGAAAACCAACCCTGAAGCTCTCTGAGTGTGTCACCTACCTTAATTTCCAATTCTAATTGTGAATTTGCTTTGACAAGTGCAGTGGTGTCATCCGCAAAAAGAAAGAGTTGAGAATCTATTTTCGAGGGCATGTCATTAATATAAATCAAAAACAACAAGGGTCCCAAAATTGAGCCCTGGGGGACACCAATTTTTACCTCTGACCAATCTGAAAAGATCTTTGTACCATTATTTATGACATAGGATCTTTGTTTCCTGCCTGATAAGTAAGATTTAAACCAGTTAAGATTTTTCCCTCTAATGCCAATTTTATGTAGCTTTGAAATTAATAAATCATGATTACACAATCAAATGCCTTAGACAAATCACAGAACACACCCGCCGTAATTTTAGAGAGTAAGTTGGTTTAGTGTTGCAATGTGGCAAGATTGGGCCAGGTACCAAGAAATTCGGGCTAAGTTGGTTGTTGATTGCTCTTGGAAACAAAATACTAAAAAATAAAAATCACTTTATTGTTCAGCTTATTCTTACTGAGCTAGCAAAGCTAGTGGTAGAACATAAGGCAATGTCAACATCCTACAATAAGCAACAAATAACCTTACAACTAACCTCCAAGACACAAAACAGTTCCTACAAAATATACCGAAAGTAAAATTATATTAACAACATTATACCACCTTTCCAAATAACTGAGCTATATAAAGATATTATTAACTAGATACAAATTCCTCATAAATAAATTAAAAATTTTATGTATTAAAAATTATCTTAATCCTTTCTCATACTATCGATGTTGAATAGCTTAGCAAATGATGAGTATTACATTAGCATTATAGAGGATACAACTGGCTTACTCAGAACAGTTGAGTAGGCCGTCAGAACACAAAACACAGATGTATCATTAACAGCAATCTAAACAACAAATGTTAATAGCAATTGTAGTTGCTCACCTAAACAATACATTTTTACTTCATTTAAATTTTACTAACCCTTTTGCTCACATGTACCCCTATCAACTCTATAAGCACAGGCAGAATTCTATAGTCTAATATAGATTTTAACAAATATTATATCTATAAAAAAATTATACCTACCATGAGATGGAAAATTTGTTTTTAAATGACATTGGTTGAAAACATAGACAGCTTAAGTTTGACCACAGTTTCAGTTTGAAACAGCATGCATCGGGTTTCCTTTCCTTTCATATGCTTCCGTGGCACCATGCAGCACAGTGGTGAGGGTAGTGGGAGTGTGTTGGCTAGTTCTTGCAGCATGAAGTCAGTGAACCAGTGTAATGTACTATGGAACAATATCTATTTATCTGAGTAGTAGAATAATTTTATCTTGACCAGTTCAGAAAAACACATCCTACAAATGGCTCAAGTACGTCCTTGCCGGCAGGGCCGCCGAGAGGCCATGTCAGCCAAGTCTGAAACTTGGGGCCCGGGCCCTGAGGCGGCCCGGGACGGACAGAAATGTTTTTATTAATTTTATTTGAGATTTTCAGGTCTTGAACAACATATCCAAATCAACTTTAAAAATACACTGTGAAATTTTGAATCAGTGTATGTAACTGACTACTCTGGTGCAATGTTTTCACAATATTAAATATAAAATGTTTCCTAAAAAAACTCCAACTTCTTGTCGTGATATAACTACGCAAAGATAAATGCACATCAGTTTAATTAATTGGCAATTGGTCTTTTGAAAACAACTGTGGTTTACAATCACGGGCTTAGCGCTAAAATAACGAGAGGATAACGTATGAAATTACGAAATTGGCCACGCGTAGGCCTATTTACCGATCGCGGAAGAGTTGCGTAATTAGTGCAACTTGGTGAAATATACGAATGACCGAAAAGTACAATCGCGCATATTTACCAACAGCGGGTAAACGACAGGAGAAAAGCCAGAGACATGAATTATGGGCGAATAAATAGAGTTACCATTGTCTTCTGGTTACCGTTGAGTCACCGATCAAACGACAGGAGTAGCTTTGTAAAAGATTAATGGTCAACTCTTTTGTTCTGTATATGGCAATCTAAAAAAAAACCTACTTATAGGCCTAATCCAAAGTCCAAAAAATATGGAAAATTTTCCTCTTAGTTGGAACTTTTGAAGTTCTCTTGTATGTTTTTATGCCTCTGGACTTCCTAAAACGCAAGTTTACAGTTTTAATTTTAATAATTTTCTGGAGAAGGGGCCAGAAATGTGGCTCTGCTTCAGTGGCCCACAATGTTTGTATAGACTTGGGGCCCAGCTTGGCTCTCGGCGGCCCTGCTTGCCGGTTCGGGGTAAATCCAGACAAGCATAAGCATGTGTATGGTGCTGCGATCAGCGTGCATTGATCTATGTCGATGTCATAAGGCCTTGTGCTTCAAAATCCAAACAATTTATTCTTCTACTATTCTGCCATTGTAACAACAACTATTGAAGAGCATAAACCAACACTATTTGGTAACAACCACAGACTGAAATGTGGAGAGGCTAATATAAAAAATATAAAATTACTAGCAGCTTGTTTCACTACGTGACTGAATAAAGCAACATAATAAAATAGGCTTTAGTTGCATGTAGATTGTTTTAGTGATTTCACAGCTTTATTTTGATTAGGATTTTTGCGGACATTTGCCATCACTGATTAGTAAAAAACAAGTTTCACGACGTTTCGGGATCTGGAATCTGATCCCGTCTTCAGGTGGAAGAAAACCTAGAACATAACAAGATTAGTAACACATAGCCAGGAAAACCTGGACAAAATCACAGCTAAAACAGATAACTGTAAAAGCAGTCTCAGCTCAGCTCTGATTGGGTGTGGACGTGCTCTCTCCTGTCTGGTGATTCTTGATTCTTGTGATTCCTGTGTTTTTTTGTGTATTGTTTTCCTTTTCAGCTTATTGTTTTCGTGTCTGCTTTTACAGTTCTCTGTTTAAGCTGTGTTTTTGTCCAGGTTTTCCTGGCTATGTGTTACTAATCTTGTTATGTTCTAGGTTTTCTTCCACCTGAAGACGGGATCAGATTCCAGATCCCGAAACGTCATGAAACTTGTTTTTTACTAATCAGTGATGGCAAATGTCCGCAAAAATCCTAATCAAAATATAAAATCACCATTACCAACAATGAATTTCAAACAAAGAATTCACAGCTTTGTTAGTACAATCAGAATCCGTAATGAGTACCTCGAATCCCGATAACTTGAGTAATGAATCCGTAAGTTTTTTATACACAACACTGACACGTCAGTCTCTTGAATCTACTATATATTTGTCAAATACCACTCAGTGGAAATATCGTACAGCCCGAACTACTTGACCTAGAACCTTGAAACTTTGCATGGATGTTCCTCTTAGGGCGTAGGCATCCGCTAAGAACGGATTTTACAAAATTCGTAGTATAAAGGGGTTTTTGGCGAGGCCGAAGTTTTCAAATCTTCCCATTTAAAAGTATGTTGGACGATTTTTGTTTACATTTTTAATGTTCATAAAACAATCAGCTAGTAGTTTGCTTCGGAAATGTATACGTTGACTCGCTTCACTCACTGGGGGCTCCGCCCCCAGGCCCCCGTTTGTGTTCTCCCGCAGTTGAACAATACTCCGCCCCCAGACCTCCCATTATGAGTCCCAAAGACGGGGGTTTTGATTTTGAAAAGACACAAGACCAAATTAATTTAATTGAAATTTTCCTACCACCAGATATCTTAACATGGTAAAAACCACCAGTGTAATTGTAAACTCATTGCAAGTTCAGATTTAGAGAACTTTTTCATGGAGTTGAAAGGGAGTTAAGTTGGCGAGTAGCTTTTGCCTCTGATAACACCGGGCCAGGTGTGAGACTAAATTGTTATTTTAAAATAGTATTTCTTCTTCTTTTAAAGTAGTATTTTCTTCTTCTTCTTTTATTTTCTTCTTTTAAAGTAGTATTTTCTTCTTTTATTGGTGGGATTAGGGGTCGAAAGCGTTTAAAAATGACAAATAACTTAGGGTTATTCATGGGAGGTGACAATAACAAATCTCTTCTGAAAAATTGGGCCTCTCAATCAAATAATAATTTTTTTTAACGAGAGTAATTTTCAAGATATAAAGGTTCAACTTAAGACATGTATTTTAAAAATTAAAACGGGGTAAAATCGGCGAATGACCTCTAATAAACCTTAGGGGTAAAAACCCCTCGGGTGAGGAGGGTTTGGATATAAAAGCGCAAGGGAAAGTTATTAAAACTATGTACGAATTCTCGGCACAAGGTATGTTGGGGTTCGGGAGGATGTTTGGTGGTGGGGGTTGTTGGTTGTGGAAGGTTAATTATTTGAACGGGGAGAGGGTCCGGGGGCCAGGGGGTTAGGCAAAAGTATTTTTTTTAGAAATAACAAAGTCAAACATTTGATCAGACTCCGCTTAAACGTGGGCGGTGACACCAAGTAATCCCAAGTCAAAACTTGGGTCTCTCATTTAAAGAATATTTTAGAAAAAACCACGAGGAAAATTCAAATTTAATGAAAGTTAAACTTTAAGACTCTTTGAGGGGTTGTAACGAAATAAATTGGAGAATGACCATTGATAGTGGCCTAAATCTGAGCGGTAAAACTGACTCTCCCCATGTCAAAACTTTGAATCAAAATAAAAAATAAATTCATAAATAAAGAAAAACCAAAAAACAAAGTAGAAATTTACAAACAAATTTATTTCAGGGCACATTCTAGGGGTGAAGGAGGTGAGGTAGGGCAAAATATCCGAAAATAAGAACCATAATTGTAGAAAAACTAATTTAAATACAGTATTGATCTTTGTTTTAGCGAATTTCCCCTATAGGGAAGAAGCTATTACCGTAGGTCTCATGGTAAGACCTAAGCCCGAGACCGTGATAACTTTTCGTTTTGGGGCCACCAGAAGCAAAAAACACCATTCGTTCGAATTTATATGTATATATCTATCTATCTATCTATATATATATACTGAATAGAAAATATTTATATCAAGGAATATGTCATGTAGAGATATGTTTGTTTTATGGCGGAATGTAGGATAAAATGTAGATACCACAGTAGGATGTAGGATACCACAGTAGATAGTGAAGGGTTTCTTTTCACCGTTATAACTCGAAAACGGCCGGACCGATTTTAACACCAAATGTGTCGATTTTAAGGTACTTCCTTGTAGATTTACCATTACGTCCCTGGATTGCCTAGTAGGGCATCAATGAAGTACAGTAAAGGGCTGAATGTTCGAAACAGTTATGGTGCTATCCGTGGGCAGTATTTCAAACTCGATTCACTTAGTTTTTAACTTTAAATATGGACGGGTAGGAATAATTTAAGATCAACCACTGATTGCAGCATCTATTTTTCCGTGAAAAGCCGGGACACCGTCGAATTAGATGAAAAAGGAATTTGCCAAATTATTGTAACTGGCATGATTGTAATTAAAAACATGAAGGACGGCCTCAGGAAATAACTATAGCTCCCGCTGTCTAAAAAGATGGTACCACATAATGAGCTTATGATTGAACGTATAAGGTACGAAACTAAACCAAATGTAACTTTTATATAGTACGAATAACCTAACAAAATCATCAAAACAACCATAAAACCATGATAAAAGGAATCAAATTATAAATCAGCTGTAACAACGTATCCGTTTGTGAAGCTAATATGCTTGATTGAATAAAATTGGAAATTTAAACAAAAGATCATCCATTACATTAACATGGGGCATTTTCAAAGCTTCAGCTCCACGAAAAACCTCTAAAAACCTCGAATTAAAAAAATCCGTTCTTGGTGAATGTCAACACTCTGTAAGGAACGTCCATGCAAATTTTCAAGGTTCTAGGTTAAGTAGTTTTGGCTGTACATAGGATAGGACAGTGGTATTTGACAAAAATACAATAGAAAAGATAGTATAAATATAACTTACAATCAGGGATTTGTATAATTTATAAATTTTTACATAAGTAGATCAAAGAATCATATCATTTCAGCACATTCTATTTGTGATTGAAAAACCACTGTCCTTCCTCTTTCCATCTTACCGGGATTTAGTCTCAGCCACAAAAGGCAGTATGCTCTTCACGTTTAAAACTGCGTAACTCCCGCTACCGAAATATAGATGGTGCAACTAAACTAATTAATGGTGGATTTTATCTAAACTAAATGTAACTTTTATATAGTACATAATTATGTCCTTGAAACAAATCAACAAAAATCAATGAAGCCATGATCAAAGAAATCAATTTATTATCATCTGTATCAACGTATACACTTCCGAAGCTAACTACCAGCTGATTGTTTTATGAACATTAAAAATGTAAACAAAAATCGTCCAACATACTTTTAAATGGGAAAATTTGAAAACTCCGGCCTCGCCAAAAACCTCTTTATACTACGAATTTTGTAAAATCCGTTCTTAGCGGATGTCTACGCCCTAAGAGGAACATCCATGCAAAGTTTCAAGGTTCTAGGTCAAGTTGTTTGGGCTGTACGATGTTTCCACTGAGTGGTATTTGACAAATATATAGTAGATATATATATATATGTGTGTCTGTAAGCACGATAGCAGCCGTAAATATGGTCTGATCTTAATGAAATTTGGTACAGACATGTAAAGTGGCAATCAATTGAACGAGTTTGTAAACCAGCCCGATCGGACCATCGGAAGGGGGGGGTAAAGGGGGATAAACCTTTCCAAATATGGGTTTTTTGAGTTTTTTACATAGAAAAATAAAATTAATCAAATTTTTGTTGTCACCATTGAATTCAGCTCAAAAAAACAAACAATTTAGTATCTTGAATCATTGCTCTATCTCCATTGGTTACCGAGATATTGAAAGTGATAAACACAGTACGTTGTCCCTATGTTAACCTTATGGGGAATAAGTAAAATTCTATATCTTGCTTATTTCTCAACAAATCTTAATAAAACTTGGTTTGTGGCTTCATCTAGATGAGGTCTAATGTATTTTAGTCTAAAACCCCCGAAATTCCCATTTTTGTGGCAGCAAACCTGCATAATCATTTCCCATGTTATCTTTATGGGAAATAAAAAAAATTCTATATCTTCCTTATTTTTTAACATTTCTTGATAAAACTTGGTATATGGCTTCTTCTAGTCAAGATCTACTAAATAATGAATTAAAACCAACCAGTTTTAACATACCTGTTTCAGCAAACCTGCATACTCATTCCCCATGTTATTCTTATGGAGATTACAAAAACATGTCAAATTATGTTGAATTGAATTCAACATTGAACTATGTTGAATTATGTTGAACTATGTTGAATTATGTTGAACATTGAATTATGTTCTTTTGCATTTGAAATTCGCTGAGTATGCAGGTCTGCTGCAACGGGTGTATTTTATTTTATTTTATTTATTTGTAAGTTTAAATAATACAAATATTTTGTTTCGACGGGTGTTCTAATATTAAAATTGTAAATATAAAAAATTGGAGAAATTTCAAGTTGACAAAAACGTGCTGCATTTTCACAATAACGTAAAATAGAACTATATCTAAGCGCGATAAAACTGAACCAGAGAACCACACTACCTGATGAGTCGTATCTGATTTGGGCACGTACTGCATTACCACCGGTATGAAGTGAAAACAGCGAGAACCTAAAAGTATAATCATTGTTTTAAATACAATTAGCGCATGAAAGAATCACACGATTGAAGTATTTTCAGGCTTAAAACATCAACTTTGCTTGTAAAGAATATTTATTTATAAAAGTTATTTATTATAATTTTTACCGATAAGAAACACATTAGCAGTTATGAAAGCTGCATTAAACAGCAACTTAAAAGAACATGTCAGGTGGGTTTAACGAGGCAAATTTCTCGATAATTTCGATTTCTCGGCAATAACGAAGCTAAAGATTTTTTAGCTTCAGATGCATTTTTATGTAAAGAACTAATTATATTATTGAAGCTAGTTTTTTTGGGAGACACAATTACGACACAATTTAGGAATTAACTGCACAAATCACGATTTGTATAACAATTTAATATTGGCTTATATGAGATAAAGATATTATCCTTCTGATATAAAGATATAAATATCCCTCTGATCTTGTACTCAAGCTACGCAGCTGCGGCGCCGAGAATGAATGTTTTTGTTGTGAAACGATTGAGAGTATGAAAGAGTATAAATATCTTGGTGTTGTTTTTGACCATCGATTTAAGTGGACTAGTCATGTCAATCAAATTAGTGTTAAATTGCGGAAATTTGTTTATATTTTTGCAAATCTGAGGAATATTCTACCTTTGAAACTCTTAAAAAATATTTATTACGCGCATATTCAGTCTATTTTGCAGGGGGCGGAGGGTATATAGTACGTCGGGTACATGGTCAGATATGGAGAAAAACTGCACTTTTTGATTGGAGTATGGCACTTTCTGTGATCATAGTTGATGCCAAAAGGAAATTTTTTAGTCGGTGAGCCACTTCGAAATCCGCGGCTAACACAAAAATGGCGGCCATTAAAGATGGCCGCCATGAGCCCCCGCATTATTCTAATATATCGGTTGTATCTCGGCTCCTAATTGACCGATATCAATATTCTTTTCATTTTTTTAAAACTAATTTAAGGAGGAAACTTTTTTGTTTTTAACTTTTGATTGTGAAACCAATAATTTCTCTAGAATTTAAAGAAAATAAAAAAAAATACTTTTTTAATGAGTCTAATTATTGTAATCATGGAGGGATACGGCTGTGACCTGTGAAGAAACCAATATCAGAGAGTTCTGCGTTGTTCTGTTTTGTACTATGTGCTTAACAACATACTAAAGACTAAGCAAAGTTTGACCACCGGAAGTGCCTCAATTTCAAGATGGCGTCCAAGATGAGGTCAAAAGCATAAAAGATTTAGGGAATTCATGCTATAATACAAGTGGCTTCTGCGCTGTAAAACAACTTCAAATAACTGACGGATGATTATAGCTTTAATTGGACTTGTTAATCGTTTTCTGACGCCATCTTGGATCCACCATATTGAATATCAACTTTATTATTTTAAATGTAAAGATGGTGTTGTGACACGTCATTACGAACTCGATTTTTGCTGATTACAATGCTGAAATCGGTTTTTGAAAATATGAATTCGTTAAAAAGAAAGGTTCAAATAAAAATTCATCAGTAGGGGGTATTGGTAGGTTCAACCCCAGCAGGGTGGTGGTGGTTGGTCTAAAAATAGAACCCCCCCCCTCCCCCTCCCCCCCCCCCCCCGATGGGACCACCCACGAAGCCTAGCAAGTTTTTTTTTTTTTTTTTTGAGGTTATGTAACCTTTTTTTTTTGAGCTTACGTAATCTTTACCTAACCTAACCTAACTTAACCTAACGTTCACTTTTTGGTGACGTCATAGAGGTCAATGACCTTTCACCCTTAGGCCCCCCCCTCCCCCCCCCCCGATGGGACCACCCACGAAGCCTAGCAAGTTTTTTTTTTTATTGAGGTTATGTAACCTTTTTTTTTTTTTTTTTGAGCTTACGTAATCTTTACCTAACCTAACCTAACTTAACCTAACGTTCACTTTTTGGTGACGTCATAGAGGTCAATGACCTTTCAACCTTAGGCCCCCCCCGGCTAAAAATAGATTTCTAAAAATAGCTAACCTAACCTAACCTAACTTAACATAACTTAACCTAACATTGCTTCAGGACAATATTCCGTGCCAATTCGATGAACTTTTCTTCTACAGGACAAAAATGATGGAACGACATGAAGCAATACAATCAATATACCAAGCATATCCCGCTGCTGACTTAAATGAAATAGAAAGAGCTTTTGATGAGATGTACAAAAAGGAAGAGTACAACACTGAATATGTAGAATTATGGATATCATTCGGCGCTGATCAGTTGTGCCTGCATGAAATCAATAAATACTGGTCAACGAAATAATACTTACCTTGAATCCTCTCCCTCCTTCATCAGCAAAATGGCCTTTTTTAAAGGGCACCATAAACTTTTAGATTAATTAGAAATAAGGCGGAATATGGCGCTCGCTTGCGGTCGCTCTGACAGCCTTCTGCCAAGAAAAACTTCAGGTTGATGGCTTGTTTCATCATAGTACTTAAGGGTAGGTGGCTTATCTAAATTAAAAAGTCCATGCCTAGCGAACACTACTTGCAACTATGGAAAACAACCGGCAGAGTGTTGATTGATTCTGAGAGAAGGGTTTTCCAAAAGGGAAACCAGTAAGTCAACAAATAACTGTTTGTAAGAGAGAAAGTGACTAAAGATAAACATCGACAAATAGCTTGAGATAGGATGAGATAATCAGAGGGATTGGTTAGACTTTCCTTGTGTTAGAAATAGCAATAACCTTCCACTAACGTCACGTGACTCCCCCCCCCTGCGCAACATTAAGGAGTGGAGACAAAAAGGTGGTGGTGAAACGTAAAAGATTGGCTGAAACACCTGAGAGATGTGGAAAGTTACAAAATCAGAAATGAGGTTAACAAGACAAAATTAAACTGAGGAGTGTATTTCCGAGCAATGGAATGTGGACAAGAATGTACTAGAAAGCTAGACTGATCGGGGAAAGTCCGGCGCCGCTCAGCTAACTGTGGAATGCGGTCAAGAAAGCTAGACTAATTGGGGAAAGTCTGGCTTAATGGTGAAAGTCTGACGCTGCATAGCTGCGCTGTGACCCCCCCCCATACCAGTCAGGTCATTGACAGGATTAGGACAATGACAGGATTATCGAAAGTAGACCTATTAGCAAAACTATAATCAGTGCTTTTTACTGGTGGAATTAGAAAGCTGGGGCTATTAGCAGGTATTAAGGGAACAATATCTTGTTGGTTCTGGTTATAGCTGGAAATCTAGAAACTTCTGGGCAATGACCGTTTGGTCACGTAGACCTGCTTTCACCGTATACTGACCTCACTGTTTCTAGCTCAGTTTAGTTTGGGAGTTTGCGACGGTCAGTCAGCAAGTGTGCATGTGTTCTGTGCTGTGTACTCTTTGTGTCACAACACCCAGTGCTACATCATCTTTATTTCTTCAATCACTGCGTAAGTTATTATGTTATATATTTTAATTTATTTTTCTTTTATTATAAATTTTTAATTCTAAACTTTCAATGTGGCTTTTAAATGTGTGAATGATGATATTAATTTTTGATTAACTATCGATTAGCTTAATTTTACTTTCATATGTTTCACAAAGTAATTTGACTCAAATTGAAGAAAATTTTGAATTTTTGAAGAAAATTGAAGAGTTTTAAAATAAAATAAGAATTTATTTTATTTTTATTTATTTATTTTTTTTATTTATTTATATTTTTTTTTTGAAAATCACTTTTAACTTAATTGAGTTTAAATGTTTCATAAATCACTTTTCAGTTTTAATGATAGTTGTCATAATGACTAAAAGAATTTATTAAAGGATTTAGTTGTAAAGTAGTAAATGACTTAGAGTTTATTGTTAGTTTGTTAAAAATGAATATTAAGAATTTAATATTTTTGAAAAATCATGCTTAACTTTAAATGTTAGTTTGAAATAGAAAAAATATAAGTAAATGTAGAAAAATCACTTTAACTTAATTGAATTAAAGTGATTTAGTTGTGAATAAATGAATAACTTAAGATGCTAGGTTATAGTTAAAGATTCTATAATGCAAATTTGATAAAAAGTAGTTTGTTAAACAAAGGTTAACAATATAAAGTAGTAATAGTGTTAAGTTTCAATTGTAAGGAAAGGTCATTGACCTCCATGGTTAGAATTAGTCCTGAACCCCCCCCCCTTCTGTAAAAATAGAATCAGGACTTGTAATTTATTTTCAGATTTGAAATGCTGCTCTTGTATTATATAGTTGCATGATAGTTTTAAGTTAAGTTTGTACAATCCGGCTGGCATATAACCGGGGAGCGGCTAGACACTGTATAGATTGGATATGTTTATATCAAAATTGTAGTTAAATAACTACTATACAGTGTTGGGCTCAGGTCAAGCTCGGGTTAGTTCAAGGATTTTACAAACTTGTGTGCATGATAGAAATTAATAAATAGCATAAGTTCTTATGAAAGTGTTCAGTCTGCATCGAGACAATGTAGAGAGAGTGTCACGTCGCATAGGTTTCTACGTACAGCGAGGTTTGTTTTGTGATTTCAGGATGGAGTTCCACTGCGATGTCTGCGGCAAGTCCTACAATAGCCGATATGCGCTTCTCCGTCATCAGGCGGAGCACAATGCTCCGAAGCTGGACTGTGTGCTTTGCGGCTACTCCACTACTCGTAGGGACTTGATGAAAAAGCACAAGTCGACAGTGGGACACCAAAAGCGATCTACAGGGGTGCAGCCGCCTCCACCAGAGCCTCGCTTCGCCTGTGGAGTGTGTAGCACCTCTTTTACACTGGAGAAGAACCTCCAGCAGCATATGCGGGAGCAGCATGACCCGGACGTCGAGAGGAACTTCCGCTGTCAGTATTGTGGACGGCAATTCTCTCGGCGTGGGAACCATGCGGCGCATGAGGAGTTTCACTGCCCCGTGAAGAGGGAAGCAGAGTGGGGTCCGTCAGTGTCTTTCTCAGCTTCCCGGCCAGGGGTGAAGCGTCCGCACCCGCAGCAGCTGGAGGAGTCGCCGCAGCCTGAAGAGGAGTCACCGCAGCTGGGACCGTCTTCAGAGCCTTCGCCGGGACCTTCTTCAGAGCCTTCGCCGGGACCTTCTTCAGTGCCTTCACCGGGACCTTCTTCTTCGGAGCCTCAGCCTGAAGAGGAGTCACCGCAGCCGGCACCGTCTTCAGAGCCTCAGCCTCGCGTGGTGAGTGTCGCCGACGACGTCGACGTTGATGACGACGACGGCCCGACCTTTGTGCGTGTGGAGGTCGGGTACGGCAATAGGCTCCAAACATTCGCGCTAAAGGAGCCTATGCCGGCACTCAGGACAATCCCCGAGGTGATGAGAGACTTAAGGTGCCATTTAGTTAGACTGTTAAGGAACGCGATCGAGGAACACCCTAATATTAAAGTGAACTTGTTCCTCGAGTGCGAGTTTGTTGATATTACCGGTGAGAATAAGTGTAAGCGGGCATTCAAGACCAAGAATGCTCCTCTCGAAAGCACGAGCGACTTTGAACAATTTGTTGAACTGTCCTTTGAAAAGCTCGTGCATGAGAAGGAGCAATGCGAAATGGTAGGCTCCGGTTGGACATACCTGCGCGTGACGAACTTGGAAGTGCGAATAAACAGTTATAGTCCACTGGGCGGTTGAGCGCGACACATTCCACTGCCCAAATCGCTCGCGGGTACGTGAAGTGTAGTGAATGTGTTGAACAAGGACGACAAGTGCTTCGCCTACGCTATGCTAAGCAAGTTTGTTGTGTCACACCCCGAGCGGCCGGAGTCTTACCCGCAGGCCTTGTTTGCCCGCTACAATTTTGAAGGACTCTAGTTCCCCGTTGCACCCAAAGACATTGCACGGTTTGAACGAAACAATCTTAATGTTAGTGTGAATGTCTATGCACTCAAGGTTATGTATATAGAAGCGCTAGGGTGTTCCCGGTACACTGTGTATCCGCTGACACGACGTGAGCGAAAACTGTATCTATGTAAGCGGTGTTTCGAACACTTCATTTTGATCGCGAAAACATGGAGCAGCATCGACGGTACTGCGGAGTGGAGGTGCCGCTTCGCATAGACCTCGCTGCGAAGAAGACCATCCAGTTCAGCCACCCGGAGTTCAGCAGGAAGGACCGCTTCACCATCTATGCGGACTTCGAGTGTGCTCTGCAGCCTGCATCGGAGGTGTCCAACGTCGAGCGTCTCGCATCCATGTCCCGTATATATGCGTGTTTTAAAAATAAATACCTCTAGTCATAGTCTAGTTTGTTATTCAATCAAATTGATTTGTAAATATGTATCTGTAAATATGTAATGTCAAATGTAAATATGTAATGTGAAATGTAAATATGTGTTAGTGTGGAAGAAGTTATGATTCTAATGTAAATACTAACCCGTCGTTTCGACGGGTGCAGATACCAACCCCGCCGTTTTGGCGGGGTTAAGCAGTTTGTACTGAAAGTCAGACCACTGTAAATATGTGTCATAATGAAATGTAAAAGCAGACCTGTGTAAATATTAGTCATATTGATTTGTATAAAGTCAGACCATTGTAATGTAAATACTAACCCCGTCGTTTTGGCGGGGTTAAGCAGTTTGTACTGAAAGTCAGACCATTGTAAATATTTGTCATAATGAAATGTAAAAGCAGACCTTATGTGTAAAAGCAGAAATGTGTAAATATTAGTCTTATTGATTTGTATAAAGTCAGACCATTGTAATTATTTATCATAATGAAATGTATTAAAAACCAATGTAAATATTAGACGTATTAAAATGTATAAAGTTAGTCCTTTTGTAAAATGGTTATAATTTGAAATGTGAAGTTTGTAATAATTGATTGTAAAAATTGATGAGTGTACATACTGATGAGTGTAAACACCAATGAATGTAAATAAATATACATTCTAAATATCCACAAATGGTTCTTACTTATTTACCCATGTTTATGTCTATAAGAAATACAATGTCCAGAGATTGATAAAGAGTAAATTTGATTAATTTATAACTTGACATGCAGTCATACTGTTTTTAAATGAGAAAGTATAAACTTTATAACAATGATTGCTTTTCTTTCTCCAGGATAGTACCATTTTGGTCTATCAATTCTGTTTAAAATATAAATGTAAACATCTACTTAAGTTAGGATAGGTTGATTATTTAAAGGAAGACTCATTTCAGTAATGGATTGTGATAAAAGTAACTAACTCTGGACTCTTAAGACTATAAAGAACAAGGTACAATGACAAGACAGTGGTTAATGATATACACATTTTTATTTTTCAAAAAACCTTATATCTAACAATAATGGTTATACAAAAATTAGATGTAGAATTCTGCGAAGAGCATCTGGACCAGCATATCGTTCTCAGCAGTGGAGTCACCGAAGAGTTGGACGAAATCATTCATCTTCATGTCGTAGTTGGTACGGCAGTACAGGTAGGTCAGATAGTAGTGACCGCAGACCGAAGTATCCAAGCCTTGCAGTCGGTACTTGTTGTAGGTGTAATGCAACATATGCTCATTGATGTTACGTCTCAGAAATTGTTGAAAATCACCATGATACGGAGGTCTGCCAAAACTATCAAAATATTCGACAGTATTAGTGTTGTTGTTGCTGTTATCTTGTCCTCCAGGTCTGTAGAATGCCACCCAATGTTCTCCACTATGTGTATGCGGTTGGGTGTTTACTACTAATGCAGATGACGGAGCAATATGTCTCGGTAGACGATCTGATGCAAACACTCCGACATGATGTACATTCGGTAATTGTAGTAAATATTTTCTTATAGTTGTGGTATTCATTCTTGTGAAACTGTAGTCAGATCCAAGCTGGTATACACTGATTTAGTCGTTGTAGTCTTTTTGCGGTTTTGCTCGTTGTTGCGGCGACGAGGACAGCAACAATAACACGTTCCACAATGTGACTCTTTAGCTGTTAGTAGTAGCCAGCCACGTAGCAGTGTGCAATTGACCAAAGCACAACGGTGTTGTACACTTTTATGCTGACCGCAACGTATCGTATTGGTGGACAATAGATTGCCAATGGTGGACAATAGATTGCCAATGGTGGACAATGATCCGCATCCAATATCACCCATGTCAACTACTAGCACTTTGTCATTGTTTGTTATAAGATGTTTCATGGTATATTGTTTCTTTTCCGATCCTTTTACGTACACAACTGATTGGTTATTGAGACATGTACGTAGTTTATCAATCAATACATGGTACGATATATCACCATGATTCCAGTCAATACCGTGACAGTGTTTGGTTAACCAGTAACTTTCTCGAAGTTTTTCTTCAGACAAAAAGTCACGATCAAACGGTGGACGAGCAATGTGGTGTATCAGTAGTGTTCCAGTACACACATCAATAACACTGACTTCTTTTACTATATAATAATTACTGTTGTCTTTGAAACATTGTAAATCCAACACCACAGACGACTGACACAATTGATGTTCTGCCGACATGTTTATTATAACACTGTCAGTGATGTACTGGCTGTAATGCACTAGTTGACTGTGCTTTATACATTTAGCCGGCATAGTCCACCGATACGTTACGATGTCGATCAATCTCAATGACATTGTCCAGTTCTGCATAGACAATAATGTTGACTGATTCGGTCAATGCTTCGCTGAATCCAATCTCGATGCGTAGATTTCCATTGCGTACCAGGTTCCAATGGCTGGACTCGTTAGCGCTCAAGTCAGGTGTTAAGTCAAACGCTAACAGACAATAACCTTTTTCGAAATCTTGTCTGCTGATATCATTACCGGTATTGTCAAAATGTATTCCGGTACCGCTGAACAGTGTGTGATACGATAGCGCATAGGCAACATCCGTATCATTACCAAACACTGGCTGTAATGCTTTCATCGGCACTTGTTCACCATCCAAGTACAGTGCGAAATAATTCATCTTGAAATGTTGGAAATTAAATGGATTTTTCTTGTAATCTCCGTTGAATGCTTGATTAGTAATCATGCCGACAATTACACGTTTTGGTAACTGACCCAAGTACACACTGTCCAATGTTTTGCTCAGTATGCCAGCGGGTAATGTGATTGATTTCACTTCAACACGTGTGATCGGATATTTGGCAGTACCACTCTCGAGTGTTTTACTATGTGCCAACAGTACGCTCGGATTGATTTTACAACGACGAACAAACAGATTTGTCTCTTTGATATGTACTTTATATGTTGTGTTATTGTCCGACATGATGGCAAATGCGTTCCTCGATCTGATCAAACGTAAACGCATCTCTACACCGTTTAACATGAACTTGTTCTGATTGCACAAGTCAATGTGTAGATGACCGATCATGTCTGCATAGTGACTCTTTTTAGTAAATTTTCGTCGTTGTACTAGTCCTTCATTTTCTTCTTTACATTTATCCATGTTATTAGAGTCATCTTTGTAGAATAACACACTTGTCATGTGTGACTTTTTAGCATCATGTCCGTAGTTTAAAAGGTTTTCCAAATACGCACGATAGGCGTAGGTATTGTTTTGCGGTGACACTAGTTTATTATTCAAGTGTAAATCCACTTGGCTAAATAGCGAATGTAACCAGTTATTAACCGGACCAAATTCCTTAATCGCATCAGCAGCTGTAAATTTTGTTCCATCTTCTTTGACAATAGTGGCTTGTACGTGTAATAATGTTTGTGATAAGTCCGTATATTCATCACCATGTCCGGGTATGACAAATTCAATAGGTGAGTCATCCGTCAATGACGATATGGGTTTATATTGCACCCATTTACCACTGTCAATGCTGGTCTGTGTCGGTGGTAGCGAGAATAAGTCAAATTCCGTCTTTGTACATTCGCATGATTTCTGGTGAATAAATGACATCTTTGTTGCTTAAGAAAATATATCAATCTCTCTACTTCTAGTAATCTTCTTTTTATGTTGCACTTGTCGCTTGAGTTTTCGTTTTGTATTTTTACGTTTCTTTACTGCTGCTGTCTTACACTTCCTTGCAGGAGACGTCCGTGCTCGAAGGAGTTTCGCCAAAGACTGAGGTGTTACTCGTGTGATGCGCCTCTTCTTATAGCTTCCACTGCTGTTGCTGTCGCTGCCGCCAATGCCAGTGCCGTGTCCGTATCCGCCGCCATGTAGAATGCGATCCAGTTTGTCGTCAGCTCGACGTTTAAGTCCACCAGTAAATTGTTTAAGACGATCATTCGCTGCATTTCGTGGGTTCATAGTACCATCAGCTATATCACTGAGAAACCCAACACCTGAACGTAATGCCTCCTTGCCCACAGCAGTTGCACCTGACTTAATTAATGGCATGACTGAACGAACAAGTCCACCAAGAAAACTTCCAATCCCATGTCCACGTTGATACGGTGCACCTCTATACACTGATACAATACCACTACTACCGCCAAGTTGTTGATCACGGTAGTATTTGAGGTAGGGATCGTTAAGATTCATTATACTGTTGTAACTGCTGGTACTCTGCGGAGGTGAAGTTTCATGTACGTAGTACCGAACTCGAATGGCAAGTGATGACCTTTGTCGTCCCTTAAATCAATTTCCACACTCTCGAACGAGCTCTTTATGACAGGCATGTAGTGCGGTGAAGTGAAATGCACAACCTTATGTGACCCGTATTTATAGTCAGTGGTGTCAATGTTGACTATTTTTAACAGTGGTGCTACAGTGTCACCCACTAATTGCGGTTCTACAAGGTCACAATAGACATAAATGTCTGCTGGAATGCCAGCTAATAAGTTTGGTGGTCTTGTAGCTTTCCTATGTCTTTTCACATCCACATTATTTACATCATATCCTAACTATAACGCTAAAGTGGGGCTAAGTTCAAGTTGTGTTAGTGTATCTGTCATTGTAATCAATTCAACCTTTTTTGTATCACTATCATACTCGAACTCAATACTGTTAAGTTTAAGTTTTGTATTCCCGTTAATTGCTGCTAGCAATTCATTAATATCTTTGTAATTGCCAGACTCCACTTTAGCTACAGTCAAATTTGTATTAGTAACTTCATTATCTTCAATTTCAGCAGTTGGTTTTGTGTAAATATATATGTTAGCATCATTACCAACTGTTAAAAACGAGCATGGATAGTGTGCTTCAACTAGTGCTATTTCCCAATCTGCTCCGTCACCACCAGGCAAATGTATTGTTGATGGAAAATGTGTCACATAATGAGTCACTGTATTGTTCGGATAGTAGTCCATCGAACTATTGCTAGGCAGTGTCAAATAAAACTGATTATGTCTAGACAGTGACATGATGGTTAGGTTAGGTTATTTGTTTCACTTCAGATGCAGGTATCCAAGAATTAAATTCGTCTCCGTAACCTACCCACTTGACGAGGTAACGCTTACTGCGACCTCTACCCTTAGTGTCAAGTATTTTATCAATTTGGTACAATCGATCCGGTCCTATTGTCACCTTTTGTAGCTCATGTTCATAGAAACGACCGACTAAGGGTTTACCATTCAAGTCCCTTATTATATACAATGGTAGTGGTTGTGATCCATATTCTCGATCAATAACAAAAAATTCTTTACTCCAATTGGTCTCGTAGCCTTTTGCAAATGTACCTTTCTCTTTAGCAATACGCACTGTATCACCCGGTTTGAACTTTGGTTTTTTTACGTTTTGGTAATGAGCTGTCTTTGTACATATGACTCCATACTTGGTACACTGTACTTTTGTTTGCTTTCACAACGTCCATCGGACATAAACCATTACCCAAACTTCGGTGTGCACTGTTATTGTAAGCATCAACCAATTCATCCAACACATCGATATAACGAAATGTGTTTTTATATGTTAAATATCGCCACATACGTGTTTTCAGTGTGCGATTGACTCGTTCGACAACAGCCGCTTTAACATCGGGGTTTTGTGTAGTGACATATTTCACATGATAATCTCTAAACACACGGTTCACTTTTGCACCTATAAACTCTGTTCCTTTGTCAGTTTGTAAACAACATGGTGGTACAGTGTAAGGACTGTTAAAAATTCGCTCGAATGCTGCTGCCACTTCTTCACCGCTCTTACGTTTTAATGGTTCCACATATAACCGCTTACTAAACACATCAATCACTGTTAGCAAGTAATTGTAGCCATCATTATATGAACTAAGTCCTCGCATATCATTCAGGTCGGCTTGCCATAATTCATTCGGTCCAAACACGACATATCTGTTACGTGGAAATCGTTTTTGAACAGGTTTGTGTAATGTATAGGTGTCTTGGGTGCGTAACCATTCGATAACTTGTCGTTTTGTTTTGTTCTTTTTCTTCTTACTTCGACGTAATGCTCTGACAAGTGGGCTAATACCACCAAACGAGCCTGGGTTTGCAGGATCATAATACACTTTCTCTTCCATCACTGTTCATGACTATAGTGTAAATGACTATCACATACCAAGTACACCTATACTTATACATTTTAATCTATAGTGAATGCATCCCACTGTAAAGGTTTTCCTCTTCGTGCTCCTACCCTTGACCTTAATCTATGGGCTATTGGCGTTGGGCTCGGTGTTGGCGGATAATATAACGAGTGGTGTGGTGTTGAAAGAGTACGCTGTCTTGATGGTGAAGGTGTAACCAAACCTTCTTCCAAATATGGTTCATGACCAATATACTGTCGAGCTTGTGCATTGCTTACGTACTCGGTCGGTACGTTCATATCATTTAATGCATCCAATACTTCATGCCAGCCTGTGGGTACATTTTCCAGTCTTCGCACTCGTACAATTGCATGTAACACATCAATAATGTTCGAACCAGGTATTCTAGTGTTATGAACAATAACCGTACCATCAGGGTCCCATGTGATTATCTGTTTGTTACGTTTTATAAATCTTAACAAGTTGCGTACATCCTTTTGATACGTGGCAGGAAATGTTTGTACAATATCATCCTCATTATCCTCTTCTTGTATAATTGGTAAAATGATAGGATTGCGTTTTTGTGAGCTAAAATATAAAAATCTCTGCAATACTTGTTGATACTGTTTCCACTTTTCACTATCATCCATCGATTTGTCTTGTAATATTCGATGCATTTCAACATCCAAACTATTAGTGTTAACCATGGATGAACGAGTAAGTTTTGATTGTGGGACAGTAGCTACAGGCATGGGCTCACTACGCATTCGCTCAATTAGCTCTTGTGGCACAATAAGCATTTTTTTCGAATATTCCAAGTTGGAACTATCCATTTTTCACTCTAACTAATTGCACTATTAAGAACTGTTTGTAATACAGTACTTAATAACAGTGGTAATAGAAATCCACCACCGTGTTGTACAAGATATTTACGTTTCTTGCCCCAATTCTCACCACGTTTCACTAGCCGTCTGAGCACCTTTTTATGTTTACGCAATTGTCGTTTTTGTTTGTCTGTTAACTGGATATTACCACGTAACAAGTTGTATGCGCACTCGCACACTGATCTGATACGACTAACGTCACAAGCCTTCAACAGTGCTTTACGTTCCTTCGGTGTAGCGTGTATCAATGCCGTTAACAGAGCAGCGTCTTTCTTCACACACTGTGACATTACGACTGAGTGACTGGTCTCTAGTGTACACCTTTTATTTATACTTTTTCGGTTGATAAACATATTGTTGTTTTTCATCAGGTAATATACCCGTACGTATACGCACCTCGTCTGGTGTGGACTGTTTTAAATCCAACAACAAATAACCATGCGGAGTACGTGTAGCATCAGCATACGCTTCTTCAATAAACCTTGTATTTTCCGGATACACTTGTCGGGCTAAATGTTTTATTTGAGCCCGGTCTCTTGGATTTTTAAAAAGCACTATATAATGAGCATTTAGTGAAATGTCTCTTTGCCCTCGTCCTTGGTGGAAAATGTTTTGTGTTATAAAAAATACACTCAAGTTCCTATGGTGAGAGCCCTTAGTAAACAAGTCCACTATTGTATTGGATCCTGAGGTGGCTGATGATTCACGCATCATATCATCAACAATTACCAAAGTGGGTGTACCATCAAAGTCCTCCATATTTGGTAACCCTTCCCTATATTGCACATTACCACTATCACTTACACCAGGATTTAAACCCGGAGAATGATGCCAGTAAATATTATTAAACTTTGTATCACACATAAAATCCAAATACTTAATAAATCTGGCTACGAAATATGATTTCCCCGAGCCAGAAGGTCCGGCCACTATGGCTGAAAATGGATGTTGCCACCTCAAGTCCATTTTGTCAACTGAACAAAACTACACACTTACTATCACTCTTATAAACTTAAAAAAAAAAAAAAATGGGTATAGGGAGTTGGTAAATAAACAAGACGGTTTATTCTGTAAATGTGGCTATACTTATTTACTTGTAAAACTATCAAAATTTATAATTATTTAAGAGTTTCTTCATGTTTCTTGCTTTACAAATTTGATTCTTCTTCTTTTAAACAAACTCCAAAGGAGTAAATTTACTGCCAGGTGCAGCCGTACGTCTCACCAAATGAAGGCGATCCCCGTAGCCTGCGTTGTACTGCTCGATCATGATGTCACTGAGGCCCTCGTTGAAGCGTCGTGGTAGGTACACCCGAAGATAGTAGTCCTCGCCGACTTGTCCTTCCAATGTAGCCATGATGGTCGGTCCGTACGGTGTGTTAACTCGTTCCAGTTGCGCAATCCGGTAGCCACACTCTTCACGGAGATCCGTAATTTTACTATACGGTGCACTCGCTTTGCAAGAATTTAAACACGTCTTCAAGTCCATCTTCATGTCCATCTTCACAGGCGCACACTGTTTAACATTCACGGGAATCATAGACATAATGAGTACGCAACACTTACGGTATCAAGTCAGAACAACAACACGACCACACGGTACGGTGACTGGACAGCGAATGATGTAGGGTGGGGGGTCACAGCGCAGCTAAGTAGTGTCAGACTTTCACCATTAAGCCGGAACTTCCCCAATTAGGCAGGATTTCTAGAACATTCTTAACCGCATTCCATTGTCAGGTGTGCAGCGCCAAACTTTCCCCAATTAGTCTAGCTTTCTTGACCGCATTCCACAGTTAGGTGAGCGGCGCCAGACTTTCCCCGATCAGTCAAGCTTTCTAGTACATTCTTGTCCGCATTCCATTGCTCGGAAATACACTCCCTTATTTTAATTTTGTCTTGTTAACCTCATTTCTGATTTTGTAACTTTCCACATCTCTCAGGTGTTTCAGCCGGTCTTTTACGTTTCACCACCGCCTTTTTGTCTCCACTCCTTGATGTTGCACAATCTTGAGTCGGTTTGCGCCATGCTGCTAATGGCATCTTACTTTGTATCAGTCCATTTAATTTAGGTACTCCGGTCTTAGCATCAACCCACTTATTTTGCAATTGTAATAATAATGGGTTTAAAGTGTTGAATAATTCGTCATTATCATTTAAATATATTCCACAATTGTAAGTGGGAGCACCTTTGTTATACAAATGCAACTTGAGCAATACTTTTCCACAATTATCCGGGTTCTGTACTGTATATTGATACTCATTGTCAGTCCACATTATTGTCGGAGAATCATTAGTAGACCTTACGCTCCATCCACTTGCAATGTTACTGCTAATTTCCTTGTTGCTGCTAGTTGAAGTGGTGTCCGTCTGCACACTTGCTTCATTAGTCTTCTTTTTTCTTGTAACACGTTTCTTCTTTTGCGGTGGTTGTTTTTCATCAGTCACTGTAGGCATTTGTAATAAATCCGGAAAATATATCGCATTATCATCACTAACTTGATTCATTTCTTCTATCTCTTTCATCAATAACCTAATTGATTCATCCACTTCACTGATTGTAGTCATGATGTTAAACACGACCGCTCACACTGACTGCACTCACCAAACTGACCTTACAAGCTGATGTCTCGATAGTCATATTCTAACACCACTGCACTCTCATGACTTAAACTTGAACTATAACTCATTGTATCTAAAAACACACATCTTGCATTACACAACACATATTTAAGCATTAACTGCTGACATAAACCTCTTCGCTTATAATTTCTATCTCTGATTTTACAAAAAGTCATATCAATTAATTTACTCGCTATTCCAAAACTTTCCCGCATATTGTCACTACAACACGACATTTTGGTCTAGCCTTCACAGTCAACTAATAGTTGTCCTAAATTCCTACACTCTTACACAACAGTGTAAGACCAACTTTCACATTCCATTAGTGAAAGTAGTGGTCGGACTGGTTTCAGCAGGGTGGTCGGGGGGGGGGTCACAGAGGTCAATGACCTTTCCTGATGCAGCTGAACAAGCAGCTGTTATATATCTTATTTCTAAGTCATTTTAAGGCTTAGGTGGCCTTTAAAAAGGCCGTTTTTCGCTGAGAGGGTGGAGGTGAAAAGATTTTACAGGGTAATAAACTTTTTATTTTTTTCGCCAATAAATTTCTATTTCATGAAGGTAGTACTGTTCTGCTCCCCATGGTTTCCATCGTTCCTCTTCTTCAATGTTATACTCTTCCTTTAAATGTTTCTTATTACATGCCTCTTCTATTTCCTTGAAGTTAGCACCAGGTTGAGACTGATACACAGACCAAGCAACTTCATATCGCTCCATGAGTTTCTGTCTAAAGTAAAACAGGTTGTCAAATATACACGGAACATTGTCTTGAAGTAAAAAGTGACCCTCAAGAAATTTAATCTCATCCGGTGTTAAGTTAAGCGGATTGATCCAATTCCTGTTGCTGATGTAGTTGTTCTGCTGATCCTGTTGCTGTTGCTCCTCTTCCACCTCCATCCTCTCAGCTTCAGCACAAACTCTCGCCAACTCTTCATCGTTGATCTCACAGTCCCAGTAGTCACAGTCCATACTTGTCAAATTCCCAACCTAAACTGAAGACGGTACGGTGAAAGCTAGGACAGCCCTGTGCCAACAATAGCCGAGTCATTAACTTTCCATATCGGTCCTGTCAATCAAGATTTAAATTCCAGGTCTCAGCAGGGTGGTAGTCTATGTCGTCCCGGGGGGGGGGTCTAAGGTTGAAAGGTCAATGACCTCTATGACGTCACCAAAAAGTGAAAGGTTATGTTTTTTTTTTAAACTTTTTTTTTTTTTAGGTTAGCTATTTTTAGAAATCTATTTTTAGACCGACCACTACCACCCTGCTGGGGTTGAACCTACCAATACCCCCTACTTTCATCCCTATACATTTCTTATGGATGTTTCATATTTTCAATATTGTCTTTGATTATTCTTCTTATATCTCTCATTATAATTAAGATATAGTTCGTTTTGGTCTTAGAATGCTGTAAAGAAAAAAATTCCTTCCTCTCGATACTATTGTTTCACCAACAATAAATAATAAGTAAACAAATAAATAAATGGCTACCCATGCACTTGAGAACAATTTTTAGCAGAGTTGTGGAAGCAACATTTTAATAATTGACTTAAAGGGTTAGCCATATATAATTTAATGATTTATCTGAATTGTGGGCCCTTCCAGAAACACTCATGGATAACTGATAGAATTCACACCTGGTGGAGAATAATAACAACAGCTTACTACGTACAAGTTTATTGAAGTCAATCCAGTTTACAATATTGGATGCAACCTAAAATTTATCCTGTTTACTAATTAAATTGCCTTTGCAGCTCAGTTATATTGTATGTGACTAGTGTAATTATTGATGCAGTTCAGAATTCATATTGATTGTACTGATGTGATAAATGAACTAATATTGTCGGAATTAAAAAACAGTGCTGCCATGGTCTTTTAAAATGAGTCTGCTATTGAATGTGACTAAATTGAACTTTGGCGATTTAATAGGTAGGTGGTACAGTTATTTAAAAGGTTATTATTGAGATTCCTGGGGCTTACGCTATATAATTTTATTGAGCTGGCCAGCTATTTAATGCAAAGGGGAAATACTCAATTGTTTATCCAGCTTAAAACTGAGATCAGTATCACAGGGCCGCGGCTGCTGTCATCAATTTAGCAAGCCTGTAGTTGGATTTAATATATTATTATTGAGCGTGCCCAGAGCAAGTTTAAGGAATCTATAATAATTGTTCACTGGCTAACCACCTCCATCTTTGTTCTAAATTATCTACTTATTATTCCCCCGACTCATTGATAAATGGCAGTGCACTGAAAATTTTAATATTTGAACCAAACCGGATTATTGTGACTATATTCTGTAATTAAATTGGTATTGAACTGCTATATAATATTTTTTTTTACTCTGAACTCTAAGGCTTTGACTCCATGCAATTACAACAGGAAATACTCAGTCATGTAAAATAACAGGTTGCTTGAATTAAAAAATGAGATAATATTAAAAATTGAACATTATTAAATTGGTATCTGAACTTGCTACTTAATAAATTACTGTGATTAACAACTTATTCTGAATACATTATTTTAAAATCTCAAGCACTGGGCATTTACTAAAATTAAATAACAAATAACAATAATAAATAAATAGAAAATTACTTACACATACACACATTTGGGGCCCCCACACTCACATTCATACTTAGCGGCCGGGAAAATCGCGAACCCGCGACCGTTGCAACACGTGGCCACGCCGACTTCCACCCTTTACAATAAATTATAAATCACAAACTCCGATTCACAAACTTTTCTTTCTGAAGCGCACTTTCGCGTTAAATTTGAAATTCGCTGAATTTGGCAACAGAAATTTATTTCGGGCGGACGACTGTGGCGAACTAATTTGCGTACGTTACGTGAGCGATGCTCAATGTCTCCCGACCGCTTCCTTCTGGCTTCACCGGTGAAAATGGGCAGAAAAGACCGTTGCAGTGACTCAGCACGAACTCGCCTGTCCGCAGTTCGTAGTTCGTTTTCTTGGCTTTTGATTGGTCCGCCAGTTTGTTTGAATTTAGCAAGTTGCGGTTGCAAAGATTTGAATTTAAATTTGAATTGGCGCATGTGTTATATTTGATATATTTTATCAAATATCAGCACATAACTCCCCCTGCCAAGAATTGCTTCGCGGACCAAAGGTGCCACCGCAAAACCCGTAATAGCCCATGCCTACGCCCACCTAGAAGCAATTCGTTAAGAATTACCATACAACTACATAACAATAAATAGACTATGACAACAATAACAAAAATAAACTATAAATAAATAACATTAATTTCTTTAATGATTTAATTAAGTTTCACACTTATACTTTGAGCGTCAGTTAGAACGTCCATTGTCTCTCGTATGTTTGACTGCTCATAATGATACAATGCCTACTATGCTTCTATAACTATGTATTCAACTTAACTGTGAATATTTGTAGTTTGGTTTTGCTGGCCCAGGCTCGGAGTCCAAAATTTTTTATTTTTATTTATTTTTTTATTATTTATTTTATTTTATTTTTTTATTTTTTTTACAGAGAAGTGTAGTTACAAAGGAGGGGCTATACTCTTGTGAATTATTACAAGTGAAAAATACACGAACTATGAACACATAAAGAGGGGTCAGCGCGCACACATTCCCACTACTAATATGACCTTTGGTCAACATAGGCTTTCCAGTGTCACAGTCCGATGAATTGATCGCAGTTCACACCTCAGGTCAGGGGCTGCCAGGAGTGCGGAGGTGTGGAGTGTGTGTTGTCAGGTGTCGTCAGTGCGCGGGGTGGGCGGTCGGGCGTTCCGTTCACCTTGGCTGCAGTCAGCGGCTGGAGAGGGGGGGGGGGGTGGGGTGCGGGAGGGCTGCTTGGATAAGACTTATCAAAAGTCGGAACCCGTTTACTGATAAATGAAGTTTATCTGGTCTCCCATTTGAATAGGCTAATTGATATAATTGGCAATTGAGTGTCGAGAAGGGGGGAAATTCCTTGTGAAATTTTATTATTGAAACGTTGGTCCTGGTTTGGAGTGACTGGATGAAGATGTTAATATTTTTTATTTCAGTTTGTTGTTTGTAGGATTTATTGAGTTCGGAAAGAGAGTTGATAATAGAACAGTTTTCCCAGATGTTGTTAGGAAATTGATTATGGACAGAAGATTGGATTTAATTATACTTGCTGGAAGTTGCTGTAAAACATCGTTTAGGCCTATGAGTATGAAGCATTTCGGATGAAGTGAATCTAGGTTTGACCGGATAGCCATTTTTAAGTCACTTGTTGTCCAACCACTCTCAGCAAGATGGGTGTTATAAAATAAAAACCAAATAAACCAAAAGTTTGGCTTTTATTCATTCAAAACACAAGTCATGTTTGTTTACAGAAAACAAAATATAAATAATACAAAACATATGACTAAATTAGCAGGTAATGATTTTAACATCACCACATTCTCCAACACTACTTTTAAAATATGTATAGCACACATAGTCTCCGAGGTATGCTGGAGGTTTAACATTTCTCCTGGGTCGAGAATATAAGGGTTCACCTTCAGCAGGGGATTCCAATATCTGATTTTTGTTTTGTATGTCTTGTCTGTCCCCGACTTCTGAACTTAAAGCATCAGTCTGCTCGCCCTCAAATTCACCTTGTTCTTCAAAAGGCAGATCACTTGGGAGACCCGCAGGTGCAAGATGTCTCAATGATACTTGAGACTCTGATCCATCTCTTCTCCTGATCAGAGCATAGTGTGGATTTGACTCTAGGAGATCGACTTGCTCTACAAGATCATCGTACTTACTGTTCCGAACATTTTTCCTCAACAAAACTGGACCAGGGGTAGTCAGCCATGATGGTAATGACTCTCCATTCACACTTCTTCGGCTATGTTTGAAAAACCTCTCATGGGGCGTGCTATTCGTCGCAGTACATAATAGAGACCTGACAGAATGAAGGGCTTCTCGTAAAACCTTTTCCCAATCAGTGACTGGCAGGTTATGAGTTTTTAAAGCCAGCAAGATAGTTCGCCAAATTGTACCGTTAAAACGTTCAATCTGGGAGTTCCCCCGGGGATTGTAAGGCGTTGTATGACTTGTAGCTGTTCCATAATTATGAAGGAAGTCTGTCAATTCCTTGGACATAAAAGAAGACCCTCGATCTGAGTGTATGTAGGCGGGAGCTCCAAACATCGAAAACAAATCCGAAAAACAGTCGATAACAGTCTCAGAACTAACATCCTTACAAGGGTAAGCAAATACAAAGCGAGAATACTCATCAACCATTGTTAAAAGATAACGATTTCTAGTCTTAGTTGGAAGAGGTCCTTTGAAGTCAACATTTATACGGTCAAAAGGAGCTGTAGCTTTTATCAATTTCCCCTGAACTTTATGGAATCTCGGCTTTATTTCAGCACAAGTTTGACAAGTCAAAGTCATTCTTTTCACATCGTCTAAAGTGTAGTTTAAGTTTTTGGTCCTGATCCAATGAAACATTCTGGTGATCCCTGGATGGCAGAGTGATTTGTGCAACTCAAAAAGTTTAGCGCTATCCCAGCGAATTGCACTGACTCGAGATAGTGTATCCGCCTTATCGTTTTCTTTCCCCGGTCGATATACAATTTCATATTGGTATGGTGCAAGCTCTAGTCGCCATCTCATAACTTTGTCGTTTTTTTATTTTACTTTTGTGTTTCCTGTCAAAGACAAATGAAAGAGCTTGTTGATCAGTGTACAGTTTAAATACTCTCCCAATAAGAAACGGTTTCCACTTTCTAAGGGCTTCAACAATTGCAGCAGCCTCTTTTTCAACAGCTGAATACAGTTTCTCACTTTTATTCAAAGTTCTGGAGAAAAAAGCAATGGGTCGGTTATTCTGGCTTAAAGTTGCTGCCAGGGCTATATCAGAAGCATCTGTCTCGACAACTAGTAGCTCTAAGCCATTCCTAGGAGTAATGAGAGAGTCTGCAATGTCAAGTTTCAAAGCTTCAAAATCCTTAACAGCTTCGGGTGACAAAGGGAAGGACTCTACCTGTGTCAGGTTACGGATTCTGTCTGAGAATCTATGAATCCATTTTGAATAGTGAGCGAAAAATCCAAGAACTCGTTTTAATGAAGGCTGGTCGTTGGGCACAGGAAGGGACAATAGTGATTTTAGTCGATCCGGATCAGGACGAATAGAATTGTGAGAAACCAAGTGTCCAAGCAAGTTAATTGAAGTCTGATTGAACTTGCTCTTTTCTTCATTTATTTTAAGGTCATACTTGGTCAAAGCTTCTAGGAATTTCTTCAGGTTTTCGTCATGATCCGCCTGATCCTTACCACAGACAGTCAAATCATCTAAGTAAGCATACACTCCTTTAAGCTTTTCTTTTTCAATGATTTGGTCCATGGTCTTTTGGAAACATGCGACACCATTAGTCACACCAAATGGAATTCTTTTAAATTGAAAGAGGCGACCAGCGGCTTCAAAAGCAGTGTATTTCTTTTCGTCGTCACAAATCGGAATCTGGTAGTATGCTTGTTTCAGATCAATGGCACTGAACACCTTGTTTGTAGCTACAGAGGATACGAGTTCGTCTATGTTTGGCAGTGGGTAGGCATCGAGAAGAGTAAACTTGTTAATAGTTTGGGAGTAGTCTACACACATGCGCTTCTTTCCTTTGTCATTTGTTACTACCAGAACCTGAGCTCTCCATGGTGATGAACTTGGTTCAATGATCTCCTCAGCCAGTAGTCTGTCGATTTCTTCTTTAATAAATTTCATGTCATCTTCCGAGTATCTTCGGGATTTTGTAGCAATTGGCTTACAATCCGGAGTTAAGTTACAGAATAGTTTAGGCGGGTCGACTTTGGCACAAGAGCACACTAATAAAGGAGATTTCTCACCTCCAAAACAAACTTGTACATTCGAATGAAGTCTCATAACATCATGTCCAATAAGTACATCGGCACATAGTTCCTCAAGAACTGTCAGCTTTAAGTTTTTGTAGTTGTGTCCCAGAAGACTTAAATTCACCTTAACGTATCCATGAACAACAGATTTCAGATTAGAAGCAGCTAGTGAAACTTGCCCAGTTTCTCTGTACATCTTCATTTTGTTTTGTTGAACGAAGTTTAAATTTATAAAGCTTGAGGTACTTCCTGTGTCTATTAAGCATTTTATCGACAAACCATTCACATTGGCTACAACTAAAGAGTCATGTAATAACGATGTATTAGCTGCAGTAGCTAACAGTGCTGCTGAAGTTCCAGAATGAATTTCATTTATTTTCAAGTTTTGTCTAATATTGCTTTTACACACTCTAGCATAATGTCCTATCTTATTACATTTTCCACATGTTGCTTCTCTAGCTGGACAACGGTCTCTTGAATGTCTGTCGTGCCCACAAAAATAACATTTCCCAGTTAATTTTTTGATAGCAGAAACTGTTTCTTCCTCTTTTGATTGTAAGTGAATGCCTTGGCTATTTTGCTTTGTAGAGTTGGAGATTGCAAAAGTTTGCATTGTTCCATCAGTTTGAGGATAACGTTCAACTTGAGCTTGAGCCATCTCAAGAGTCCTAGATTGCTTAACAGCTTCGGCTAAGTCTAGAGTTTTATTTTCAAATAATCTCTGTCTTATATAGGACGAAGTCAACCCATTTATGAAAGCGTCTCGTATATACTGATCCCTGTACTGTACGGCATTTACTGCATCAAACACACAATCTTGGCTTAAAAGTTTGAGTTCTGATACATACTGATCAATGCTTTCATGTTGTTGTTGTTTTCTTGACATTAACAAGAATCGTGAAAATACCTCATTTTTCTGTTTGATGTAAACTGAATTTAAAACTTCTAAGGCAGCTTCATAAGATTCTGAATCTTTTATAAATCTGAATACTTTGAAAGATAGTCGATTATTTAAAACCCTCAGGGGCGGTTTGGGAGCTCGGGCCCAGCTAGTACGCGCCTAGCTTTAGGCGCGCCTAACTTTAGTCCACGTAGCAAAAGTCGGGCTTGGGAGCTCGCGACCAAGTTGAAATGGTTCGGTATCATCTTTAGTCGGTACTAAGTGGCAGTGTGGCTAGATGGACAGGGAATCGCGAGGAATTTTGTTTTTGGGGCTCGCGGCGGCAACTGCGAAACACCTGATCGACGACGACAACAAAAGCGCCCTATTGTTGTGCGTGGTGAGGGGAGTTTACAGCTCTCATTATCAGTTTTCTGTGAAGTGTTGGGGTAGGTGGATGACACAGTTGTAGTTTTAAATTTGTAGTTTTAATTTTTTATTTTTATGGTTTTTTTCAGTTAAATAATTGTGCCTATTAAAAAGTGTTGTTACTTTTTCATTTGTTTTTCAAATTGTTAGTGCAACTTAATGAGCATGAAAATGAGTTACAAAAATAATTTTAATACACTTTTAAAACATTTCAACAAGAATGTTTTAAAACAATTTTAGCAAGACTAAAACAAATTTGAACTGTTTTAATACAAGTTATTTGACTTAAACTTTACAAGTTTTGATATCAGTTTTAACACTTTTAAAATTGTTTTGAAATAATTTTAATATGTGTTTTACAAAACTACATTAATACGAGTTTCAATATAAGTTTGAAACATTTTAAAAATTGTTCTGATATAAGTTATTTAACTATCGACATTGATACAAGATCGTAATGATTTTAAAATTGTTTTAATACAAGTTCCTAACAATTTTAAAATTATTTCAAAAACGTTTTTAACTCGTATTGATATGAAACCGTTGCCAAGTTTCGATGTATTAATAACAGTTCTAATACGAGCATGAACTTATTTGTAGCTAATTTTTTTGCTCATTGGGACTTGAGTAAGAGCGAGAGAACATGGCTGATAAAGAGAAGAAGCGAAAACAAAATTGAATGGTTTGTAATTTTGATGACGAGCTGGTTGTATCCGAGGTGGATATATCCTAACATAGTCCAAATAGTCGAGGTACTCCATGTTGATGTCACCGGCACAAACTCACGGGGTAGCGGATTTGTACCCCCCGGATTTGTACCCCCCACAAAAAATGCTACTTCATTTTGACGTCACAGGAGGCGGGGCCTAAATCGCTCGAGAAACAGCCCGCGACTGGAAATGTACCCCCCATTACATTATTAAATCATCAACACGTAATTGGTTTGAAATTAAATTATTTTCCTTAAGACTGACCACGGAATTGTACCCCCCGGATTTGTACCCCCCGGATTTGTACCCCCCGTGGCCAAATCTTAAAGTCCTACCCCGGATTTGTACCCCCCGGATTTGTACCCCCCGTGGCCAAATCCTCAAGACCTACTCCGGATTTGTACCCCGTGCTCAAATCCATTTTTTTACCGACCATGAACATATACCGGGTCAATATTCATTGATGTTGTTGACTTTTTAACCGACTTCCCCCACCAACAAAAGGAGGAGGTTCTCAATTCGTCTTGGGAGATGTTTTTTTTTTTTTTTTTTTAGGGATGTTCACCGATTTCTCTGCGATACTTTTACCAATCAACGTGATTCTACTACCAAAATAACCGGAATGGTTTCCCGTAGGTCCCATATATAACATTTTGTTTCATTGAAATATTTATTTAGGAGAAAAGTCCAAGAAACCTCAAATATTCAACATTTTCAAATACTTGTTGTTTACAAAAAAAACAAAGCTAAGGTGAACAGGGATAAGTCAGGTTTATTTTATTACAGCTGTTATAATTATAAAAGAAATTTATAATTATAGAGCAAATGATCAGCTGCTTCATGTCTATATAATGTCAAAACAGTTTGTCTCCTAGGTTATGAATTAATTATATGTAGATTCAAACACAGTCAATTCCATTATGATTATTATTACTTAAATAAAAAAGTGTAAACCAAAAAACATGAATGAAGAAGAGCAAGTCTAAATCTTAACGTTTTAGTGTGGCCTAGGAATACCTCAGAAATACATCGGAAACTTGGATCTTGTAAAAGAACTTAAGCCCATCATAGATTGCTTCTATAGCACACCAGTTAATTTTAAATGGCCATAAAAAATAATGTCATCGTCGTACAAAGAGGAATTTTTGTGACTTGTCATATGTGAGCGCTCTTGCAGTTTCCACTGAAAAAATCCCCAACAGGCTTTGCAAGTCATTGGTCATTGTGAGTTCGTGTTTCACAGGTTGAAACATGCGAAACATTATTTTTATATATCTTATTGGACAACTTATAGTGCTAACGTGCAAGCATCGTAATTCGAGACTAGATCGATCTTATGAGTGAGCCCCTGGACAGTTTTGCAAATGTACTTAAATTAACTCATTTTCCATTTTCCAGGTGCCAAGCACATGGTTATCTTGTAATCAAAACCTCTACAGTAAACTGTCCGAGAAAATCTGTCGCCAAATTCGAGGGTTCAATCAATTCAATAGAAGATTGTAATTGTGCACGTGAGATAATTCATAATATGACCGCCGCGTATCAGAATTTCAGAAATGTTCCAAGGCTGTGCTGAAGGGATAAGGTTTTTAATGTTTAGTTTATCTGCTTTAAAAATTGTTTTGAGTATTCTCCCAAAATTGCAATGTTGTGGTCGTGAGTTTGTAAAGCAAAAAAAGCGTAAATACATTAAATAGTAAACTTTGTCTGATATATCTGTTTGTGTCTTTAGGATAGAAACGCGCAAAAACTAATAAATAGATTGAGCTAAGCACAGAGGCAATACACAGTTCTTAAAATACAGTTAAAAAATGCCACTGGCGTAGAAAGACACAAAATAAAAAAAATACACCTGAAAATATTTTGCATTGAGCAGGATCAAGATCAGCTGTTTCGAGCTAACAAAAAATTGACTATACATTAATATCTCTTAAACTGCCAATGTTGAAGAACTGGAACATACTCGGTGTCAGACAATTTTACACCCTCAAAATCTTTAAATGTCTGGTGGCTTATCTATGTTATATAGAACAACTAACTGTTTAAATATTTTTTTTGCTCACAGTACAGTAGTGAAATGCTGTGAACATTTAAATATTGTTTTACAATGTAAATATGGATTTGAATGCACGTCAAATGTGAAAATTACGAACCTATTAAGCTGAGAATTTGCCAGTAATGTATTTGGCCCATATAGGACTGATCTGTAAAGCACATGTATAGGCTTTTAAAATCCCTTATAAAATGAGATGTTTACAAACATGTGGCCATATGCATAGCGCATAAGTAATAAATAGCTGGACACGTGGATACTATAACAAATTATAATGTGTACTATATACATTGTCATTTACCTGAGACTTCGCTGTACAAGAGACTGTTCTAACCTGTCCAAAAAATGAGTTCAGCAAATACAGTAGTACAGTCTAGAAATCTATTAAGTGATTGAGTCATCAGCGAAATGAACTGGAGTGGAGTATTAATGGTATCCTACAACTATTATTGAATAAATCGAAATCAAACATAGAAGACAAAAACGTCCACTAAAAAGTATGAAATAATTTATTTTTGGTAAAAAAAACAACCGACTTCAAACGCTCTAAAAAGTATGAAATAATTTTATTTTATAAGTCAAATTTCGTAATATCCAAGCTCACGTATTTCAAGTCGGCGCGGCTCTATATTGCATCTTAGTTATGTATCTTCTTGGCAGAATAGCTCAAAGTTTTAATAACATTTGAAGAATGTATTTGTTGTATGGCTTACCGGTACTTGAATGTAACATTAAAATAAAAATTGTGTGTTAATTTCATATAAATAAGAGAGGAGAGTTTTAAATTTAGACTAGAGAATTTACTTGTGGGTCTTGGGTCTACAATACTGTAAAAATTGTATTTTAAATCAAACTGTTCGAGTTGACGACTGAAATTTTATCCCGCAATTATTATAATTGAGATCAAACTGAGATATTTAATCACTACTCACAGTTGAGTGTTTCATATATTGATAGAGCCGCGCCGACTTGAAATACGTGAGCTTGGATATTACGAAATTTGACTTATAAAATAAAATTATTTCATACTTTTTAGAGCGTTTGAAGTCGGTTGTTTTTTTTACCAAAAATAAATTATTTAATTAGCTGTCGTAAATCAACTGCTGTTCGTAAAATTATTACCTAATATTATTCTACGAATATGTCTTATTCTACGAAAATCGTACGTTGCATGGGTGACGTATGGTTTTTATTCAAGTATTTTTGCAATGAATTAAACATTTACCGAAAGCCAAGTAAAAAACGTCGCTTTTTGGTTTCGTTTTTAGAATATTGTAAATACAATTAACATTTTTAACAGATGAATTGGAAAAGAAGTTCAACCTCAGGTGTTTAACGATCAATCTGGAATGTAATTGAACTCTACGTAGAAGGGTGGAAGTACATTACAGTTTTCTTGCCGTATGAGGGTTTCCCGGGAGGCAGGAGGTCAACAAACATTTTCAAATGCCCTCGGCATGCCTCGGCATTCCTAAGTGGACCTGATGGAATGTACCGCTCCTCCCTCTGTAAGTGCAATTTATGGGTTTTGGACGTTTTTACTGGAAACAGTATACTTCCTTTGATTGACACATGTTCTTCGTAATAGTTAATGACTTTCAACGCACATAACAGTTTTCGCGCCGTGTAGGGGTTTCCCGGGAGGCAGGTGTTCAACAAATATTTTCAAATGCCCTCAGAATTCCTAAGTGGACCTGATGGAATGTACCGTTCCTCCTTCTGTATGTGCAAGTAATGGGTTTTGGACGTTTTCAATGGAAAGAGTCTGCTTTATTTGATTGACACGTGTTCTTCGGATTAGTAAATAACTTAACCACAATTTGTTCCTGGGTACAATGGAGTTGGAAATCCTTTGCTTGCGGAAAAGTGTTTCATGCTTTTAAGTGATCTATAATAGTTCAAATTTAGACGCAAAGTTCTCATGAGACTTATGAGCTAATTTTCAGGAAGAAATAAGTCGGGAAATGTATTGATAGTTATGTTTCTGAATCAATAATAAAATTTAAGGATATTGCTTTCATTCTTTACTTAATAAGCCGTTAAGAGCCTGTTGTACTACCCGCCATATTAGGTTTAAGTCCCTTAAGAAAAATTTTATTTCTCTTGAACTATGCTTGGCTTTGAACTGAAATTACTCTTTTACCTGAAATTGTATGATTATTACTCTTGGTTATGGTTTTCTTATTAATATTTAATAGAGAACTGCGAAGAAAAAATTTTGAAATCTGTTCAATTAATAGATAAAATGTACATGTGACTCAAAAACGTGTTATCTACAGATTACTTAGCAGAGAAAATCTAATAACGTAATAAAATGTAGTAAAACGTAATAAAATTTTGAAGTTGTAAAGTTTAACATTGGCCTTACGAGTTGCCATGATGGCAACGAACTAAACAAGGAGAATTTAAACAAATAAAGTCATCATAACAGCTATTTGCAAATTACAGTCATCTAGGAAAAATTCAGCGTGAGAGATGAAAATTACTTGGAGTAATAACAATTGCATTTATTATTCATGAATATTTTCGAATTGTTTTTATTTATAGTAATTGGATTAAATTGTAAACATAAAATAATACCGAGCAAGGCTTAGTTCACCAGGTATTAATTAAATAGAAGCATTAGTGGATTTATTTTGTAAATATTTAATTTATTTGTAAATAATATGTGCTGTGACTGATACTTCTATATAAATAACTAGCTGATCAACACGGTGTTACCCGTTGAAAAACAGAAAAACTTCCTTGGATTTAATTTTAAGGTTGCCATGACAAAAAACATGAGCTTCCCTATACGTTAACATTTAAACTTTGATGTATCATAGGGCGTAGCCCTAAGGGAATTTTTTAAAATCCGTTCTTAGTGGGTGCTTATGCCCTGAGAGGAATGTTCGTGCAAGGTTTCAAGGTTCTAGGTCGAGTAGTTTGGGCTGTGTGATGATAGGTCAGTGGTATTTGACAAATATACTGTAGATTACAGAAATAAAGCTGATTTTGATTTTATGATATTCATATTGAATGCATTCGTTAATCATTTAAATCAGTAGTCAAGACGCCAACCTCCGGTATACATATTATTTTAGAATATGTTCTAACGGACAACACTGCATTGATCTCTGATCAGTTTTGATCAAATACTCCAAGTACAGAATACCCAAAAATAAATATGTTAACGTCCAAAACCCATCAATTGTACTTACAGAGGGAGGAACGGTACATTCCATCAGGTCCACTTAGGAATGCCGAGGCATGCCGAGGGCATTTGAAAATGTTCTTTGACCTCCTGCCTCCCGGGAAACCCTCATACGGCAAGAAAACTGTAATGTATATCCGCCCTTCTACGTAGAGTTCAATTACATTCCAGATTGATCGTTAAACACCTGAGGTTGAACTTCTTTTTCAATTCATCTGTTAAAAACTTTAGTTTTATTTACAATACTCTAAAAACGAAACCAAAAAGCGACGTTTTTTACTTGGCTTGCGTTAAATGTTTAATTAATTGCAAAAATACTTGAATAAAAGTCATACGTCACCCATGCAACGTAAGATTTTCGTAGAATAAGACATTTTCGTAGAATAATATTAGGTAATAATTTAACGGACAGCCGTTGACTTACGAGAACTAATTAAAAAAGTCAACAACATCAATGAATATTGACCCGGTATATTTCCATGGACGTCAAAATGGATTTGAGCACGGGGGGTACAAATCCGGGGGGTACAAATCCGGGGTCAGACTTAAGAATCTGACCACGGGGGGTACAAATCCGGGGGGTACAAATCCGGGGTCAGACTTAAGAATCTGACCATGGGGGGTACAAATCCGGGGGGTACAAATCCGGGGTAGGACTTTAAGATTTGGCTACGGGGGGTACAAATCCGGGGGGTACAAATCCGGGGGGTACAAATCCGGGGTTGGACTTAAGAAGCCATGTTTAATTGGATTTATATAAATTATGCAACTGTTCAGCCAACCGTGAAATGTCAGTTGATCAAAATACATAATAATTTATCCGTCCTAAAAGTTCGCGGCTGGATTTGTACCCCCCGTCCTGTGACGTCAAAATGACGTAGGCGTTTTTTGTGGGGGGTACAAATCCGGGGGGTACAATTCCGGCGACCCAAACTCACCCTACACTCCGCACAGTGACAACGCGCCTGGCTTTCAGAGTAGTATAAAACGGAACTCAACTGATAACGACTGCTCAGCGCTTCTGCGCAGTTTCGTTGGAATGCTTTTTGCCTCAATATCTTCTCTCTTTTGCGTAAGGGGGGAGCGGGTGTACTTTTCTAATAACGTCAGACTTTAAAGTAGAATTGAATCATAAGTTACAGGGTGTTTTTTTTCAAACGCAACCCAAAACTTTATTTTATCAATGACGGATAATTCCCCCCCCCCAAGATTCCCGGGTTTGTCCCCACTATATAATTTTCTTTGGGGATACATAGTTGTATAAAATAAGGATTAATAAAACATTACTGATTTCATATTTATATGTGCAATATTCAATCTTAAAAATGGGTTGCGTTTAAAAAAAAACATCCTGTAACTTATTATTTGCTTAGCTTTAACGATGTTAAAAGCCGCGATATTTTGTAACCCTGATAAGTATCGTAAAAAATGTTTACAATATGCTTTGTTGAATAGTAATTTATAATTGGAATGTTGTGAATTTTTTTGTGTGTATTTGCTATTTTTGTCGTAGCTAAATCATACACCATATTTAGTTACAAAATTGTATTAATTTATTTATCAACGGAAAATAAATTACTATACCCAAATTTTTATGGCCAATTTCTTTGATATTACCGTTGTTAAGTCAAAATCTTTACTAAAGCAAAGTAATCTACGCGATCTCTAGTATAATGTGAACATCAGGAACCAAAAATTATTTTTTTTAATATTACTTAAGGGTAATGGAATTGTTCGGAATTTCATGACGAATCCAAATATAACAATCGTTTGGTTAAAGTGAAATTAATAAACAAGATAATTAGATAAAACCGACATGATGTTTACTTAGACCTGCCCCTTAGCAGGTCTAACTTTTGAGCCTAAAATCGACAGTTATGATGACAAACAATATTTATTAGGCCCGAACTTGGACTCCCAAACCCAACTAGATTATCTCTTAGGCGTGAGCCCAAGTCTACTTGACTCCCAAACCCAAACAAGTTAGGCGCGAGATTATCCCTGCGCCAGTTAGGCTCGAGACCAACTAATACCGAGCTCCCAAACCGATTTTTTGGACGCCAGCCTAAATACTGGATATAACCGGTTCTTAGGCTCGGACTAGCGCTAATACCGAGCTCCCAAACCGCTAAGTTTGTCTTTTGTGTCCACAAATTCTGTCATTGATAGAAAATCATTAAAGGTTTGCAACCAATGCGTCCATTCTTCTGTGGCAGTAGGAGATTCCGGGTCAGTTTCAAATTTATCTGGTTTAAGGAACTTCTCCATGGTGAATGTAGCACTGATTAGTAATGAATGAATAAAATTGTTATAAAATAAAAACCAAATAAACCAAAAGTGTGGCTTTTATTCATTCAAAACACAAGTCATGTTTGTTTACAGAAAACAAAATATAAATAATACAAAACATATGACTAAATTAGCAGGTAATGATTTTAACATCACCACAATGGGCTGACATCTTTTTCTGCCGGGAACCACCTTTCACCACCCCTGCGCGCAGCAATCGTTTCAGTTGTGAGTCACCCAGCATTGACACCTCATTCACTACCGACACTATCAGGAAACACTTCACTATCAGTTCTCTGCTAGTTAAACATTTTTTTACATTTTTTACATTTAAAAAAAATATTTTTTACACATTTTTTTACATTTGTTTATATTTTTTATGTTTGCTGAGCCAAACTCTCGCGATTGTCTCGCGCATAATATGGTTTTAATTGACAAACATGTACTACCTTACTACAGCCTGGATCTGAGTCTAAAACTATTCTCACATTAACCGGACTTAGTACCTCAGTTATCGTGAATGGCCCGTGAAAAATTTCTGTCAGCTTGTGACTTATTTTCTTTGCTTTATTACTGGGAATAAACCTTCTATACAGGACCTTCTGACCTACGATATACGCCGACGGTTTGCGACCTTTATTATACCGTTCTCGGGTTCTCTGATGCGCCCGTTTCAACCGAGAAATGATTTCTTTCACTCTATCCTCGACCTGCTCGGGAGTTTGGTTTTCATCGAAATCGAGATTCCATTTCAATTTCAACGGATGATTTAACTCTCGGCCCAAAAATGCAAGAGCTGGACTGATCCCGGTGGAATCGTGTGAAGAAGAATTGAATCCCATCATGAGATACGGTAAATTTTGGTCCCAACGATTTTGCATTTGTGAGTGATATATTTTCAAAACATATTTCAAATTGCGGTTTACACGTTCGGACATGTTTGAATTCGGTCTCGCCACGGATGTTGTTACGTGTTTAATTCCCATACTGAAAAAATACGACCTAATACTTTCGGACGTGAAGGTACTCGCGTTATCACTCACAATCATTTCCGGGAAACCGTGTTGACTAAAAATGTGTTCTTTCAACGCCCTTAAAACATTTTCAGAGTTTCCTTTCTTTAACGGCAAGATCCAACTAAATTTTGAGAAAGTGTCAACGCACACGAGCGCGTAGCAACAACCCGATACGGATCGTGTCAAACTTCCAAATAAATCAATGTGAAGTCTTTCAAAACATCTTTCGGGAACCTTTGAATTTAGCAACCCAATTTGTTGATTTTGCGCCGGTTTGGATTTTTGACAACTTTCACACGACCTTACAAAATGCTTTATGTCATCAAACATTTTTGGCCAACTGAATTCCTTTGCAATTTTCCCGATCGTTTTCTTAATACCTCGATGCGCGAAAATTGGAGTGTTGTGGAAATACTCCATTAGCATTTGAGTCAAATTTCGCGGCACGCACACTTTGAAGGAACAACGTGGGTTTTTTCGATAATGCAAAATCCCTCTTTTCAAGCTGTAATTTTGAACATTTTCGCCGCTCTCTAATCGGTCTATTATCGTTTTAAGATCGGGATCCAGACGCTGCTTATCGCTCAACGAATGAAAAAATTCCGGGAAGTGTTGTAGAAAATTGCATTGCTCGTCCGAAACTTGATCCGGTTTTTTACCCTCCTCCGAATTTGTTTGCTGATCACTATCCGTTTCGTACATTCGACTAAGACAATCCGCGACTGCATTGAATCTGGCACGACAGTGTTCTATTCGGCAATTATATTCGGATAGCCTGGCTTTCCACCTCACGAGTTGACCAGTAGTCTTATCCGAATTCATTACATAAAATATCGCTTGACAATCAGTTCGAAGTGTGAAAACTTTTTTGTCCTGTAAGTAAGGTTTAAACCGTTCGCAACCCCATAAACAGCTTAAAAATTCTCTACGATAATTATCGTAGGCTCTCTCGGCTTTCGTGAGAGTGCGGCTGGCAAATGCTATAGGGACTGGCACACCATTCTTAATCATTTCTAATACACACCCTATAGCTATTTGACTCGCATCACAACTGACTACAAAGTCAAGTTCGTAGTCTGGCAAGTGAAGAACAGGGGTGATTGTTTGTTTTAATTTCTCAAAAGCGGCCATTTGTTGCTCACCGAAACGAAAGCGCACACCTTTCCTCTTTAACTGATTCAGCGGTTCACAAATTTGGGAAAAATTCGGAATAAACTTGCTGTAATAACTGACCATGCCGACAAAACGCTGCAGTTGCTTTAAATTTTTCGGTTTCGGAAAATTCCTTACTACTTCTGTCCTACTTTCGTCTATATGCAGTTTTCCGTCCTTCACATAATGCCCTAAAAATTGAACTCCACTTTTTGCTAAACAAAGCTTACTTGGATTTACTGTGAGACCCGCCTGCCTAAGTCGTTTTAGAACAGTTTCGACGTGTTGTAAATGACTCTCCGCGTCCTTTCTATAAATTATTAAGTCGTCGATGAAATTCAAAACAAACTTAAATTTCAAATCATGGAAAACATCCTCCATAAGACGCCCTAACGCCTGCGAGCCAATGCGCAATCCTTGTCCGACTCTCTTGTATTGATATAAGCCGAATGGAGTATTGAAGGCGCTGTATTTTCGTGACTCGGGGTGCAATTCTAACTGGTGAAAGGAGTGATTCAAATCAATAGAAGTGAAAAATCTGGCATCTTTGAAATGTTGAAAAAGGTTGTCTACATTTGGATTTGGAAAACTATCCATTTCAATAAATTGATTTAATTGCTTAAAATTAACAACCAATCTGAATTTTCCTTTTTCTTTTTTCTCTATTAGAAATGAATTACTACTAAATTCAGAATCGCTTTTTTCAATTACGTCCTGCTCAATTAATTCATCAATAATTTCCTTCATTTTATTCAACCTCTAATGATTCATCTGATAGGGCCTGCTACGGAAAGGTTTGATCTCTGGATTTATTCTAAGTTTGTAAGGTTTTACATTCGCTTTACCTATTCTTTTTGTAATCACATCCCCATAGTTAGATAACAATTGATTAAATTTACGCTTTTCCTCTTCCGTGAGATTAGCGTCCCCTAAATCTGACTTACTAGATTCCACCTGAGACTCATCTAAAATACAACTTACTATTTCGGATTGAGCAAAATTGAAGTGAATTTCGTTCTTATGCAAATCAAGTCTTAATTGGGAAAACTTACAAAAATCGTAACCCAAGAACATATTATAAGGCAATGTATTTACTACCCAAAAGTCAAAGTTCCAAGAAAAATTTTCTATTTTAATGTGAATTTTTGCTTGTTGCTTTACTATCATTTTGTTTTTACTTGCTGACTCTACAAAATGATTTATTTTACTTACACTTTTTACACATTTTTAATTTTTTATTTTGTTAAACAATGATTTGCTAATCAAACTATGTGAACATCCAGTGTCTAAAAGGCTAGCGCAACTTATTTTTGGACTGAGGAAAACCTTGACGAGGGGGACTTTATTTAAAAGATCTACAGCTTTTAAACTGTTATTATTACTCAGAAGTGCAGGGCTAGAAGTAAAGTTTAAGGCTTGGTCCCTGCTTTCAAACCTTATTTCTTGTTTAAATGTACCTTACATTCCCTCGCTTTATGTCCTTCTTGCCCACATTTAAAGCAAACCCAAACCTTTCTATCTGAGTTTTGAAAAGTGACTGTGCGCCTATTTTGGGGGTAATTCTCAGTTCGAAACCGACTCTGATTTTGCCTACTCGCGTTTCCTACATTGTACTGTACTGGATTGCTTCCGTGACCAAAATATCGCTGTTCCGCTTTCATTGAACTGCAAACCTTATGCGCAAGCGAACGCAACTCAAAAATAGTTCGTGGCCGGACACTAAACGCAAAGTGATTTTTCGTCGCCGGTTCGCATTTATTCAAAATGATTTCAACCACTTCAAATTCAGACAACTTAGTTTTCAAAGCAAACGCCACTGCAATAATGTTTTCGCAATAATCCAAAAAGCTTTCCCCGGGACGCTGAGGCCTATCTAGCTCGCTTGCTTCTATCTCTCGTCGCCTAAGTGGTGGAAAAAATCTATTTAGAATTTCCTCATGCAACAAATCCCATTCAGCGCGCGCTGAAACAGCTTGCAACCATAATTTGAACAAGGGCTCCCCTACTTTAGGAAGCAACAGCTTAATTATTTCCGTCGAACAATCTGGGGAAACTTCAAATAATGGACTAAGCTCCTTTAGAAACCACAACAATTCATTTTCGTCGCTACCATTAACCGCACGTACTTTGCGCATTAATTCCATAATCACTGTCCTATCCGTTTTACTCAATGAATCATTCCGCGGCTGCATTAAATTTTCATTGTGAAAAATCGCATTGGAACTTGATTGTGGAACGCGCGGCAATTCATTACCCAAATCATATTGGACATTTCGGAATTGAACTGGATTCAATGATACGTTTCGAGTAGCTCTGCGCGAAACGTCATCTAGCGGAACATATTGCGTGCCAAATGAGGGAAATTCGCTTTGATTGAGGGGAGGGGGGTTTGCTAAAACATTTGCGTTTCCCGCTCCCGGAGAAAATTGGAGCAAATTATTAGCCGCGGGGCAAGCTTGTTGTTGGTGATTATTTACATCTACAGAGGCATAAGATTCCAAAAGGTCGTTATCTATATCTATCAAACTCTCGTGCCTCTGAGCCGATAACGAAGGTTGCGCTATTATGCGTGACGCATGCGCCGGATTCAACATGTTGTGCTGCGGCGTCGCTGCTATCAAACTACGACGACTCGAGCTTGCCACCGGCCCTTCACCTGCCAGAGCATTATTAAAAATGGAACCCCGGGCCAGCATCCTAGCATTCCTATCTGCCGCTGTCGTTTGGTACGGAGGTCCAAACGGACGATTCATTTTATAAATATTCTTCTTTTAAATAATATTATGATAACAGATAGATAAATAAATATTTTATCAAGATAACAAATAATAATTATTAACAAACAAATAAATAAAATAATGTATTATATTATATGCCCAGTGATACCCAGTGCTTAAAGATTTTGAATTCTATCAGCACCTTTCTCGCTATCATTTATTTATGTAAAGAAAAAATTCCTTCCTCTCGATACTATTGTTTCACCAACAATAAATAATAAGTAAACAAATAAATAAATGGCTACCCATGCACTTGAGAACAATTTTTAGCAGAGTTGTGGAAGCAACATTTTAATAATTGACTTAAAGGGTTAGCCATATATAATTTAATGATTTATCTGAATTGTGGGCCCTTCCAGAAGCACTCATGGATAACTGATAGAATTCACACCTGGTGGAGAATAATAACAACAGCTTACTACGTACAAGTTTATTGAAGTCAATCCAGTTTACAATATTGGATGCAACCTAAAATTTATCCTGTTTACTAATTAAATTGCCTTTGCAGCTCAGTTATATTGTATGTGACTAGTGTAATTATTGATGCAGTTCAGAATTCATATTGATTGTACTGATGTGATAAATGAACTAATATTGTCGGAATTAAAAAACAGTGCTGCCATGGTCTTTTAAAATGAGTCTGCTATTGAATGTGACTAAATTGAACTTTGGCGATTTAATAGGTAGGTGGTACAGTTATTTAAAAGGTTATTATTGAGATTCCTGGGGCTTACGCTATATAATTTTATTGAGCTGGCCAGCTATTTAATGCAAAGGGGAAATACTCAATTGTTTATCCAGCTTAAAACTGAGATCAGTATCACAGGGCCGCGGCTGCTGTCATCAATTTAGCAAGCCTGTAGTTGGATTTAATATATTATTATTGAGCGTGCCCAGAGTAAGTTTAAGGAATCTATAATAATTGTTCACTGGCTAACCACCTCCATCTTTGTTCTAGATTATCTACTTATTATTCCCCCGACTCATTGATAAATGGCAGTGCACTGAAAATTTTAATATTTGAACCAAACCGGATTATTGTGACTATATTCTGTAATTAAATTGGTATTGAACTGCTATATAATATTTTTTTTTACTCTGAACTCTAAGGCTTTGACTCCATGCAATTACAACAGGAAATACTCAGTCATGTAAAATAACAGGTTGCTTGAATTAAAAAATGAGATAATATTAAAAATTGAACATTATTAAATTGGTATCTGAACTTACTACTTAATAAATTACTGTGATTAACAACTTATTCTGAATACATTATTTTAAAATCTCAAGCACTGGGCATTTACTAAAATTAAATAACAAATAACAATAATAAATAAATAGAAAATTACTTACACATACACACATTTGGGGCCCCCACACTCACATTCATACTTAGCGGCCGGGAAAATCGCGAACCCGCGACCGTTGCAACACGTGGCCACGCCGACTTCCACCCTTTACAATAAATTATAAATCACAAACTCCGATTCACAAACTTTTCTTTCTGAAGCGCACTTTCGCGTTAAATTTGAAATTCGCTGAATTTGGCAACAGAAATTTATTTCGGGCGGACGACTGTGGCGAACTAATTTGCGTACGTTACGTGAGCGATGCTCAATGTCTCCCGACCGCTTCCTTCTGGCTTCACCGGTGAAAATGGGCAGAAAAGACCGTTGCAGTGACTCAGCACGAACTCGCCTGTCCGCAGTTCGTAGTTCGTTTTCTTGGCTTTTGATTGGTCCGCCAGTTTGTTTGAATTTGGCAAGTTGCGGTTGCAAAGATTTGAATTTAAATTTGAATTGGCGCATGTGTTATATTTGATATATTTTAGCAAATATCAGCACAATGCTCAGAGAAATACCGGCTTTCATTTGAGCCATCCATAATCAAAATCAGGCAAGTGACAGATGAGCTATAAGGCTTGATATGTAACTTAAAAATCAATGTTCCGGAAATTAGTCTTTAGTCAATTATATCTACCCTTCAAAAAAAAGGTATTTATTAATTTTGGTTTCAAAATACGCAGTGATACGTTGGCTTTTTTGAAATATTGATTCATCAAATGTGTTAAGTTGTTAACGGGTTTCAAGGCTCATTTCGACATAAAGATTAGTTCATGATTTGCCTCCTGGATTGATTTTTTGACTTAAAATAACTAGGTGACTAACCTTTTCGTCTTCAATCCATAAATTTAATCAATTGGATGACTAGTTTCGGGATTCTATCCCATTATCAAATCCTTCGTCAAATAATAAAAATTAAACAACACACATCTTCGTCAACATTAAAATCTTGACACAACACAAACACGGAAATTCACAGTACGAAATATAAACATTTAAAATTTACACGCGTGGCCGGCCACAGACACGATTCCAGACTGAGTCTAGAGGTGAACGCCGAGCCGTAGAGGGTCAAAAGGGGCTCTGCGTAACATGGGCGAGATAGGAAAAAACGCGACGCGCGCTACATCGAATTAAAATTGCCGCCAAACTTGGACACCTATGATGTTCGCCGGCGACATTTATAAAGTAAATTAAATTTGCTATCGAATAGTGCAATGTTTCATTTTTATAAATATAATTGTTTATTATTTATTATAGGAGGTTAAAGTTAGAATAACTACTCTGGACTATGAACATGCGATCACTTTAAAAACGTGTATGGACAAAATATTAAGTTTTTTATCAAAATAAAAGTTTTATTCTTGTTCCGTAAGAACTACCCGACGTATCAATACTAAATTTCACCATTATCAGTCATAATAATTGTAATAAATTATATAAACAATTTTTTTCGATTTGCTTTAGACGGGTTCACAAAAATCTAGCTAGTAGTTAAAATACAGGGTGCGCAAAAGTCAGCGTACCGCTGCAGGCCGGTGAGCGTCATTGTTTATCCCTCGCGCTAATATAGTGTCACTCCTTGTCTTATATTATCATCTGGTTATGGTTTATTTTGCATTCGTTTATTCTTTATCTATGAATCTTTGTTTTGTTAGTATACCACTTGTGACAGTAAAGTTAAGTTGGTGAGTGTAGTGCTTGTTTTATTAACTTCTATTATTAATGGTTTTAATGTTCCCACTAAGGCCTTAAGTAAAGCCGCCTTCAGCGAGGACTTGCAGACCATCTTGGGGGCGAACGCGACCGTCCGCGTTCTCGAGCCCAAGTCGACGCTGGAGGTGAGGGACCTTGACGAGCTCACGACCGAGGCGGAGGTGACCGCTGCCGTCAAATCCGCCATCGGCGACAACGTCGAGGTGAAAACCTTCCTCTCAAAGGCGAACGCTCGGGGTCAGAAGGTGGCGATCCTCACGCTGGGAGCCAGAGCAGCTGAGAAGCTCCTGGAGAAGGGCCACCTCAAAGTCTGGTATGTGAGCTGTCGGGTGCGCGAGAAGCTCGTGGCCTCCAGATGTTTTAAATGTCTGGGGTTCGGTCACGTAGCTAATCGCTGTCCTGGACCCGATAGAAGCAAGCTCTGCTTCAAGTGCGGCGGCCAGGACCACAGGGCCAGCGCATGCAACGCAGCGTTGTCCTGTATCCTGTGTACAGAAGCCGGCTTGAAGGGCGACCAGGTCAAGCATTCCGCTGGGTCTGGTCGTTGCGGGCAGTACAGGCGGGCCATCCAGGAGCTTCGCCAAACACAAAAGAAATGATTAGTGTTCTGCAACTTAATATGCAGAGGAGCAGGACAGCAAATGATTTGCTGTTCCAATTCGCCACGGAGCAAGGTGCTGACCTACTACTTCTCAGTGAGCAGTACCAGAACCGACGCTCCTCGCAGTGGTTCTCGGACCCACTCGGCACTGCGGCGATTTGGATCTTGGACCTCGGGAAGGTGCCTGTTCTCGATTCCGGATCGGGCAACGGTTTTGTTTGGGTGAGGAGCAGGGGTTTCACCTTCTTCTCTTGTTACCTCACGCCAAACCAACCGATCGGAGACTACCGCCACATGGTCGATTCCATTGAGGATGAGATCATGAACACCTCTGGCGGGGTCATAGTCAGTGGCGATTTTAACGCCAAAGCCGTGGAATGGGGGGACCGACACTCGAGGTCGTTACGTCCTCGAGTCGGCTGCCAGGTCGGGCCTCTGCATCCTCAACACGGGCGGCATTTCCACCTTTCGCCGTCCGGGGTGCAGAGAGACGATCCCTGACATATCCCTTGCCTCTGAAGGGATTGTCCAGCGGATCTCCGACTGGCGCGTCTGCGAGGACTACTCCTCCAGCGACCATCAGGCGATCCTTTTCAAGGTCCTTCCCGAGGGCGCGCGCTTGCGCGCTGAACCTGCTCCTCTGGCTCGACGCTGGAATACAAGTTGTCTGAGCAAAGACACATTTAAAGAAGTAGTTAAAGACCAGAGCATTGAGAATTTCACAAGTGCCGAAGATCTGGCAGCATCGACGATGCGACTCATCGCGACCGCGTGTGAGCAGTCGATGCCCGGAGTTTCCCGCCGCCACAGGAAGAAGCCGGTTTACTGGTGGACGCCTGAAATCGCGGAACTCCAGAGGAGATGCCTTGGTCTCCGACGAGCTGCGCAGCGAGCCAGGAACCGCCCTGATACAAATGCCAGATCGGCTGAGCACAGAGCGGCTCGCCGAGATCTCCGCGGTGCCATCAATCGGAGTTAAGTCAGGTGCTGGAAACAGCTGTGTCAGGATATCGACAACGACCCCTGGGGGACGGGCTACAAACTTGTAACCCAGAAGCTAGGGGCTCGCTCACCACCTGCGGTCATGGAACCACAAGCCATGGCCGCCGTCGTCGATACACTGTTTCCCAGCCACCCAGTTCGGCCAGTCAGGGAATTTGGAGAGGTAGGCGCCTTCCCAGTTTTCTGGGAAGAGGAACTCACCGCCGCCGTCCGATCCCTACGACCCAGAAGAGCACCCGGTCCCGATGGCATTCCGGCGGAGGTGCTCAAGCTCGCTGCGGAGGTGAACCCAAGGCTTCTGCTCGATATGTTCAACGCGTGTCTGGTGGAAGGCGTTTTCTTTTCTTCGTGGAAGGTTGCCCGCCTTGTTCTTATCCCCAAGGCGAAAAGTACACCGGGGACCCCTTCTTCTTTCCGACCCCTGTGTATGCTCGACACGGCCGGGAAAGTGCTTGAAAAGCTCTTGCGCGTCAGGCTGACCGAGGCCATCGTCTCTGCGGGGGACTTGTCCCCGCAGCAGTACGGCTTCAGATCCGGTCGCTCTACCATCGACGCTATCCAGGAGGTAGTTGAGGCAGTGCGGAGGGCGGAGGACCACAACCACTGGTCGCGCCGCGTGGTCCTTCTTGTCACGCTCGACGTGAAGAACGCTTTCAACTCCGCCAGATGGAGCGATATGCTGTGGGCGCTTGAGCATACGTTCCAAGTTCCCTCCTACCTCCTGCGTATGATAGAAGCGTATTTGTCAGACCGCGTTCTGTTGTACGACACGACCGAAGGTCAGCGGCGCATTCCCATCACTTCCGGGGCTGCGCAGGGGTCCATTCTCGGACCAGACCTCTGGAACGTGTCCTACAACAGCTTGCTGAGGCTAGACATGCCCGATGAGACCCGCCTTGTTGGCTATGCTGACGACGTCGCTGCCTTGATCGCTGCGAGGAACGTCGAGCAGGCAAAACTGAGGCTCAGCGTAGTAATGGCCAAGGTCAACGGGTGGATGCGAGACCACGGCTTGTCCCTGGCTGGCTATCAGTAAGACGGAGATCGTCGTCCTCACCAAAAAGAGGATAAACACCGTGTTCCCGGTGCAGATAGGTGACGTCACACTCGAGACTAAGCCTGCTGCAAAGTACCTGGGAGTCATGGTCGACAGCAGACTGTCTTTCGGCGAGTAGAACCCTGTACAACTTGGTTGTCAAAACAAATGGTTAATTCGCATTCATTATCATATTCTTTAACTTTTAATACAATTTTATGCTACTTTTAAGGCATTTATGAGTTGGGTAAGCAAATAAACATATGAAAACACAACAAAAAACTGTAAATCACGCTCACATTAATTTCACTTATGGTCGTTAGAATAAAATAAAAGTAATGAAAGATAAGAAGTTTAAGCAAAATGGTTTAGATTACCTGCTACTGTCGAGTGATCCTGTTATTGGTAATACACTACCACTGGTTTCGAACCATTCGAATCATGAAATAAGAAGTTTGTTGCCCTTTAAATGCTCGAATGTTTAATACCATATAAGCCATATTTGAGTACATTATGTTGAGTAAAAATAAATAAACTTTCAATAATCAATGGAAACTTACATTTCCCGTTCCCTTTAACAGCCTAACAATTGTGTGTAGATGGTTTTTCGTTATGAAACCGAATTAAATGTTTTCAACCAAAATCAATCAAGAAATATTCACATAGTAATGATAATTTAGGGATTATATTTTGTAATGAGCAGGTCCCCGCCGTGGCGTCGTCGCCGGCGCCGGCGCCGCCGCGCGGTACGGCCGGCCGGCCAGCCAGCCGCTGCGTTGGCTTCAACGCAACCCGTGTGTGTCCTCTCCTACTAGCTGTCACCCCTTTACCAAGGCAGGCACAAACAGCTTACCGCTGAAGAGAAGCAAGCCGGGTTGGTGTGGCTGAGTTCTCCCGTCCACGTTTGTTAGAAGAAATGGTGTGTTAATTTCTCTTGTATGCATTTCTTTATACTCGCTCGCACGGGTTCTCCCTACAATGTGTTATTTTATGAATGTAGATTTTAATTAAACTAACAGTGATTTAGGTCAGGTCTGCAAGTAGGTGTTAACACTAACGCTACGTACACTAAATTTACTTCACAGTTTGAAAAAGATTTTTTGTGGGTAGTGACTTAATTATGTATAATTTATAGCCGTCGACTTTGAATCTGAAGACTTAATTATTTATAGTTAAAGGTATTTTTTTTTTTTTTTTTGGGTAGGAGGTGGAATGCATTTACGCACACTGAGGGGCTCATTGTCCCCTCAGTAGTGTCGGACTCCCACGAGCTCGATGTCCCGTGAACTACCGACTAGACCACCTCCCTCGGCACCGAGGACACTAGCCTGGAACTGTTTCACACATTACTTCGGGCTAGGCCTTTGATATTACGCCACTAGGGCAACCTCCTTGGGGAAAAGCTGAGGATTAAGGCCGATCGAGGTCGACCTTTTTCGCCCGAAGAATGGCCTGGACGTAGTGCTGGACACAGTTCCAGTTGCCCTCTCCCTGGAGCATAGCTCCGACGATGTTGTTTGGGCTGACGACCACGCCGATCTCAGATGAAAGCGAGGCTCGGCGGACGTGCCAACGGTCGCACTGAAAGAAAGTGTGCTCGGACGTGTCTGGGATGCCGGGGCAATACAGACAGTCCGGGCTGGCGACTTTGCCCATCCGGTGCAGATAGGCTCGGAAGTACCCGTGCCCAGAAAGAAACTGGGTCACGTAGTAATCGACCTCGCCGTGCTGCCGTTCCACCCATGGTCGGACGGAAGGTATGAGCTGGAAGGTCCAACGTCCCCTCAGATCGGCTTCCCAGTCGCGCTGCCAAGAGTCGAAGCTGCGATCGCGCTCTTCCCTGGCAGCTGTTTCCCGGCCCACTTCAGGCCTCCTCCGGTAAATCGCCTGCCTCTCCCTCGCGAGGAAGAGGACAGGAATGACTCCGGCGATCACCATCACAGCAGGCTCGGAGACTGTGCGGTAGGCCGAAGCGACCCGCAGAGCTCCTCGGCGCTGGACTCGGGCAAGCCGATCTCGGTAGACTCGCTTCTCGAGTGCGTGAGCCCATACCTCCGCCCCGTACAGCAAGACTGACTGGACGGCAGTCATGAGCAGGCGGCGCTTGCAGGAGCGAGGACCGCCGACATTGGGCATAAGCCTACCAAGGGCAGCGACACCCTTAGCGGCTTTGTCGGCGGCGCGCTGGATCTGCTCGCCGAAAGACAGTCTGCTATCGACCATGACTCCCAGGTACTTTGCAGCAGGCTTAGTCTCGAGTGTGACGTCACCTATCTGCACCGGGAACACGGTGTTAATCCTCTTTTTCGTGAGGACGACGATCTCCGTCTTACTGATAGCCAGGGACAAGCCGTGATCTCGCATCCACCCGTTGACCTTGGCCATCACTACGCTGAGCCTCAGTTTTGCCTGCTCGACGTTCCTCGCAGCGATCAAGGCAGCGACATCGTCAGCATAGCCAACGAGGCGGGTCTCATCGGGCATGTCTAGCCTCAGCAAGCTGTCGTAAGACACGTTCCAGAGATCTGGTCCGAGAATGGACCCCTGCGCAGCCCCGGAAGTGATGGGAATGCGCCGCTGACCTTCGGTCGTGTCGTACAACAGAACGCGGTCTGACAAATACGCTTCCAACATACGCAGGAGGTAGGAGGGAACTTGGAACATATGCTCAAACGCCCACAGCATATCGCTCCACCTGGCGGAGTTAAAAGCGTTCTTCACGTCGAGCGTGACGAGAAGGACCACGCGGCGCGACCAGTGGTTGTGGTCCTCCGCCCTCCGCACTGCCTCAACTACCTCCTGGATAGCGTCGATGGTAGAGCGACCGGATCTGAAGCCGTACTGCTGCGGGGACAAGTCCCCCGCAGAGACGATGGCCTCGGTCAGCCTGACACGCAGGAGCTTCTCAAGCACTTTCCCGGCCGTGTCGAGCATACACAGGGGTCGGAAAGAAGAAGGGGTCCCCGGTGTGCTCTTCGCCTTCGGAATAAGAACAAGGCGGGCAACCTTCCACGAAGAAAAGAAAACGCCTTCCGCCAGACACGCGTTGAACATATCGAGCAGAAGCCTTGGGTTCACCTCCGCAGCGAGCTTGAGCACCTCCGCCGGAATGCCATCGGGACCGGGTGCTCTTCTGGGTCGTAGGGTTCGGACGGCTTCTGTTTGTGGCGTCGTCGCCGGCGCCGGCGCCGCCGCGCGGTACGGCCGGCCGGCCAGCCAGCCGCTGCGTTGGCTTCAACGCAACCCGTGTGTGTCCTCTCCTACTAGCTGTCACCCCTTTACCAAGGCAGGCACAAACAGCTTACCGCTGAAGAGAAGCAAGCCGGATTGGTGTGGCTGAGTTCTCCCGTCCACGTTTGTTAGAAGAAATGGTGTGTTAATTTCTCTTGTATGCATTTCTTTATACTCGCTCGCACGGGTTCTCCCTACAATGTGTTATTTTATGAATGTAGATTTTAATTAAACTAACAGTGATTTAGGTCAGGTCTGCAAGTAGGTGTTAACACTAACGCTACGTACACTAAATTTACTTCACAGTTTGAAAAAGATTTTTTGTGGGTAGTGACTTAATTATGTATAATTTATAGCCGTCGACTTTGAATCTGAAGACTTAATTATTTATAGTTAAAGGTATTTTTTTTTTTTTTTTTTTGGGTAGGAGGTGGAATGCATTTACGCACACTGAGGGGCTCATTGTCCCCTCAGTAGTGTCGGACTCCCACGAGCTCGATGTCCCGTGAACTACCGACTAGACCACCTCCCTCGGCACCGAGGACACTAGCCTGGAACTGTTTCACACATTACTTCGGGCTAGGCCTTTGATATTACGCCACTAGGGCAACCTCCTTGGGGAAAAGCTGAGGATTAAGGCCGATCGAGGTCGACCTTTTTCGCCCGAAGAATGGCCTGGACGTAGTGCTGGACACAGTTCCAGTTGCCCTCTCCCTGGAGCATAGCTCCGACGATGTTGTTTGGGCTGACGACCACGCCGATCTCAGATGAAAGCGAGGCTCGGCGGACGTGCCAACGGTCGCACTGAAAGAAAGTGTGCTCGGACGTGTCTGGGATGCCGGGGCAATACAGACAGTCCGGGCTGGCGACTTTGCCCATCCGGTGCAGATAGGCTCGGAAGTACCCGTGCCCAGAAAGAAACTGGGTCACGTAGTAATCGACCTCGCCGTGCTGCCGTTCCACCCATGGTCGGACGGAAGGTATGAGCTGGAAGGTCCAACGTCCCCTCAGATCGGCTTCCCAGTCGCGCTGCCAAGAGTCGAAGCTGCGATCGCGCTCTTCCCTGGCAGCTGTTTCCCGGCCCACTTCAGGCCTCCTCCGGTAAATCGCCTGCCTCTCCCTCGCGAGGAAGAGGACAGGAATGACTCCGGCGATCACCATCACAGCAGGCTCGGAGACTGTGCGGTAGGCCGAAGCGACCCGCAGAGCTCCTCGGCGCTGGACTCGGGCAAGCCGATCTCGGTAGACTCGCTTCTCGAGTGCGTGAGCCCATACCTCCGCCCCGTACAGCAAGACTGACTGGACGGCAGTCATGAGCAGGCGGCGCTTGCAGGAGCGAGGACCGCCGACATTGGGCATAAGCCTACCAAGGGCAGCGACACCCTTAGCGGCTTTGTCGGCGGCGCGCTGGATCTGCTCGCCGAAAGACAGTCTGCTATCGACCATGACTCCCAGGTACTTTGCAGCAGGCTTAGTCTCGAGTGTGACGTCACCTATCTGCACCGGGAACACGGTGTTAATCCTCTTTTTCGTGAGGACGACGATCTCCGTCTTACTGATAGCCAGGGACAAGCCGTGATCTCGCATCCACCCGTTGACCTTGGCCATCACTACGCTGAGCCTCAGTTTTGCCTGCTCGACGTTCCTCGCAGCGATCAAGGCAGCGACATCGTCAGCATAGCCAACGAGGCGGGTCTCATCGGGCATGTCTAGCCTCAGCAAGCTGTCGTAAGACACGTTCCAGAGATCTGGTCCGAGAATGGACCCCTGCGCAGCCCCGGAAGTGATGGGAATGCGCCGCTGACCTTCGGTCGTGTCGTACAACAGAACGCGGTCTGACAAATACGCTTCCAACATACGCAGGAGGTAGGAGGGAACTTGGAACATATGCTCAAACGCCCACAGCATATCGCTCCACCTGGCGGAGTTAAAAGCGTTCTTCACGTCGAGCGTGACGAGAAGGACCACGCGGCGCGACCAGTGGTTGTGGTCCTCCGCCCTCCGCACTGCCTCAACTACCTCCTGGATAGCGTCGATGGTAGAGCGACCGGATCTGAAGCCGTACTGCTGCGGGGACAAGTCCCCCGCAGAGACGATGGCCTCGGTCAGCCTGACACGCAGGAGCTTCTCAAGCACTTTCCCGGCCGTGTCGAGCATACACAGGGGTCGGAAAGAAGAAGGGGTCCCCGGTGTGCTCTTCGCCTTCGGAATAAGAACAAGGCGGGCAACCTTCCACGAAGAAAAGAAAACGCCTTCCGCCAGACACGCGTTGAACATATCGAGCAGAAGCCTTGGGTTCACCTCCGCAGCGAGCTTGAGCACCTCCGCCGGAATGCCATCGGGACCGGGTGCTCTTCTGGGTCGTAGGGATCGGACGGCTTCTGTTTGTGGCGTCGTCGCCGGCGCCGGCGCCGCCGCGCGGTACGGCCGGCCGGCCAGCCAGCCGCTGCGTTGGCTTCAACGCAACCCGTGTGTGTCCTCTCCTACTAGCTGTCACCCCTTTACCAAGGCAGGCACAAACAGCTTACCGCTGAAGAGAAGCAAGCCGGATTGGTGTGGCTGAGTTCTCCCGTCCACGTTTGTTAGAAGAAATGGTGTGTTAATTTCTCTTGTATGCATTTCTTTATACTCGCTCGCACGGGTTCTCCCTACAATGTGTTATTTTATGAATGTAGATTTTAATTAAACTAACAGTGATTTAGGTCAGGTCTGCAAGTAGGTGTTAACACTAACGCTACGTACACTAAATTTACTTCACAGTTTGAAAAAGATTTTTTGTGGGTAGTGACTTAATTATGTATAATTTATAGCCGTCGACTTTGAATCTGAAGACTTAATTATTTATAGTTAAAGGTATAGCCCTTGTGGTTGTGATAGTATTAGCATCAAGGGCGCCCGCAGGATATTTTCCCAGGGGGTCAAACAGTTTTTTTCCTGGGGTTTTATTGGGATGAGGAAAATATCCCGGGATCCCTTATTGGGCCCGCAGCCCTCTTCTGGAGAAACAGTAAGATAAAAGTACTTGAAAACGTATTTTTGGCTGTCTAAAAACCGGAGTTACCTTTCAAAACATTTCAAACATACTCATTTGTTTCTTCAATCATGATACCAATTTTTAGTTTGTTTGTAAATTTAATTTAAAAGTCTCAAGTTCTTTACTTTTGTAAATGTTGTTACTTATTTATGAAAAATAATCATTCTCTCATCTGGGATTCAATTACATCCTGAATTAGTTTAGGAAATTGAATCAATAGGCAAAACCAGTGCCATATTGCAAATTATTATTATCTAGCCGACCATTATGAGGCCAATAATATGAACAATCATAACTGTCATTCACTGTCACGCCTTCTAGCAAGGTATTTCCGTCGATCAACCGCTATTATAGTGCATACATAAGAATAAGATTGGTTTTCACACACGATTGCGAGTTCGCAATGGTACATTTTTGTCGTTTATCAGCGATCGGCAAATACCGCCGATCGCGTGTTTCGAAAAGCAACATCGGCCGTTTATCCGTAATCGGCAAATACGCGGCTGTTCGCGAATTTCGCAAAGCTAGATTCTCCGTTTGTACGCGATCGGCAAATACGCGCGACCGTTTACAACGGCCGATCGCGAGTTTCGTAAAGCTACATTGGCCGTTTATCCGCGATCGGGAGATACGCGCTAGCATATTTCGTGGACGTTCGCGAATAGCGTAAAGCAAAGCAATTTTTGCCAATTATCAGCGACTGGCAAATACACGTGATGGGTTTAGCCAAGGCGACACTAAAGCGGCCGATCACAAGGTTTGCAAAGCTTCACTGGCCGTTTATTTGCGATCGGCTAATACGCACGACAGTTTTAGCGGAAGATCGCGCTAACCTGGATCTGCTGTTTATTTGTGATCGGTAAACGGCAAATACGCGAGTTCGTTTTCCGCGGCCGGTATCGAGTTTTGCGAAGCTACACTCGCTTTTTAGTTGCGATCGCTAAAACGATCTCGGCCCGAAAATTTCCCGAAGTGAATAAAAATCCCGCCCAAAAATCGGGAATTCAATTTTCCCGAAGTTTTGGGACCCGACCATCCCTGATTAAAGTCACGGAGATTAACTTTGTTTGGTCAACTTGAACAAACATAAAAGCCTCATGTATTTTTAAATATATTTTCCTTTTCTCAGGGGGGGCAACTGCCCCCCCTGCGGGCGCCCATGATTAGCATTGATTATATTATAATCAATATAAGCTAGTTGCTGGTTGTGGTGGAACACTGCAATTCATGTGTTTGTTATGTCGTCTGCAACGTGGTAGCGATAAAGGCGAAAGCATGTTTGTCAAGTTGTGAGGTTAAGTGAACAGAAGATTAAAACTGGAAAGGATCGTAGACTTTAAATTTAATTAACATGACCGACTCTACAATTCCTGTGAATTCTGAATGCATTGTACAAACAGATCCTGAAGCTATTTTTCCAAATATCAAAAGTGTTCCTGCAAGTTCAGATGCTAGTAGTGTAGTAAACAATGTGAAAAGAAAGAAGAAAAGGAAACTGAAGAAAGGCATTATTTATATATCAACACTACCTCCTTTTATGAATGTAACGAAAATCACAGAATTAATGAGTCAGTTTGGAGAAGTCGGTAGAGTGTTTCTTCAGCCTGCTAAAACTAAAGGTAACTTACAGCATCGTAGGTGGCCAGCCTTTAATTGGGGTGTGGAAGAGTGATATCTCCTCATCTGCTGTAACACATATTTGCCTGGAACTTTCAAAACTTGGTTTTTAAAGTCCATTTACATTATAAAGGTTTTGTGCTGTAATCATAAAACATTTACCTGAGTGCAAACCAAATGGAGCCGCGGTCTTCAACCTGGCAATGCCGCTTCTCAAGGGTTTTTTGCATAGTAAAAACTCTTACAGAGCCAGCTGGTTTTAAGTAAACAAATACCCCCCGTTGCAGCAGACCTGCATACTCAGCGAATTTCAAATGCAAAACAACATATTTTAATCCAACATAGCGAGATTTGACATGTTTTTGTAAGCTCCATAAGAATAACATGGGGAATGAGTATGCAGGTTTGCTGCTATGGGTATATTAAAACTGGGTGGTTTTAATTCAATATTTAGTAGATCTGACCTAGAAGAACCCATTTACAGTTAGATTTTTTTAACTAGAAGCTGTTAAGGCAAGATGGAATATCTTTGGCAATGTACTTCTTTTGTTTAAAGTAAAATCATGTGTTTCTGTTTATCTTGTAATGCCTTTGTTTACAATCCAAAAAATAAACAAAGGTATGAAATGGCTTAGAATATTGTTTGTTTTGATTAAACCTAACCTCAATATTTGACAGATAGAAACATGTGATTACATTACAAACAAAAAAGTTCATCACCAAAGATATTCCTCCTCGTCTTGACCGCTTCTAGTTAAAAAAATCTATCTGTACCAAGTTTTACCAAGATATGTTGAGAAATGAGCAAGATATAGAATTTGACTTATTTTCCCATAAGGTTAACATTGGGACAACGTACTGTGTTTACCACTTTCAATATCTCGGTAACCAATGGACATAGAGCAGTAATTCAAAATACTAAATTGTTTGTTTTTTTGAGCTGACTTCAATGGTTCTAAAAAAATTTGAAATTTTATTTTTCTATGTAAAAAACTCAAAAAACCCATTTTTGGGGGGGTTTACCCCCCTTTACCCCCCCTTACGGTGGTCCGATTGGGCTGATTCAACCTGATTCGCTAAAAATAGCGCTATAAGAGAATATGGATAAACAACCCATACTCAGCTGAACTTATAGACGCGATTTTGCCATTTCAAAGCGCCACGGCCTTGTACTAGAGATGGCTATGCCATAGGCCTAACTCGCATTTGTTTACTGCTATGTCGAATAGAAGTCTTTGTTCACAAGCTTTGAGACTGGATGAGGGAATTTGCTGGAATTTGTTTCATGGTTTGAATTTGAGCCCATTTGGAACACACCATTATTCAAATTTGTCAAGCATTCCAACCAGAGTTTCAGAAAGGCTAACGTTGTTCTGGTTAGAAGCAGAGTGAAATGACATCAACATACATAAATAGGCCTTACTTACCTAACCTTTTGAAAATTTGTGGTAAGGTCATTACAATACAAAACAAAGAGAAAAGGCCCCAGGATAGAATCCTGGGGAACCCCAGATACAACCCTGTGATAACTGTTCCAAACACCCTCATGCACCACCACCTTTTGCATGTGCAGTTTTCCTTCCAGGAAGGATTGCCTACATATTTGATTGACATCTTTTTTTGGGCCTATATTTTTTCTGTGTGCTCTAGGGAAAAAACCAGCGAAACATTTCACTGAAGGTTGGGTTGAATTCCTGAGTAAACGAGTTGCTAAAGAAGTTGCAAACAATTTGAATAACACCACGATAGGAGGTCGGAAGAAAAGCAGATTTTATGATTATATTTGGAATTTAAAGTACTTGCCCAGGTATTACTTATAAATATATATCAGTGGAATATATTTTTGCACTATAAATAACTTGATTGTTATGTTACGTAGATTAATAGAAAGAGTTATATAATTTACTCATCTTAGTCCTGTTATCACACATAGCCTAAAGCATTTTGACATGATAGGTTCTCGAGCTCCAAAGTTAGTAAGTCAGTTTGGTTTTGAAATTGGAACTAAGCAAAAGAAATCTCCTCTGCTTGTTCAATCTACATCAACAAACTTCATTAGGCCTATATATTTTTTACATCGTTACATTTTTAAGGTTGGATAGGGGCCTATGTAAATCTTTGCTGGTTTACTAGTTTGACATAATGAATTCTGCAGCACGGTCTATTTTTCAGTGTGGTCTTGTTTCTGCTCAGTTATAAGTTTTACAGTATCCACAACTGTCCCCATTTCATTTGGAGCCTTTGAAATTTTTAAAACGGTGACGGAAACCTTTTCAGTTAGGCTATACATGAAACAACTTCCCATAGTTCCAAGGTGATCGGATAGATGGTTTTGTATTGAACAAATGACAAAAACAGATAACAGACATACATTTCATTTTATTGTATATACAGGCAATAACATGGAATAACAAAACAATACAAAAGTCTGATTTTGCTGATCGTGTTTTGAGAACTAATCACTAATGAAAATATGAAAATACCCTGTATATTCTTGATCTTGTGTAAAAAGGAAACAAAATGAATTTAAGAAGTGTTGCACATTTTTGAAAGCTAACTGCTAGGCTTACTATGTTTTAAGAAAAAGAGGATGGCGGCCTCTTTTTTACACTTTGTCTTTGCCCTGGTTACATTAGTCTGTGCGTGGACGTTATCAAGCAAAAGCAAGGAGTGAGCCGGTATAGTACTAGGGTGAACAGTACTGCTAAACGTATGCGTCAAGCTCGAGTCTTGAACCTGCGACGCTTCGAGGCCACAGTTTTAAGGCCAAGTGTGCTACGAACTGCGCCACTGACTCACTAAGATAACCATCAGATACAATAAAGATAAATATTTTAAACAGAGCGTAAATTCAAGAAAATAATTTTACATTTGATAACATCATAATTCTAAAGAAAAACCAATTGCACCCATGATGGGCTCAACAAGCCTCATCATATAATATATTTTTAATAATGTTACATTTTTCAGGTTGGATAAAAAAACCTGACAACAGTTACCATAATTTTATAAATTTTATTTACTTTTTGTTAATCAAACAATGTTATGTATTAATTATGATTTCACACCATGATCATGACTATTATTAGTCAGAATCATAGACTTTGAATCTGAATTATTTATAGTCAAAGGTCAGAACGCAAAGGTGCAATTTAGAATAATTTAAAAAAAAGGTTAGGCCAAGTCATGTTATATTTATTCCCAATTTTGGAATTGGGCTAAATTTAGGTTAACTTATTAATGGTTTTCTGACTATACCCAGCGACGCACAGTTGAAAGCTCTCAATTTTATGATCCCCAAGTACAACTTTTCTTTATAGCATATATTAAATTATTTTTTCTGTCTGTGATGCACTGCAAAGATTTTGTGGATCCAAGATTATTGAGTTGATGAATATGACTTGTAAGTTCTTGGATTGTTCCAAGTAGTGCCAGAGATGAAGTTTAATTACCTATTTATTACATATCAAATAAACTTGTTTACATTTATAGGTTCAAGTGGGTTCATCTGAATGAGCGGCTGGAGTATGAAAGAGCAGTTCTGAAGCAGAAACTGAGAACCGAAATTGAGCAGGCCAAACGAGAATCAAGCCACTTTGCTCACACAGTGGAATTGAGTGAAAAATTGAAGAAATCCCAAAAGAGGAAAGCAAGTAGTGCAACAAGTATAGAAGATAAGCCTCTGCACATTAACGTTGTAAAGCAGAGGAAAACTGATGAGGAAATCAAGAGTAAAAAGAAACCAGGAAATAAAGAAGATAGGACTGAATTCCTAAAAAATTTGTTTGTTAAATAATGTAAAAAATGTTGGTAAGAAGTATATTTTTATTTAATTTTGTCCAGAATATTCTCTTCAACCCTTATAGTTTTCAGCTATTATCTGAAAATTAAAATTAATCTAAAAGAAAACAAACATTACAGACTCAAACTTTATATTTTCCCGAAAAAGTATTATAATCTCACAATTTGAAAACTTAAAAAAATAAGTTCATATGCCTATAATTTGATGATTTAAATACTTAAGGTAACCAAGAGCTATTTAGTTTATCGATCTTACCATTTTCATAATAAAAAATTATCCAAAAGTAAAAAAATATTATGTAAAAAATATATCTGGTATGTAAATAAAAATCAAATAAAAAATTAAGAATAATTAAATAATGCAATAAATAAAAACCTAAATCAGAAAATACCCCCGTTGCAGCAGACCTGCATTCTCAGCGAATTTCAAATGCAAAAGAACATATTTCAATCCAACATAGCGAGATTTGACATGTTTTGGTAAGCTCTATAAGAATATCATGGGGAATGAGTATGCAGGTTTGCTGCTACAGGTATGTTTAAACTGGTTGGTTTTAATTCAATATTTAGTAGATCTGAACTAGAAGAAGTCATTTACCAAGTTTTATCAAGATATGTTGAGAAATAAGCGAGATATAGAATTTTACTTATTTCCCATAAGGTTAACATTGAGACAACGTACTGTGTTTACCACTTTCAATATCTCGGTAACCAATGGTCATAGAGCAGTGATTCAATATACTAAATTATTTGTTTTTTTGGGCTGAATTCAATGGTGCCAACAAAAATTTGATAAATTTTATTTTTCTATATGAAAATCTCAAAAACCCCATTTTTGGGGGGTTTATCCCCCCTTACCCCCCCCTTCCGGTGGTCCAATCGGGCTGGTTCACGAATTCGTCCTAGTGATTACCACTTTACACGTTTGTACCTAATGTCATTAAGACCGGACCATATCTACGGCCGCTATCGTGTTAACAGACATATATATAGATATATATATAAATACCCCCGTTACAGCAGACCTGCATACTCAGCGAATTGCAAATGCAAAACAGTATTTAAATCCAACATAGCGAGATTTGACATGTTTTTGTAAGCTCCATAAGAATAACATGGGGAATGAGTATGCAGGTTTGCTGCTACAGGTATATTTAAACTGGTTGGTTTTATTTCAATATTTAGTAGATCTGAACTATAAGAAGCCATTTACCAAGTTTTATCAAGATATGTTGAGAAATAAGCGAAATATAGAATTTTACTTATTTCCCATAAGGTAAACATTGAGACAACGTACTTTGTTTACCACTTTCAATATCTCGGTAACCAATGGACATAGAGCAGTAATTCAAAATACTAAATTGTTTGTTTTTTTGAGCTGAATTCAATGGTTCCAACAAAAATTTGATAAATTTCTTTTTTCTGTGTGAAAAACTTAAAAAACGCATTTTTGGGGGGGTTTATCCCCCTTTACCCCCCCCTTACGGTGGTTCGATTGGGCTGGTTCACGAACTCGTCCGAGTGATTACCACTTTACACGTCTGTACCAAATTTCATTAAGATTGGACCATATTTATGGCCGCTATCATGTTAACAGACATATATATATATATAAATTCGAATGAATGGTGTTTTTTGCTTCTGGACCCCAAAATGAAAAGTTAACATGGTCTCGGACTTAGGTCTTACCATGAGTACTACCGTAATAGCTTATTCCTTTAAGGAAATTCGCTAAAAATAAGGAAGGGCCTAAAAACCTGATAAAAGCCCTGGGTATATTCTAAAAACCCCAAGCTTTTCATTGGTGCTATAAGAATTTAATATGTCATAGATTATTCTAAAAATGTAGAAGTATTTATAAATAAAGTTAATACAAGCCCCATCTTCAGGACTACATTAATCCTAACAACCATAAAATTGTTTTAATATACGGAAATATTCAAAACTAATAAAAGAATTTCAGCATGCATTTATGTTGTAGGGAGACAGAAACTGAAGCATAAACCAAACCTAGGTATTTACCGAGGTAACCCAAATAACAAATAAGAAACTAGACCTAAGCCGTCTCACCCTAAAATAATTCTAATTACTGTAGAGTCCCGCAAACCCGGACTTCGATAACCCGAAATTCTGGATAACTCGGAAAGCCTGCCAGAGCAATAAAGTGCATTGAGATTCAAGGCCAGAGCACGGTGTGACACATTTAACACATCTCGCGCGAGTGACGGGCGCGCCCGTCATACGCAGTTGGCTCACCAGGCGTTTGGCGGGCGCGCCTGTCGTGTTGGCATAGCAACAACCTTCGTTCATTGTGAGCTTAGCCGCGGTGGCGGACGATTGTGTTTGTTTCCCGCGCTTTTAGGGAAGTCTTCCACAGTTTTTGGCGCGCTTAGTTTTCGCTTCGGCCATTTCATTTTTTCGGGTGTGTAGTATATAGTATATACTATATATATATATATATATATATATATATATATATATATATATAGTATATAGTATATAATGTATATAGTAGTGTGTAAAGTAATATTAATTTTTTAGCTATAGACTTTGTTATTTTCAAACAAAATATCTCTTTTTACACGTTTTCCTAAATTGTTGTAAACATTTTGTGTCTGAACTAAAACACTTGATACAATGGTTTAGAAAGGGGTTGTAAATATATTTTTTCTCAAAATTATGATTATATACAAATTGTCGACTACAGAATTTGAATATATTGTGTTACTGTGGCCTTCTGGGACTATTTTTGTGATGTGCTGACGGCAAGGACGGGCGCCAGGAGCGGATGACGGGCATGCCCGTCACGGAAATGACGTCACGTAACTCAACCAAAATGGACCCTGGACAACTGGAAATACCATTTGGGATATCCTGACATCATTTCTGAGTAATTAATCACAAAATATTTTTTAAGCTTCTCAGATCCGCAATTATGATAATTATCAGCACTGAATGTGTTAAAACAGTTTTAGTTTTTCTTTTTGCAACCATGTCTAACTTTGCAACTTTTTTTCCTTTTGGAACTAATATAGTTTTTATATTTTTTACTATGCAATAAATAAATTATTTCTTATAGAAAGAACAGAAACTATTCTTATTTTTTCTTATTTTCACTCATTTCCCGATAACTCGGAAATTTCTCAAACCCGGACACCGTTCGGTCCACATTAGTCCGGGTTTGTGGGACTCTACGTATATTAGTATTACCATTGACTTTATACCTAAAAGGTGACTGCTCATGCTTACACATGTTTTGAAGCCAGAAATTTCCAGGTGAAATCAGTGCGCATTCGTCACTAGGTATTGCGCCAGCTGTGATGTTTAATGTGAAAGATTCGTTACCCTGAAAAAATCTCCACCTGAATGTGCTAAATTTAGTAACATATGATCAAATTTGTTGGCTTCAAAATTTAAGATTGCTTGGACTATCTATTTTTCTTCTTTATAATCAATGGACATAATTGGGCTCAAGAAATAATCATATTGCATTTGAGGTTTTTTACAATGACAAAAGTTGGTGGCAAAGTATTCGTAACACAGTATCTGACCTTGAACCTACCACCTGAAAGAGCCAGTTGTTGTGGCAATTTGCAGAATGGCTATGAAATACATGGCAACAATGCCAGCCACCTGAAACAAAAATTTCACATTAGAGAATTTAACCTTTGACTATAAATAATTAAATAATTAAAAGTCAATGATTTAACCTACTGGTTATTATTTTATTGTTTAGAAGCATTACTGAGTTTTAATTTTACTAAAATAATCATAAGATGTTTTTTAACCCAGTAGTAATCACGTACGTTCAATATGAGTGAACGGTCCATATCCACTAACCCGCAGACAGAGATGTGCACTCGAAACATTTCACACTGGTGCAGAGTGTAGTCGAGCTGCAACAAAGTTGTGTTGTATGTAAGAGTTAGTAGAATTAGTTTCATTAGGCAAGCGACATTGTCCCATAGCATCTCATTTTTCATTTATTTTATTGTCACATAACACTTGTTGATTACGGCCATAAAAGGTGACTAGTTACATTTTGTATTATACTTTCTTAAAAGGGGACTGAAGGCAATTCGGTTTTGCCCTCGCGAGAGAGATGTGAACTAACATTACTCCGCGATGATAATGGAAAAAGGTAGTGTGACGTAGTAAATAGCCAGTTTTTCTAAAAATATGTACTTAACTAACATATTAAGTATTCATTCCATCTTTTAATGCCCAAAATTTAACTTCAGAGGCTGATATAATGTTGTCTTTCATTCATATATGTGTCCGAACAGTGATGAATGAAGTAAATATTTCTTCGCGGGGTCAGCGATTAGAACGTGTAAATGTTCACACGGACGGAAATTATATATCAAATCAAAGAGGAGAAAAAAATCCTCCAAAACCCATTGAATTACGACTATACGAAAAATGTTTGAGTAATCAGCCTCTGAATTTGCTTAATCAAATTTACCTAATTGACAATCACTTGTAAATCGTCGGGTGAACTTAAGGTTAGATGACTCTTTTACTTTTCTTAATTGTGGAAGCATATTATAGTTATATTTTTTTGCATTTTTTCTTCTCATTAATATGATATGTAACGTTTTGATTTTCAATAGAAAATTATAGTCGGAATGCTTTCCCGCATACAAGGGTGTTGTAGTGATTTTCACGGGTTTCAACATTGCACGGATCCTGATGTTATTTTTCAATGTATGACAATAAGCCACGTATCAAATGAAAATAAATTAATTCCTCAAAATATTCAATATTTATTTTTACAACATCATAAAATATAAAAGAGTAATTGGCGTCCGAGTTTGAATATTGGATTTACGCTGGTTGATATTTTGAGCTAAAATAACTCAGTATGTAAAAAGAAATTGAAAAATGTACTTTATGAATATTGTGTTGGATTTATTTTTCTTCAAGATTAAAAAAAAATTATTTTCTCTGAATTAAAATATATATCTGTAATTTGCCTCTAGTCAAATGAAATTTTAAGAAGCTGCTGATTATAAAACAGTGTTTCTCAAATATGCTAAGCAGCTTGTCCAGTACAGTTCCCCCACCAGCGCAAGAATTTTGACGCATCGGGGTGTGGGGGAGGAGGGTTAGTCACTCCCCTACTCAAGCCCCACCCCTTTACTACTGCTATGAGCTGTAAATAAGTGAATTAATATTCAAAACAAAAGTAAAATTCTTGGTTGTCAAAATATATTCAAAGTTATGGTTTGAGGTTTTGTTTATGTAAGTTTTGTATTTGTCATTTCACCTGTAAAATTGGAAATATGCATTGTATTCTCCGAATTTGTATGTACTGGTTATTAAATAAGAGTTTTAACTTAAAATAGTTGTGTTACCATAAGTTTTAATTTAAAAATTGTTTTCCCAGAAGAAAACAAATGTTGTTTATTTTCTTTGATTGATGACAGCTGTCAACTCGGTTCAGGTTTAAGAATCGCTATCTAACAGATAATAAAACACTTCTTGAAGTGTTTGGCCACTTGTGTGTGTGGCCGTTTTTTCTTGTTCTTGACAAGAAAAAAAAACAAAATGATCGTCCAATAGGAAACCAAAGAGGTACAAAAAAACACTGCTGCAGCCAATGGCATACGCTTATTTAGGAATCGTCTATCTCTCTCTTAATATTCATTGTACATCTCTCTTGCACACGTTCTTTAAAGTGGTTGGGATGAGCATGCGCGAACTGAAGTATATTTAATTGTGTAAAGCTATACCAATCGAATAAAGTCAACAACCCGCATACAAGGGTGAACAGCTGTAAACATTACATTCGCGGCCTTTTACATAAGTTTAAATTAATTTGAAATCATTCACTGAAATATTTGTATTTTTACTTTTATCAGGTAGGTACTTCAAGATGTACACCACTACACACAAATGCAAACTTATAATGTGAGTTACCTGAAACTGTGTATTCCAATTGAGCTTCTGAGTTGGTATCAAAGTGAGATATCTTTCCATTTTTTGACTCTAAAATATTGCACAATTAGTATTATCAATTTTTTTTCATATTATCAAATTAGGTGTATACATAAGGGGATGGTTATGAAGCACCATTTTGTGCATTATCTTTACGCTATTTGACATATGAAGTTCAGTTTTCTTATGGTCAGTTTTCTTCTACACTGAGCCCGAGTATTGGGTCTCTCCTGCTTTTAGTTGTATGATTTAGGGGTGGGCGAGTACCCGAAGGTCGGGTAGTTACCCGACATTTTACAACTAAAGGCCTTCTCAACATGAGTTGTGGCAGGCTACCTTACCGAGGGGTTGACCAGGACAGTGGCCGGGCCGCCCGAGACAATGGGATTTACTCGCCGGGCCGGCCTGGCCGTTGTCCTGGTCAACCCCTCGGTCAGGTAGCCTGCCTCAACTTATGTTGAGACGGCCTTTACTCGAGCACGAGTCGGGTAGCTCCTACTACCCGAAAAAACGAGTCGGGTAGTTAGTTACTCCCGCCATTTACGTGCGATCGAAATTACGTGCGATTTACGTGTGTGCGATCGAATTTTACAGCCGATCGCGAGTTACGCAAAGCTACATCTGCCGTTTATCCTCAATCGACAGATTCTTTATCGCGGCAAATAAGCAGCATTTTCTGTTCATTTGTGGCCGGCAAATACGCGCGACCGTTTTTTACGGCCGATCGCTAGTTTCACCAAGCTGGCAACGGAAGAAAACGGTTAGGTTAGTTTAGGCTTAAGGAGAATGAGAAAGTAGGAGGAAAGGTGGAAGAGAAGGGAAGTCTAAAAAGAAAGATAGAATAAGTAGGAATAAGAAAAGCAACATTGAAGGAAAGCCCCGAGACAAAGAGAGATAGGAAGAGAAAATAGAAGGAAAAGAAACAAGAGGTATATCGAAGGATAGGTACTTGGGAGAAGGAAAAAAAAAGTTTCTGCTTAATTTGATTTGTAAAAATGAGAAGAAAATTGTGGAGTTAATTGGTTTACACAAAACAATTACTTTAAAAAAATGAAGTTTACATTACTTTCACAAACAACTACTTGACTCGACTCGATACTCGAGCAGTTGGCTTAATACTCGACCCGACTTGACTCGAATTCAAAATCCTCTACTCGGCCCACCCCTAATGATTATGTTGCACGGTTTTAGCAGATTTCCTTAAAGACAAAAGCTATGAACATATAGGTCTCATGGTAAGATTTAAGCCCAAGACCATGCTAACTTTTCATATATATGTATATATTCAGCAAAAGTAAGTAAGAACAGAATGTTAAAATTTGCATACCTCTCTGTTTTCATCCGTAACGTATGATTTTTGTTATTTTATCTTGGAGATAATGTTTATGTCACTATTGTAAAATGATGAAAAGAAGAAAATTTATATAAAATAAAGTAGTTCAATTAACATGAAGGTAAGAGTCAAATAAGTACCATTAAAAATAAAATTCAAAAGGTTAAGAGCTAAGTGATTTTGCATTTGTAAATTCTCTTGAGTATAAAGTACTATGTCATAACCTTTTTGATCCAGGAGAAATTTTTGCTGTTCCCACTTCTTTTGATGGGAACTGCGTGCGGATCGGGTACCACTGCGCGACCCATCCTTTGCCTGGTCAGGGAACCTTGTGGATGGGTCAGGGGCCCATCCTGATTAGGGAACCCTTTGAGGCATGCTTACAAAGACGAGAGATGTCCCTGTCCCTCAAACGGCGAGCTTGCCGCGATGCTCCCAGTTAAGTTCCCTGGATGACCCTCAGTGTCCATGTCTATCGGTCTTCTTTGAGACCAAGAGGTCTCTGAAGGTCCGACAAGCGCCGGAGCCTTGCATATGATCCGGTGGTCACCCATCGGTCGCATTTTTGCAGGCTTCGCACGAGGGTGCTGGGCTACAAGCGGACAACTCGTGCCCGTCACCACCATACTTCCAGCTGCCTCGTTGTGGTCCAGAACTTTGCATTATCGACAAATGTGGCCGTACTCCAAACAGCGGAAGCAACGTTGGATCTCCACTCGAGTTTTTGCACTCAGACCCACCCGACCTTGACCTAGAGAGTCAAAATTTAATTTAATTTAGGGTCCCAAGGGTCAAGATATAATGTGTTAAGTGTAGATGAGGTCCAATTTCTAAATAATTCTAAGAAATCAATGATGATGCTTAATAGTATATCTTTGAAAACAAATAACCTTACCTCTATGTAAAGTAGGTCTGTGCTGAGAGTTGCAAAAAACAAGAGAGTAAAACTGTGCGTAATAATGATGACATCATAGCCATCAATAATAAATCCCTTATATGTGTAGAAGAAGTACAACAGCCATAACACCTTTAGGATCGATAGCCCAAAAATGAGGAGAAATCTGATGCCGAAAAGATCATTTAGTGTCTTGGTGCATTGATTCAGGTGGATATACTGTAAACGGTGATTTTCAAACTCAACATGTTTATTTTCTCCATTGACACTTCTCTCGAGGTAAGTAGTCTTGATGAAGTCGTAAAAGACAACATTCAGAGTTTTAAACCTGTGCTTTAGTTCGTAGCAAAAGAACATATAAATGAACATCTGAATTTGAGCCTGATGATAAAATATGTGCTTGAGGATCTCTTGCTCTGCACACATCCACCTGACACATGGTTCCCCGTTGTATTTTGCTATTCCAACCCTCAACAAAATCAAGATTGGGAAAATGAGGGCCCCGACTACCCACATGAACCTGTTGACCCTCTTGTAATGAAAAGCTTTTGTGTTGAATAACATCGAGATGTCAAACTTGTTGACATTTTCCACCAATGTCAACAAATGGTGCTGGCCATACACAAACCACAAGTTAACCAATAGGCCCAGTGCCACACCTTGTTGATCAGGGGCAAAATTGTCGTCAAATCTGATTTTTAACAAAATAAATTGACTCAGAACCAAAACGATAACCGGAACAGATACAACTTCCGAACTGAGCCATTTAAAATCCAAACTTCCTTTGTTGATGATAATGTTTTTGACAGGCATAACCATGAATATTTTAGCAAAGATTGCCAGGGGTCTGAATTCATTGAAGAGGATGGGAGGGTCTGCCTGACTGATCCCAGAACTGAATTTTAAATACTCAGGCTCTCTGCCTATCCATTTTGGCTTTACTTGCATGATCCTACAAGTTTTCAAAGAGTAAAATTTTACAAAAAATGAAAACCCCTTCAAGTGGTGAAATGTTCAAGTTAAAATAATCCACGGGCCATCTAAATTATTCATACTGTATCAATTTATTAGATTGAAGAAAATGAGCAATCTTCATAACAACCTTTCTATAACTTACTAGTTAGTTATTGATTGATAAAGATAACTTTTCATGTATTTTAAAACTCATCATACTCACTTATTCATTTGCACTTAGTAAGCACTATTATTTGACTTATGTTTGAAACTAGGAAAACAGCTTTAATGATGTAACATAATTTAATTTCAGTGGGGAGGTGCTCTTACAAAACTATCTCAAATTTTTTATTTAGTATTTTTTATTTAATTGATGTTGTACAGTAACAACATCACTCGTAACATGCAGTATAAAATTGTTAATTTCATTTGAACATGTTTAATGATGTAGAAAACCAATCAGCCTGTCAATGCTGGCTAAATTCCACCAATTCACAGTACTTTAGAGACTTGAAGATTTACTTGGCCACTTGTTTGTGAACTAGTGATGGGAACTATCCGATAGAAACAAACAATTCATCGGTTGTTGCGCGCCAACCGATTCATCCGATGGTTACTTTAATTTTGATCCATTTTGATTGAATCATCTGAACGGCATTATTATCCATCTATCTACAAACCATCCGTCTATGTTTTCATTCAATTGTAAAACAATTCCTTCCGTATTTTAATTCGTTTGAAAACTAAGAGCAAGTTATTTAATTACTGAAACTGTTCTTTACTGAACGGTGAAAAAAATCAGAGTATTTATGCCAAAGATAAAAACATCCTATATTTGCACCAATAGGTTAATCTTTTACCTGATTTAATTACCTCAACCTAAATAAGAAATTTTGAAGGTATAAAAAATTATTTATTCATCCATTTGCAGGTGATCCATCTACTCAGCGGCTCGACAGTATTTATTTTTATCCGAATAGATACGCCACAAAACCAATGAAAACCATCCATCTGAATGAGGCTCGCGAACAGATGGTTTTTTCATCCATCACCCACTAGTCGGATAGTTCCTCCCATTTCCGCACACAGCGCAAGTCAATCCGCTACCCACCCCACTACACAGGAAAAACATCGGAAAAATCTGAAACATCTGAAAACTATCGGATGAAAACCATGGGATGAACCATCGGATGGGTGAAATCAGTCGTTTGTCCCATCACTATTGTGAACATATTAACATACCAGGGGGACTGGGCTTGACGGCAAGGTGGGCATCAAGCCCAGCCCCCTTGGTATGTTAATATGTTAGATAAAGCATCCATTAGATAAAGGTATACCTTTGCCCACCCAGTCTAAACTTGGCTGAACCTATTCCTTATTCCTTTTGCTTCCCTTGTATTGATCTACTAATGGCTGTGAGCCTAAGGGATAATCGAAGGGAAAGTTCATTTCCTTCTGGTAGACGTACAGAAAGACAAAATAATGACTGAAGTACCCTCACAGGATTTTCCTGTGGGGTGGGGAAACCCAGGCTACCAATTCCCCCCTACAAAAAAAATTGAGTAGCAACATTATGCTTAGTTCATATTCAAGTTTGTTTTGGCTCAAGGCTACTGCTAAAATTTGGCATAACCTATATTCTAAAACTGATTAGATGGCTTACTGAATTGCCATCTCCGGAATTCAGTACGTTTTTAAAAGTTACTCAAAAACGATGAGACATGGATAGAAAAAGGAAAGGAAATTCAGAAAATGAATGCCACATCATCAATTTTCAATCAGATCACTCATTTCAGAGCACCATAGCGAATACTTATAAGAAGTACAGGCAATATTTAATATTTCCTTGAAACTCAACTCAAATCCCCTTTATATTTTTTAGAATATTTTATAAAGCATGGGCTTAGTGAATACTAACGCTGTTAAAGGAACATCTATGCAAAATTGATAGAGGATCTTGGTCAATCTCGAACTTCGGTGGAAAAGTTTTTCTTACTTTGGCCCCGGTTGTACAATGGCTCCATAATGGTCTAAAAAGCTTAAACTCTGTTTCTTTTAAATGCAAAATCAAAGAAATTTTAATGGAGCACAGTTAGGTTTAAGCTATTTTGTAAATATGTTTTGTAAATATTTTTTGTAAGATGTATAGTTTTAATCTGGTGCAACAGAGAAACACTTAATTCAATAAAAGCATTTCTATTTAAGTATTGTTGGCTGCATGCTGATAAGTGATTTGAGTGGTGTTTGACAAATAGCAGATTTGAGATTAAAATAATAAGGGAAATAAATCACTCTATATTGATGTTTACAAAAATATTTATTGTACAATGCACAATAGTAATAAATTCTTTTGTTGTAAAAATTAGTTTAAACTATATAACACTAACATCCTGTAATTGACCAAACTCTGTATGGGACAACTAAGGGCCGCTGATAATGTTGCTTTGGCTTAATTTAAGTGGTAAAAAAGTACTTGGTTGTAGTTATATTAAGTTCTTAAAAAAACATTAGCAAACCTTTTAGAAGAGACTAAACAAACTTCAACTTTAGTCTTATAGTCCAGCGAAAATAGGCGAAAAAACACACTAAAAAGGAAAAAAATGCAAGCAAAAATGTTTTTGCTGGAAAATGTGCACCAAGACGTCCTGAGTCAAAACCCAAGTTTTCTACTTCGGGTCAGGTGAGCTAACTTGGAAAATGGCGGCCATGTTTGAAATACTTTTATCGACATAAAATCCTCAAAAGTTATCCGATTTCGACAAAATTTGGTAGGGATGTGTAAAATTGGGTATTCTATTAGAAAACAATCGCTTACACTTTATTTTTTACTATTTTAATGTTTTTTTTTGGAACTTTTATGTAAAAAAACAGGTTTTTTCGTTTTTCAAAAAAGTTATGAGGTTAACAGTTACTATATGGATATTTCTGAAAAGTACGTAAAATTACGAACAATTTGATATATTCAACTTGTATTTTACTGTTTTTACTTTTTATATAATCAATAAAGTAAGATATTTTTATGCAATTTTTTAAAAAGTGCTAAAAAATTAAAATTATCCAAATTTAGTTTTTTGTGGTAGAAAATGTTCATTTAGGGGTTCTGAGTCAAAACACAAGTTTTCTACTTCCGGTCATGCGAGCTAAATCCGCCATCTTGAAAAATGGCGGATATGTTTGATTTACTGAAATCATCATAAAATCCACAAAAGTCATCCGATTGTAATACAATTCGGTAGGGATGTGTATAACTATGGCCACTACGTAATACTAAAGGAATAACAAGCATATTTTATCATTTTATATGTTTTTTATAATTTTTTTGAAAAAAATTTGTTTTTTTTACATTTTTATTTCGAAATTAACACCAAAGATAAAAACCATGGATGTTTTTGAAAAGTACATAAAATTACAAACAATTTGGTATATTCAACCTTTACTATGCTGTTTTTAGTTTTCGAATAACACAAAAAATATAAATTTCAAAATGTCTTTTTCAAAAAAATGTTAAAAAATAAAAATTTTGCAAATTAACGTTTATGTGGTAGAAAATATTCGCAAAGGGGTTCTAAGTCAAAAACCAAGTTTTCTACTTCCGGTCAGTTGAGCTAAATCCGCCATCTTGAAAAATGGCGGATATGTTTGATTTACTTAAATCATCATAAAATCCACAAAAGCCATCCGATTGTAATAAAATTCGGTAGGGATGTGTATAACTATGGCCACTACGTAGTACTAAAGGAGTAACAAGCATATTTTATCATTTTATGTTTTTTTATAATTTTTATGAAAATGTTTTTTTACATTTTTATTTCGAAATTAACACCAAACATAAAAACCATGGATGTTTTTGAAAAGTACATAAAATTACAAACAATTTGGTATATTCAACCTTTACTATGCTGTTTTTAGTTTTTGAATAACACAAAAAATATAAATTTTAAAGTGTCTTTTTCAAAAAAAATGTTAAAAATAAAAATTTTGCAAATTAACGTTTATGTGGTAGAAAATATTCGCAAAGGGGTAAGTCAAAAACCAAGTTTTCTACTTCCGGTCAGTTGAGCTAAATCCGCCATCTTGAAAAATGGCGGATATGTTTGATTTACTTGAATCATCATAAAATCCACAAAAGCCATCCGATTGTAATAAAATTCGGTAGGGATGTGTATAACTATGGCCACTACGTAATACTAAAGGAATAACAAGCATATTTTATCATTTTATATGTTTTTTTATAATTTTTATGAAAAAAATTTGGTTTTTTACATTTTTTTTTGAAATTAACACCAAACATAAAAACCATGGATGTTTTTGAAAAGTACATAAAATTACAAACAATTTGGTACATTCAACCTTTACTATGCTGTTTTTAGTTTTCAAATAACACAAAAAATAAAATAAATGGGGCTTGGATGGTTCATTGTGACCTGTACATTGTGGCACCTAAAAACGGACATATTTGCTTATTTGAATATTTAATAATTCATGACATAGGCTTTTAGGGTAATTTTTTGAAAACAATCACTGTGTTGTTTTGGTTTTAAATTCCATGGAGTAAAAAATTTATATGTAAGACAAATATATTACCAGTAAATCAAGTGTTTCATGTATTTTATTTGAACCTTGGTGGTTTTGAAGTAATTTGTATAAAAGGCTTCTGCAGATTTCCTTCTACAATATCCAGAACTCCGGGTATGCCTCTGAGGACTATGTATACTTTATCCAAGTTGACCAGTTTTTACCATCAAATAGCCCTATTTGTAGTTTATTAAACTACATTATTTGTATTTCCAAATAAATAATTTTTAATGTTTACAAATACTAAACAAATATTTCATTTATTGACGTCAGTAAAAACAAAACTCATATTACATTAATAAATTAATCAGATAATTTGAACCGCAAAACTGTTACCATGATAAAAAATATGACCAGAGGTGCTGTGTGAATCTACAAAAACTGTTTACATAATTCAGAAACACTTAACAAAAACTTAAACAAAACTTTTTGATAATCTTTCTTACTTACATAATTTTTACATATTTTGATCACAACATAACAACACACCCAGTTGATAATAAATAACTGACATCTTAAAATTAATAACATAAGATACAGGCTTAGAGATATAAAATGACAAAGAACATGAAATCTCAATATGTGTCTATGTTTAATTTTGTTCTTTATCGTTGTATAGTAATTTGTTGTTCATGTGTAAATTGTAGTCCCTTTTGATCGAGGCCTAGATATTTATTGATACTTATTTTTATTTAATTTTATTAAAAGTATTGATTTATCACCGATCTTGTTAGTGTAAATAAATTAAATGATTTTGCAAAGAATTGTAAAGCTAATGGACCAATTGTAATATGAAATACAAGTATTTATTTATTTATTAAAGTTTTATGTTATGTGTAGTAATGGCGTTTTTTTTAAGTCGTAGTGATTAGGATTTATAGTGAGTTAAAAAAATATTATAAAACATGAGACATGACAAAAGTGTATTACGTTTTTTACAAATTACTTCAAAACCACCAAGGTTCAAATAAAATACATGGAACACTTGATTTACTGGTAATATATTTGTCTTACATATACATTTTTTACTCCATGGAATTTAAAACCAAAACAACACAGTGTTTGTTTTCAAAAAATTACCCTAAAAGCCTATGTCATGAATTATTAAATTTTCAAATAAGAAAATATGTCCGTTTTTAGGTGCCACAATGTGCAGGTCACAATGAACCATCCAAGCCCCATTTATTTTATCTTTTGTGTTATTTGAACACTAAAAACAGCATAGTAAAGGTTGAATATACCAAATTGTTTGTAATTTTATGTACTTTTCAAAAACATCCATGGTTTTTATGTTTGGTGTTAATCCCGAAATAAAAATGTAGAAAACCAAATTTTTTTCATAAAAATTATAAAAAAAACATATAAAATGATAAAATATGCTTGTTATTCCTTTAGTATTACGTAGTGGTCATAATTATACACATCCCTACCGAATTTTATTACAATCGGATTGCTTTTGTGGATTTTATGATGATTTAAGTAAATCAAACATATCCGCCATTTTTCAAGATGGCGGATTTAGCTCAACTGACCGGAAGTAGAAAACTTGGGTTTTGACTTAGAACCCCTTTGCGAATATTTTCTACCACAAAAAACTAAATTTGGATAATTTTAATTTTTTAGCACTTTTTAAAAAATTGCATAAAAATTTCTTATTTTTTTGATTATATAAAAAGTAAAAACAGTAAAATACAATTTGAATATATCAAATTGTTCGTAATTTTACGTACTTTTCAGAAATATCCATATAGTAATTGTTAATCTCATAACTTTTTTGAAAAACGAAAAAAACATGTTTTTTTACATAAAAGTTGCAAAAAAACCATTAAAATAGTAAAAAATAAAGTGTAAGTGATTGTTTTCTAATAGAATACACAATTTTACACATCCCTACCAAATTTTGTCGAAATCGGATAACTTTTGTGGATTTTATGTCGATAAAAGTATTTCAAACATGGCCGCCATTTTCCAAGATGGCGGAGTTAGCTCACCTGACCCGAAGTAGAAAACTTGGGTTTTGACTCAGGACATCTTGGTGCACATTTTCCAGCAAAAACATTTCTGCTTGCATTTTTTTCCTTATTAAAACCTATTTTCACTGGACTATTATGAAAAAGTGCAAACACAATAATTACAGTACGATACTAAGTGTAAAAAAGGTTGTGGAAATGTACACAAACAAAATAATAAGTGTAAATTAAAAAATGGAGGATGACACCTATCTTAAATTTCAAAATACTGATGGTTTGAAGTTTGTTATAATCATAAGAACTTTTCCCATTACATTTTTGCTGAACTATTGATCAATTTCCAAGCAAATTTAAATCATAAATGATCAATTCCACAATTTGCTTTTCTTAATGTCAGGTTTGAGCATAAATAAAGACACTTATCTTTAAAGATGGTAAATAAAGACAGAAAACTCACCAGCTACTCAAGACAGTCCAAAAATTGCTTAGCCTTATTATGAAACTAAAATTGTGATGTAACACAAGTTTTGCAATTTTAAAAACTTAAATACTTAATGAGTTACTTTCTTCATTTTCTTCAATCTCATTATCGGTGTCAATTGCAGAACTTTCGTTGTCTTCTTTATCTTTATCTTGTTCAGAATCTGATCCATTTTGGAGGCTGTTGGGATCTTCATCTTCAATTATTGTCTCCTATAAACAAAGTAGGAAAATATATTGATTAAAATGGAGATATTCATCTTCTAGTAAAAATTGTCCAAGAAGCTCCTTGCCCACTACGATTATTGCAGTTCCACCCCAGCCTAACATAGAGTACGGTGGTTTATGGTATGGTTCCAAGAAACAATAAATAGCGTAAACGTTATATGTACAATTTTAAAATTTAAAAAATAAAAAGTGATTATGATTATTATGAATTGGTGTAACAGGAATGTTACGGGCTGTTTAATTTGAGCTTCAACAAGGAAGGGAGTGAGCCACACCCTCTACTGGAATCTAGGAGTCAACAACAGCACCCTATTAAAACACAATATTTTGTAGTCTGTTGAAAAATACATAATACATGTTAACATTAACTTATGTAATTATTAGTAATTGTTAAAGAAAAGTTTTTAAACACAGGTTTAAATTTAATCTTGTACAAAAAAAACTATGGCAATAATCAAAACTTGTAAATATACGTTGCTCAACAGCTTTAAATTTTTTTTATTATCTGCAGATAAAACAATGTTAGCTGATGTTTAAAATTCCTATTCCCATGTTAGATGTTATGGACGAATAGAAAACTTTAAAGGTGCCTTCCCTATAGTCTAAACTTCATAAATTTTATTTTCTACAAAACTTCATGTCAAGCTCTTTCCAACTAAATTATTAAAACGGATTCAGAACTCTAGGAGGGGTATTGATTACCAAAAACCCCATAGCGTATTAAATAAGTATAGGGAGATGTTAAACTCAAACTTACACTTGGCGCATTATATTTTTAACCATGGCCTAGCCCATTGCTGGAGCTGTCAGGTATTGTTCATTTTCAATGAGTTTGGACAACAAACAATTTGAAAACAAATTCCTACAAACATCAACTGTATTTTGTTTACAAATGACAATTAAGATAATAATAAGGGACCAAAATAACAAACAGGTAACTAGCAAGCCAAAACTAACAGCCGTTGGAAAATGCTTACACGTCAGGCTAGTACAACTTATCGTATCAGCTGTGGTGACCTGGTGACTTTCACTCCACTCCAACTGCTTCAGGTGTAAAGGGTTCCCAAGTGTCAAGATATCAAGCACCAAGTGTAAAAACAACTTTTGAACAAGATCGTCCAACCAGCAACATAAACACTGAACTCGCCTGGGAAGGTATCTCCTGGCCCTTGAGGTCCCTGTTCTTCATGCTGCCCATGAAGAAGGCGTCGGCGCAGTTGTTGATGACGATGATGCTCCTCACTTGCAGCAGGATCGTCTCGAGAACGGCTCGAATGGGTGGGAGATACTGTGTCAGGCCTGTGTCCTTGCTCACCTGCCACACGAACATGCAATTACTTCACTGCCGCAGGATTCTTACTCCAGATAAATGATAAATGATTTATTTTCCTCAGTTACAATACAAGTAACATTTTCAAAATAATACTGTAAGCAATACATGTGATAAGAATTTGTTACAGAAAAAATAAATATACCTCCAAGAGGAAAAATAGGGTCCCAAAGGCAAAGCCTGATTTGGGATTCCATCAAACAAAAATAACATAAAGAATGAGTTCATGTTGCGGTGGCAGACTATAAATTAATACAATTACTGATTCCAGATTTCCTAATATTCTGATATCGTTTTCTTTTATGGCATAGAAACTTAATAAATAAATACTTCACTTATCCTTCGTGTTTTTCAAAATAAATAGAATTCTAATATTTGAAAGAAATTGAATAGATTGAAACATGTTTTTTCAATCTACTAAACTAATATATTAACAAAATAAAAATTTTCCTCTAATACTATGAAAAAAACTTACTTAAACGAAACCCTCTCCATATTCTTTAAAGTAACAGATCTATTGAACCGAAATAAAAAGATCCTCCACATCGCTTCTGTCCATACTCATAAGCCAAGTTTTTATATTCTTGACAAATTTATTTAAATTCTTAATCTTTTTTATGTTTTGAGGAAGCTTATTAAAAATGTTAGGAGCTGTGTAATTAAATGTTTTTGTGTAAAAAGTTAGATTAGGTTTGGGGACTCTAAAATTACTAGCATTTCTGAGGCCCTGTCTGTAATAGTCAACATTTGAAGGTAAATTGCCACTTGCTAGATAAAAAGCTTTCAAAACCTTAAATATATAAATACAACGTAATGGTAAAATTTTTAAACAAACAAAACATGGATGAGATGGCTCTCTTAAACTTTTCCTCAAAATTAATCTAACGAACCACTTTTGAATGTTCTCCACAGGTCTTATTGTTGATTTGTAAGTTCCACCCCAAGATATTATGGCATATTCTAACCGACTGTTAACTAAGGAAAAATATAAACAGCGCAGGGTTTGGATCGGGCATATGTCTCGCAAGTGATAAAAAAGTCGAATTCCTGTCATGAGTTTTGATTTTAATTTAATAATATGTGTTTTCCAGCTTAATTCATCATCCAAAACTACACCCAAGTATTTTACTTCCCTGATTCTCCTAATTTCTGAGCAGTTTACACAAGTGTTAAGCGTGTTTAAACAATTTAAACATTTATATATAATTTTATTATCAAATTCAATAACTCCCCTTAAATTAAAATTAATGCAGTTAGTTTTCTGAGTACTGAGGACCAATTTATTTTTGCAAAACCACCACTTTAAAGTTTCCAGATCACTTAACATTTTCCTTTCAGATTCATCCCACTTATCACTTATATAACAGAGGGCCGTGTCATCCGCAAATGCGGTGATTTGGCCATTTAGTGAAGCACTACAAAGGTCATTGACATATATAAGAAACAAAGTTGCCCCTAAAACAGATCCCTGAGGAACCCCGTGCCTGATCACACCCATTTCACTTAAAACCCCTTTGATTTTTACACATTGCCCTCTGTTACTTAAGTAGCTGGAAAACCAGGCATGAGCCACCCCACGAACCCCACAATTGTATAATTTTTCTAATAAAATGGTATGGTTAACTGTATCAAATGCCTTTTGTATATCTAGGAAAAGCCCACTCACACATTTGCTATTATTAATTCCTTCATTTAGTTTGTTGATAAAATCTAAAAGAGCCCGTTCTGTATTCATTCCCACCCTAAAACCATATTGATTAGCGCTAAAAAAATGTATTCTGTTCAAAAAGCTGATAAGTTTTTCTTTCATTATTTTTTCTATTATTTTGGAAAAAGTTGAAATTAATGAAATTGGACGGAAGTTAGAACAAGTGTTGGGAGAGTTTCCTTTATGTATTGGTATTACAACAGCTCTCTTTAAACTGTCTGGAAAAATTCCGGTACTAAAACTTAAATTTATAATAAATGTAAAAACTTCAACAATCCTTGGACAAATACGCTTAACTAAAAAAGAGTTTAAACCATCAATCCCAGGCGATTTTCCATTTTTCAGAGACTTAACTATTCTTAAAATATCCCCACAGCAAACCGGGCCCAACAACAAGGATGATCTCTCTTGAAATAGTCTAATATTATTTTTGAACGGGAAGTTGTCAAAACCATTCGGAAATGAGTCATTTTCTATTATTTGATCAGCAACTGTCAGAAAAAAATCATTAAATTCATTAGCAACCATTTCCGGATCTGAAATAATTGCATTATTAACCTGTAAACAAAATGTATCATCCCTGTTGCTCTGACCAGTCATATTCTTAATTGTATTCCAAGTAGCTTTATGATTACCAATATTGTTTTCCAGTTTATTTTTATAATAATTTGATTTAGCTAACTGGATTTTTTGTTTCAAATTGTTTCTAAAAGAATTATAATACGCTCTAAATTTATCATTTATAGGTCTAAATTTTATTTTTTTGTATAAACCATTTCTTTTCCTTATCTGACTACAAATATAATCATTCATCCAGGGCTTTAACTTGCGATCTTTTTTATCTATTATAGTTACAATTTTACATTGTTCAATACAAGATTGTATTTTATTTTCAAATAAATCATAAGCCACAGATGCATTATCCTGCCTATATATGTCAGACCAGTCCACATTAGCCAACATATCCTCTAACTTATCATAGCTGATAACAGCACTTGTAGCAGCGGCGCGCACGGCGGCGGCGGCAGGGCGGCCAGCCGACCGTAGCCGCAACGACGTCATGTAGTGGTCAGTCACGTCCACCTCCACCACCGCCGCCTCCGCCGCACACGGCCGCTTGTCTATACATGACATCCTCAAATAGACATGATCAATACACGATCGTGTCTCAGCAGTTACTCTTGTCGGTTTAGTTATCAGCGCTTCAAACCCATAACCAGCCATCAGAAATTTATAATTATCAACATCATTATCATCTGTCCTTAAAAGATCAACATTTATATCCCCCATTAAAATACAATTTTTTAAATATTTGTCATTTTTGTTTAAATATGTACTAAATTCATTAATGAAATACGCTATTGTACAACTATGTAGCCGATATATAGCAAATAAACTAAAATCATGCCCTGAAAAACTAATTTGTAACATTAAAATATCGGCTGATTTTAATTTTAACTGTTCACTATGTGTGATAATTACAGAATTCTTTACAAAAACAGCTACTCCACCAGCTCTATAACTCTCATTTGAACATAAAGTCAATCCATAATTAGGCAATTTATAAAACATGGCTTCATTATTACCAATCCAAATTTCACTTAATATGATAATTTCGGGATACTCCTCTAATACGCTAAGCTCCGCCACAAAACGATCAAAATTTTTCCGCATACTGCGAATATTTTGATGTATAATGAAACAACTAGTTTTTTCCATATTTAGAATTACATATTTTTCTGCAATAAAAACTAAAATTCATATCTTTAAAACTCATAAAAATAATAATAGTAATACATTTTATGATATAATTATATAATCAGAATGTTTCATTTTCCTGAAGATATGAGATAACCATGCACAAGATTCAAAACATATACTAATTATACCAGTCATTTTCTGGAGCTCAACACACTCGCTGCGACGGTGACAGTTTACAGTTGATCGAAGTCAGCCGCAGATTTGATCTCAATCGCCGGCGTGCCGTCGCCTACGCGCATGAGGATGTTGCCGCCCCGAAGCCACAGATATTTAATATTCCGTGTTTTCTTCACCTCGCGAGCCTGTCCGAGTAGTCGTCGTCTTGCTGGAGATAGGGACTCGTTAACAAAAATCGGTTTATCAACTGAAAGACCAATATGCCTCGTAGAAAAATCTCGCTTTTTCTCTCGCCTCTTATTTAATAACAGTTCTTTATCCGTGCGGCGGACGAATTTAACAATAATGCCACGTGGCCTGGATAGATTGTCCCTACTACCGACGCGATGGCACGCGTCAATCATTTCATCCGTAATTTTTACATTTAAAGCATTTCCAACGTCCTTTACTATTTGAACCACCGACTCATTGTTTACTTCCGGAATACCCTGCAGCTCCACACAGTTCCTCCGTGAATATTGCTCCAAGTCGTCAACCTTTTTTTCCAGATGAATCACTTTATCTCTTAACAGTTTATTTTCAGATTTTAGTTCATCAATTACTTTCACATAACTTTCAATTTTCTCCATCCCGCTCCGCAAAGTTTCAGTGTTCTCTTCTATTTTACTATGCAGTAAACCGTAAGACTCATTAAAATCACTTACATTTTTCCTTTGGTCATCGCGTATTTCACTCAGCGCCTTCATAATGTCCTCTAGAGTTATCGTACCTTCTTGTGCACTAGTTTCCAGTCTCATACTTTTCCACCGCACTTGGCCGCACGGTTCGCACCTCCAAACGGCGTTCTGCTCCTCCAAATAAGCCAAATCCGCTAGTGCCATTTTAACACATTTTGCGTGAAACACCTTTGCACAGTCACTGCACGTTAATTTTGTCTGACTCTTTTTGATAGCAACTAAACACACTTGACAATTAGACATCTTTAAAATATATATATATATATAACAATTCAAGCTGTCACTAAAAATATTGAATAGCGCGGGACACGAGGATAAGTAATGATAGCCACTACTACACGGGAACACAGATAAGAGAACCACACTGCGATACGTCCGCTCCGCTTGAACTCTGACTCATCACTCATAAGAAACAGTTTTACTGTTTATCAAATCAATACAAAATAAAAAACATTTTGGGGTATGAAATATCTTAGCAAAGCAAAATCAACAGCTAAAGATTCAAAACAAGTTTAAGTTTAAATTAGTGAGAAATAATCTACTTTGGCTAAAAAGTTGCATTTATGTCAATATTAATAGTTGATCCAAATGAACTGCCAAAAAATTTGTGCCAAAAAGTAGGGGTGTGCGAATAGTGATTTTTGAACTCGAGCCGAGCTGAGCTGAGCTTTTTCAAAAGTTTTCGAGCTCGAGCTTTTTAACAATCACCAAATTATTAAAAGAACTTATGAAGCTTGATTTTAATTTTAAAAGATACAATAGACTAATGTTTGCATACCTTAGGTGACCGCCAGCTCAAAAATAGAAAGCATCTACAAAACAAGTGAATTATCTGATAGGTTCATCAGTATTTTGTATTATGTTACATAAAATTAATCACACTGGCTCAAAAAATAATTTATGAAGAAAAATACCAAATTTAAAATCTACATTTATCTACATTATATTTAAGTAATAACCAATCCCACAATGCTTTACTTTAAAATAAATAGTTAAAACTGCATAATTAGACTAGTTACATATAGGTACTACAAAATTTAATTCAAGAGTAGAAAGGAGTAGCTAGTTGAAAGGTTTTAAAATAGTTATATCTAGTAAAAAAATCATACATTTACACTTAGTCAAACACAGGATTGATATTTTTTATGTTCACTAAGTAAAGATGATACAAAATTAAATTGCTGTCCCAATTGTGGCATAATATTCATGGCTAAACTTTTTATTTCAGAATATAATATATGAATGAAATAATATTAAATAAAAACAATAATTTATTGTAATCCTAAAATTAGTTGCATTTCTAAACTTTTGTGAAGAAAATAATGTACAATTAAAAAGATCATAAATAAATAAGGATGGAATAGAGAGAAAGAAAGAAACAGCTACCTCTCTCACTCTCCTTATCAGTGGCAAGGGAGGGGGGGGAGGGTGGCGGTTGTTTACTCCAAGCCCCTTCCCTGTTTTTTGCTAATGTCTGACTCAGAGCGTGTGTGCATATGCCAGAGAGCGAGTTAATTAGGAGATAAGGAATCCTTACTACAAAATGCAAAAATACAAACTACTTGTCATACAACTAACTATAAATGACAGCTCATATTTTTTGTCTTATTTTTATAAATCAAATGAGACCAAAATGAAACTTGTATGAAGCCTTGATAAAACAACAGACTTAAATGCTGTATTTCGCGTTCCCCAAGGACAACTAAATATAGCTCCGATTTTCGTCTAAATGGAGATAATATTTCTTGTTACTTGTCAATGTCCTTTCCTTATCACTTGGGAATGTTTTTTGCTTGTTTTCCGTGGGAGGGAACCGCTCTTCCGGTTTAACTTGTCCAAAAATAGATCGCAATAATTACCTTTCCGATAAGAACTCTCTTACCAAAAGCTCGGCTCGAGTGTCGAGCTTTTTCGAAAAAAGTCGAGCCGAGCCGAATACTGAAAAGCTTGACCTAAAAGCTCGACCGGTCGAATACTCGCACACCCCTACCAAAAAGTATAGCCATGTTTTTACTATTGATAGTTTTTGCAGAAATTTGTCACCACCGATTAGTAAAAACACATTCTACACCAGTGTTTCCCAACCTTTTGGTGCTCGCGTACCACCTACCACATTTTCAATATCTTGGCATACCATTGCAAGGACCCCCCTCCCCCCACCACTGAGGGATCCCCTCCAAAATTGATTAGTTTTGTTTTTGACACTTAAATTTATTTTAATTTACCTGCCAATGTATACATTTGTATATCGTATTTTGGTTATAAGGGCACTTTGACAAATTATATGCTCCTCTCAGCTCTGGTCAGTAATTTTATAGTCAATTTGGCAAAAGAAACCGAATGAGTTTGATTATGAAGTTCGTAATGTGAAAAAATGTCTAGGTTTACAGGGTAAAATAATCTCTGTCTGTTATTTGGATGTAATGAGCCTAATTTGTACAGGGGTAAGAATTGGCTCATTAGGCCTAGGCCTACCTGAGCCTAGCCTAGATGTAATCTAGCCTATGGTCCCTGCTGTGAAAAGAGTGTTGACAATCAGACCCCTGGAATTATCCAAGCGACCGAGCTGAGCGATCCCAAGGCCTCTTGACAACCCGTGACGTGATTTCCTACGGTTCGGACTACTTCTGTATTCGATCATCTTTTCTCCCTCTAGGAAATATCCGTCACATGGATATCATATTTTATATTGCAAAATTATCATAAATAAACAATTCAAAGACATTCAAGGAATACTGTATTTTCAACGATGATCTTATATTTAAGCATATTATAAAATTTATACAACAGATGGACATATTAAGACTGTGTTCAAAATAGAAAATACTTTTGGTTAGTATATCGTACAACTAAAAACTGTAGTAATACCACCGAATTAACATTGTAAAACTGGTAGTATAATGGAAAGACCATTTTAATGTCAAAATATTTTGAAGGGGTGTGCGAGTAGTGATTTTTGAGGTCGAGTCGAGTCGAGTTTTGAAAAATACCCGCGAGTTTCGAGCTTTTTTCGAGTTAAGTTTTTTTAAGTTTATAATATAATAGTAGGCTCATGTTTCTACATAATGGTAAAACATTATTATCATTACTCAAATACAAATTACAATTTTGAGGTAATTAAACTTAGCCTAAAAGAGTTATTGAACTAAGAGCAGATATACAAATAAATTACACCAAAAAAAGAAAGAAAACCTTTTACTTAAACTCACAATAATTCTTGATTTGATGTATTTTTAAAGCCTAACTTGTGTTTAAGGCTTACCTGGGTTTTGAAATGAAATGAAAACACTGACTATAAGCCATGACCAATTACCTGACTCAATTCATGATTAATCCTTGTCAACAAAATATGGCCGTAGTACCAATTTTTGGTAAACGGCGGGAGTAACTACTCGACTCGAACTTTCGAGTATTTTGCAATAAGTCGAGCCGAGTCGAGTAGTGTATACTCGGCTCGAAAAAAGCTCAATTCTAGAGTACTCACACACCCCTAATATTTTGTAAAAAGAATTACTCTTAAAATGAAAGAGTAACATAGTTCCTGATATATGGTACGAAATTGGCAAGTTATGACCAAAACATATACTGAAAAAGTTAATAAAGTTAAGGTATTAAGTGCGACTTTACTGTTAGACAGGACAGCGAAAGTTCGTAAACCTAGTATTTTACTTAGTACTACTTCTTCAATTTCTTGCGTACCACCTGAAAGGCCTTTGCGTACCACCAGAGGTACGCGTACCACCGGTTGAGAAACACTGTTCTACACTATTTTGGGATAAGGAATCTGATTCCACCCTCATGTTGAATCTGAAACCTAGAACATTTAAAGATTACAACTCTGGTTTCCTGAAGATTGTTCCTGTTTAGGCGAAACTAAGAGCTAGTAATTTAGTTGTGAGTGTTTTGTTTTTACAGTCCAGTTAAGTATGTGAGTTCCGCATAAGATGGCGTTATGTCACTTACACATTTTAGTTTCTTCCTGGCTGTTGACTGAACTTACTACCGATTTTGCAATTTCATTTGTTTCACCTGTACAGGAGGAATCGAATACGGTACCAAATTAACTTGTACAGCAACAAGTATTTATTGAAATAGTAATAACAAAATTTAGCAGTAATTTACATTATTTTTATTAATAACACATAGTTAATAACCAATTATTTCAGATCTCCTGAGTCTAAATTTAACAAACCCTAAAATATCATCATTTTATGAAGGAAATCTACAATGCAAAGAGGCAACTAATGGCAAGTTTGAAGAAACAGCCAAAGCAAAATTAAAATAATACTTTTTCGTCTTAAAAGTAGCTTCACGAGAAAAGCTAATGTACTGCAGTAAATATTTCGTGAACTGAGCAATCACTCTGAAGAATTAATCTATCGAATAACTAGCTGATGGAAAACTGCTTAGTTGGGCATTCCCATAAAGTTAAAGCTCTTGATTCAAATAAATGAGCAAATAACTGTTAAAAAAAAGTCATAACAAAGTCAAATTCATATTAAGATAAACACAAAACTTTGACTTTTTATAGGGTTTGAAAACCCATATTCTCAGTTGGTGCCGACACTATAAAAGGAATACACATACAAAATTTCAAACTCCAATGTGCTAGGGTTTATCGGGAACCTCAGGCATTGATCGGGATTTTGCTTCTATACCCTGATTTTCGAAAGAAGGTGAGTGGCGCGGGTGGCGGCGGAGCAAGCGTGCAGCAGTAAAAACATTCTCATTCATAGCACTGTAGAAACGTAAAAAACGCTGTTAAAAATTTGCAGTCCACTTTATTCTAATGACCAGTTTATTAACTTATCAGCACTGTTTTCAAATAATTTGTAACGTATATTGTTTAGTTTATACTGTGAGTTATATTACTAAAAACACGATTTACGAATTAAAAAAGTCAATTCTTTGTATTTGATTTATGATAACTCTGCTTAGAAGCATCGGGGAAAAATTCCTAAAGAAAACCTTTAGTCGACTTTCTTGGGAACAATATATCAAAATTTGAGAGTCTTGTGATTAATATTTACATCGTTATTAATTTATTTCTAAAGAACTGTTAACTCTTTTGTTAATTGAGATTTTCATTTCATTTTTCAAACTCCAATGTGCTAGGGTTTATTGGGAACCTCAGGCGTTGATCGGGATTTTGCTTCCATACCCTGATTTTCGTGAGAAGGTGAGTGGCGCGGTGGCGGCAGAGCGAGCGTGCAGCAGTAAAAACATTCTTATTCATAACACTGTAGAAACGTAAAAAAAGCTGTTAAAAATTTGCAGTCCACTTTATTCCAATGACCAGTTTATTAACTTATCAGCACTGTTTTCAAATAATTTTTAACGTATATGGTTTAGTGTATACTGTGAGTTATATTACTAAAAACACGATTTAAGAATTAAAAAAGTCAATTCTTTGTATTTGATTTATGATAACTCTGCTTAGAAGCATCGGGGAAAAATTCCTAAAGAAAACCTTTAGTCGACTTTCTTGGGAACAATATATCAAAATTTGAGAGACTTGTGATTAATATTTACGTCGTTATTAATTTATTTCTAAAGAACTGTTAACTCTTTTATTAATTGAGATTTTCATTTCATTTTCCCTTTAATGACATTAGATAGTTTTCACAATCAATATTCAGTTAATAAAATACCTCAATACTACTAGATAAATCCGTAATCAGTTGATAATTGAAATTAATTATCAACATTGCTCGGGCGAGCACGGTCCAGACGAGGTACAGCAACTGGCCAATAACAACGGAGCACATGCTTCCAACACACACTGCACATGCAATTAGGAGGAACTGAAAGGTTCCTTATTGTTCAATGTTGGTAAATCGGCATTGTTTTTACAATGAATTCTACATCTGGAAGCAGGCGTTTATAAGAGAAAAACTGAGACATGCACAGGCGCGCGAATAAATGTGCCACTAGGACCAGAATGTACTTCAACTGTCTTTGTTGCGCTCTGCCTCGCAGTGAAACAATCGTCTGTATATTAATTGATTATGAGAAACCATTCCTATAAAAACATAAAACTGTGACGGAATTAACCTATATTTCATTCAAAGACATTGTTTACTGAATTTCACTCATCAAAGTAGTTTAATAGCTGAGATAACAGTACTTTAGAAATAAATTAATAACGATGTAATTATTAATCACAAGACTCTCAAATTTTGATATATTGGTCCCAAGAAAGTCGACTAAAGGTTCTCTATAGGAATTTTTTTCCCCGATGTTTCTAAGCAGAATTATCATAAATCAAACACAAAGAATTGACTTTTTTAATTCTTAAATCGTGTTTTTAGTAATATAACTCACAGTATAAACTAAACGATGTACGTTAAAATTATTTGAAAACAGGGCTGATAACGTAATTAAATGGCCATTGGAATAAAGTTGACTGCAAATTTTTAACAGCGTTTGTTACGTTTCTACAGCGTTTTAAATAGGAATGTTTTTACTGCCGCGCGCTCGCTCCGCCGCCGCCGCGCCGCTCACCTTCTTTCGATAATCAGGGTATAATATTGATTGATATCTCTGAAAATACAAGGTTAAAAATCAGTCATCCAATTCATAAGTGCTAAGTTACAATATCTTATAAAATTTATTCGTTTATTCATTTTTTGAATGATTTTGAAATACTCTTCACTTAAGTAAACAGTAAAAAAATACATTTATAAAATAAAAATGTTTACATTCCTAATGTACCTTGACATAATTGCAAATTGTCTGAATGTATCTGGTGGTGACTTGGAGTTTCTTCAGTATCTGTGACACGGTGGCCGGCTCGTGTTTAAACATGAATCGGCACGTTGACATCCCCTGAGCCAGAAACAGCTTCAGCACGGTTGTACATCCCTAAGGAAGAAATTATAATTTATCAGCTGATATTGACATAACAGAAGTGTGAATAAATGGAATTGTTTCCATATATATATTTAACTACCAAAAAAACCAAACTTCCTAAAAAGCTGCAAAGGAAGCTATGGGTCGTGATGATGAAAAATAAAAATTTCACAATAAAAATAAATTTCACAATAGAAATAAATAAAAGTTTGGGCCCTTCACAATAAAAATATAACACATTATTGTCTGCTATTTATAGCTGTGCTAAACTTAAAATCTTTACAGCAATGAAGCCATTTGGATTTTGATTTGGAAAAAAAGGAGATGCTCTAACTTTTATGAGTGACAAGTTGTGGGTGTCTTGCATGAATATTGAGGAAGAAAACAAATTACTCCATCGTTATAAAGCTCGTTAAGCTTTATAACAAATCATTAGTCACATAGTGCAACTGAGTAAACCACAATCTTATAAAAAAAACTCATTGCCACTTTTTTTTGGTATTTTAGATGAGATTTTACTACAAAGGGATGAAAAGGGTACTACAATTCACAGCTCCTCTTGTACTTTGGAATGAACATAAAAGATTATTTATTTCGCAAGGAACTTCACGTTTAGATTATAAATCACTTATTCACAACAACGACAAAAAATATAGGCCCAGGTCCAGGAATATGGGAACAAAATCACTACAACACTGAAATCTGTTTGAGAAGATGATTCATAGGTTTATAAGATAAATGAGAACCTCCGGGCTTCACCACCGACCTTCATGAAGACGCGGAGGTTGGGCTTGCTGTCATGTGCCTTGACTACAGCCACCAGAGTCTCCAGCCCCTGGGTGAAGGCGCTCCACAACGTCAGCTGGTCGCGGTCGCTCGGCCGACCCTCCAGCCGCTGCTTCACCGCGCTCTCCAGGCCCCGCAGCAGCCCGCCGAGCAGCACGTGCAGGTTCAGTCTGGGCAACACGACAACATCACCTCAGTGGTCCAGTCTGGACAACACGACAGCTTCTCGTGGTCGCTTGGCCGACCCTCCAGCCGCTGCTTCACCGCGCTCTCCAGGCCCCGCAGCAGCCCGCCGAGCAGCACGTGCAGGTTCAGTCTGGGCAACACGACAACATCACCTCAGTGGTCCAGTCTGGACAACACGACAGCTTCTCGTGGTCGCTCGGCCGACCCTCCAGCCGCTGCTTCACCGCGCTCTCCAGGCCCCGCAGCAGCCCGCCGAGCAGCACGTGCACGTTCAGTCTGGGCAACACGACAACATCACCTCAGTGGTCCAGTCTGGACAACACGACAGCTTCTCGTGGTCACTCGGCCGACCCTCCAGCCGCTGCTTCACTGCGCTCTCCAGGCCCCGCAGCAGCCCGCCAAGCAGCACGTGCAGGTTCAGTCTGGGCAACACGACAACATCACCTCAGTGGTCCAGGCTGGACAACACGACAGAGGTGTCACCTCAGTGGTTCAGTCTGGACAACATGACATCACCTCAGTGATCCAGGCTGGACAACACGAGAGAGATGACACCTCAATGGCCCAGTCTGGACAACACGACAGAATCATCACCTCAGTGGGTCCAGTATGGACAACACAATAGAATCACCTCAGTGCTCCATTTTGGACAACATGACTTTTAATATCCTACTTAGTACACATCTAGAGCCTTTAAAGAATATTTGTGCCAAGTGTCATAGCCGAAAGTTTCATGACCTTATAGTTTATGAAAAATTGTGATCAGTGAGTGAGCGGAGTCAACCATTTTTTACTTGGGTTGAGGCTCTAGTGTATTGTAAAATTTAACAAAATTTCACCAATGAGAATTCTGTTTTCTGGTTCAAAAAACTTTCCAACTCACAATTAATTACTGTCTCATCAATCCAGGTACTGCATTCACTAGATCTAACAAAAATTAGTGTAAAATTCACTATTCACCTAGAGAAGGAGGGGAAGGTGGTGAGAGTGCCATCCTTCTCAGTCAGCTGCGGATGCTCGTTGGCCAGCCAGCCGAGGATGTCGGTGAGGCAAGTCAGCTGGTCAGCCGAGAACGTGATGTAGTTCGACAGCAACTCCCCCGCCTGGCTGTTGAGCACGGCGCCTCTCTCTCGGTTGCCCTTCATGTCGTACCAACGTCTCTTCAGAAACTCTCCGCATATCGTTGCTGTTCATGACAGTCAAACTCTTTATTTGTAATTCATTGTTGGTGATGGTGAGTTTATGATTTTGTTTATTGCAGTCATTTGCTGATTAGTAAAATAAAGTTTCACAATATATTCCGATCTAGATGATGATCTATCTCGTCTTCAAGTGGGAAAGAACCTAGAACACAACAAGATTTGACCCAGAAGACCAAGATTAGTGTGTGACCTGGCCGTGTGTTACAAATCTTATTATTTTCTACGATTTTTTACACCCGAATATGGAATCAGATTCAAAATCCCAAAATGTCATGAAACTTGTTTTTACTAATCAGTGATGGCAAATGTATGCAAAAATCTAAATAAAACACAACCACACTTCTGTCAAGATTCATAAAGCATTGGGCCACATTAAAATAGTTTCAATGTTTTGCTTGAGAGGAACACTAATATTACATCTCAGAATTAATCTTAAAAACAATGAATTTAAAATAATGAATATTTGATATTATTGGTCATTTTTAGCAATGGAAACAAAAAAGAAGAGGGAGAAAAGCGTTGGAAAAAAGATAAAAAAGAGTAGCATGCGGTTTTAGTCATTAAAACTATAAGCACGTCCAATAATCATGATCTCTTATTTCCTTGGTTTATCACAAAACAAAAAAGACACGGTCACAGGCAGACCAGTCACTCACTGATCTGCATCCGGATGTCGTCGTCGTGCTCCGCGTGGTGCAGCAGAGCCTTGACCGTGTCGACGAGAGTGCAGGCCGAGCTCAGGTCCAGGACGTGGTCATGACACTGCGTCAGGTACTGCACACAGTCCCTCACCAGCTGCGGCCTTGACTTGGTCTTGGCTTGCTCCCCGCTCACACGGCCGGCCACCTTCTGCAGTGCGGCTGCAACACACAATGTCAGATACTGCACACAGTCCCTCACCAACTGCGGCCTCGACTTGGTCTTGGCCTGCTCCCCGCTCACACGGCCGGCCACCTTCTGCAGTGCGGCTGCAACACACAATGTCAGGTACTGCACACAGTCCCTCACCAGCTGCGGCCTCGACTTGGTCTTGGCCTGCTCCCCGCTCACACGGCCGGCCACCTTCTGCAGTGCGGCTGCAACACACAATGTCAGGTACTGCACACAGTCCCTCACCAGCTGCGGCCTCGACTTGGTCTTGGCCTGCTCCCTGCTCACACGGCCGGCCACCTTCTGCTGTGCGGCTGCAACACACAATGTCAAGTACTGCACACAGTCCCTCACCAGCTGCGGCCTCGACTTGGTCTTGGCCTGCTCCCCGCTCACACGGCCACCTTCTGCAGTGTGGCTGCAACACACAATGTCAGGTACTGCACACAGTCCCTCACCAGCTGCGGCCTCGACTTGGTCTTGGCCTGCTCCCCGCTCACACGGCCACCTTCTGCAGTGTGGCTGCAACACACAATGTCAGGTACTGCACACAGTCCCTCACCAGCTGCGGCCTCGACTTGGTCTTGGCCTGCTCCCCGCTCACACGGCCAGCCACCTTCTGCAGTGGGGCTGCAACACACAATGTCAGGTACTGCACACAGTCCCTCACCAGCTGCGGCCTCGACTTGGTCTTGGCCTGCTCCCCGCTCACACGGCCGGCCACCTTCTGCAGTGGGGCTGCAACACACAATGTCAGGTACTGCACACAGTCCCTCACCAGCTGCGGCCTCGACTTGGTATTGGCCTGCTCCCTGCTCACAAGGCCGGCCACCTTCTGCAGTGCGGCTGCAACACACAATGTCAGATACTGCACATAGTCCCTCACCAGCTGCGGCCTCGACTTGGTCTTGGCCTGCTCCCCGCTCACATGGCTGGCCACCTTCTGCAGTGCCGCTGAAAATGTTACATTCAATTCAATTCAAAACTATGATTTTTTTGTTATGCCCATTAATGCATGGAATAATGTTGATAATATTTGAAATAAATCATGTGTACATTACAATTTACAATAAATTATTTTAATTCCTGATGGTAAACATAAGACGGCGAGGATCAGGTCGCTGAGAGATACAGCACACCTGAAGCTCCAGAGATCCTCGCCCAAAAAAGCCACATATGTAATTTCTAATGAAAGTCTCATGATTGGCCTATATTTATGCACTTGTTCTAGAAGGATATGGAAAATGTGTTTTACAGACTGAGAAACTTGCAAAAAACCTAACCACATAAACTGAACCCCTCCAAACTAAACTTCCCTCTCCCTTAAGGAGTTGTTTTGGGAGTCTCTCCCCTTCAGTCATTACTTCAGAGAGAAGCATTATGTTTTAAAACAGAATTCCATTTACCTAGTAAGTAGTTGCTATTCGCAGGATTCTGAAACCCAACCCAGGAGAACAGTATGGCAAGAACCTTCAACAGCCTTCCTTGACACATTTTAATTTCTGCAGAACCTTCCATGTACATTCCAGTTGAATCCAAAATCCCGTCATTGACTTTTACCAAATTCTGAAACAGAGTGTAAAATAACATAGAATAATTTTTGCCATTGATAATTAAAAATTATTTGACAAAGTCTGGTTAAATTACTTTATATCCAATAGGTTTATTAGATTAAAGTAACCTAATAAACATTTTTTTAACTTGTTATAGAAAACCTCCAATGGTTCTAATCTTAATCTTCAACATGATCTTGCAAAAGCATACAAAACGGTAACCAAAAAGTATGAATTAAAAAAATCAAAACATCTTGTTCAGTGAAATTGTTTGAACCTCAATTACGATGGAAGTTAACGTACTACCAATACAATTATTTAGCTTTACAATGTTCAAATTTCTTGATATAAAATACCACATACTCCCTTCAGTTTAACATTTAATACAATGACACCCCTGGAAAAACATCATTGATACCCAATTGTCAACGAACTCTCAAGGTTCTATTTAGCTCTCTTGCCTTAAAGGAAAAATATTTCCAAACATTCCTGTAATAAAAGGTAACATTTATCTTTGGCTCTAGTTGTAAATGTAAACTTGTTATTTCTAATTACTACATCATTTGATAAAATTAATTCATTTTTTGTTCACCACATAATGGTACCGATCTTGTGATTGTTATGAAGCCAAATTATACCAAAGAAAACTCGGAAGTGATTAATTTACAAAACTTTAACAATATTATAGCGAATTACAATTCTTTCATGTCTGTCATCTGATTCAATGTACTATGGAAAAATTTAGGTAACAATTCTTAAACTGGTTAAAAAACAATTTAGTCTGCTTTAATTTAAGAAACCATAGAACAAATTCAAAGCTCCAAGACAAACCTGTGTAAACTCGACCGTCTTTTCCAAGAAACCACACAAGAAAGACAGTAGCTTGATGGTGTTCTTGGCGATATGAATGGGAGTAAACTTATCCAAGTTCTCAAATCCCACGGCATTCTGATTGGCGGTCTTGAGAAAAGAGATGCGCTTGTGTGACGAGGTGAGGATGTGCAACAGCTTGGCTACGTAGTCGTCCAGCAAGTAGAGCAACTCTGCTGGGCCCAGCTCCGCTGTGAACTGGCCTCCCTGCGGAGACATGGGGCAGGTCAGAGATCAAGAAAAAAATAAGTCCAAACATAGGAAATTTCAGATTTCTAGACCATTTGAAATTAGAGTCAGTCATAAAATAATAATATGTCAAGTTATACATCATTTAATATAATCCCTACTGACCCCAGTGAAAAACTTTGTGAACGTAGGGAAAAAATAACTATGGCACCTCATCTAACAAATATGTAAAGAGTATTTTCTGAACATTAATTCCATTTGATTAGGCCACGGTTCAATGGCTTACTTTTTTTTAACATTTTCAGTTACTGAGAACAAAAATAATTTACGGTTCATAAGAATTGGAGGAACAAAAAAGGTCTACTGATTTGAAAAAAAAGGTTAAACCGCTGGGAAAATGCAGTTTTCATTACATTAATAGCGGATTGAAAGGAGTTCTTTCCCACACTAAGGAGGGATAGAGTCAGCTGGTGGCGTGGTCATCACATGTTCAAAATTTTCATATTTAGTCTAGCTGTGACGTATTTTTCCGGACCGTGAATTTATTTTTAATACGTCAGCATATTAAATTTGTATTTGGGATCAGCTCAGAGGGAGCCAAGGTTCGGATCGGTTCGAGTGGCAAGTTTTTATGAGTTTGGCTCAGCGGATGGGGCATTCAGTAGCCCACTGGAAGTTCATCATCGCCAAACTCTCTTGCAAAAGGATCGATGTTCCCAGGTTGATTGATACAGCAACAAGAGGTACTGGGAGTGAGTCGTACGGTTGGTTAATCAAAAAGAAAGAAAGAATCGAGGATTCGGTCGGGTCGAAAATACGGCACTCGGACAGCCGGTTGCCTGGTCGGCAGCTCGACAGTGGACACAGGTTAGGAAATATCCTAATTTATTCCGTAAACCTGGGTAAGGTAATTAATACCTACCAAATTCCAGGTCCCAGGTTGCTTGATACAGCAACAAGAGGTACTGGGAGTGAGTCGTACGGTTGGTTAATCAAAAAGAAAGAAAGAATCGAGGATTCGGTCGGGTCGAAAATACGGCACTCGGACAGCCGGTTGCCTGGTCGGCAGCTCGACGGTGGACACAGGTTAGGAAATATCCTAATTTATTCCGTAAACCTAGGTAAGGTAATTAATACCTACCAAATTCCAGGTCCCAGGTTGCCTGTTACGGCAACAATACGTTACTGGGACTCACAGGCGACGTCCTTACTCGTAACTTCCCAGGTTGCCTCAACGGCAACAAAAGGCTGGGTAACTCGTAAACGACCGCTAGCTGTAGGCTCGATGACCACGTTGCTGGCTACAACAACAGGCGGGGTCTACACCAGACGATAATCATTAGTCGTAATCGGGAGAAAGGCCGCTCGCCAGTATCAGCAAAATGCCGTTCGCCGCTGAGGCCTAAGATCCGCTATATAACGACCTCAATATCGGCACAAATCGTCCAAAGGCCCACTGGGGCGTTAGATTAACCAAATCAGGGGCTCGCCGTGAGCTTCCGGCCGCGCGCAATACTTAATAGCCCAGGCTGCCTTAACGGCAGCTGCGAAACACTGGGAACAACAACCGCACCGTTAGCCAAGTTGGCTATTACACCCAGGTTGCCGTTTCGGCAACAAAAGACTGGGTAAATAATCGATTCACCGGCCGCACGCAATGATTTATGGCCCAGGCTGCCTTACCGGCAGCTCAGAAATACTGGGCTACAACAACCGAACCGTTAGCCAAGTTGGCTATTAGACCCAGGTTGCCGTTTCGACAACAAAAGACTGGGTAAATAATCAAGTCCCCGGCCGCACGCAATAATTAAGAGCCCAGGCTGCCTTATCGGCAGCACAGAAATACTGGGCAACAACAACCGAACCGTTAGCCGTTAGGCGTTACATAGCCTAACATTAAAGACTTACCATAAAATCTTTAAATATTTTTAAATTGTTGTGCTGATTGTTTTGAATAGCAGGAACAAGATAGAATCCAACTTTTAAGGCAAAGTAAATGTAAAATCTTTGTTTTTTGAGAAGTAATTAGCTTAATATATTGAGCGGTATAAAAAAATATAGTTCTTCAAAAAGGCCAATAGTTGTTTTACATAATGTGAATTTTTCGACTTCTGGTTTACAATTAAGTCAAAAGATTTTACCTTGCAAAAAAAACCATAACTTTTAGCCCTAGTGATGAAATATTTTATTCCTACCTTTCAATTTATTCTTCCTCTAAATATTTTGATCTGTTTTTCATGACTTTTGTTTAATAAATTTTTTATAGTAATTAACCAATAAAAAAGCAATGAACTGGTCAGTCAATAAAAAACAAATCAATAATTAAAACATGTTACTATCTGAAAACCTCTCCAACACTTCCTTTAACTGAGGCATCTATTATGAATTTCTGAGCTGAAATCAAGATTGTCGCTTTCATGCATGTTCATAGAGTCTTCTAAGGAAATCAATAAAAAATTAAATCTCAAAAAATGCTATGAGAATTTTTTTATATTCAATTTGGAAATTGAGTTGAAATATAAAATCAAATATTTAAAATAAATGATTTTTTAATAACCCCGTTGCAACAAACCTGGGTATTCAGAAAATTTCTTAAGGATTTTTTTTATAGGCTATGTGGGCGTACTTAACTATCAAGGGAAAATATTCATTTGTATATTTTATGTTAAAATATTACAAAAATGCATGAGCTTTAGATATAAGGGAAACAATCGAGGGAATGGCATTGTTTTTCAAATCAATAACACTTTTTTTAAATTTCTCAATGAATCCTTAGTATAACAATTTTTAATTAGCGAATTCTTGTTGTAGTATATAGAAGTAAGCAAACATACAATCAATCAAAATAAAAACATATAAAATAATCACAATTCAACTGCATGGTATGTATTTTAATTTAAAACTTCCATTTTTAGGGAAATATAATGAATAATTTGGGGAATTATCCCAGGTTTGGCCAGTGCCGGCCTTAGGGAGTGCGAGGCCCTGGGCAAGAAAACGTTTGCGAGGCCCCCCAACGCCAATCCTACTCAGTGCATTCTTAATTGTTAGACACATATTTTATCACATGTAAATTACGTGTGAGGGTGCGTTGATGGAAAACAACATAGTTCTTGATACTTCTCCCATAAGACCAATGCACAAATTCTCAAAGGACACTAAGCAATGTTGGAGCCTAACAGTTACAAGTTTCTCATTCCATGAGTAAACATCATTACTATGTCTGCTTCATTGCATCAATGACTTTGTTTAGAGATAAAAATTCCCAACTTTTTATACAGCAAATCTTACTATCTTTTTGACAAATCTGCCAAACTGCGTAGAACACTATTAAATTGAGGCACTTATATATTGGAAAATTGAAGTAGGAGGGTTGAGAAATCCTTGGTTTTAAGTTGAGAATTTTAGGTGGTCTCCTAACCCTACAGTTTAGCGATTGTGTCATGCGACGCCAATGCTACTATACTGTGAAACTTTTTGTAATTCACCAGCAATAACCTTCCCATAACGAAGGGATTAAACTAAAGGAACATTAATACACTGGTACTTCCCCTCGGTACCTAAAGATTACTGTATTTACTTTGAATACTTCCAGTAGTTCTTACATTATTTCTATAGGCCTCGCGCAAACCATACACCTTTATCAAAAAACCTAAAAGGTGAAAATCGTATTTGGTTTCCGTTTTGCCGCCTTTTTAAATTGTAGCTTTAATATTACATGTGTAATCATTCTCATGGTTTAATAAATATCTCTGGGCTCTTAATTGTCAATTTATTTTTTTGTCACCTACTTTGTCAAAGTAAAACTCCTATCACGCTCCTAGGATGATTCCTGTTAATCCTCCTAGAGTAAACAAGAATACAAATCCTATAGCTAGGCACAAATACCTAGGAGTGCGAGGCCCTCCCAGGTGCGAAGCCTTGGGCGGCCGCTCCTGTCGCCCTACCTAAAGGCCGGCACTGGGTTTGGCCAATTCTTCTCCTTTGAGGACAATTTAACTGACAATTTCATTTAACAAAACCAATATCTCAGTAACATGACTGCATCATATATTTAATTTCATAAGGCGATTCTTTGCGTCAAAATTGTGGGCGTCTGGCAAGTCGTAGAAAGAAGGGAGAGGGCTTAAATTCTAGGGCTTTATTCCGTGATGGCAGGAAAAATACTAAAATTGCTTGAAATTTACCAGAAAACGAGAAATAACGTAAAATATCTGCCATTTAAAAAGCATTGTGATCTAAAAACGTCTGCTTTGTTTACATTCAAACATGTGGTGCTGGTGCTTGATTCAAAGCCATATGCTAGATGTTGACAAATGTTTTTTTTTTCAAAAGGTAGCTAACTATGTTCAATATACTATAACAAAGAAATAAATATCTTAACTTTAAGATTTTCAAACTTTATAATTACAGGTTTGAGTATATATTTAAATTTTAAAATTATAAAGAGTTAAGTGCGTTTACGTTATAACGATGCCGAATTATGGCAAATGATCAATATAAATATTTAATGGAAAATTATCAATATAAATATACGAAGTAAGCGAAATTGTGGGCGTTTGGCAAGTTGCAGGATAATGGGAGAGGGCTCAAATAGAAGGTCTTAATGCCAGGGACTCGCGAAATTTACTTGCATGAAACTCTATTATATTGTTTATTTAAAATCCAGCAAAATAGGTTGAACGTACTATAACACATGACGGTTTTTTTCTTTTAAATTTTCCGTTTTTATAATTTAGGGATCTTAACCATAAAAAAACAAGAGTAACGCCCTTTCTTAAAATTCTTATACGTACTACCAAATGTCAAAATATGTTTAACACACATTTTTTGTTTAAATTACACTTGAAACGTTAAATTCAGTCCAACTGTTACCGAGTTGGTGAGTGTGAAGGAAACATTAAATATACAGTATTTGAATTTTATTTTTAGGGGCTTTTGCCCCTACAAGCCACTAGTTTTTAAAAATACTAATATTCTATTTAAATTTTCATTAGCAGTAGCCCTACACAAAACTATACCAAAAGATCAACAACTTATTTAAAATATAATATTATGTTCATTATTTATTTCCGCGTGAGCTCTGTGTGCTCTTGGATATGGTTACTCATATTTGGAAAAATAAAGTGTGTCTATTGTCTATAGGACTTTATAATTACATTATTATAAACGTCAGTCGCAACAGTTAACCGTTTGCGGTCTTACTGCTTTATGAATAACAAATCATAATATAAGGCATAATGTAATTGAACATATAGTTAAATGGACTAATGTTAAAGTTACAATGTGCATCATTTAAAAAATATTTATAAAATACAATATTAAAAATTCAAGTTATTTATCTTTGTTACACGTTAGTTCAAAATTAAAAGAAATATTTTTTATATAGTTGAATAACATTTTTGTTCCATTTTTCTAATTCATTACTTAAAATTTTACTCTGCCTACAATCAAATACGGTAATCTATGTATTCTCATTGAAAATAGTTCTGCACTTGTAACTAAAATAATTAGTTTGGAATAAAATTATCCCCACAAATAGTAAAATTACAAGTTTCATCCCAAAGATACATCCTGCCTTGTCTAGAGTTCTCAGGAAATAAGCAAATAGTCATTTTCTGGTGTTCTGACCTATGAACCCGACCATCCTTATCTTTGACCACAAAAGAGGCTTTGAGTTCCTGAATAGAGTCTGGCTTTCTAAAACTTGCATTTCCTCCACTACTGACCCCGACAATTTGAATTTTAACCTGTTACAGTTTATGCAATGGCTTGGCTTCCCACTTGGAGAATAATGATTATTGTGTTTGATATCTATAAGCAGCCTCACTGCCAGAGGAGATAAGACTTGGGATTGTTTATCTCCATTCTGATAATACACATATTAAGTCTAAGACGCCACAACTGTTGAACAGATTAGTTTCCTGTGTAGCCTTCACGGATGTGTTCTAGTGAAAATATTATGTTCTTCAGTGTTCATTAGCCACTAACTAAAAACTAACGACTACTTAGACAAAATGGAAAAATCAAGTGAAGACAAAAAGAGGTTGAAATCTATAGTGTCTGCATTACAAAAAAGTTTGGAGTGTCCTGTGTGTTTGGAAACTGTGAAAACCCCTTTCAAAGTATGTGTAGGACACAGTGTTTGCATTGACTGTATAAAAAACTGGAAAAGTGTCCGTTATGCCAAGAAGTATTCACTTTGGAAAATCTTGTTTGCTTGAAGAGTGTACTGGAGGCTCTGCCCCATCTCTTTTATAACTCTGATGCAGGGTGTGAGGAAGTTGTGGAGCCAGGTAATGATCATGAAATGTATTGTGGCTTTAGACCAATTGTTTGTCGAGCTCAAGGATGTTCAGTTAAGATGCCATTAATTAAGTGTCTCAAACACTACTCATCACAACATCCTGGTACATGTTCAAACAAATGAAAAACGAAGTTCTCCAACCTGGATACCTTACGATGACAAAAATCTGTTTCACACCTGTTTCTTTATTAAAAAACTTGTTTTGGATTCTTGAGGTGTATGATGTTTGTACAAAGAAATTTAATATATTTTTCCAAGCAACACCTACTGGAAAGCCTGAAAAGGACTACTATGTTCGAGTAGAGTTAAGAAAAAATGAGTTTATTTACACTTACACTTTGAAAGCTCAGGTGATGAGTTCTTGTGAAAAAAAATTGGTGCTAAAGAAAGATGATTAATTAGATAAAAAATACAGCATGAAGATTCCTCAAGAGGAGCTACACAATTTCATGGATGATGGAAAACTTCAGTACAGTTTTGATTTCTTTGAAAAGCAACTCAATAATGATTGACTGCATGCTATTTAGAAATACAAAGCTATCAAAGACGGTTGGATTAAAATTGATTAAATTAATAAAAAATGACTATGGTTTTTTTTCTGAGTTTGCCTCAAAACAGCATATAGTTACAATGCTAAAAAAACTTGAGTAGGTACTATAAAGTTCATAAAAATAAAAAACCAATTGTTGCAGTAATAATCACCACGAACAATAATAATCATACATACAGATATATTGTAGCTCACACTTCAACCCAAGATGGAAAATCAAAGAAAACGGGTTTTAATAATTTTGATTTTTTTAGTTTCAAGCAGTAGCAGCTGCCAAGTTCAACTGATACAGGTCACTTATAAACAGATTTTAATTTTGGAATATCTCAAATAAAAGATTGTGCAAGAGATCACCTTGCCGGAACATTTTTAAATCATTGGAAATTCGAACGCTACCTTCAATTTATATTTTCGAAATTTTACAATACTATAAGTTTAAATCAACAACAGTAATGATCAGGGCAGATATTCAAAATTTTAATACCAGGCAAAGGAACCATCACAGGCAAACTCAACATCGATTGGAAATAACCGCAACACTACCGCAAAATATTGGCCCTAAATTGTACAACAAGCTACCTGAAAATATTAAATTAGCAAATTCAGAAACAAAATTCAAAATTCTCTTAAAGAAACACCTTTTGGAGCTTGCCTGTTATTCTATAAGTGAGTTCTAGGAGTAAGTTAAGTGTTGAATAAATTACTCAAGATACGACATATGATAAATTAGTCATAAATAGTAGAATTTAAATTTAAATTTGACGTTTGTAATACAATTATTGTAAAATTTACCTACTACAATCAAATATTTTTATTTGATTTGATTTGAAAAAGGTGTGAAATTTGTCCACCGATTTTCACATTCACATGTTAGCCAACCTGCATACTCATCTACATAAAAATAATACATGAATGAGCAAGCAGGTCTACTGACACGAGAATGTGAAAATCGAGGATTTTAGGCTTTAATACGATATATCTCAACTATATCAAGCCACAAACCAAGTTTTACTAAGATATATAGCAAAATAAGCGAGATATAGAACTTTTTTTATTTCCCATAAGGATAACAGAGGTACACAATGTAAAGGGTGTTTACCGCTTTCATTATCTCGGTGACCAATGGACATGAAGCAATGATTCAGGATACTAGATTGTAGGGGTGGGCGAGTACTCGACAGTCGAGTAATTACTCGAGTAATTGCTACTACTCGAGGTCGAGTCGAGTAATTAGTTACTCCCACCGTTTACTAGTAGATTGTTTTTTTTTTTCAGCTGAATTTCATGGTGCCCACCAAAATTAAATAATTTTTATTTTCATACATTAAAAACTAAAAATAGTTTTTGCTTATTTTTAGGTAAAAATCACAAGAAAACCCTCATTTTTAGCGCCCTATAGCTCAGTAACTGTTAAAAGAAAATGTACAGTACCACTTTTGTAGCAAATTCAATAAGCTTCATTTTGTACATTTAAAGTTTTTACCTCTGACCAATGGTTCTCGAGATTTTTACAAAAAAAAACTCTGTTTCCATCGATTGCCACTAGAGCTTGCCACATATTTAAGAGGACTTATGGTATTTTCATCCTTAGGTACTTCTCAGTAAGTGTGCTAGTTTCAAAATTAATGGAATCTTTTCCAGGTTGGGCCATTTATTTTTTAAGTTTTTTGACTGGACTATAAATACCAACCTAACAAGAATGACAGCACATGTTTTGCAGTTTGTTATCTGTCTTTTTGTGTGTTTCCTGACAGTTCTATCATACCGCCTTGTGACCACTGTCAACCACAGCTCTATGTTCTAATCTGGAGTCACCGCTCTGTGTCTGAAAAGCGTGCCACTGTCTCAGATGTGTTTCTTGTTGATATGTTGGCCACATGTCTTGGTGGGATTAACCCCTTATCCGCGACGCACGAGATAGCTCGTGGAACATCTAAGTGCCCTCCGCGCGACGCTCGAGTTTCCTCCGATTTGACGTTCTCAGCTGATTTGTTTCGTTATTTGGTTGGTATAACTGTTCTGATAGGTTTTTTCTTTCTACGACCGTACAGTTGACCCTGACGAGTTGCAGACCGTTTGGTGCTGCACTCTAGTAGATTTTTCTGGAACTACGTCCACGCCACGAGTTCTGCAGTATCGCGTTTGTCGCGTAGAGTCGAAAACCCCGCGTGATGGTGTTGATCGTTGTTGTATATTTATGACATTTCTATATTTCTACTGTACTATTTCTAATCAGTCACCTGATGTTGTGTTTTGATTCTTTCATAAATAGTTGTTTAGATAAATATTAGCTACAGTAATAATTAATTTTCAATATTGTACTTTTTATTGTATTTCAAATAAAGTATGACTAATTCAATACTTCAAATGCGTGCAATATATTTCAAAGTTGTAATAATTGGCGACGATTAAAAATACTTATTCTACAGTACAATAAATTGAAATTAGCAAACCAATAAATAAGAAAAAATGGATCCAGATCAATTAAGAGAAGTGGTAAAGTTAATCTCTGAGAGTCAACAAGGTCTTATAGAGAATGTAGTTTCAACAATGATGGAAAGACTCAACGTTTCAAAAGAATCTACAGTAAGTATACCACCTTTTCAAGAATTCAATCCAAAGACAGAAAAATTCAAAAATTACTTAGAAAGATTTGAAAACTATTTGGCTGTAAAAAACGTTAAAGATTCAGTAAAAAGGCACAGTTACTAACAGTTTCAATTGGTTCTACACACTATAACAATCTCTCTGCTTTGCTTGGTCCTGAAAGTCCTATTAAGAACTTAGACTATCAAACTTTGTGTAACCACTTCAATGATATGCTTTCACCACAGAGGAGTTCAGTAGTTTCTCAACATTACTGCTTGTGCAGGTATCAAAAAGATAATGAAAGCATTCCAGAATTTGTAAGTGCCTTGCAGAAAGAATTAACTGAATGTGAATTTAATGTAAAATGTGAATGTTCAAAGACGGTTTCAGTTTCAGACCTTTTCTTACGCTCTCAGTTTATCAGAGGCTTAAAAGATGATTGGATTCGAGAGCAGCTCCTTCAAATGAATACAACCTCATTCAAAGATATCCTGTTAAAAGCAACCGCACTTGAAGCTTCACGTCTGGAGGTAAAGGAACTTAGCAAGAATAATCAGGTAACCAATTCTCCTACTTGTGACATAGATATAAATAAGGTTTCAAACCAATCTAGATTCAAAGGTCAACCGAAAGCTAGACAAGTTCAGAGTTCAAAATTCAAATCCAGAGTCAAACCAGGAATTGACTATAAAAAGCTAGGTATTAGCGACCTATGTTTTAGATGTGGGCGTAACAACCACCGAGCTATCGAATGCCGAACTAATGTATCGACATTACATTGTACTGCTTGTTCTCGAACAGGTCATGTATCAAAAGTATGTATTTCAACCTTGATGAAAGAAAAATTTCCCAAAAATGAAACTTCAAACTCTTCATCAGCTAAATACATAAGTAATAGTGAACTAGAGGACTTTGGTTTCAATTACATTAATGATGACATTCAAGCAGTTGACATATATGATAATATTCAATCGGTTAAGGTTCATGATTCCCAAAAATACATTGTCACTGTATCAATCAATGACAAACCAATGCAGTTCGAAGTAGATTCCGGAGCAGGTTATACATTAATTTCAGAGACTAATTTTGAAAAATTGAATCTCGGTACCGTCATAGTACCCACAAACATTTACTTTAGATCTTACACAAGCGACATTTTTCGTCCTAAAGGCAAAGTAAGTGTTCAGGTAACTTACAAGGGAATTAAATCGGATGAAGAACTTTTCATTGTTCCTGAGGGTCATCCAGCTGTACTCGGTAGGGTATGGATTGGACATTTAGGGATTAACCTCCAGGAAATAGACAGGGCGATCAAAAGTGACGTACTTTCAAGTTCATCAAAACCTATTAACTCAATTGACAGCATACTTGACGAATTTCCTTCCTGATGTTTTCGAACAGAAAATTGGTTGTCTCCCAAACCACAAAGCACGTTGAAATTGCGTGAAAATACCACACCAGTTTACACCAAGGAATGCAACGTTCCACTTCCTCTTAGATCTCAGGTTGAAGAATCTGCAGGGATAATTTCAAAAACACCAGTGCGTGACTGGGGTTCACCACTTCTTAAAGTGGGGGACAGAGTCTTATGTCGAGATTACACCACGAGCAACAACTATACCTGGGTTCTTGGTGAAGTTATTCAGAAATTAGGAGTTTTACATTATATCGTAAAACTTGACTGTGGAAGAACATTAAAACGACACATTGACCAACTGAGAGCCACGCAAGTACCTAAGAAGCAAGAGGACCAAGAATCAACACGAACTACACAAGTACCTATGAAAGAAGGACCAATACCTTTTGGTATTCCGAACCTGAAACCTACATTTCTTCCGAATACGGAAGGAACAGTTGAATATGAATCCCCACCAGCTGAAGATGAATCCCCACCAACTGCATTACGAGCTCCAATTATATTTCTTCCGAATGCACAAGGAGTAGCTGAAGAATCCCAACTGCGTTACGACGATCAGGGAGAGAAAAAAAGAAACCTTCTTACTTGAAAAGTTTTGTAACCAGCTAACCTAGAGGTCAAAACAAGTGGGGAAGAGTGTTGTATATTTATGACATTTCTATATTTCTACTATACTATTTCTAATCAGTCACCTGATGTTATGTTTTGATTCTTTCATAAATAGTTGTTTAGATAAATATTAGCTACAGTAATAATTAATTTTCAATATTGTACTTTTTATTGTATTTCAAATAAAGTATGACTAATTCAATACTTCAAATGCGTGCAATATATTTCAAAGTTGTAATAATCGTGTAATTAAACTGCGCGCTATTGATCATGCGGGGAGCAAATTACTCCGCGCTTAAGGGGTTAAAGTTCTTTTCCCATTTAAATCAATGTTAATTTAATGATTTTTCAAAACGATTACCATTGTTTTAAATTTAAAGTATAATACAAGTTTAAACCTAGTTATAAACGTAATTTTTAAATCTTGAGAAGCATTTCTAAAAAAAGTAACCAATTTTTCTGAAATTATGTAATGTTTTAGGAAAGTTTTAAATAGTCTTTTTTCCTGGTTTTGGTGGTATTTTGGTGTAGGCCTATAGCATTGAACAACGAGAACTGGGTAAGTTTATTTATTTCATTACTAATTTACGTACACAACAAATGCAGATCCATTATTACATTGTACCATACTGTGCTGTGAATTAAAATTTTGAAATTGCTCCCTAATAAGTCAATGTTGAAAGATTGTTTACATCAGTCTCAGTAGACAACTTGTGACGGCCATGTTGACTTGAGAATGACAGCGTCCAACCAATGAGCCAAAGAGTCAATGAGCGTACAAGAAAAGCCAATTGTACCCGACACAACACAGCCACCTTGACAGCACTCTTTTTACAAATGTTTAGTCAGAGAGTAGTGACTCCAAATAGACATAGAGCTCAGTGTTGTCAACCTATAAGTTACCTAAAATATATATTTATTTACATTTTACTAACAGCTGATTAGTAGTGAAGACAAAAAATAGTTAATACCCATGATTTTTTCCAAACTGTTTGAGAGTTAAATTGGACACAACTTTCTTGGACTAACTTTATTAAAATAAGAAATTCAGTTTTGTGGATTAGTTTCAAATGTATCGACTACAAAGTTTTTAAAATAATATAAAAAGTTGAGAATTATGAATGCTTCTTTTAGGTTTTCTCACAAGCCATATTAAAAAAAGTTAAACATTTCTACAGTTCTAATTTGTGTATTATCTATCCATTAAGCAGATGTTCCCCTAGACTTTTTGAATGCCAATATTTTACCGGGCACTGGAGGTTGAACTGACTGCGGAACCAGGCCGTTTGCCAATGGTTCACATGATATTGTTTTTTCCTTATTTTATACCATAAAATTTATTTGCATCATTTTCAATACTAATATCATTATTTCCATTACAGTTTTATATGTTTCTAATGTTTTTTCTGATATACTGTTGGAGTAATTTGTTGATTAAAATCTAGGATTTCTAATATGAAGCCCCAGGAATAGTAAATGCGCACAATTACTAATTTCCAGGCTTCTAAGCCTAATATAGGCTATATTTAGAGAGTACTGTTAACAATCACTTGTCAGGAGGGATAATCAAACTCGTGACTGCTTTGGTTCCAAAAGCTGCCACACTGAACAAGGCCAGCGGATCTTCACCAAAATTAGCACAATTGTAATTAGTAAATCATGTAGCCTATTATTGATATTTGAACATCAACATTATTTTCACCTAAATTTAATACAGTAGACTCTCGATAGTTCGACACTCTGTATAGTTTGACACCTGCTGACACTCAACAAACATTCTAAGTCTCCCAAGTAGGTATTTTGTCCAGTGATATTTACTGGGACCTTTATTATTTTAAAAGTAAGTAAAATAGCTGTGCAATGGTTTGGAATTATGGTATTTAATAAATTTAGGAGATGTACATTTACAACCTGTATTTTTAATGCTTTCACTAATGTGAAATCCGATACACTCCCTATAGTTCGACATTTTGATACTTCGACACCCCCGAAGTCCATGAAGTGTCGAACTATCGAGAGTCTACTGTAATGTCAATTTACAATCCTTACAAAAGAGAAACAGTAATTCCAGGGAGTGTTCCGGCGCCACAAAATCCTTTTTGACTCAACAACTCCCCTGGGCTAAGTAGTGCCCCTGGCCTACCTTCTCTGGCGCGGGTGCCAGGGTCAGTGGCTGAGTCAGCACCAGCCACACGTCGATGTCCAGCTCCCTGAAGTAGTGCTTGTACTTGGTCAGATCAGCTGACTTCTCCTCCACCACTTCTTCTTCCTCCTCCTCGCTTGCTTGGCTCGTTTCTGCAGCCGTCCCCGTCAGCGGCTGATCCTCCTCCTTCTTCTTCCCCTTCTTCTTTCCCTTCTTCTTCGTCTTTTTTCTGAAAAATGAAATTCTCAGCTATTAATGTAGCAGTGTGTATTACTTCTGGTTGTCGCAAATCACAAAACATAGGTCTTTGCTCTTTTATACTGAGGATACAAGAGGATAGAAACAACTGAACAAACCAATTCGTAAAGTAAAAAGTAACTTTCAGAGGATTAATTGTATGGAGCCATTCAATGGTATATATTTTTTAAATCATCAACAAATTCAATTCATAAAAAAAACAAATCATACATAAAAAAACACATTAATCTTTAAATGTAAAAAAAATCAATTGCAGTGGCAGGGCGTTACGACGTTTTTACTAGGTCATCGCATAATTATTTCTGCAATAACAATGGAAGAGAGCTAATTTAAGGAAATAAAGGAAAAAAATCACGAAACTATTTTTATGATCTATATAAACATATACCGTGTGCCCCTAAAGTCCCACCCCCCTGTTGTTTTTTTTATTAATAGAGATAAAAGAATAACATTCAGGGAATGTTTATATAATCAAAAAAGGAAGTTTTTGGTGTATGTAAATTTTCACCCCTTCCCCCCCAAAAGGGGTAGTTTTGGGGTACATCTAGAGGTCTCTACATCAATCCTACCAAAAGTTTTGGCAGTTCAAAGTTTTAGTTTTTTTCAAAATAAAATAAAATAAAAATTTTGTAGAATGGCCAGCTTACCAGACCTGGCTCGACCGGTAGAATGGCTCGAGTTCACCAGACCTTACCCCTCTCGATTTTTTCTGGGGGGCTTTATTAAAAGCAAAATTTATGACACAAAACCTGCTAATCTTGATGAATTAAAAGCACGGATTGAACGAGCATGCCAGCAAGTCACACCAGTAACATTGACAAATGTGAGGCAGGCATTTGAGTCCAGACTTTACTTCTGCCTGGAAGTGTATGGTAGACATTTTGAGCAGTTAATCTAAATTTAATCATGGTATTTTTTCTCTTTTTCACACAAATAATCGTTATTTCTTTATTATTTACATAAGTAAGGATTTCATCTGATTTTCAAAAAATTAAAACTTTGAACTGCTTTTGATAGGATTGATGTAGAGATCGCTAGTTTGCGCCATTCTTTTTCTTTGATTACGACCTTTAAAATGATGTATAGGGGTTTACATTTAAATATTTCAACTTATCCCCAAACTACCCCTTTTGGAGGGGAGGGGGTGAAAATTTACATACACTAAAAACTTTCTCTTTTGGTCATATAAACATTCCCTGAATATTATACTTTTATCTCTATTAATAAAAGAAGTAATGGGGGGGTGGGACTTTTGGGACACACGGTATTAGGCCAAAGTTTTGTCCTTGTTATGTTATTTTGAATCACTGATTATTCGATTATTCACATACTAGATCGGACGAGGCATTGTTGACAGTGAATGAGCCACAACTAACTGGCGCTCCAGTTGGCGCCACAGGCGCACTACTAGTTTCTTTTGGCAACGTGACAGGGAGCGCGGCTGCAGCAGGGATGTGAACTATTGGTAGACTCGTACGCTCGACAGCTACGTCATTCATGGCGCCTGGGCTCTCGTCTCCTTCCCCCTCCCCTCACCCATCCCGCACCTTCGTCCCACTCAGAGACGGAACTGCTCATGCCAAGCCACTAATCGAGTTTTGGTGAAATAAATGCGACAAGATACCACCCTCTATTGTCCTTACACGACATTGCGAGTTTATATAATGTATACTATGCATTCAGTAACCTTCATGACGGGGTTTTCATGCCTTCAAGGTTAAATAAATTATGTCATTACAACATTCTGATGATTTTTTTACATTGATTTTTTTAAATTTCCGGAGGAAAATATTGTTGTAGGCTATAGAATTTAAAAATTACCAATATACAAAAATATTTTTAATCTTAATCTATTTCAAATTTACATTATTTCCCATGTATATTTTAACAAGATTTTTTAATGAAGCTGAAGAGGCCATAAAACAAAGAAGCTGTTTCTGTATTTTTGTTTTTTTTGTAGCCACAATAAGACTGACTGTTTCTTCATCGTCTGCTAAACTACTACTATACAGTGATTTTACGACAAAAGCCATTACACTGTGGGCCATTCTAGACGCGCTAGAATGTTTTGAACTAATTCAAATCATAACCATATGTTGACAGGTAAACAAATGTGAATTTTGAAGTACGTTTATTTATTTACACTTGGATTATTTACTTTTGTAGATCAAGGATTTTGTGAAATTAAAAGGTCTAATCAAAAGTTACTTTTTGTATCTGAAGAATTCTGATTACATGACACGTGAATCCACCTTTTTATCTAAAAAAAACCTTTTAGGATGTTCAGAAATGAAGATAAATCCTCATAGTTTTGTTTGGTTTTGGAAAAATTAATATTGCAAGCCTTATATGAGTGTGTGAAAAACTGCAGATTTTTATTTGACCAGAGAGGTTGAGAAGTGTTTGAGTTCATAATTAACCAAAATCATGACTATATTTTAAGTTCAATATAACATTGATTCAGTATTATTCTGATTCTTGAAAATGCCACCTTACCCTCGATGCAACAACCTGGGCCGTAGAGAACGCAGTGCTGTGAGAGTAAAACACTTTCGGGCAAGTCAAAATGACAAGCAAAACGAGTCTCGAAATGAGGATGAATGTGCTTTATTTAATCTAAACCATCAACGAGGAGATCTTGCATTCAATCCCCGTTGAGCTGTGTTCAATTAATTATAACGTGACGATCGATTACAGTTTATTGCCAATAGTTGCTATTGGCTCAATGAACATTGTGTGTCAACAGTTGCAATGATTTTAGGTTTAAAAATTAAGCCCCTGTAACAAACTGACACCATTGGCATACCAGGCAAAACTCCGTTTCGTGGAATACGTACATCTTCAGGATGCTACCAATACTGATGGAAATGCATTTAATGACGGCAGAGTGACTATTCTCCCAGCAACATACGTTGGAAGTCCGCGACATATGCGCATGAGTACGCTCAGGATGCTAAGTTGGATGTACGTCATTATGGTACACCAGATTTGTTTATAACTTTCACGTGCAATTCAAATTGGTCAGAAATTCTTCAAGAATTATTTCCTGGCCAATCTCTCATTGATCGCCATATTACCACAAGAGTTTTTAAAAGAAAATAAAAGTTACTCATGGATTTTATTATTAAGCATTGCATGATCGGCGAGACGCATTGTGGGATGTATTCAGTAGAATGGCAAAAACACGGGTTGCAACGCGCACACATCCTTATTTGGTTGGTTGAGAGGATATAACCGAATGAAATGGATTATGTGATATCAGCTAATATAATGAAGGATATCCATTCAGCTAAAAGTCAGTTCAGTAATTACTGTGTTGCGGAGCATTAACTCACTACGTATTTGTGATGGTATTCAGCTGACGGCAAAAAAATTAATTAATAACATAATTGAGGCAACGATTTCGCAAAAAAAAAAAAAAAAAAAAAACTACAAAGGTGAAGACCTTTTTATTCCACATATCCAAATGATTCCAAACAATACGCCCTTTGACTTTAAGCGGCAACAATTTCCACCAGCTTGCATTTGCAATGTCCGAATTAAATGGACAGATGTTAAATGTTTGTGGAAACAACCTTGAAAATCCACGATTTTCACATGGCCAATTGTATGTCGCCTGTTCCCGTGTCGGAACACTGAAAAAAAATTTTTTTGCTCCAGAAAACAAAACTAATAATGTTGTATATAAAAAAGCTTTAGAATAAAAGCTATGTTGTTGATGTGACTATTTTGATATTTATTCAAACTAAAACAAATTATTCATAAAGAAGACAGGACAACATCTGTCGGGTCAGCTAGTTAATAATAATAATTGATAATAATAATATCAATAATAAAATTGATCAAACTAACTCAAAAATAATTTATGTTGAAAATTTATAATTTGACTCCCCAATTCCACAGTAGTTTCACTTTAAAATAAATAGTTAAACTTACATAATCATTCTAGTTACATACTACATTTTCAAGAGTTGAAAGGAGTGGATTGGAAAGGTTTTAAATTGGTTGTATCTTAAAAAAATAACATATTTACATTTAGTCAAACACAAGATTGATATTCTTAATGTTCACAAAGTAAAGATGATTACAAATAGCAGTCCCAATTGTGGCATAATATTGATGGTTAAACTATTTCAAAATACAAATGAAATAATATTTAATAACAAAAGTAATTTATTGTCATTATTATGTCAGTAATTATTTGCTTTTCTAAGCTTTTGTGAAGAAAATAATGTGGTTTAAAATAAGGAAGAAGAAAGATCAGAGATTAGGACGGAATAGAGAGAAAGAAAGAAACAGCTCCTTGTCAGTGGCCAGGGTAGGGGAGGGGGGGATGGAGGTTATTTTCTCCAACTCTGTCCGGTTTTTTTGTCATTGTCTGACTCAGTGCGGAGCGTGCGTGAGTTAATTAGGAGATAAGGAATCCTTACTACAAAATGCTAAAATACAAACTTCTTGTCATACAATTATAAATCACGGGTCATATTTTTGTCTTATTTTTATAAATCAAATGAGACCAAAATGAAACTTGTACGATACCGTTAAAGAGATAAGCCGTAATAAAACAATAGACTTTCTTGCTATATTTTGCGTTCTCCAAGGTCAACTAAATATAGTTCCGATTTCCGTCTAAGTGGAGATAACATTTCTTCTTACCTGTCCATGTCCTTTCCTTATCACTAGGGAATATTTTTTGTTTGTTTTTTTGTGGGAGGGAAACGCTCTTCCGGTTTACCGTGTCCAAAAATAGATCGCAATAATTATCTTTCCGATAAGAACTCCCTTATCAAAAGCTCGGCTCGAGTGTCAAGCTTTTTCCCAAGTTTGTCCAAGTTATGATGGTCCCACGCATGAGACCTGCGGTAATAGCTTCTTCCCTATAGGGGAAATTCACTAAAAAATCAAAAGTTCTTATGGAGAATCTAATTTTAGAATGAGGATTTGACAGATGTTTTTCCCAATTTAAATTTTCATCTAAAGTAACTCCAAGATAACGAAATTTATTAACCTTTACAATTTGTTCGCAAATTCAAAATTCAAATTCAAATTCACTTTATTAGCACATTACATTTTAAATATATCACAAAGATATGCAAACAGGTGCTTTGTCAATGTTAAAATAACCCTAGTCTACGATGTGTACTATCTAAAAATAAAAACAAAATTTCCAAAGTGTAAAAAATCATAATAAATAAAAGTCAAACAAAAATTCGTTAAATTTTATTTTTCTACGTAAAAAACTTAAAAAAACACATTTTTGGAGGTTCACGAACTCGTCCGAGTGATCACCACTTTACACGTCTGTACCAATTTTCATTTAGATTGGACCATTTTTACGGCCGCTATCGTGCTAACAGACATATACATATTATAGATATATAGATATATGTAAAAATCGGGTCCCAAGGGGCGGCCGTATATGGACGGATCTGCATTTGATTTGGCGGCCGTATATGGCCGCCATATCGCCAAACCCTTGTTTCTTGATCATTTATGACGAAAACTAAAAGAAAAACAAATTTTATGTGGCGGCCAAATGACGGCGTATATTATGATTTTCGTATATAGCTAGTTTACCATTTTTCCGCTTGGAGCGCCGCAGTCGCATTCGTATATTTCGCGCCCGTATATGTTCTACAGAAAATTGATTTAAACTAGCGGCCACATGTATATATCCTATAGATATTACCCCCAAACGGCGGCCACGATCCGGCAACGCTGCGGAAACCCTCTCCTCGCCCCCGCAGACCCTCCGTCGCGTATTTGCTGGAATTTAAACAGATTCCTTGATTCCTTCCGAATCTCCCGGCTAGGGATGGTCGGGTCCCGAAATTTCGGGAAATCTTCGGGAAAATTAAATTCCCGATTTTCGGGCGAAGTAAATTGATTTTATTTACTTCGGGAAATTTTTCGGGACGGGATCTTTTTAGTGATCGCAAATAAACAGCGGGTGTAGCTTCGCAAAACTCGCGATCGGCCGCGGAAAACGATCTCGCGTATTTTCCGATCGCGAAAAATCGGCAAATCCAGCTTTGCGAAACTCGCGATCGTCCGTTAAAAACTATCGTGCGTATTTGCCGATCGTATTTAAACGGCAAATGCGGCTTTGCAAATCTCTTGATCGGCGCGTATTTTCCAGACGCGGATGAACGGCAAAAATAGATTAGCGCTGTTCGCGAACGGCCGCAAAATACGCTAGCGCGTATCTGTAGATCGCGGATTAACGGCCGATGTAGCTTTACGGAAATCGTGATCGGCCGTGAAAAACGATCGCGCGTATTTACCGATCACGAATAGGCGGAATTTACGAACGGCCGCGTCTTTGCCGATTGCGGATAAACGGCCGATGTTGCTTTACGAAACTCGCGATCGGCCGTGAAAAACGATCGCGCGTATTTGCCGATCGTTGATAAACAGCAAACGTAGGATTGCTAACTCGCCATAGGATGTGAAAAGCAATCTTAGTTATTCACTGATAGCGGTTGATCAACGAAAAAAACTTGCTATAAGGCTATAAAATAAAAGATAAAATACAACAACGTTATTTACTGAATCTAGTGTTTTTTATTTAATCAAGGGGAAAAAAATTTTGGCTTGTCAGCTTGGGCTTGACCTTAGATTAGCACAGTAGTCAAAAATTGGTAGTGTCTGTTAGTCATGTAGAGTCATAAATTGAAGTCAGTAAAATCAGCCGAAAGTCTGATTATTTTTCATAAATAAGTAAAAAAATTGACAAAAGTAAAGACTTTGAGACTTTTAAGAAATTTCTAATACTTAGCTGATTAATATTTTATTTAACTAAAGAAATATTAAGTTTGGGAGTTGTGAACTTCAAATTTATAATTTTAAGCTTGGAAAAACTAGTGTTATGGTTGTCATCTTGAAACTAAATTTATTTTTAGTTTTTTTTATAAAAAAACTTATAAACTATTGTGTTTCTATCAAATGTTAAAAAATGCATGTTATATTTATTTATTTCTTTTTTATACTATCTCTATTTTTCAATGCATTCAAATTAGAAAGAATCAAAATTCAAATTTAATGAAAAATAATAATAAATAAACAATACATTTTATTTACCATTTTTATATGAGTTTGTATTTTATTTATAGTTAACAATTTCATTGTGTTACTATTTTTTATGTGTTTCTAATGTTTGCTATTTTGTGAATGCATATAAGTTAGTATTTTTTCACTTAAATTTATTTCTTGAAATTTGCTGAGTTGGGATGGTACAAACATTTATATGTGACATTGTTTTTAACCTAATGCTATGATTGTAATAAAGAAAATAAATTTGTGAACGAGCATTTCCCGAAGATTTAGGGAAGACAAAAATCCCGTCCCGTCCCGTCCCGAATTTAAGAGGGAAGAAAAAAATCCCGTCCCGTCCCGTCCCGAACTGAAAATCCAATCCCGTCCATCCCTACTCCCGGCAGTGTTGTTTTTATCGTGGGGGGGCGGGGTGGACACAGAGGGAGAGGGCCTCGCGTCTAGGAAGGCCTTCTTAAAAAATTTTTTATACTAAAAAAAAATTAAAATACTCTACTTCATTTTTATTACCCAATTGAAGCTTTTTCACTATATTTGTTTAATATAATATATCAATGTATACAATATCATCTAATATCAATATCATTCGTGTCCACACACTGATAAGTGCAGTAATCCTACGTGGGGTCAGAGTTTTAGTATTTGTATAGAAGTAAAGGAAAACATATCACGGATATGTATCTATTCTTGAAAAGAAAACATTTTATTGCTTGTGGAAGACATGAAAATTAAACGCAAGACTATTAATCAGATATTTTATTTGATTCTTTTTATTTTGAGATATCTCAACTCAAGATATAAGTTAGGTAAAGCCCTTTAGGTAAACGTGGGGGCTGATAACTCTTATTTTTTTCTCGTCGTACCCACACACGTACGAATGAAACTAAATTAATAAAATAAAAAACGCTTCATTTTCTTCAAAAAAAATTAACACAACAAAATTTTCACGCAGGAAACTTGAACCTAAGCGTGCACAACAATGGCACTTGGCCGTCTAACGGGTTGGCTGAAAAATAATTGAAATTATTTTTATCCAGTGAATTTCTCCTGATGGTTTCCAAATTAGGGCACTCCAAAATCAAATGACAAACAGTTTCATTTTTTTTAAGATTGCATAGGGAGCATAAGTAGTTTCTCTCCAACCGGGACTTGTAATTTAAATCCAATAACTGTGCACGAGCTTATCACCCATGAAACCAGTCTAAGGCGGGTTACACACAGGTGCCATACGACGTCTTCGTGTAGATGTTTTCGGTAAAAGGTTTCAGTTCTTTGTTTTGAGAGAATGGTAATTTTTGGCCGGTGAAATCAAGTTACGAAAATGCATCATATCTTGAGGAGGAAATGATTATTTTTCAAACGGATTTTGGAAAACTGATTATTTTTCCAGACTGGGCCGGGGCTGACCGGGCGACTCGCGACGAGACAAGATTTGGGCCACTGCAATGTGAACCAGTACAGGGCGATCCCGCGCGATTTTGACTTCCTACCCTCCTCATTCCTAGAACTGTGGCCGCCACGGGATTCTGAAAGTGTCCAGAGTGAACCCGGCCTAATAGCTCGCGGGAAACTCTCATTTGATTCAATGCTTCGATCAGCTCCGATAAGCGCTCAATTTGTGTCCCGCGAATGTCCCGGCTGTGTCCGAGGGGAAGACACTGGCTTTACACTCTCCACTCTCCAGACACTTTTTTATGTCTCAGACACCAGTGTCCCAGTATAATGCAAGTGGGACCCTCTCATATGATCAATGCTAAGTGAGTGTCCTTGGTCACCAGTGTCTCAGGTTTGTGGGACGCCGCGCCAGTGTTTTAGTATAAACGGGCCTAAGTTTGCCCGGCTTGTCAGTCCATTCATTGGATAACTAGGGGTTTAAGTTTACAAATATTTATTAGTACAGCTTATTTTAATTTGTAACATTATTTAAAATTACTAGGTTTAACATATTACGAGTTGAGTTATAATTTATTTAATCTCTGAGTTTCAAAAAGTAAATTGATTTTTTAAGTTTAAAGCTTGACGCCCACCTATGCAACTCAGCGGGAGGAGCGGCGCGGCACGGCGAAGCGCGGCGCCATGGAAGAATTTTGAAAATTATCCATTCTATGATATCTTATGGGCTGACGCCAACTCTGAGGAGGCGCAGCGCGGCGCGGCGCCGAAAAAACTTCTCTTCGAATCCGGCACTGAGAATTTGGAGCGGAAAATTTCCTCTCGTGTTGCCGCGGTGCGCTTCCGAAGCCGTGGACCACACGACCTGCTCTAGTGCTGACGAATCGCACCGTGCCGTGGCCGTACAGGCCTTAAGAGATACTGTTACTCTATTACCTTTGCTAATTTATTAGTTTACTATATTTTACTATATTTGTAGCATGTTTTGATAAAACCATCAGCTGTTTGTAATATAATTTGGGACCAACTAGTTATTAATTGCTAGTACAACTTAAATTTTCATTTTAAATTCAATACGTTGCTTATGGCAATCCATACTGAAATTGAATATGGAACTGAGTATATCCATATACTTTTGTAATATTATTTATTGATTGTTGATTAAAATAAACATTATCTGGGCCTACAATGTAGTTTGTTAAAATGAAAAGTACCTACATAGGCCCTACATAGTTATACTTTTCATTTTAATACTCAGGTGATTAGCTCAGTTCCCGAAAAAATAGAGTGTTTTGCTAATTTTGTTAATATTTAGTAGGCATATTTAAACCAATTTGTGTCAAAAATTAATGACAGTTGATTGTTTGCTTAAAAGTAAACAGAAACTTTAACCCATCTGCAGCTGTGTGAATATAAATTCATGTTTCTCTATTATTAACCACAGTATGAGTTATTATGAACCACAGTATGTTTTGATCTTATAAATAAAAATATGTCCCAAGTGATATTCATTTTTAACCGAAATTAAAAATGTTTTAAAGCAATATTTGTTATGAGATCACCTGAAAACATGAGGGTGACAACGAATTAATCGTACTTTTGTAGCAGAAAACCATTACATTTGACATCTGTAATTTTTTTTGTTATTAACTGATTCAAATTGGAAGGCTAGTGACACTTTTTTCAATAGAAGGGCCGCCACTTTTAAAATTTTTTCAAAATTTAACATAATCAAACACAATCTATTCTTATTAGGAAATGTTACAATATATTTGCAGGTCAAAATGCCATTTACTTTTTAGGATACTCTAACATTATCTTTTTGTAAGCAGATGCTGATAATTACCATATTTATTTTTTCCCCGCAAATTATTGATATTTTTTCTTTGAAACGCCATTAAACCCAGAGTGTCACCTCACGCATGTCTCCCTCCATGCGGCTGTATTTTCTGTTTATGATTTATAAATATCTAAAGTTTTCTCCTACAACACTAATCGTTCTTCAATTAGAGTCATTAAAACATCCACATCTAGTACTGAGTCTGTCATTTTCAGTGTCCTCTCTCCAAACAACAAGTAAACTAGAGATTCCTACTGGACTACATCTCATTATGCGCAAACTCGAGTCGGGACCAGGGCCGCTACGAGGAGATTGGGGGCCTGGGGCAAAATTTCTGGTGGGGGCCCTTGCTGTCATGTCGAATATTAATCACTTTTTTCAAATGTGAAAATTTGCATCAATGAAACATATATCTGTGCTACGCTCCGACAAAACTTTTTTAAATAACTATTATACTCATTCTTAACAACAAATTTTGTTGTTAAAATATAAAGCCTAAGATAAATAATTTATATAAAAGTTAGTACAAACTAGAATACTATTTGTGCACAAGGAGTTTTATTTTACATTGACCTTAACATGACAACATAATATACAATGATATTCATTGCATTTTGCTAAAATTAATCTCATATATATAATCATATGATTCCAGATAAAGAACACGTAAAATACATTCTATCTGACCTAACTTTATAATATAATATAGAATAGAAAGTTATGGTCTAAATATCTAAATATTTTCTTTCCTGGCCTTAGCCATTGCAAAATCATTGATCAAGTCATCAAAGTTGATTTATTTAACATAATCATGTACTATGCTTAATATTATTAAGTGATTGAATTATTTCCATTAACTGCGGGACGTAACTTATTTTTTATTCAGGCCATCTTACTGAAGGTGGTCCTCCAGAGGTAACTCGGACATTGGCAAAACTACAATGATTCTTAAGGCAAGACAAATTTGGGAAAACCCAGGCTGAAGTATTTTATCGAATAAATATTTGATAAAAGGATTTTTTAAAGCTGAGTTCACTCTTCTATCTTGTTTTATTCCACCTCCATTAACCGTTTTATTTTATATTCTTAATTCTTGGCTTGATTCAGCCTGGTCTAGATCCTTTGGATTAGGATTTTGTAAAGCTTCTGCAGTGAAGATTAAGTCTTGATTCACTGTTCATTATCGTTTTGCTGTATTCTACATCAAACCTAATTCTTAAATCGTGCAAAAAACCATATCATCCACTGTAAGCAGTAAGCAGTATCACAGGGCTGGCCCTAGCCGTTGCGGGGCCCTGGGCCGATCTGAGTTGCGGGGCCTTTGAAAGCCATTGGAGGCGAGGCGGCGAGTGCGTAAGTTGCAGTCCTACAGCGCTTAGCGCTTCAGTCAACATTCTATTGGATTGTTTTATTACATTAGTGCTAATCTCTACATCAGTCCAGTCTAATCTCTACATCAGTCCAGCTCTAGTCGTCGAGCTGATAAGACGCTCCGTGCTCCGCTACCGCAGCGCTACCGTTGTGCGTTTTACCGCCGACCACGTGTTCAGTTGCGTGATTTATCGTGTCCGTTTCTTACATTTTCTTAAGTAAATCGTTATGCCCGCTAATTGTGGTGTCTGTGGCGAACAAATCGACGATGAACAAACTTCACAAAAGTGCGCCGGTAGTTGTAAGCGTTCTTTCCATCCAAATTGTGCTAAAACCGACAGCGTCCAAACACGGAATAGGCGTTGTGAATCCTGTATCATGAAGAAGGAAAATTCATCCAATCCGAGCAGCAGTAAGGTAACTGCAACACCTCTCACAAAAGAACTTTTTACTTCTATTATGGAACAATTTAAAAAAGAAGTTTTCAACGAACTAAAAACCCAAGCTAAAAAAATAGAGGAATTTAAAGACTCGATGCAGTTTATGTCAAAATCAGTCGAAGAATCGAATGAATTAATGACAGAGATAAGAAAGGAATATGCTGAAATAAAGAAAGAAAATGAAAAACTAAGGCGAGACAACAAGGAGCTCAGTGAAGCGGTCAACCTACTGCGAGGCAAAGTTGTAGCGCTGGAACAATACTCAAGGAGGACTAATATTGAAATTAGTGGCATTCCCGTCTCTGTAAATGAAGACCCAATAAAGCTACTGAAGGACATCGGATCAGCTATTGGACAGGAACTGGAGGAGTCCCAGGTGATGGCCGCCCACCGCATCCCGTCTTTCAGGAAGAACCGCCCGCCGGCGCTCATCGCGCAATTCCAGACGAAGATGCAACGAGATGCCTGGATCTCCAGCTACAAAAATAAGAAAACTCTGACTGCAGATGAAGTTAATCGAGCCTTCCCGAAGAACAAGGCTTTCATCAACGAGCACCTGGCACCTGATAACAAACATTTCCTAGCTCAACTGAAGGAGAAGTGTAGTGAGATCGGGGTAAAATACGTATGGTGTCGAGATGGAAAGTTTTATGTGCGCAAAGCTGATGGTGAGAGATGTCACAAGGTCACTAGCATGCAGGACCTAAGCAAACTGTGATGTGAGTAAAAGGTGTTCTCGCTAAAGCTTTTCGTTTATTTTCATGTAGTTCTCATTATAATTTTTTTCCTGTGTTCACTTTGTAAGAAAAATAATTTCTTTTGTTTATGGACGAGTTAGAGGATCTTTGTGTAGTTTATAATAGCTTAGATACCAATTTTTTCTCACCGCCAGAGAGCACAAGAAATATTTCTTTTATTTATGCAAATATTAGAAGTATGCGGAAAAACTTTAATTATTTTTTAGCTGAAATTAATTCAAACAATATTAAACCTACTTTTATAATACTTAGCGAAGTCTGGATTAAAAGTGATGAATTAAAAATGTATGGGTTACCTGGCTACAATATAATAGGTAAATGTAACGATTTTTATAGGGCAGGTGGTGTAGTTTGTTTTGTTGAAGACTCAATAGAATAAAAGGAAGTTGTGTTTAATATGTTTACAGCTGATTCCCTGCTCTTAGAAATTAAGATAAATAATTTTCGTTTTAACATTCTCACAATATACAGATTTCATAGCTTCTCTGAAAACGTTTTTAACGAGGAATTAGCTTCAAAAATTAAAGAAATTAGTTCAAATACAATTTACATTGGAGACATAAATTTAGATATTTTGAAACAATCGGTAGAATCGGTAATTAATTATTCTCATTTAATGAGTAATAACAACTTTGTGTCTTTAATCAATAAACCTACTAGGATAACAGCAAATACACAATCGACTGTAGACCATATTTTTGTAAGGTTTAGAAATATAAGTAATTTTAAATCTGCAATTTTTGATATTGGATTGACAGACCACTGTTTACTAGGTTTAAGATTAGATTTTCCTGTTATAGACAAAAATAAATTAATACAAAAATCCAGGGTTACCTATAATTATGTATCAATTAAAAATGAGTTAAGAGAAGTAAGCTGGGAATTAGTTCTAAGAGAAAAAGATGTTAATAAAGCTTATGATTTATTTTTCAGTGTACTACTAGAGATAATTAACAAAAACACTTCTGAAACAGTTGTAAATAATAAGCTAAGTAAAGCAAAAATAATAAGTCCGTGGATGATGTCTAATTTGCTTCGTAGGATTGGTAAAAGAAAACATTTGTATAATACCCTCAAGAAAAGACCATATGATGTCGTTTTTAAACGATATTATGATACTTTTGTTAATAAGCTGAAAAATGACATAGATTTAGAAAAACATAACTATTTTTCCAATCTTATTAATAATTGTAATGGTGACGTTAGGCAACAGTGGAATGTAATAAATAATTTAACTGGCAAAACTGTGAACAAAAGTATAAATAAAATAATATTGGAGAATGGAGAATGCGTTGAAGATCCGCTAGAGATAACAAACAAAATAAATGATTATCTTATCGATGTTTACAACTCAGCGGACGGCTCGGGTACCGTGAATGCTCGTCACATTCCTTGTCAGACCTACCGGACGTCTTTTTTCATTACACCTACGGATAACACCGAGGTTCTAAATATCATTAACACGCTGAAAAACAAAAAGTCTACCGGTTTTGATAGTTTAACGGTTCTTCTTTTAAAAAATGTAGCAGATTTGATAGCGCCAGTAGTAGTATATCTTATCAATTTGAGTTTTTCGTCTGGTGTTTTTCCGGAATCATTAAAACAAAGCATCGTTGTTCCATTATTAAAAAAACCAAATTCTCTTAGTATCGACAACATACATCCCATTAGTCTCCTTTCTGTTTTCTCTAAAATTTTTGAGAAATGTATGAAAATCAGACTTTTAAGGTACTTAAAATCAATAAATTTTCAAAATAATAGACAATTTGGATTTACTGAAGGAAAGTCAACAGAAGATGCTCTGGTGCAATTTGTAACTCAGATATATGAAAGTACAAATCGCGGCAATAAAACTTCCGGACTTTTTGTAGATTTTAAAAAAGCCTTTGATCTAGTAGACCATAGTATTCTATCATCAAAAATGGAAGCAATAGGTATCAGAGGCGTTGCACAAAATTGGTTTTTTAGTTTCCTCACAGGTCGCGTTCAGCAGGTGCGAATAGGCCAAAATTTGAGCACCCCTCATATCGTTTTGGGGGGAATTCCTCAAGGATCGGTATTGTCTGCAAATTTATTCATAATTTTCATAAATGACTTACTAAATCAACATTTTGAAGGAGATATTTTTGCTTTTGCAGATGACATTTCTTTAGTATACTCTGATATGTCTCCAGACAGAATTTCCCAAATGATCAATAGTGATTTAAAAATTATGCATTGTTGGTGTCAATGTAACAAAATGGTTTTCAATACAACAAAAACAAAATTCATTAATTTCGATTATCACAGTATAGATTTCCAATCTCCAATAAAATATCATAAAACCAATTGTACTGACAATAATACTTGTAACTGCACAGTATTAGAAAAAGTTAGTGACATCAAGTACTTAGGGGTAATCCTCGACGAAAACTTATCTTGGAAAAAGCATGTTTCTACATTACATAATCAGTTAAAATATAATATTAGAAAATTTTATTTCTTAAGAAACTTTTGTAGCATCACTCTTTTACGCACTCATTTTGCCCTAATACACTCTAGGTTGCAATATGCAATAACATGTTGGGGAGGGGGTTTAAAGACCCTCATAGACAATTTAAGAAAAACTCAAAATAAATTTATGCGTATTATTCTGAAAAAATCGAAGTTTGAAAGCTCTTTCCCTTTATACCAACAATTAAAGATTTTACCAATACAACATTTGTTCATATTTAAAACTATGCGTCTTTTTTAAATAATCAGTGGCAATAGAGGTAATACAAGAATTCATTACAATATGAGAAGTAACAATCAAAGAGTATTTATAAAACCAAAAGTTAACAAGTTTATATTTAAAAGCTCTTTTATTTATTTAGGCCCTAACATTTTCAATAAATTGCCAATGGAAATCAAGCAATGTGAAAACGTGAAATCTTTTTGTAGAGAATTGATTAAATGGTTATTTAATACACAAGATGTAAGTTTTCTAAAATAATTAGTGTTTCAATCGTCACTACAATCGGGGTTTTTTTCACAAATTTGAGAATTTAAAAAAAATATAAGCACAGTATTAAGGTCAGTTAAATTGTTTACTTTCCAGTAATGTTTTCGTGGAATTGAACATTAGATAAGCTATTTATTATGATTTTTTCCCTAGCAAAAAATGGTTTATGTAAAATGTGTTTTGAATATAGTAGATTAAATTTAATAGTAAACTTAGCATCAAAGTCGTATAGTCAAAGTTGTATAGATCTAGTCACAGCACTGCAGGAGGCGTTTATCTATGGTATGTAACATGTAGAGACTGGACTCTTAATAAGTCAAGAAACTAGTTCATTATCTTGATGACTACTGACTAACCACAAATACTGGGAATTGTGGTTAGAATTATTCCTAGGCAATATAAAGTTTGTAAATTGTTGTACGTATATTGTGGAATAAAGATCATTATTTCATTATTTCATCTTTATTTTTAATAATCAATCATATAACTAGATAATAATAAAAATTTGAAAGTATACTGAAAGAAATATCAGCACTCCTTGTTATCGGGCACTATGACCTGCTTCGGCTGCCTTGTTTAATTGTGACGAAAAACAACAAACAAAAGAATTATAGGGACCTCATTTTCGGCCCATGTTGCGAAATCTGATATTTTGTAATATTGTACAAAAACAATATTATTGATTAAAAAATCAGTCCTATTGTCACATTTCATGGGAATCAAAAGAGAGTGCTTGTTTTGATGATAATTTGTTTATTTTAATCCAATTAATAAAAGTCAACTTTTCTTGCCTTTCTTTCAGCAAACTCGTATACGTACGAGGTCATAAAAGATCATTCCAACAACCATGGCACGTTCAATTAACAGAATCGCTAATAATAAGTCTATCTATAGGCATAGTCGTTCTCAATTATGTTTTAATAGTTTTAAACGCGAAAAACGACGTTCTGGCCTTTCTACAGTTAGGCCGTAGAACGCATTCTACGAAAATGCTTATTTCCGTTAATTTCGATCGAATCTTGACATTTTTGCATTTTCTTTTTAAGCTCGTTCTGCCTGACAATTTGAGGCCTATCGTGACTTATTTCCTTAAAAAATTTTTTTTTGCAACTTTTTATTGTTTTCCACCGTTTTCCGACAATAAAACTATTTTTTTATTTTTTTTTATATTTTGATTAGGATTTTTGCGGACATTTGCCATCACTGATTAGTAAAAAACAAGTTTCACGACGTTTCGGGATCATCACGATATAAAATCACCATCACCAACAATGAATTTCAAACAAAGAATAAAACTATCATTTCCGAAAATAGAGCATTATTTCCAACATATTTACACAATTTTATTGGGCGTCAATAAATTATCTAATTTAAATCATTTAGCATAATCATGTATTGTACCTGGATTTTATTACATTTATTTTGAGCGAGCATTAAATTTTAAGCTCGTTAAAATATGATAAAAACTAATTCTGATCCCTTTCAGCTCCTCTAAGCCTAATCCCCGTTAAACCACGACCACGGCCTTGAAAATCCGGCAAGATTGGTAGAGTTTCAGGCCCCAACCTTGACTCAACCTACCTGATCCAGTAAAGCATACGTAACAGAATTTTAATAGGAGAAAATTACGAACTCTTAAGGAACATGTTGGCCTTAGTCAGTAACAAGACTACAAGATCGTGCCACAATCATCCTTTACTCATCCGTCATTCATACTTGGCTTAAAATACCTACATGAGTAAGTCACCAACTCACCATTTCAATGTAATGTATCTAATATATCTAATGTTGTAATAAATAGGTAAATGAAACTTAGTTTATACTCTATTATTTACGTGCAATTTAGGCAAATGAACTTAGGAACCGTAACGGTAAGTTGGTAATTAAATAAATTTAACAATCTTTTGACAATTCATACCGCAAAAACAAAAAGAAAAAGGCACTGACGCTTCAGGCTACATCCTCAAACTCTACCTATAGCGCTTTTTTCAGATTTGTAGACCTCACTCTGGGTTCAGTGCCCCATAAATCTGGCAACATCGCTGGCGGCGGAATAGGACCTACATACACAACGCGCCAAATAGCACAATTTTTGAATGCTGCTAAAAAGCACCGATTTTGCAGTGATTGGATAGAGTGAAAAAATCAAGAAAAAAATAGCATACATATTTCTTAGAAGTCGTATTAACATATTTAGAGAAAAAAATTTTTATATACTCAAATATTTTAGATAGCCGCCGAATAGCGCGTTTATAGACGGCGTCGAAATAGATACAAAGATTTATATAGAATTTTCTTTAAAAAGGGTTACTATTATATATATAATAAGAATCATTTTAACTCAGTACCCTTATTTTCATTTTTTTATTTTAAAAACCCAACATGTTTTGGACCTTTAGGCCATTGTCAAGGGTAATATTAAATTAAACTTAAGCTCACTATGTACAGAAATAAAATTTTATTTCTGTACATAGTGAGGTTAAGTTTAATTTAATTTTACCCTTGAAAATGGCCTAAAGGTCCGAAACATGTTGTTTTTTGCTTCTGGGGGCCCCAAAATGAAAAGTTAACATGGTCTCGGGCTTAGGTCTTAACATGAGACCTACGGTAATAGCTTATTCCTTTAAGGAAATTCGCTAAAAATGAGCCTAAAACCTTTGAGGTCAGTGGCCAGTGCAGGGCCACAACCTAGTACCTTTGACCCACTGGATTTTCATCAAAGTAATCTGATTTTCTTTAAAAAGGGTTACTATTATATATATAATAAGAATCATTTTAACTCAGTACCCTTATTTTCATTTTTTTATTTTAAAAACCCAACATGTTTCGGACCTTTAGGCCATTGTCAAGGGTAAAATTAAATTAAACTTAACCTCACTATGTACAGAAATAAAATTTTATTTTTGTACATAGTGAGGTTAAGTTTAATTTAATTTTACCCTTGAAAATGGCCTAAAGGTCCGAAACATGTTGTTTTTTGCTTCTGGGGGCCCCAAAATGAAAAGTTAACATGGTCTCGGGCTTAGGTCTTACCATGAGACCTACGGTAATAGCTTATTCCTTTAAGGAAATTCGCTAAAAATGAGCCTAAAACCTTTGAGGTCAGTGGCCAGTGCAGGGCCACAACCTAGTACCTTTGACCCACTGGATTTTCATCAAAGTAATCTGAAACTTTGTAATACACCTTTCCTAGCAGAAATTGTTTAAATTTTACTATAATTGCATTTGAAGACTGGCTCCCTATTTCATTGGGCACACTGTTGAAAACTTTTAGTACCAAGTACAATGGGCTTTTTCAAAAAGAGATAGTTTATGAATTGGATAGTCAAATATATATTTTAATCTAGTGTTATATGAACTGTTTGATTTAAATTTATCACAAATTTCAGGGTATTTTAACCACAAAACATACTAATTCTAATAAATAAATACAAGGAAGGGTTAAAATTTTTAATTTTTTGAATATAGGTTTACAACTTTGACGTTTTTTGGCTTTCACCATGGATCGGACAATACTTTTTTGGGCTTTAAAAACATTTGATGAACCAGATGCTGATCCCCAAAGAATTATGCTATATTTTATTATTGAATCGATATAGGCAAAATAAACAACTTTTAGGGTGTCTAATGAAGCAGAACAGATAGAATTGAAAGAGCAAACTTAATTGAATTAAACTTTTTTGTAAGAAGTTCTGTATGCTTTTTCCATTTCAAGTTATGATCAATATGTACACCTAAAACCTTATGGTGGTCGCTAAAATTAAAATCCAAATTATATGAATCATTCGTCTGTGTATTATATGCTTTAAAGTGTATTGTCTTTGTTTTATTAAGATTTAGAAGTAGTCAATGATTTGAAAACCATTCATTTAATTATTTTAGTGTTGTATCTATTGAATCATGCAATTCTTTTAAAGAGTGTCCTTTTAGAATTATTGTTGTATTTGCAATTGCATGAATTCAAAGGGCAGCCACGCATATGGTAAACGAGAGCATTTTGAAAATTAAAACTATTGGCTAAACTAAAATTTATGTATTTGGTTAATGTTCACTTGCATTTTGTTAGCTGCACAACTATAACTATATCCATAGCAACAAGATCATTGTGAATTTTGAACTCAAGTACATCAAAACTAAGTTTTTTGAATAGAGGTACTATTATAAACAGTATATATTAAAAGCTAATGTTAATTTCCTTTCCCTGATAATACATATTCAATAATCATCTGAAGCATAATCATCGGAAAAAATGGAATGGATTTTCGAGAAAGTATGGTAAGTTTAAAAATGAAATTTTTTATAGTAGGTACACTCTTAAACAAATTTTCAGTTTAGCTTATATAGACTATTTTATACTTATAGATTAGTTGTTCTTCGAAGGTGTATTAAAGAACAAGTAACTTGTTGGACTTGAAGGGTTTAAATTGTACCTAAAAATAATTTAAGCCCATTTCTCAAATAAGAGCTAAAAATGAAAATAATTTCATCGTGGTTTGACTAAAAAAATAGAGCATAAAATGAAAAACTACTAATTACAATTACCAAGCAATTTTTGGGTCAGAAAGTTTCTTTAAAGTTTAATATATTGTTATCTATATTGTCGTTTGTTTCAGCCACAACAAGATGTCACTTCCATTTCTCTTTCACAGATAGCTGTGGTTAGGGTGGTGTAGCAAGAAAGTTATTTTGATGTTTAACTTACTGTTCTTTGTTTCAGTGAAAACAAATTAGCTTGCAGTGTAGCAGTGGGAACTACAATTGTCATCGGAGGACTGTTATGGTTGTACAGGAGCCCTCCCGATTCCCCCACCCCGCCTGCCGACCTCGTCCCGCCCGCTGACCCCGCCCCGCCCACCCCACCAGCGAACACCGCCCCGACTGCTGACGCCGCCCCGACTGCTGACGCCGCCCCGCCAGCCAACCCTCGAGCCCGACAACCCACCGCCGCAGCATCTGGCCTACGCCATCACCAGCCATTACACCATCCTGACACACCGAGCCCTCCACCTAACTTACGAAGGCGCTAAATTTTTTTTGTGTCAAAAATTAATAAAAAATAAACAAAAAAAACAACAATTTGGATTTTATTTGTTTTAGTATTTCATTTAAGAGGCAAGGTCAAAATAATAGCATTAATGAGTGGGGATGTGCGAGTATTCGACCGGTTGAGCTTTTTAGTATTCAGCTCAGCTCGACTTTTTTCGAAAAAGCTCAACACTCGAGCCGAGCTTTTGATAAGAGTTCTTATCCGAAAGATAATTATTGCGATCTATTTTTGGACACTTTAAACCGGAAGAGCGTTTCCCTCCCACGAAAAACAAAAAAAAAAATTCCCTTGTGATAAGGAAAGGACATTGACAGGTAACTCAATTCAATTCAAAATCTCTTTATTCAGAAAGTACACAGGTACAATGAATGATGTCTATACATCATTTTCATACACAGGTACAATGAAATTATAACTAAAGTAAAAATAAATTATTCTAACAGTGCAAATTTTTTTACATTCCATTCAAAATTAAAAGTACTGGAGCATAGTTAATTAAAAAATTCCTTAAACGAATATAGTGCTTTATTCAAGAGAAAGATCTTTTTTTCTTAAATTTAGAAGGAGACCCTTCTAATAGCATCTGGGAGGCTGTTGATAAACTTGATTCCTTTGTATGATGTTTTCTCTTGTACATTTCTTTTTTATGTTTTGGAATGACAAAGTTCTGTCTACCTCTGGTGTTGTATGCATGCATGTCTGATTGTTTTAAAATGGCGTTTTGGCAGGATTTTACATTAAGATAAAAAAACAAGAAAACAAATTCCGTGTGAGGGGTCACGGAAAACCCAATAATGGAACCAATAAGGCATTATTATTATGACCGATTTATATAAAGTGTAATGGAAAATTGAAGTAAGCAGTTGAGGTGTTACTTACTTGGCCGGTTTGTCCTGTGCACCGCTGGCCTTGGGCTTTGGCAAGGCCTGGAAGTAGCAGGGCGGCGGCGTGTACTGCATGGCGAGAGGCAGACACCGCGACAGCAGCCCTCGCAGCCATACGATCAGCCGCACCCGCATCACAACCTGCCCACACCACACTTACTATCAGCCCAATTTGTATGCATTGTATCACTGGGATCTTTCTTAACAATCAGTTTGAAATGTTGTAGTTTGTGTAATTTTGTCAAGTACCAAATTTGTTCAAAAGAAAATTCAAAATTCCTTGAACTAAATGAGATTGTTTTTAAACAGTACGCATATGAGGAATTTGTCTTATTCCTCACAAACATTGTCCTTAGGTGGTAGGCTTTAGAAGCTGTAATAGATTTAATATTTTTATTATAGTTTATACCTTTTAGTTTATATCAACTATGTTTACTTATAGTTTTAGCGAATTTCCATTATTGGGAAGAAGCTGTTACCGTAGTACTCATGGTAAGACCTAAGCCCGAGACCATGATAACTTTTCATTTTGGGGGCCCCAGAAGCAAAAAACACTATTCGTTAATTTTCATAAGTGTGTGTGTGTGTGTGTGTGCGCGTGTGCGTGCGTGTGTGTGTGCGTGCGCGTGTGTGTGCGTGCGTGCGCGTGTGTGTGTGTGTGCGTGTGTGTGTGCGCGTGCGTGCGCGTGCGTGCGTGTGTGTGTGTGTGTGTGTGTGTGTGTGTGTGTGTGTGTGTGTGTGTGTGTGTGTGTGTGTGTGTGTGTCTTTAAGCATGATAACTTGCGTGAAAATGGTCCGATCTTAATGAAATTTGGCATAGACATGTAAAGTAGTAATTATTCGGACGAGTTCGTAAACCAGCCCGATCGGACTACCGGAAGGGGGGGTTAAGGGGGGTAAACCCCCCCAAAAATGGGTTTTTTGTTTTTTATAAATAAAAATAAAAATTATCATATTTTTGTTAGCACCATTGAATTCAGCTCAAAAAATAAACAATTTAGTATTTTGAATCACTGCTCTATGTCCATTGGTTACCGAGATATTGAAAGTAGTAAACACAGTACGTTGTCCCAATGTTAACCTTATGGGAAATAAGTAAAATTCTATATCTCAGTTATTTCTCAACATATCTTGATAAAACTTGGTAAATGGCTTCTTCTAGTTCAGATCTACTAGATTTTGAATTAAAACCACCCAGTTTTAGTAAACTTCAAGCAGCAAACCTGCATACTCATTCCCCATATTATTCTTTAATGGAGCTTACCAAAACACATCAAATCTTGCTATGTTGGATTGAAATATGTTGTTTTGTATTTGAAATTTGCTGAGTATGCAGGTCTGCTGCAACGGGGGTATTAAAAATGTCATTTTACTATACTGACATGTGGTTTTATTTTTAGTACTATATAAACTTACCTACTACAGGTTATTATTTAGATATCAATTTAGAGTATTAAGAATGTCCTGATATGTTTGAGAAAATAAGGAAGTTTAGGATTACTCATGATGATAATTTTTAAGGTGATTGGTTTTCTGGTTGGTTTTTTTCGATACTGTTTTAGTATATAAAGTTTCCTTGATAGGGAACTATATGCTAGCACTTATAGCTTAAAAGCTAGATTAAGTAACTGAAATTTAAATTTACATTTTAAAATGGACTTTACAAACCTATCTTGATAAATCAGAAAGTTATGTGATACTCAACACCTTGAAAAAAAGCACGAAAAAAGAGAACTTACCTGAACCGTTTGCACAGTCATAGTCAGATTGCCCAAGAGTAAAAATTCTTACTACAGCTTGTATAAAGTCTTACTTTACAATCAATATTAAAAACAAGGTGTGAAAACAAACCTTATCGCCTTCGCTCTTTTTGATGAGATATGCGAAACAGTTGACAATCTCGATGAGCCAGTTGACACAGTGGAAGAGGCAGTGTAATGCAACGTGTTGCTGGTACGCGTCAAGCTGCCCGAACTCGGAGTAGACTTGCGGCACAGGCATGCAGACGTAGCAGCCGAGCAGGGCGTCGATCTCACTGAGGTCACTCAACTCCAGTCCGCGCAGCAGCCGCAGCAGCGGGTGCAGACAACTCACCCCCACCGTCGGCCGGCTTTGGGCAGCGGACACATGAGTGAATAGCTATTACAGTACACCTCGGATTATCCGGACCCCACATTATCCGGGGCCTGAATTATCTGGACCAGTTCATCCTAGAGATTAAAAAATTACAATCACGCAAAAACATGATTTTTAGCGAGTTTACAGTTGAAATGCGCCTTCTAAAAGTAAAAATGCAAATGTAATACATTACTGTATGCATTTGGAATCACAATAGTTGAAGGAATCGCAATGCCTAAATAGTACATTACAGCATTTTTGTAAACGTGGTTTTCTGGATTGCTACTTGGGGCGCTAGCAAAGGCGTAGCCGGGGAGTGGCCTGGCGTAGAGGTAGAAAGCAGGACTTCGGGTCCTGCGTTCAAAACCTGTCAATCACCAATGGCAATTTGATATGTGATAATGCCATAGCTTTAAGGGTATATAATAAGCTAAATTAAGCTGCAGTGCATGTCTCTGGAAACTTATAAGCCTGGCCCTCATCTAGAAAAAAAAAAGGCAAAGCCTACGGGATATGAAAGCACCTAAATTTTGCGAGGTTGTTTATTGCTGCCATTTGATGTGTTACGTTATTTCTTAAGAAGAGTTACAGTAATAAGTATTGAGTTACCGGTACTTTAAGTTTCGTCATGATTATTTCAAGTTTGAATTATTTTGAGTTATAATTATTTAATCTTAATAAATTTAATATTTTAATCTGGCATTTTATTCCAAACCTAAATCAAAAGTATGGTAAAAGTTAACATTATATTTATATGATTGAGAATACAAATTAGTTCTTAAAGTTTCAAAATCAAACCCTCGTATAATTTGAAAACTAACATGTTGTACAGTCTTGACACGCTGTTTGCAGCATCTATTTAGCAGGGGCTAAGATACGCGATCACTATTAAGGCAATATTGTGATGACCTCAGATTACCCGGATATTTTGATATCCGCATCAGTGTTCCGCCACATTGATCCGGATAATCCGAGGTGTACTATACAATTTTTCAAGACACTGTTTCACTATTCCTTACAAAGCAAATTAAAAAAAAAACAATACATGGGTATTCTTTAGGATTTTAGATATACTTACATCTTATCAGAGTTGAGTTCACTCACTACCAGTTCAGCCAGGTTGAGAGCTATCGCCTCTTCGGGGTCGTCGTCCAAGTAAAACTGGAGAGAAGTCTTGACCACATCCTCCCTGACAATAACAGTTAAACAGTTTAAAAAAGTTTATGCACTAAATGTGTTTAAGTACTAAAATTTAAATGAGTTACTTTGAAATGCGGCAAAATATTGCACTTATTGCAAAGGTACAAAATCACAAATTAATCAATAAGAGCCTTTATTCAACGATGTAATACTTCAATAAAATTAAATTATTTACGGCTAATTATTTTGATTCGATTTTTTTTACCAGGGCCTCCTGAAGCCACTCCCCCTTATAAATGACATGTAAAAATTAGGTACCCTTGACGAAGAGGCTGGAAAACCTTTTTGAGTTTTGGGAACCATTTACAGTTGAAGTATTGCAAGTGAAAGTTGTGGGGACCATGGGCAGATTTCTGGGGATGGCAGAAGGGGCCCTGATTTTTGGTGGGTTTTGGCAGGAAGAAGAAAAATGTTTTCTGGATTTTTTTAAATAATTTTGATCCAATATTATTTGTTTTTTGGTTTGGTTTATTTGGATACCACCCCATTCTTTAATTTAAACTTTTTAGCGAATTTCCCCTATAGGGAAGAAGCTGTTACGGTAGTACTCATGATAAGACCTAAGACCCAGACCATTATAACTTTTCGTTTTGGGGTCCCCAGAAGCAAAAAACACCGTTCGTTCGAATTTATATATATATCAATCAATCAATCAATAATATCTTTATTCATCAAGTACACTAAGTACAAAGAATGGCGTCACTGGTTAAATTATTTACTAATCTAAAAATAGTAATAATTAATAATTGTTAATAAATAAAATAAAATAAATGAACATAATTCTTTTCTACTTTTTTTTTAATGTACATACATAACGCCCAAAACCCTCTAGTCATTGTGTTTGATCAACAAATTCCTCAAAAGAATATAACACTTTAGATGTCAACAGTTTTTTCACTTTGTTTCTGAAAATTTCAAATTTGTGAATATTTTTAATTTCCTGGGGCAGTGAATTATAAAACTTAATTCCTCTATTAGTCGGTGTTTTTTTACAAAGTTCAGTTCTGTTTTTACTAATTACCAAATCCTCCTTATTCCTTGTGTTATAACTGTGAATTTTGCTATGGATTAAAAATTTATCTAAGTTTTTCTTTACATGGGAAATGGTCTCCAGTATATATAAACCATACACCGTGATTATTCCTAGTTCAGGAAAATAATTTTGTCAAGAAGTCTGAGGATTTAAATTTAAAATTATACGAATTGCTAGTTTTTGAATTTTTAATATTCTATCTAGATTGGATTTAGATGTTGCTCCATAAAGTGCAATACCATAAGCAATGTGGGAATGAATGTTGGCATAATATATCAATTTCATTGTGTCAATACTTACTAAATTTCTCATTTTTCGTAAAGAAAAAATTCCAGAAGCTATTTTTTGATAAACTTGATTAGTATGTATATCCCAATTCAAATGTTTATCTAAATGCACTTCCAAAAATTTTGTGTCATTTGATACTTTAAGAGGTTTTTCCATTACAATCAGACTATCAAATTTAGGTTGACTCTGTGGGCAGAAAAATTCCATCAAGACAGTTTTTGAACCATTTAATAAAAGATTGTTTTTAGCTAAATAACTGTTGATGTTTGTTATAATTGAGTTTGTTGAACGTTCTATTGTACTTAGACTTTTGCTGGATATGGAGAAACTTATATCATCCGCATACATACAAAATTTAGATTTTATGCCATTGTTACTATGAGAGTCTGGAAGACCAACTAGGTAACACAGGAAAAGAAAAGGACCTAATACTGGGCCTTGCGGAACAGAGTACTTAACAGTTCTAAGCGATGATTTAGCAATATCTATGCTGTTAGTCCTATCATTTGTGTACATTAGAGAGACATACTGCTGGTTCCCCACTAGGTAAGAGCTCAGCCAGTCCAGTGCTCTGCCCTTAACTCCATGTTGTGAAAGGGATTGAATAAGGGTGTTGTGACAGACACTGTCAAAAGCCTTACTCAAATCCAGAAAGGCACCAACAGCAGTCTCCCCCTTATCTAAGGCTTCAATCAAGGACTCTACAAAAGTTATGGATGCTGTTAATGTGGATCTACCAGCTCTGAATCCATGCTGTTGATTACTAAGGAATTCATTGTCTTCAAAATATTTTAAAAGTTGTTGCAAAAAACATTTTTCAAACATTTTTGAGATTGATGGCTGTATAGAAACTGGACGATAATTTGATGTTTTTGAACGATTTCCATTTTTAAATATTGGAATAATTTTTGATATTTTTAATTGTGTAGGGAAAATTCCAGTAATAAAAGAAGCATTAATAACATGAGTTAATGGTTTGGCAAGTGTGTCTTTAGCATCCTTAATTAATTTAATTGGTATTTCGTCATAACCGGAAGATAGTTTGGATTTACATGAAGATGTATGTTTTTTGACATCATTTTCTGTTACCTGATTCAGTCTGAAAAGTGAATGAGGCTGCCATTGCAGCTGACTAGAAGGTTTTGAAGGTGTTACAAGATCACATTGTACAATATTTGGCAATATTGCTTGCTCCACTACATCAGAAAAATAACTATAAAGAATGTTACTTACATTAACTTGGTCTGTATACATCTTGTCATCTACTTTTAATTTAATTACACTATTTTTGTTGTTGAATTTTGTTTCTGAGTTAACAATATCCCAAACTGTTTTTATTACATTTGTCGAATTTTTAACCTTATTGTCTCAGTAATTTTTCTTTTTATTGAAAATCAAGTTTTTATATTGCTTTTTCTGTTTCTTAATTTCTTCTCCCCCTAATCTACTTTTCCTGAGCTGTTTGGTTAAATATATTAAGTTATCTCTCTCAGATTTTATTTCATCATCAACCCAGTTTGTTTTCCCAACTTTAACTCGTGACCTAACTTTTGGAAAACTTTTTTCAAAATAATGCATTAATGTTATGTAAAATTTGTTAAATTTATTCTCACATGATGAATAGTACACGTTTTCCCATGTTTCTTTTTCCAATTCTTTGATGAAATTCTCTGTATTGCTTTTGTTAATTTTGCGACTCATTTTATTTAGGAGTCAATTTTTTGAAGGGCCCTTTTGTTTTTGTTTATTTTTAGGCACTATCTCAAACAACTGACCATCATGGTCTGAGAGTGCAGTTACTATACATGATGCAGAAAATTGGATATTTTCAAAATTAGTTAAGAAATTATCGATTGCAGTTTCTGAATGAGCGGTAACTCTAGTTGGCATTTTAATAGTATAAATCATACCATACATTTTTAACATATTTTTTAGTTCACACTCATTATTACTACCCTCAGCTAATACATTGATGTTTATGTCCCCCCCTACAACCGTATATTTACATAATTTTACAATACCTTCCATAAAAATAGATAATTTATCAATAAAGGTTTTAGCATTTGATGATGGTTTTCTTTATACTCCGGCTAAAATAAATTTTAAGTTATCTATTTTGACTTTAATAACACAAGTTTCAAATATTTTTTCCTCATTTAAACTTTTACCAAATTCAATACACTTTACATTGCTACTTATATGATCAGAAGCCATAATTAACACTCCTCCACCCCTAAAACGACTGCCTCTACAATAATGAGCCACAATTCTATACCCCGTAACATTAATCCTTGCGATCTCGTAACCGAACAGTTTATGTTCGCTAATAATTACAAAGTCAGGTTTTAATTCTTCTAGCGTAATAATCAAGGGGTCTAAATTTTCCTTCAAATTATTAATATTTTGATGAAAAATACTATAATTTTTTACAAAATCATTCTTTTGGTCCCTAATACTAACTAATTTGTTATGTTTAGGACTATTATTATTTGTTAAAATTTTGGTTAACTTTCCTTCATTACAGGGAGGTGTTAGTGAGCTTGCATTACAAGAAGTGGGCCTATTGTTACACCTAAAAAACTCTCATTATAATTGCTCAAAAAAGGTAAATTGGGTTTTGTAAGTTGGAATTGGCTTTTGTTAGCTTGCAACTGTGACACTTCCACTTTGCTCTGCTTTAGCACTGAACACTTGACCACTTCACTGTACTCCTTCGGGCCAGGAACAAGCAGAGTTGGAGAGGTAGCATCAGTGAGGTTGTGCGTCAGGTCCAGGGTACTGGTGTCAGTCATGGAGTTGGAGTGCAGGTCGGTTGGCATAGTTGCTGTAGTTATGTTGCTGCAGTCAGCCAGTGCAGTGATGTCTTCATCTTTGTGGCTATTTGTGGTTTCCCGCAGCCTTCGTATAAACTCATTGTGAGAGAGCCCATTCCAGATAGGTCTTCTTGCAGTCTTCTTGATCATAGGATACTACACATATGGTGGCATTTGTCATTTGATGGAGCCTCTTGATGTTTCTGGAGAAGTGTTCTAGCTGTATTCTGTCACGTACACATCCCATAGCAGAGCATATTAAGGTCTTAAATTGCCTTTTTTTTAAATCCTCAATGAACTGATTAAAAGCTTCGTCATAGTCATTTTCTGTTGGTTTTCCCCTGTATTCTTCTTTTGTTACTAGACTATACACTGCTGCACCATTTGGTTAGACTTGACATGTCAACTTTGAGTTTATAAAATCTGTTAGCTGAGGCCTACCAAATTTTTTCCTGAACACAACTGCTACACCAGCAGACATATTTTTTTCATGATCGAGGTCATTGGAAATGGTGTGTGCAAAAGCTGTAGAAGGATTACTTTTATTTAAATCAATAGCTTCCCACATATTCATTTCAATCACATTAATACAGTTTTCTTTAACATTTAACTTTTTGTTGTCAATATACTCAAAGTATCCATAATCATGTAAGATACCTTTTATCTATATATGTCTGTTAACACGATAGCAGCCGTAAATATGGTCCGATCTTAATGAATTTTGGTACACACGTGTAAAGTGGCAATCACTCGGTCGAATTTGACAACCAGCCCGATCGGGCCACCAGAAGCGGGGGTAAAGGGGAAATAACATGGAAAATGAGTATGCAGGTTTGCTGCTACAGGTATATTTAAACTGGATGGTTTTAATTCAATATTTAGTAGATCTGAACTGGAAGAAGCCATTTACCAAGTTTTATCAAGATATGTTGAGAAATAAGCGAGATATAGAATTTTACTTATTTCCCATAAGGTTAACATTGGGACAACGTACTGTGTTTACCACTTTCAATATCTCGGTAACCAATGGGCATAGAGCAGTGATTCAAAATACTAAATTATTTGTTTTTTTGAGCTGAATTCAATGGTGCCCACAAAAATTTGATAAATTGTATTTTTCTATGTAAAAAACTAAAAAAACCCTTTTTTGGGGGGGTTTATCCCCCTTTACCCCCCCTTCCGGTGGTCCGATCGGGCTGGTTCACGAACTCATCCAATTGATTACCACTTTACATGTCCGTACCAAATTTCATAAAGATCGGACCATTTTTGCGGCCGCTATAGTGCTAACAGACACATAGATATATATATATATATATATATATATATATATATATATATATACTAGAGATCGCCAGTGGTCGAAAATTCGACCAATTTTCAAAGTGACAAAGGGATCGCTAATTTTGTAAATGATCCCCGCATATATTAATGTGTTTCTAAATACATTTCATATAGTACATTTTTTCCATGTAAACACATAATATAACCAAACTGGGGGCCGATTCTCAATCCTTGACTAATTATTTACTTCACTTCTGGCTTATGGCATTGTTTTTAGTAATTAGTATTTTATTAAGATAAAGACAATTTTATTAAGATTACATGTTTATTTTTTTAAGAATGATTATTGAATCAGAGGAAAGTAAAACTTCAGTCATCAAGTCAGTTACCACAGTTCTCTCCCTCCCTCCATTAATTCCTTCCCTCACTCTCTACTTCCCTTCCTTCCGACCTTCTTTCCACTTTTCCCTCCTTTTCTCCTTCATTCTCTTCTTACCATATCTCCTCCCTTCTTTCCTACCATTTGGAACTTTTTCCCTCCTTCCCTCTCTTGCTATTATTATCACTAAAATGTTATTTATATTTTACCCATTATCCACCAATAAAAACAAAATTTGAATATAATATGTCCATTTGTACTCCGGTTGCCAGGCCCGGTGACAGGATTTTCGGGCCCATGTGCAATTGAGAAACCCGCCTTTTTTACTTATCTCGCCTTTACTTTAGTAATTAGTATTGTATAATATTAAGATTCCATGTTTATTTCTTTAACACTGAGGTGGTTATTGAATCAGAGGACGGTAAAAATTCAGTCATCAAATCAGTTTATCCCATACACTCCTCACTACAGTTCTCTCCCTCACTCCCTTCATTAATTCCTTCCCTCACCTCTCTATGTACTTCCTTCCTTTCGACTTTCTTTCTACTTTTCACCCCTTTTCTCCTTCATCCTCTTCTTACCATCCCTCACCCCTCCTTTCTTACCTTTTAGGTCTGAAATAATAACACCTAACATTTACGTGCCTAATTATTATTTGAGACCTAAAACTCCCCTTCAAAACTTTTTCTCTCCTTCCATACCCTTAGGACATTTTCCCCTCCTTCCCTCTCTCCCTATCATTATCACTAAAATATTACACATATTTTACTTATTCTCTACCAATTAAACACACAATTTGAATGTAATGTCCATCTGTACTGCAGTTGCACGATAGTACATCGGATGGTAGAGACTCTAATGTTCCTTTATCTACGACCATTGCAATAAGCACCAATTATGGTATTACAATAAACATTATAATGATATACATTAAAACACCAAAAACCAAGCAGTACTCTAATGACGACTTTAGAGTACTGGAGTCACTTTAGAGTACTGGTTCTAGACCAATGAGAGCTCGGCATTTGAAGTAGTGTCATAATAACAATTACGCAATTCGCACATCAGCTGATTGTTGCATTACGATTCATGTTTGAGTTTACTTATCCCATCAGCTGATTGTTCCACAACGATTCATGGTTCAGTCTGCTTATTTGCCTAACCTCAAATTTTAGTTGACCTATTCTATCATTAGTAAGTCATGAGTTTTGTTTAACTTCGGGGGAAATTTTGTCGTATATTGTTGGTCGTAGATAAAATAGTGTATGCAACGATTGTATTATGCCTTTAAGCCACTCGTGAGATATTTAGAACACGAGCGAAAAAGACATGCATTATACAATCGTTGCATAAACTACTATTTTCTTCCCTTTTTATCAGCTAATTTTTATCTCTTAATCTTATTGTAGTGAGCAAACTTAATTTGAAACACATTCAATCTTCTCTGAATAGCCCTGGATTTCAATCAAATACTATATTTTTACTCCATGCCCCAATAAAACATGCGGCTTGAAATTGTTTAAAAATAATAATTTGTTTGGGTTTTTTACTGGACAAATACTAACTTGTGTCATTAATGAATTCCTTACATTTGTTTATTGCTTGATAAAAACTTATTATTGTTTGGGTTTAAAAAAAACAGCGTAAATTTTTGCCCACTTTTCGCCCTCACATAATATTTCTACATCTAATCTTTACTCTACGAAAAATAGCATGTGATAACAGCTACATATGATGACGAAAGCACAGTTCTGTTTTGTTTTTTATCACCAAAACAGCAACTCATAAGACCAATGTTAATTTTTTTGAAATTTTAAATTCAATTTTCTACTTGTCTAAAAAATATAAATTTCAATGGGATTCTGCACATCTACAGGAAAATACAATTCTATCGGTGTGCTTAGATTTTTGCTACGATGCACACTGGCTGAGAAAAAAGGAGCACAAAAACCTTATGGAAAAAATGCTTGCCTATTAATATTAAGATATATATATATAAAAATTCGAACGAATAGCGTTTTTTGCTTCTGGGGGCCCCAAAACGAAAAGATATAGTGGTCCCGAGCTTAGGTCTTACCATGAGACCTACGGTAATAGCTTCTTCCCTATAGGGGAAATTCGCTAAAACTTATAACTTAACTTTAATGGGATATTATTTAGAACAAGGACAGAGGTCCTGGATCAAAGATGTTAACACTTGGCCATTCTCTTCTTGAAGTCCCCCCTCTTCAGCCTCACAATGCACTTACAACAATCAAAACATGTGTTGGAGTATTTGGTTTATGGTACATTTGCACTTCACAAAATTATTAAATCAAAAGAGATCAAATTAATGGAGATTATATAAAATGACTATTTGAGATAGAGTTCCCTAATAAATATGATTGACTTGAATTAAATTGTACATATGAGCGAGCATAACTAAACTGTTTAAACATTAGTAATAAATGAATTTAGAAAATTATTATTAAATTAATATTGGGTATAAATGTTATATTAGGTTCCTTGTTTATTTATATTACTGTTTATTTATGAATTCAAAATATAAATATTTGTGAACTATTAAATTTCTCAACATATCTGGATAAAACTTGGTTTGTGGCTTCATCTAGATGAGATCTAATGTTTAATAGTCTAAAATCACCAATATTTCCATTTTCGTGGCAGCAAACCTGCATAATCATTCCCCATGTTATTCTTATGGAGCTTAAAAAAAACATATCAAATCTCGCTATGTTGGCTTGAACTATGTTGTTTTGCATTTGAAATTCGCTGAGTATGCAGGTCTGCTGCAATGGGGGTATTTAATTGTTAAAATTTGTATTAACATCATGGCAAACTTGTCATGTAAATTTAAAATTCCTCAGTTTTTTTCTAACCAATGAATCAAAATGGCTTAAAGTTTAAATAGGATTTGAAAAAAATCTGCTATGAAAACAAATAATACATTTTATACATTCTACAAATGATTTTCCAGCGATTATCAATAACCTTACGCCTGTCCTAGCTATTTCCATAATAATATTACAAATTGGGTGGTACTTTCCATAGTTTGAATGTAGTGTAAAGCATAAAATTCAAAGTGATTGTAGATAAATTAAAGATAATGCTTCTTAAAAAGGCCTTGAAATGGAATATTTTTTGATAGGAGTACACGTTAGGTGAGCTGACACCTCCAAAGGTCAATGACCTCAATCAGCCCATTGGTGGGACATAATGTATTCAAGATTCAAGATTATTTATTTCCATTAAGTTAACATAAAAATTATTTACTATACAAAAAGGAAATTATTCCCCACAAGACCAGAGTCTGAGTGTGAGGAAGAGTTCTTAGGCATGAACAAATATTTCTAGTCCTTCTTTCACTAGTTGGCAGCACAAATACATGCAAAACTTAAAAGAGAAACAAATTACCCATCAAAAACAAAAATAAAAAAATAGAACAAATTATTACTTAAGAAATTATACATAACAAAAGGAGAAAAAAATAAAATATCGTACAATTATTCAGAATCAAAACAAAAAGAGTTAATCAGAACACATCAGAATACCCGCAGAAAACAAACACTATGATGCCTATGGCGAACGAATCAGCAGCTCTGCCATCCCCGGTCCAACACCAAGCAGCCACTTCTCAATCTTTCGCTTGTAAACAGACATGCTGCCACCCTCTTTATTAATTATGTTGAATGGAAGATTTCTATACAACTGATGAGCCAAATAAAATGCATTGAACAGATCTGATTTGAATTTAGGTTTGGGGATTGAATAGCCAAAGTTTGTTTTATTTCTAGTTTGGTAGCCATGGGTAGTTGGGGTAAAGATTTTATTTTTATTACATTTAACATATACTAAGAGAGTTTTAAGATACAATTGCCTAATATTAAGAACTGAAAAATTTGCAAAAAGGAGATTTGTTGGATATCTTTGGCCTTTATTAGGGGTGTGCGAATAGTATTCGACCGTTCGAGCTTTTAGGTCGAGCTTTTCAGTATTCGGCTCGGCTCGACTTTTTTCTAAAAAGCTCGACACTCGAGTCGAGCTTTTGATAAGAGAGTTCTTATCGGAAAGATAATTATTGCGATCTATTTTTGGACACGTTAAACCGGAGCAAGAGAGTTCTTATCGGAAAGATAATTATTGCGATCTATTTTTGGACACGTTAAACCGGAGCGTTTCCCTCCCACGAAAAACAAGCAAAACACATTCCCTAGTGATAAGGAAAGGACATTGACAGGTAACAAGAAATATTATCTCCATTTAGATAGAAACCGGAGCTATATTTAGTTGACCTTGGGGAACGTGAAATACAGCATTTAAGTCTATTGTTTTATCAAGGCTTATCTCTTAAACGGTATATCGTACAAGTTTCATTTTGGTCTCATATGATTTATAAAAATAAGACAAAAAATATGAGCCGTAATTTATAGCTGTATGACAAGTAGTTTGTATTTTTGCATTTTGTAGTGAGGATTCCTTATCTCCTAATTAACTCACGCACTGAATCAGACAAGAGCAACAAACAGGGAAGGGGCTTGAAGTAAACAACCTCCACCCCCCCCCTCTCCCTGGCCACTGATAAGGAAAGAGAGAGGGTTAGCTGTTTCTTTCTTTCTCTCTATTCCGTCCTTATTTATTTATGATCTTTCTTCTTCTTAATTGTACTCTATTTTCTTCACAAAAGTTTAGAAATGTAACTAATTTTAGGATTACAATAAATTATTGTTGTTATTAAATATTATTTCATTCATATATTATATTCTGAAATAATAAGTTTAGCCTTGAATATTATGCCACAATTGGGACTGCTATTTAATTTTTTATCATCTTTACTTAGTGAACATAAAAAAAACCAATCTTGTGTTTGACTAGGTGCATATGTGTGATTTTTTTACTAGACATAACTATTTTAAAACCTTTCAACTACTTCTTTCTACTCTTGAAATTAAATTTTGTAGTACCTATATGTAACTAGTCTAATTATGTAATTTTAACTATTTATTTTAAAGTAAAGTATTTTGGAATTGGCTATTACTTAAATATAATGTAGATAAATGTAGATTTTAAATTTGGTATTTTTCTTCATAAATTATTTGTTGAGCCAGTTTGATTAATTTTATGTAAAAAAATACAAAATACTGATGAACCTATGAGATAATTCACTTGTTTTGGGGATAAGCTTTCTATTTTTGAGCTGGCGGTCACTTAAGGTATGCAAACATTAGTCTACTGTATCTTTAAAAATTAAAATCAAGCTTCATAATTTCTTTTAATAATTTGGTGATTGTTAAAAAGCTCGGCTCGAAAAAGCTCGAGCTCGAAAACTTTTGAAAAAGCTCGGCTCGGCTCGGCTCGAGTTAAAAAATCACTATTCGCACACCCCTAGCCTTTATTAAGAATTGCTTTTATCACAGACTGTTGGGTGACCGCCAAGGGCTCAAGTACCGAGGCAGAGGCACCACCCCAAACCAGCAATCCATACTGCAGCAGGGACTGACAGTAGGCGTAATACACACTCCTGCAGCTATCCACGGCCAACACCTGACTTAGCTGCTTAAACGCATAAATAGTTTTTTCTAAATTTTTGCTTGTTATGAGCATATGACTCCCAAGTCAATTTGTGATAAAATATTACGCCTAGGTATTTGTATTGAATCACCTGCTCAATCACACCACAGCCACAGGTGAAGGACCACGGATCGCCACAAGAGTGCATTCGAAGCACCCTCTGACCTGGACCAGAATCGTTCTTGAAATATACAGGGTGTTTAAGAACTCCCTACCAATACTGTAGGGCATTGTTTCTGGGCAAGAAACATATCTAAATATCATATTTAAATTGTCCGGAAGTCCTTAGTTACTCGCACAGCCGCCATTTTGTTTTTTTAACTTATTAATTTATTTCTAAAAAATGGTTAAACATACGAGCTTGAAACTTTGCACAATCATTTATGACAACTAGAGAAAGCTACAAAAAAATTATGAAAATTTTTCAAATTCATAAAACAAAATGGCGGCCATTTAAAATTTTGTTTCTTAAATAACTAAAAAACTGTTGATTTTACAAAAGTTTTACAAGAATAACTTTTTTTAGTTAATTTAATTACAAATCGATTGACACCTTATTTTTTAAGATTGGACGAATATTAACTGAGATATGACAGCTTTAGTGATACGTGACCGCTGGAGGTTAGTTGCAGTGCATGCCGAGGCATGCAGCTTAAGTCTGCCACAACAATGAAACAGTCTCCGTCCACTTTGCATGTTATTTATAAGCGATATTAGATTATTTCAAACAATAATAAAATACTACACAACCCCAAAATTAGCCTTTTTATCAATTACCTGTCATTAGCATGGCTTTAAAATGTCTCTCCTTTTTACTGTCTTTAAAATTCACACAAAACACCCAAACTTTTTATATCAGCTGTGGTGAAAGTCAACGTACTTGTTTAATAACTAATCAGCTGATTTTATTGTTGCCTGAAAATGTTATCGATGAGTGATTATTGAATATCTACATTAATTGAATAACAATGAAAAACTACATTGAATAAATAATAACATTTTCAGGCAACAATAAAATCAGCTGATTAGTTTTTAAACAAGTGCGTTAACTTTCACCACAGCTGATATAAAAAGTTAGGGTGTTTTGTGTGAATTTTAAAGCCAGTAAAGGGGAGAGACATTTTTAAGCCATCCTAATGATAGATAATTGATAAAAAGGCTAATTTTGAAGTTGTGTAGTATTTTATTATTGTTTGAAATAATCTACTATCGCTTATAAATAACATGCAAAGCGGACGGAGACTGTTTCATTGTTGTGGCAGACTTAAGCTGCAAGCCTCGGCCTGCACTGCAACTAACCTCCAGCGGTCACGTATATCTCAGTTAATATCTCAGTAAAGCTGCCATATCTCAGTTAATATTCGTCCAATCTTAAAAAATAAGGTGCCAATCGATTTGTAATTAACTAAAAAAAGTTATTCTTGTAAAATTTTTGTTAACTCAACAGTTTTTTAGTTATTTAAGAAACAAAATTTTAAATGGCCGCCATTTTGTTTTATGGATTTGAAAAATTTTCATAATTATTTTGTAGCTTTGTCTAGTTGTCATAAATGATTGTGCAAAGTTTCAAGCTCGTATGTTTAACCATTTTTTAGAAATAAATTAATAAGTTAAAAAAACAAAATGGCGGCTGTGCGAGTAACTAAGGACTTCCGGACAATTTAAATATGATATTTCGATATGTTTCTTGCCCAGAAACAATGCCCTACAATATTGGTAGGGAGTTCTGAAACACCCTGTATAGGCAAGCATTTTCTTTTGTCTATGATAACAGTGAGAATATTATAATCAAACCAGTTTTTTTATCTTAGCCAGGTCAGAGGATGCCTGATCATAAGTCCCCTCCCAGTCCCTACCATAAGACACTAGAGCCGTGTCATCAGCAAAGAGGAAAAGATTTCCCTGAATATTCAATCTGGCTACATTGTTTATGTAAATAAGGAAAAGTAATGGACCAAGTGTACTTCCCTGCACCATTCCATAGTCTACATTGACAGTTTGACTATTATAGCTCTGAACAGCCTTACTGGCGGGTGAGTGAGCGCGCTGTTATCGTAATTGGTGTTTAATATCTGCAATGTTTTGGTAATAAATCACATGGTCATTTGTTTATGAAAAGGTACTTTACACAAGAAAATATTTTGCTGCAACCGCAAGTGCAACTGATATTAAATGCTTGCAAGCTCAACACAATTCATGAAGTACGACGACAAAATTGTGGAAACACATTCTTAAATGTGAACAAATCACTTAAGATTAAAGGTTGCCAAAACAAAAAGCCCAGCTGATGCAATGCGCAAATATTTTCCAGAAATTTTAATTGTGTAAGAAATCTCTCGGTGAAATATTACAGGGCATTCTTTTGTAGTGTAAATGAGGTGAAACGTAAACAAAGTTTTGACAGTTCTATCAAAACATGTGTTTATTTAGCAGACATTTTGGGAGATTACAATTTTTGCCACCCGCCAGTAAGGCTGTCCAGAACTATAATACCATTAATTGTAACATATTGCTTACGATTGTTAAAATAATGTTTAAACCAATTCAACGAGTTTCCTTTAACACCAATTAGTTCTAATTTTTCTAAAAGTTTAAAATCTACAGAATCGAATGCCTTGGCAAGGTCCAAAAATGTAATCATCACACTACAATTTTCACCATTTTTCCAGAATTAGTTTTGAAACGTCAAATAGTGCATCTGAAGTATTTTTACCTTTACTAAATCCATAATGCAAATTTGTTATGATTTCGTCCGCAGCTAGATATTTGTTCAATTGGATTTTGACACACTATTCAAGTATTTTATCAATGACTATCAGCAAAGAAATCGGCCTAAATTTATTCATAGAAGATTTTGAACCACTTTTGAAAATTGAAATCACTTTTGCTATTTTAAAAGCATCTGGAAATGCTTTTAATGTATGTTGTGAAGGAAAATAGTAACATATTAAAAATGTACTTACCTAGACACAAAATCTGAAGCGGAGATTAAGAAATCATCCTGAAGTTTATCCCTCATCAAACTTGAAAGTTTTGACTGTAAAGAAGACATAACCAATTGTATACTCTCAATTTTGAAATAAAATTCTTTGAAAATTGGGACATTTCTTTGAAAAAAATTCTTTGAAAAATGACAACAACATTTGAAAACATAACTTGGCTGGTTAGCAAGTACTTTGTAATAACAATACAAAAAAAACTTTTAATTTACAATTACAATATTGTTTGTAATCACAATTTACAATTAAAAATGACAATAAAATTAATATTTAAAAAATGATTGAGCTGCCAATAACAGATTTTACATTTGATTTTATTACATTTTCAAGTGTTTATATATTTTCAACCTTAATTAAAGTAAAAAAAGTAGTATGTTTTTAGTTTAAGTGGCAAGAAAAACGATATTCTCTCGGATTCAAAGGACACTTTTTAAACTTAAAACCCTGCCATGTGCCAAATTGGTCGTACTGACCACAAACGCAGGGTCCAGAGCCTTGTTGGAGATGAGCAGGTGAGAGAGCTGATCCAGTGCCAGGCCCTGAGCCTCCACACTATCCTTGGTGCTGCTCAGCAACAGCTCTGCAACATAGATTTTTTTGCAAATCTGTCATTTATAGTGTTTTGGTCCAAATTGTTAATATTGGGACTGATTCAAAACAAGTTTAATGATTAATAAAGTCACTCAATAAAGTCATTTACTCAAATCCTTGTTAAAACTGTAATCAGTTTCAATACTTAGTTGTATCTTACTCGAGTGGATATCTAAAGAGTAACAAGCGTACAACATATTCGTCAGTTCAGATGGCATTGTATTTTAAAGAGACAGCAATGACCTAGACTAAATGCCGAGTGACAGTTGCAAGAGGCTATATACAGTAAATCATGGATAATTCAAACTTCTAACATTCGAAATCTTCTTTCATTTGAATATTTCCTCCGGTCCCTAGCATTTTATATGTTAACAATGCTAACAAATTGTGGATAAATTAAATACAAATTTTAATAATTTAAAATTTTACATAAAAATCATAAGACATTAGTGATTTTCAGGTTAAAAATTTCCCAGACATAAAAAAATATTGATCTGAAATTCACTTTGAACATGAAATTTTCATAAGACAGTAATGTCAACTGATTCTGTGCTCACTCAATATTAATCCGTACATAGCTGATTGCCTTTTATCTTTAAGGTTATTGCACCTGAAACGACTTCTCAGCTCAAATAAGTCCATTATCCTCATTAACTATTCTGGCTTAGAATAACATAATTAGTATATGTCTACTCTCAGCATTCACACCTTGTTTTGCGGCATTGTGTGTTTTTGCTGCGTCATTTTCAATCCTGTTTCATTGACAGTTTATGTTTTTTGTCCAAACTATGTCACTAATGGAGCTGAAACTATAGTTATCTTCAATATTTTAATTATTGAATTTATAACAGCTTCAGGGAGAGGTAACCCAAACTGTTTTTAATACATTTATTTTTTTATAGAATCCTGTCACAAGGTTTAGAAAATAAAATTGTAATTAAAAATATTATTTTACAAATTTCTTAAAAAATTTAATAAACAGTAAAACAATTTACAACAATTTACCGAGGAGTTGGACTGCCTTCTTGGTTTTGTCAGTGATCTCAATCTCTGAACCGCAGGACTCGGAGGTGGTATCAGGCACGGTTGAGACATGTTTGATTGTCATCACACATCCAATGATTCCATTTCTCTTAATGCTGAAAACAAATAATAACATTAATAGATAAAATTAGAAAGACTTCTTTCGTAAAAACTTGAAAAAATGTGTAAATATTAAATGAATTTGATGCTTTCTTAAAATGTCATCATAACCAGCATCTGCTTATGCTGCAATATATTGAGAATAATATTTAACATCTCAAGCAATTTATCTAACTGTCAGTTAACGATGAAAACAAATAAAGTATAAAAGTACGTATAAATCTGAAATACCAAATGAGTCTTTGGTGAAGACTAACATCAGTTTCACACCTGAGCTGTGAGCTCGCCAGCTGTTTCTGGACCAGAATGTTGATCTCGTCCTGCAGCATGGAGCAGGTGTCAGCGCTGCCGTCGTCCTCGGAGTACGCGATGTGACACAGGACGTCCATCAGCTGGCAGACCTCGGCCAACGCCAGGTCGCTCAGCTTGTTCAACAGCAGCTGAGAAGACGAGAAACGATCTAGTAAAAGTCTTTAAAAATGATCATTAAATTTCAAAGTCAATCCAAATGTTGGATGTATGAAGTTTTACAACCTCAAAAAACATGGTTGATTCATCTCCTCTCACTCTTTTGAGTTTCATCTTCAGAGATTTACATCCGCCATTTTGAAATATTTTGAATTTTGGTCAAAATGTTTGAATTTTTATAAATGAATACTGGATTTTATTTATTGAATAATTTTTTTCACAGCGTGAATGTTTTTAATAGCAAAAAAGATTCCGAAAAGACAAGAGCATTAAGCATATATCTACTTCATTTTATAGTTTTATATATTTTAAGAACATTTTTTGTTCTTAAGAAGTTGTAAAATCATTTTACCTTAACTTAAAACACCTTGAAATATAAATGAGCAATAAATAGAGGAGAAACTACAAGTTTCAAGTTACAATGATTAAAGAATCAGGGTAAAGATAAAATTGTTGGCGATGGTGTGTTTATATTTTGATACTGATTTTTGAGGACATTCACTATCACGGATTAGTTTTTTTCACCCTGATGCTACTTTTATCAAGTTTTTCTTCAAGCAATGGGTTTTTTTAAAGAATCTTTGTCAACATTACACACTCCACCTGTTTTAATGTCCTCAACTACAATTAACTTAAATTCAAAGAAAATAAATGGTATCAACCATAAAGTCAAGACATACCATCAGTATGACTCCCAGCGGCTTGACCTTGTGGTGGTGGTGGTTGGTGAGATGTTGAATGACGGAGAGAGCTGCTCTGGCCACGCCCGAGTCCCCGGTGCCCACCCCCTGCTGCAGGTCCGACAACACCCATTTGCACCACAGCCCTTCCATGTTGACAAACATCCCTCTGCAAAATCAACATCCACCCAACTCGCTATGGCCATTACAATTTTCAGGTCTTTTCCATGTTGACAAACATCCCTCTGCAAAATCAACATCGATCCGTCTCGTTACGGCCATTACAGTCTTCAGGTCTATACCTCAGTCCAATTTCAGTAGTTTATTTTTTACTGTGCAACTAAATTTTATAATTGAAGGCTAGTCTATGATCTTTTTCTCTTCACGGCACAAAACAAATTGACACAAATTTACATTTTAATACACATGCAAAACAAATATACAGTGAATCAAAATTTAATAACAGATCAAAGTTTTAGAAGACAATAACTTTCTGACCATTCAGTTTTTATTTCTGGTTCAAATGATTCACCCCAACTAGGATCCAAAACACTAATTTGGAAGTGACCTCTGTATTTAGGGACAGCTAGTCTAGTGTTGAAATCAATTAAGGGATGAGGGTTGCTTGGTAAAAAACACCTTTACTAGGTAAACCTCTTTTGTAATAAAACTTAAGGTAGGAGCTAAGGTCGCTCTATCTCATTTCTTAAGTAAAACTTAGAATACTATTACACAGATGGTCATCATCAAATCTAGAGCAGAGACAAGAGCAGAGACTATGCTCTTGTATAATGTACTTGCAGTATTATCTATAAAAATGCATATTCCTCAAATGTATTTAGTTTCACTTATCTATAAAATATACTTATTGTACATTAAAAATCGTGCTTTTAAAATAAACTTCAAACAAAATAAATAATATCGTCTCATCTCATTTAATTCACATAAATTTGTTTAATATTAAATACTAATATGTTAATCTTCCTATACTCACATGTACATTTTTGAAGCAAATTCAACCACAGCTGGTTCTGTAGATTTTAACAAAGCACCAGCAAGTTTGATTGTTACTTGAAAGTACTCTTTTATAACCTAAAACACAGGAATTTCAAACTAATTAGCTTCTTTGAAAAAATAATCAAAACTGATCAATTAATGAATATAATCAGTTCACCCTCAATGCCAGTTAGTTGCCACTCTCTTGCCACTTTTGCGTCTTTATGCATTGGCTCTTGAGGACGAGTTTTTAATCACAGTCATGAAATACTATTGCTCTTTTCCTTTGCTTTGCATTTTCCTTTCAGGCAAAGCCTCTGAATTGTAATGGCAGAGTGATACAAAATTTATTAAGAATCTACAAAACATAGAAATAAATTCATATTTTGTATCCCATAGAAGATCTCCCAAGTGACATCTCTGAAGTCTTGGTTTTTTATGTCAGTGGGCTCTTGTGATTGCTTGGTCCCTCTGGCACTAACATTTTTTAGGTAGGCTTCTCAGAAGTCAATATGTCTATTGACATTCCTGTCTACTGTTGGACCCAGCAGCTATTATCAGAAAATAAACCAATGTCTATTCTCTGCCAGTAGTTACTGGAACACTCCGGCATGGACATTTCAGAAGTGCTGGTCTGTTTTCTGCCTCCTGCCCCTATCTTTTTATGGCGCTAGTCTTCTTTTTCTTGTTGTTCTTCAGTTCCTACTTTTTCTGTAGAAGACCACGCACTGCACGGATCCTTCTTCTACCCCTGACTAATAGGATAGGAGGCTCGTTGCAGCCAGGCTCCCACCTGACCACCTGCGCCCCACAGAAGAGCGCTAAAGAACACTAAGCGCCCCCCCCCCCTTCCCCAGGGCTGGTGGGCACTGGTCCTCTAAGTGGCTAGTTGAGATACGTCAGCCATGCTACCTTCCAAGACCAAGGTGTTTTCAGTTACTTTTAGGATGTAAGTTAGGTCAAAACACCTAATCAGCTTAAATGTCTTTGGTAAAGTGACTATTTGTTTTAATGGGATTTTAACAATTAACCATTGTGGAAAAAATTTTAAAAACCTAACCTAATATCCCTGTTTAAATTGGATAAAACATGGCTAGATGAAATTTAAACTGAATGAAAGTTGGTTTTAACTTACTTATAAGACTGATTTCTGATATGCTTACGGAGAGTGTGTTTTACTTCACAGAAGTTAAAAAGACACTTTTAACTTCATTAATAAAAAGAATATCATAACAAGATTATTATAGATTAGGGGGATGGTACTTTCAAGACACCCGGTATAAACACATGCATAAGCTCAAATGGTTTAATACCATTAGAATAATACTCACAAGTATATAGGATTTAAGAGTTTCATTGATTAAAGTTTCAGTGAACATATCAGCTCGGATCTTGCTCCTGAAGACCGCTTCGATGGCTCGATGTCGGGTCTGATCGTTGGATATTGATAGAAGAACCAACAGCATCACAATATCCATCGGTCTGGAATAGATGCAAATACATTTAAGACTCATTTACATAATTGTTTCAGAAGTGCAAATAAACAAAATAAGCATTGATTTCCTGATGTTACAATACAGTAGAACCCCTCATATCCGGTCTCGGATTTACCGGTCCTCGGTTTATCCGGCCGCTTCCTGGAAGTAAATACTAAAATATATTTCCCACGGCTTACGTACGCGTAGACGCACGCGATAACTCGTCGCAATTTGAATGCTCTCACGGTACATCTGTTTACATTGTATTTTTATGAAAATAACTTAATTAGTTTATATAGTAAACTGTAAGCTGAAAATTAATGACTTTTTTAAAACCTATTAATCTTTAAAGCCGATTTATTGTAAGAAATTTTTTAAACTCATCTTTATTTAACATCAATATGAGTTTTCTTTGTTCATAATGGACCACAATTATAATGAAGCCTACAGAACTGTACTGCAGCGAATATTTTTGTGAACTATTATTCCGTAATTTAATTTTGTTTTACAGTAAATAATTTTCTATTGGTTTTACAAAGTGTGTGCTTTTAATAACCCTAAAGACGAGTATTTTACACTACTTAAGACTTTATTTATCAGTTATGTAAGATCAATTTGGTGTAAATGGCCGTAATTCTAGAAGGTTGGTTTAACCGGCCATATCGTTATCCGGCCAAGGCTCGGTCCCGAGGTGGCCGGTTCTACTGTATGTAATTTTACAAGCAAAAAAATATGTTTATTTTCTCAGTTACTTTATGTTAGTTGACGATATTTGAACATCAAGAGTGATTTTTAGGGAAGAAGCTATTACCGTAGGTCTCAAGGTAAGACCTAAGCCTGAAACCATGATAACTTTTTGTTTTGGGGCCACCAGAAGCAAAAAAACACCATTCGTTCGAATTTTTATGTATATATCTATATATCTATCTATATACATATTGAAAAATTGATTATGATTATTGTGATTAGGGCTACTAATATGTTATAACGATACATAATTTATTAACAGAGTACCCTTTTTTTAAATTTAGTCAAATAAATGTTTTTTAAACTAAAAAAAGGGTACTCTGTTAATAAATTATGTATCATTATTATATATATATATATATATATATATATATATATATATATATATATACAGGGTGTTTCACGATAACCCTGACAAACTTCAGGATATGGTTGCTTGGGTCAAAATGAGAAAAAAATGTCCAGTAAACATAGATCCTAAACTCAATCGTTTTCTATCTATTAAGGAAAATAGGATTTTTTCGGATTTCAGTGTACCGAATGAACACTTTGACTCCTAGACTGAAAAGTTGGCAATATATTTTGATAAAACCTTCATAGCTAGATAGAATATTAAATTTGAAAGAGATTTCATAACTATTTTATGCAAAAAAGATGAGTGTGACTGAGAAAAAGTTGTCTAAAAATCAAATTTTTCCTTAAAATTCAAGAACTAAAATATATTCGTTTGTTTTTGACAGCGCTTCATACTGTAACCGTTCAAGTGTTTTGCTTGCAACTTTACCAAAAATTTTAGAATTTAATGGAGAACAAAGAAATATCAATTTAAGTATGCTTTATATGGGGATTATTTTTGTCAAAATCCAAAATTTTGTGAGGTATCAAAAAATACTAAAATTTAGAGAAACTTATAAAAATGTATACTTTGATTATTTTTTAACAAATTTGAATCAAACTTGGAATGTGGCTTCGACTAGCTGAGAGGCAATGGTTAATAGCCCAAAATCCCCTCCTCTTTTACTTTATGGCAGCAAACCTGCATACTCATTTTCTATTGTTATCCTTATGGGGAAATAATTTAACATGATAATTCAGTTATTTCTCAACATATTTAAATAAAACTTCGTTTATGGCTTCATCTTGTTGGGATCTACCTAATTATGGTCTAAAACCCTCCAAATTTACATTGTTATGGCAGCAAACCTGCATACTCACTTTAGCTCACCTTAGCTATGAAGGTTTTATCAAAATATTTTGTCAACTTTTCAATCTAGTATTCAAAATGTTCAATAGGTACACTGAAATCCGAAAAAATCCTATGTTCCTTATTAAATAGAAAACGATTGAGTTTAGGACCTATGTTTACTGGACATTTTTTTCTCATTTTGACCCAAGGAACCATATCCTGAAGTTTGTCAGGGTTATCGTGAAACACCCTGTATATATATATATATATATATATTGTCAGTACGATAGTAGCCGTAAATATGGTCCGATCTTAATGAAATTCGGCACAGACGTGTAAAGTGGTAATCAATTGGACGAGTTCGTGAACCAGCCCGATAGGATCACCGGGAGGGGGGGGGGTTAAGGGGGGATAAACCCCCCAAAAAATGGGTTTTTTTAATTTTTCACATAGAAAAATAAAAATAATCAAATTTTGGCTAGCACCATTAAATTCAGCTCGAAAAACAAACAATTTAGTATTTTTAATCATTGCTCTATGTCCATTGGTTACCGAGATATTGATAGTGGTAAACACAGTACGTTGTCCCAATGTTAACCTTATGGGAAATAAGTAAAATTCTATATCTCGCTTATTCCTCAACATATCTTAATAAAACTTGGTTTGGAGCTTCATCTAGATGATATTTAATATATTGTAGGGGTGTGCGAGTATTCGACCGGTCGAGCTTTTCAGTATTCGGCTCGGCTCGATTTTTTCAAAAAAGCTCGACGCTCGAGCCGAGCTTTTGATAAGAGAGTTCTTATCGGAAAGATAATTATCGCGATCTATTTTTGGACACAGTAAACCCGAAGAGCGTTTCCCTCCCAAGAAAAACATGAACAAAAAATATTCCCTAGTGATAAGAAAAGGACATTGACAGGTAACAAGAAATATTATATCCATTTAGACGGAAATCGGAGCTATATTTAGTTGACCTTGGAAAGCCACAAAATACAGCAACAAAGTATATTGTTTTATCATGGCTTATCTCTTTAACGGTATATCGTACAATTTTCATTTTGGTCTCATTTGATTTATAAAGATAAGACAAAAAATATGAGCCATAATTTATAGTTGTATGACAAGTAGTTTGTATTTTTGCATTTTGTAGTAAGGATTCCTTATCACCTAATTAACTCACGCGCGCTCGCACTGAGTCAATAATGACAAAAAACCGGGACAGGGGTTTGAAGTAAACAACCTTCACCCCCCCCCCCCTTCATGGCCACTGATAAGGAGAGAGAGGTAGCTGTTTCTTTCTTTCTCTCTATTCCGTCCTAATTTATGATCCTTCTTCTATCTAAATTTTCTTAAACCATACATTATTTTCTTCACTAAAACTTAGAAATGCAATTAATTTTAGGATGACAATAATAAATTATTTTTGTCATTGAATATTTTTTTATTCATATTCTGAAATAATAAGTTTGCCATCAATATTATGCCACGATTGGGACTGCTATTTGTAGTCATCTTTACTTTGTGAACATTAAGAAAATCAATCTTTTGTTATAAGTCATAAGTCATCTTTATTGTCACATAATGTTTTTTTTTACATTCTGGCAGAGCCATACAAAACAGGTGACATTGTCAAGTACAAACATGCTTATAAAATAAATAAATTTAATTCCTGAATGTTATCTGATTTAATGATGGCCGTGGTATCATCAGCATATAATAATAAGTTAGGTTTAATATTGTGTGGCAAATCGTTAATATATATATGTTTGACTAAGTGTAAATATGTTATTTTTTAAAGATATAACCATTTTAAAACCTTTCCATCAACTCCTTTCAACTCTTGAAATCAATTTTGTAGTACCTACCTCTATGTAACTAGAATGATTATGTAAGTTTAACTATTTATTTTAAAGTGAAAGTATTGTCGAATTGGGGAGTCAAATTATAAATGTAGATTTTAAATTTGTTATTTTTCTACATAAATTATTTTTGAGCCTGTTTGATGAATTTTATGTAACATAATACAAAATATTGATGAACCTATCAGATCATTAACTTGTTTTGGAGATAAGCTTTCTAGTTTTGAGCTGGCGTTCACTTAAGGTATGCAAACATTAGTCTATTGTATCTGTTAAAATTAAAATCAAGCTTCATAATTTGGTGCTTGTTAAAAAGCTCGGCTCGTAAAAGCTCGAGCTCGAAAACTTTTGAAAAAGCTTGGCTCGGCTCGGCTCGAGTTCAAAATTCACTATTCGCACACCCCTAATATACTGTAGTCTAAAATACCCGAAGTTTCCATTTTTGTGGGAGCTAACCTGCATACTCATTCGCCATGTTATCCTAATGGGAAATAAAATAAATGCTATATCTTCCTTATTTTTTTACACATTTTGGTAAAACTTGGTATAAGGCTTCTTCCAGTTCAGATCTACTAAATATTGAATGAAAACGGCCCAGTTTTAATGGACCTGTTGCAGCAAACCTACAAACTCATTCTCCATGTTATTCTTATGGACCTTACAAAAACGTGTCAAATCTCATTATGCTGAATTGAAATATGTTCTTTTGCATTTGAAATTCGCTGAGTGTGCAGGTCTGCTGCAATGGGGGTATTTTAAATTAGGCCTGAATGTTGACATTTGAATTATTTATGTTACAGAGATTACAAAAAATTAGGCATATTTCCCATACTTTTCATACTAAAATCACATTTTTCACAATGGAAATTATTTTATGTCTTGACTTGAGTATGCCTAAAGTAACCTAATTTTCATAATTCACATTTTTAGATTTTAACGGATAACCCTATCATGGAACCAATTAGACATTCAATCAATTATGAACAGAACACACAAACACTAGGAGAAAAAACTGAGCATACAGTGGGCAGGAAATTTGCCGGTGATCTTCTACTCTCACAGCAGATGGTGCAACCATCGTAGAATGGTTAAAAAATGCTTGAAAAGAAACTGTCCCCAAAAGTTTTTGTATCAAAACTAACATTTCATTGTAAAATGCTGTCCAAATGTTGTCCTACGTTTCAAATAGAGTACACAGGATATTTATTTCCTTATTGTATTCATACTCCTTGTAAGGCAGCACCTTCATTTTAATTAGTTTCTATGTTTCAAACATAGAGACTTTTAAGTCACAAATATAAATAATACTGCTGTGAGAAAAGGCAAGTGTAATCCTTGCGCACCGACCTGTGTTCAGCCTGAGTCTTGACGGCGGAAATGTTCTTGAGCCAGATGGTGGGCAGAGTGCGGGAGACGAGCAGTGCATCTCTCAGAGTCATAAACACCAACACCTGAACACTGGCCGACTCTCCGCTCACTCCTGCCAAGTCTAGCTCTTTGCGCAGGAATGTGATCACCTTACCACACAAGGTATATCTCACATAATAATGTAAACACAATGAAAATTGTACACGAAAGATATATTTTTGCCTTCATCAAGGTATCAAGTTCTATATAGTTTTCAGCAAATTTTGTTTTCAAATGAAGTAAAAGTTTTGATAAGGACAATAGAACCACAATTATATGAAGGCTGATCAACCAATATCAAAAACAAACCAGATAATTATTTTAGAAAAAATGTTCCACTTCAAGTTTTTGGGTGAAACCCTAATTGTCATGGGTTATCTACTAAAACAAGAACTGGAGATTAAAAAAAGTGTAAACCTGAGTTTAAAAAAAGTGTAAACCTGAGTTTAAAAAAAGTGTAAACCTGAGTTTAAAAAAAGTAAAGATTAAATCTTCTTTGTAACAATATCCATTAAAAATATAGCCACTATTAGCCAAAAACAGGGCAAGACCAATTGTTTTTCACTTATTTCTCAAGCACTATTTCAGAGTCTTGACTGACAATTTGAGATAAAATGGTATAGTCACTCACTTCATCCATAACAGGCGCATCGCCGTCAGCAAACAGAAACTTGAGCATGGTGGGCAAGTAGTCGTGGGGTATCTTGTTGATGGCCCGCAGTAACTGTGGTTGTATCTGTGTTCGCACCTCAGGCTGCAGCGACAAGTTGGTGAGGGCCTCTAGTGCACTGGACATCAGCTGCGGACTGCTCTTACGTACCAGCTTGCTAAAACATGACTCTGTGTGAGCGCACGGGGCAAGTAGTCGTGAGGTATCTTGTTGATGGCCCGCAGCAACTGTGGTTGTATCTGTGTTCGCACCTCAGGCTGCAGCGACAAGTTGGTGAGGGCCTCTAGTGCACTGGTCATCAGCTGCGGACTGCTCTTACATACCAGCTTGCTACAACATGACTCTGTGTGAGCGCAGTGGGAAAGTAGTCATGAGGTATCTTGTTGATGGCCCGCAGCGACTGAGGTTGTACCTGTGTTCGTACCTCAGGCTGCAGGGACAGGTTGGTGAGGGCCTCTAGTGCACTGGTCATCAGCTGCTCTTACATACCAGCTTGCTACAACATGACTCTGTGTGAGCGCAGGGGGCAAGTAGTCATGAGGTATCTTGTTGATGGCCCGCAGCGACTGAGGTTGTACCTGTGTTCGTACCTCAGGTTGCAGCGACAGGTTGGTGAGGGCCTCTAGTGCACTGGTCATCAGCTGCGGACTGCTCTTACATACCAGCTTGCTACAACATGACTCTGTGTGAGTGCAGTGGGCAAGTAGTCATGAGGTATCTTGTTGATGGCCCGCAGCGACTGAGGTTGTACCTGTGTTCGTACCTCAGGCTGCAGCGACAGGTTGGTGAGGGCCTCTAGTGCACTGGTCATCAGCTGCGGACTGCTCTTACATACCAGCTTGCTACAACATGACTCTGTGTGAGCGCAGTGGGCAAGTAGTCATGAGGTATCTTGTTGATGGCCCGCAGCGACTGAGGTTGTACCTGTGTTCGTACCTCAGGCTGCAGCGACAGGTTGGTGAGGGCCTCTAGTGCACTGGTCATCAGCTGCGGACTGCTCTTACATACCAGCTTGCTACAACATGACTCTGTGTGAGCGCAGTGGGCAAGTAGTCATGAGGTATCTTGTTGATGGCCCGCAGCGACTGAGGTTGTACCTGTGTTCGTACCTCAGGCTGCAGCGACAGGTTGGTGGAGCATCTAGTGCACTGGGAAAGGAGTAAAAATAAGGAAAAGTGAAAATAGTTTATGTTATTCTTAAAACGTAAAAAATAACATTGGTGCAAAAACCTAAAACTTACACTTCATCTATTAAAACAAACTTTAAGAAAAACCAAATTTTTTTTGTCTTATCATACTATGGTGCTTAGCACCTTGAATTCCAGTGCTTATTGCTATGGTAGGCTTTCCATTATTCGGAATTAGTCCGGGTTATCGAAGTCCGGATTTTTTTGGAACTCTACTGTAATAATAATGATAATGAGCATTCCAGCAGCACAGACTCACGTTCATCATAACTATTTAAAGACATTGAAATTTGTTATTTCTTACCTCAGCTCCAGTGCTGTATGATGGTGCTCTGTGTCCTGAATGATATCGGGTAATGATAGTATCACCTCTTGCTGAATCTGAAATCATTTTAATTGTAGTTTATTACAATTAAACAGTTTATCTGTAAAGTTAGCCCATGCTATAGTAGTTAAACTGGTGAAAAACATGTAGTCGTTAGATCAACATTAATGCAAGAACTAAAGCAAATCAAAGGATTACTTCTTGTGAATTACTTCTTTTAATTCATTGGTATTTTTAATTCATTCGGAGTCTCGATTATCCGACCTAAACCGGCCGCAGCAAAGTCGGATAAGAGAAAAGGTCGGATAACACGGAAAATAATAAAAAAAACTATGAAAGTGTGTTAATTTTATTTGCACATGGAAAACTTTTTAAATACACGTAATATAAATTAGTGAAACGTACTGAAACATCAAATCCTTTACTTTGAAACATGAAATAAACTAGGCCTATACAAAAGTTACGTACTCACGAAAAATTTAATGAACAACGAAGCTAAACTTAAGCTTGGGTAAAAAAGTTTGTGATTGTCTTTTGTCTTCCTGCTGTTTGTCGTTTTCTCGCCGCCTAATCTCGCAGTCTTCTCAGGAGTAAAACCTCGGTAGACGACGTTTCCTCCAGCTGTTCTGCATACTTTAACGCTATTTCTAGAGTTTTGTGTCCTTCACTGTGTGAAACTTCCTGTACACTTTCTTCCAACACCATATCCTCTTCATCGTCTTCTTCTCCTTTTCCGTTTGCCATGTTCACTATTTCTTCATCCGTCACTTCGTATTGTTCATCTTGGGCAATCCATTCATTCACGTCCTCTTCTATTGCGTTTGCGTAGCCCGGCACTTGTTTCAACAATGGAAGTAGGCTGGTGTTGTCCGGTTCGGTCTCCTTCTGTACATTTTCATCACCCGGAGATTCTTCATTTTCATGGAGAAAAACTTTCCAAGATTTAGCGATGGTGTTCGCCCCAACACTCTCCCATGATTGGGCCACGTAGTAAGCTACGTCTTTCAAATTAAGATGACACAATTTGTTTACCATGTCTTCTCCCTGGTCCATAGCATCAATTAAAGAAGAAAGCAGGTTTCTTCGGTAATTCCTCTTCATTGCCTCTAAGGTTCCCTGAGCCATAGGTTGACATAAAGAAGTCACATTTGGAGGCAAAAACATGGCTTTTGTGTCCTTAAGGCAAAAACATGGCTTTTATGTCCTTATCTTTAAGTTCGTCCTCGTCAGGATGGCACGTAGCATTGTCAAGAAGCAATATTGCTTTCCGTGGCAAGTTTTTTTATTTCAAAAACTGTTCTGTCTGCGGCACAAATTCTTTAAAAAACCATTCCTTAAAATGTCTGAGCTCATCCAAGCATTTTTTTATTGTAATATTTCACCGGCAAAGCATTTTTTGAAACATTTTTAAACGCCCTTGGATTTTTCGACTTGCCTATCATAGCCAGTTTCATTTTCATATTTGCCATGGCATTACTGCAGGCAAGAATCGTCACTCTTTCTTTGCTGCGTTTGTAACCGGGCGCTGCCGCTTCGGCCTTCGACGCTAGTGTTTTCGCCGGTAACAATTTGTAATTGAGACCAGTCTCATCACAGTTGAATACCTGATCACCTGATAGGTTTTCTTTGTCCAAAAGCGCATGGAGTTTATTCCTAAAGGATTGAACGGCCTCAGAGTTTGCTGAAAGCTTCTCGCCACAGATATTAAGCTGCCGAATTCCGTATCATTTCTTCCATCTATTAAGCCAACCTTCACTAGCTGTGAAATCAGGTTCACCTTTGTTCAGTTCATTTCGAAACTTTAAGACCTTTTCTTGTAAGATCGGTCCCGATATCGGACAACCTTTATCCCTATGTTGAGTAAACCACAGGTACAAAGCTTCACTTACTTTTTCGTACTCACATTTTTTCATCGTTTTCCAATCTTCCAAAGCAGCTGCCGTGACTCGCTGAGAACACCATTTTTCAATTTCTTTGCGATTCCTCTTCCAGTCTCCTACCGTTGTTTTCCCTACATTGTAATCTTGTGCCACTTTTAACAAAGTTTCACCACTGTCTATCCTCTTCAATTCTTTCAGTTTTTCTTCCATCGACACAACCACCTTTTTACGTTTTGAAGCCATCACTAAAACTTTTAGGGACGAAAAAACTAAACACTTTAAACAATAGTCTAACAAATGGCAAAACGAAACAAGGTAACAAGAGTGCAACACTTCCTCTCAGCGATAGAGCTACGTAAGCACTGAGCACTGAGGACTGCAGTGGCAGGTATAGATAGCAGGGTTGACGGGGGTGATATGCGGACAAACAAAGAAAAAGTACGGTCACCGACCTGTTGCCTAGGACGCGAATACAATGCGTAGTCGAGTAAAAGAAAGGGCTGCATGGCGCGCGGGAGTCTACTGTGTACAGACGGGTGCGACGAAATGGGATGCCTTGCGTGACAGCCTATTGCGTGTAATTGTTTTTATGACATTAGCCCGGTAGGTCGGATAACTCGGAAGGTCGGATAACCGAAGGTCGGATAACCGAGACTCTACTGTACCTTTATGAATATAGAGAAAATATGAAAGTCATGGTAAGGCTAACAACCTAAGGTTCATCCACCCCGAACACCCTGAATGTGATTCCCAAGTATTAATCAAATTATTTGAAAAAATAATTTTATCTATTGATATGTGAATAGGTAGGGCCCATCCATAATTTTTGTAATACCTTTTGCTCAGCTTGGGTGCATCATTGGAAAAATCCAAGCACATCATTATAAATGAATTTTTCCTGAAGATGTATCAAGCCCTTCAAAGTTTGCCAAATTTTAGAAAATTTAGAATACCCCCGTTGCAGCAGACCTGCATACTCAGCGAATTTCAAATGCAAAACAACATATTTCAATCCAACATAGCGAGATTCAACATGTTTTTGTAAGCTCCATAAGAATAACATGGGGAATGAGTATGCAGGTTTGCTGCTACGGGGATATGGAAACTGGGTGGTTTTAATTCAATATTTAGTTGATCTGAACTAGAAGAAGCCATTTACCAAGTTTTATCAAGATACGTTGAGAAATAAGCGAGATATAGAATTTTCTTTATTTCCTATAAGGTTTATAATGGGACAACGTAATGTGTTTACCACTTTCAATATCTCGGAAACCAATGGACATAGAGCAGTGATTCAAAATACTAAATTGTTTGTTTTTTTGAGCTGAATTCAATAATGCTAGCAAAAATTGGATAATTTTTAATTTTCTATGTAAAAAACTCAAAAAACCCACTTTTGGGGGGTTTACCCTTCTTTACCCCCCCTTCCGGTGGTCCGATCGGGCTGGTTCACGAACTCGTCCGAGTGATTACGGCTTTTCACGTCTGTACCAAATTTCATTAAGATTGGACCATATTTACGGCTGCTATCGTGTTAACAGACATATATATGGATATATATATATATATATATATATATATATATATACCGGGTGTCTCACCTAAAGAGAACCAATAGCTAACTTTTTTACTTTAAATCTGGCAAAGAACTTCTTACGGGGCACTTCCCTTAATTTTTAACGCTGCTTTTTGGAGTCACTTCGAAATTTAAAAATATAGCCGCCATTTTCCAATATGGCGGACAACTTTGATTTTTCTTATGGAACACCCTATATTTTAGGGCGGTTTTGGATTTTACGCTTAATTTAAGGAACTTTTTATTCTTTCTCATTTTTCCCAAACTTAATGGTTCAGGAGATATGAGCAGTTAAAATTTGATTTTTTCCCCATTTAAAATGCATTGTGTCCATTTAACTGTGCCATCCCATCAATTCCTTATGGAGTAAAATCATATTCAAAATAACACATTTCCACGATTAAATCTCGACTAAAAATTATTTTACGATTAATCCTGAACTAAACTAACATTTTTAGACACTTTTATTTCTTGGTATCTTTTATTAAACCCAAGAGTTTTGATATACAGACTACCAACAATTTCCCAATGCATTTTAAATGGGAAAAAATCTAACTTTAACTGTTCATACCTCATTAACCATTGGGGTTAAGAAAATATTATAAAGGATAACAAGTTACTAAAATTAAGCGTAGATTCCAAAAATGCCCTAAAATATAGGGTGTTCCATAAGAAAAATCAAAGTTGTCCGCCATATTGGAAAATGGCGGCTATATTTTTAAATTTCGAAGTGACTCCAAAAAGCAGCGTTAAAAATTAAGGGAAGTGCCACATAAGAAGTTCTTTGTCAGATTTATAATAAAAAAGTTAGCTATGTTCACTTTAGGTGAGACACCCGGTATATATATATATAAATTCGTAAATAGTGTTTTTTGCTTCTGGGGGCCCCAAAATGAAAAGTTAACATGGTCTCGGGTTTAGGTCTTACCATGAGACCTACGGTAATAGCTTATTCCTTTAAGGAAATTTGCTAAAAATAAATTAGATTTTTATTATTTATATTGGCCTAAGCTTAATGTGTAGCCATGTCAGTTACGGAAGAACAAGATATGTGAACAAATCCATTTACATAATTTTTTGCATTAGACGAGCACTCAGTTCACTCAGCTACAAAGATCTATTATTGAAGATATGCAGCTGTCCAATTGCAGTAAAAGACATATTAATTGGAACGATCATACTCACTGTGACATCAGTTGAAACGAGAACTATTTCGAGAAGTTGGTCGTTCACTTCTTTTCCATTGTCCATCCTCTCCAGGAATCTAAAGCACTGAAGAATCATCCTCACCCAAGTGATCACCGGTACTTCACCACTAAAAAACATTCACAACTGTAGAACTCATTTAATCCTTCCTTTTCTGATACTTAAGTCAAGGAGAAGAAAACATAGTCTGAGGATTACTTACTGCTATAGTCCTTAGAGGATTGAGGGGTCACATAGGAGCACTTACTGATGAGGTCCTTAGAGGATAAAGGGCTCATGAAATGCAACACAGTAGTCTTTTAAAATCTTATTAGTTGTTTTAAATTAGTCATAGAAGGTGCGGTAGGCCTACGATTGAATTTTATATATTTTAAAGTGTAAACTACAAAATTTATCATTATTTTTACGATGTATTAAAAGACTAAAAAGTATTTCAAAGACAAGGCTCAGTATTGAAAAGTATGTATTAACCATTTTATTTAATTAGGCATACTGTATTACACTTTTTAGATGAACAAATGAGATTTTGTGTTTTCGAAACTAGCAGTATTCTTTTAAATACAAAATGGTTTTTATCTCCAAAAGTTCCAAGCATAAAATTATTATATTTCAAACTTTACAACTCTTGAAAAATACCCTTCTTAACTAGATGATAAAAATAAATACAACTTACACTTAAATTCTAGAATCAAGTTAATTAGAATATGCCTACTATTACCTCGAATCGTCCATCACAAATTTGGCAAGTTTGTCCATGAGAAGAAGCTCAGTGACAGGAGCCTGCAAGCAATCAACATGCAACAAGAGACGCATGAGACTGTCCTGAGTAGCTCCACGAGAAACGTCACAATCTGCAGCTGTCTGCAATCAAAAAAACTAAAATTAACAAAGCCACTGTATATTTTCAAAGACAATAAAAGTAATAGGCTTATTTTAATATATTTTCACTGATAATAATATGGAGATGAAGTGAAACAAGCTTTGTGTAAAATAAAAGACAGTGATTTTAAAATGTTGCAGTCTAATTGAAATGGCAGTTACATCAGTATTTAGCAATTTTTTTCTGAAGGGAAGGAAGAACGTGTAGGCCTATGTGTGCCAATGATGGTTTGCATTTTTTCAAGTTTCTAATTAGCTTAAATACTTATTTTAACAACAAAAACTTAACCCGGCAGAACTGACTTCAATTTGAAAACGCGATGACTGACTCACGGTCTTTTGGACCAGGTTTTATATAAAAGTTAGTATATTGAAAAATGATGAGTTTATTTGCACAAAAACTCCACTAAAGTCTTTTACATTAGTTTTGTGACTACTTTATGTAAGATATATCTGCATACAAAATATTTATGTCATATAAAAAATATATATTATGAATTTCAGTAGGTATACTTCAATAATTATTGTTATTGTGTTAAAAACTCTGTACGTTGCATAATGATGTGTTTATACTGACAAAAACCCCACAAAAGTATTGTCCATTAGTGTTTTGAATATTTTATATAAGAAATATGTGCACACAAAATATTTGTAACATGAAACCTTAGCTGACTCACAGTCGAAAACACCAGACCTCTAAAGAAACTTTCATTGAACTGACTGTAAGGGTTACAGAATGACGGGAAGTGAGTCATGATGTTCCTGGAAAGATGTATGGGAAGTATAGTGACGGCCAGCCCTGCCGACACCCAAAAAATATAATTTTTATCGAAAAAACTATTAACCCGGTCTTTTAGACAGGTAAGTCAGTCCTCGCGGGTTAAAAAAAATTTAAACATTTTTGCAAAGCCTTTCGATTTCAACTGATAAATCCCCCTTCCTCTGATAAATTATAATAGGCTAACTTTTAATTGGAGAATACGATATTACTTCTTGGAAGATTACTGGGATGAAAAGTAAATTAGTCTATTCAACCAATTTATTATCTTGATCAAATGATCATGAGGCTTCCAGAGTTTAACTACAAGTAGGCAGGCACGTATGTAGACATAGATAACATAAGAACTACTGTACTGGCACTTGAGAGGGTTACCTTGTTACCTTTTCATACAGGAATCTAGTCAAAAAATATGAAGCATCTCTTGCATTAAATCACTTTTTAAAATTGTTTGTGCTCAAATATATTAATTTTTTATTATTTAAGGGGTGGGAGCCGCTTGGTACAGTGGTAGAGCATGTACTTTGGTCCCCAGGGGTCCCATGATGGTAATCCTTGATGGTAATCTGCTGTGTGTAACAGTCCTGAATACTACTGCTAACTCAGTGAAGTAAAATGTTTTCTTCACATTAAAATAGAATCAATATTTCAGTTCTCTATATATTTTTTGTAAAAGTAGGACCCTGTATTTATGTGCAACTAAACTTCTAAGATTTTGACGATTCAGGGTGAGACCATGTGGAGCATTTCTTTTTTCAAATTTGCTGCAAGTTTTTTGCATGGAAAAACTCCCAAATTGTTGAGAACCTTATTTAGTATTTAAGTTTATTACCGGTACTACTGAAACATGTTTTATGCTTATAATAAGAATAACGCTGCTTATGCTGACATTTATACTTTTGATACACTCCTGTATAAAAATATAGAAGATTAAAAATAGGATCTCATGAAAACATTAAGACGCACATTTTGGCACCTCAATTAGACCTAGCTTATTTTAATGATGAGGTATGTTAAATGGAAAAATTATGATAAAAAAAGTTGCATAAGAGGCTTTGAGCTTTCTCTACATAAAATAGGCTAGTTAACTATCCTGTACCTACCCAAATATTTTCACTTACCTCAGTACAAGAAATTGCAAATTTGAAACATTTATCATCGGTGCAATATTGTTCTAAATCTTTCATGATTTGTTCTACATTTCTTTTAGTTTCGTCTTCAACACCACGGATAGCATTCCTTATGTCACGAATAAAAACTGCTTGATCCGTCCCTAAAAATCAATTATATTGGTTAAGTTTTTGAAATAAATGTTCTAAGCTTACTGCCATTACATAGGTATATATATTTTTTAAAGTAAAATTTTCATTCAAAGACCAACTAAAACACTTGACAAAATAGGTAAATTTTAAAAACTAATTTAGATTTAACAACCTCAAACCAGGCCTCACCTCTAGTTTTCTTTAAACAAAGGCCAAGTATAGTCTCTGTCTCACAAATTATGGGTTATTGGCATTACTACATGCAGAGAATGTACACATACAGGTTCGTGTGTTATGTATGTATGTTTCGTATGTATGTTATGGGTTCGTATGGTTAAAATGCTGTAATGAACACAACTTCACGTTAAAACAATAACAATGCCAAAGGAAGACGGCAACCAAACAAGCAAGAAGGATCCATCTAACCATATCTAACTTATGACCTCAAAATTAAGATAAGACTTAACTTCACAAAAAATTGACAAAATAAATAGGCTAAAACTTCGAAATTAAGACCAAAATCTGAAATGCCACTAAAACTGTCTAGCAGTTACAACAAACTAACCAGACTAAAAACAATTACCAATTAAACAGCAGTAATTAAACAAACTTACTTAATACATTTGAAGAGGTTCCATCAGACAAAATTAAACCTGCTTTCTCAAATATTTCTTCCAAAAATGTCAATTTACGATTGTTTTTTAAGTCTTGTTTCAATTTCTCGTGAGCTACCCTGGTCTGTGACTTAGTTTTGTTGGTTACCGGTAGTTTGGATTCTTCAGGTTCCTTATTAGTCACTCTTTTCTTTGAATTAGTATTGAATGCCTCTTCAATGGGTTTACTGATGTTTTTTAATGTCTTACTTATATTTTTCTCAGACAATCTATTTTTAGAATCACTTTGGAGTATATTAGACTCTGTGTGGTCCTTCACTAAAGGAAGAGTATCTTTAGATGAAGAACTTTTGTTATGGATCGATTGATTATTGGGAAGTGTGCGCTCCTTTAATACAGAGGAAGAGTTGTTTAAAAATATTCGTGACCTTTTAGGTGATGGTTCAGAATCAGACATGACTTCATCAGGATCCTCAGGATCCTCAGGATCAGGTACTGGTATCGATGATCGATATTTTTTACTAGAATTTTCTAATTCAAATGTGGTTGACTCTAATTTTTTATTCCTTGTATTGCTGAATTCCTGATTCAAAGTAAAAGAAGATACATTTTCAGACTGATCGGAAGAACTTTTTTGAGTTCTCGAAACAGTCCTTACAATACCCAAGCCACTAGATTTTGTTCTGCGTTTGTACATTTTGAAGATTTAAACTTATGAAAAGAATGAAACAATAGTTCTATTAACTTATGGGTTGTTATAATATTAGTGACAACAGATCCAAACCTTGTAAAGCTACTTTCCAAAAAAAATCAAAATTAAATGGACACTTGTATGAGTTGATCTCTTATGTGAAAAGGTCATTTACTTGATGACAACTAAAATAACCTAGAGTCTGCTTTAATGTATAGGAACTCAGCGATCACTTTGAAAACTGACACAATCCCAAAAATCAAAGACTAAACTTTTCAAAATTACACAACAATCACTACGTTCAAAACAAATATCAATGTCTTTAGGTTAGCAACAGGCAACAACTCAAAAACAAAAACACTACACAATTTAATTAATTTTGAGAATAGAGAATTTACCGCGAAGAATCACTCAAAGACTGTTAGACTGAGTAGAAGGCAAGAGCCAAAAGTAACATTTTCCCCCAATATGTATTGAACACAAAATATCTATCTTGATCACTTGATTCAACGTCCATACAAGGAAATATTATGTATTTTATGTGTATAAACATGAAGAGGTATAAAAATGTATCTCAAAATTTCAATTTAAGTCTTGAAGAGATATTTATTTAGGAAATATTTCGATCTCCATGCTTTGTTATTTTAATAGCCTTTGGTTTAGTTGATTTTTAATTATTTGGTTTAGTTGATGTCAAATCTACCAATTCACCTGAGTTTGGTTATGTTGTGTATTTTAGATTTTTAATAACAGTGATTAATAAAATTAATTATTAATTGTATTAATATTAATTCATTAATATATTAAGTATATTAATAGAATTAATTAATTAATAGATTAACTCTAGATGATTCATTTTATGTAAAGTCATTCATAAATGGAAGCAAAGGATGAGTCACAAGCAGCTGAAAATGTATGTAAAACCAATCTTTTGAATTTTTTTATATATTTTTCAGCTAATATAAAAAATTAAGAACCTATTGTGTCTGGCTCCTAACTTAATGGTTCCTAGAGAATTAGGCAAAGTGCTCAGATTACATATTAACATTGCTATCACTATAAGGAAGGGCTAATTGGTAGGCTGTCTTGTGGGGTAGGATCTCTTTTAAAGAGCTGTATTTCTAGTTTGAAAGTCGAGGTCACAGTGATTTCTCACAGTCACATTCAGTGTTAAGGAAATCGGTCACATGCGGGTTCAGTGATGACCAGGATAAATAAATATTAATTTTACGATGTAATAAACAGGTAGGTTGGCCTAAACCTTCCAAATTCTGAACAATTCGGGTGTCATCGGTTATTTTCCTTTTGGTAGCATATAATTCACCTTTATTCAATTATATAAACATTTTAAACCCTTGATTAAGTCTTACAAACAAAATGAAATAAATCATCAACCACAGTCATACCATGGCAGACAAAATTCCGGGTCATTTCGCAGCCATAAAATCTTGATTGTATGTTTAATACCTCAGTGGGCCTACCTTGGAATTCTCCTTGGTATTAAAATCTTTCATTTGTATCATGGCTAGTAATCTCGGTCTTATCACGGTCATTAGATCCCCCGTATCAAGGTTGAAAGTCTTGCAGTCATGCCGTGGCTGTAAAATCTCAAAATATTTTGAAACAAATTCAATAACAAGACAAGGCTTCACGAAATCGTGACCTTTCAAATTTAAACGGCTTAAATCACTAACCCATATAGGTACTAACAGACCTGCATACTCAGCGAATTTCTAATGCTTTAATAAATCACTTAGACAGAGCCTTAACTCAAGTAAAATCAATTTAAATCCTAAAATGAGCATACATCAATTTTCTCCATAAAATTAGCAGGGGAAATGAGTACCTATGCAGGCTTGCTGCCATGGAAGTATGAAATTTAGATATTTTTGCAATAATCCAGTAGGCCTAGGCCTAGATACCAACTAGATGAAGTCATACACACACCAAGTTTCATTCAGATATGAGAAATATTAAGCAAGATATGGAATTTTATTCATTTCCCATAAAGTTAACATTGGGACAATGTATACTCTGTTTACCACTAGCGATATCTCGGCAACCAACGAAAATAGAGCAACAATTCAAAATAATAAATTTTTTTTAAGCAAAATTCAATAGTCCAAATAACAATTTAAAAATTTTTATTTTTCACTTAAAAAATCCCAAAACCGATTTTTGGAGGGGTTTACCTCCCTTTACACAGCCCCCTTCCAATAGTCCGATCAGACTGGTTTTCGAACTCATCTGAATAATTACTACTTTACACGCCTGTGCCAATTTTCATTCAGATGGGACCATTTTTACGTGAGTTATTGTACTAAAAGACACACACACACACACACACACACACACATATATATATATATATTTTTTTTTTGAAGTTTTGTTCACCTAGTAGGGCTGCTATTATTAATATTATTCCTATAAAAAAAACAGAGTAGCCTACCCCGTTTTTGTAACTTTTTTTTGAGAAATGTTACAAAAACAGGGTACGGTACTCTATGGTTTTTTATATTTTAATAATATATAGCCTATATAGGCTATATATATATATTTATATGTACATACACCATTATAATATGTACATATAGAGAAATTGGATTATGTTACTATAGTTCTGGACAGCCTTACTGGCGGGTGGCGAAAATTGTAATCTCCCAAAATGTCTGCTAAATAAACACATGTTTTGGTGGAACTGTCAAAACTTTGTTTACGTTTCACCTCATTTACACTACAAAAGAATGCCCTGTAATATTTCACAGAGAGATTTCTCACGCAATTAAAATTTGTGTAAATATTTACGCAACGCACCAGCTGGTCTTTTTGTTTTGGCAACCTTTCATCTTAAATGATTTGTTTATATTTAAGAATGTGTTTTCACACTTTTGTCGTCGTACTTCATGAATTGTGTTGAACTTGCAAGCATTTAACATTAGTTGCACTTGCGGTTGCAGCAGAATATTTTCTTGTGTAAAGTACCTTTGCATAAAAAAAATGACCATGTGATTTATTACCAAAATATTGCAGATAGTATTAAACACTAATTACGACAATAGCGCACTCACTCACCCGCCAGTAAGGCTGTCCAGAGCTACAACTGTAATAGGCTTAATCAATCGAGAAAGTCCTGCTGTACTAGCACTACTAATTAGTTGCTAGCTACTAGATGGTACTGATATTAGATTTTTTGCAGTTTGAAATTTCATTCATTGAACTGCATAGTCAATATTTTCATTTACAATAGCCTATACTTATATTGACGATGTATAATAGGAACTGCATAGGCCCTACCCTATATTTCAGTGGAAATTTGTAAAAATGTCTAGGCTATATTTATATATATTTGGGTCTGGGTGAAGGCCCTATAATTTTACAATTCATCTTGTTTAATTTGTTGAGTTGATATATTAATTATGTGTGTAACATACCTAGAATGAAGAAGATGCCAGTTGTGAAAAAGAAAGTGTGCAATCTGAAGAAGTTGAACCTAAACTAAAGTATACAAGGATTACAAATGACCTTTTAAATATACTATACAAAGATGCCGCAAGCTGTATTGCTGTCCACCCTAAAGTAAGTTAGGCTACCGTAATTAACTTGTTTTTCTAACTTTGGTAACCTATCCTGTAAATTAATGCACTTTCAATATAGAGAGAACTTCAAATACATAAGTTCTGAGTAAATATTTGTATGATTTCTGCCGAGATTTTTGAACAAGATTAGTTAAAATAAAACAATGCTTTGCAGTAATAGTCTATCCAAAAATTATGAGAATAAATTTTTCATGATTTTAAGAAAGTTTGTCTATAGCTTATGAAGCTTATAAGTATATTGACCTAAATTTGTTTTTATAATGAGAGGAAATTTCTTTATGCGGGAAATTTTACATTAAAGAGAGATGTTTTTCATTCAGTAAACTCAGTCAAATTGTTAGGAATTTACCTTGATGTCAAACTCAACTGGGAAGTTCAAATTGATTATTTATGCAGGAGGCTCTCCAGAGTAATATATTTAATCCGACATTTGAGAAACCTTTTGCTAAAAAGCTTTTTAAGATCAGCATACTTTGCTTTGTTTCACAGTTTGATTTCATATGGGATTTTGTTTTGGGGAAATGTCATAGGTGTTAACAGGGTTTTAATTCTTCAGAAAAAAGCTGTATGGCTTATTTCCGGTGCACAGTACAATGCACATTGTAAACCATATTTTGCCAATGAAAAAATTCCAACTGTAATAAATGTATACATTCTGGAATGCCTCATGCATACCAAGCGCAACATTGAAGCCACAGTACAAAATAATCAGATTCACTCCTACAATACAAGAAATTGTAATTCTATTCATGAGCAATATTGTAGATTAAATGTAACGCAGTCTTCATTTAAATCAGGTGGTATTAAATTATTTAACAAACTGCCCATCAGATCACGTAATGTACCTGAATCTATTTTTAAGAAAAGAGTGTCTGAATGGCTATCTGTGAGACCATTTTACTGTTTGGAAGAGTTTTTTCGGTCTGATGTTCACAGAATTTTGTTTTAATTTATGACAAAATAACAAATTTATGTATTTACTATTCTATGAAATTTGTGAATGGCTTAATGTCTAGTTTAGTGCTTGTTTATTGATTTTAGCTAAGAATATGTGTGAATTGTATCACATCCACATTATATATTTAGGGTTGTAAATGTATGGCACGATCCATTACCTGTATTAGGTTCAATGATCTAAATAAATCTATCTACCTATCATCCTGGAAGTAATTTTTGTTCATGTGTGGCTCAGGAAGTAGCGGTGCTAACGCCTTATTTTACACATCAGCGTCTGCAGTGACTCAATGCATTTCTATCTATGTGAGGCAGATCATCGTGCTGCTGTTTGTTTGTTAAATATAACCTCAAAATGTGAGCACTTCAATAAAAACTCCTGCCTGAGTGGAAATGCTCTATATTATAGTAGTTCTTTTTTCAAAAACAGCAGCCAAATTTATTCTGTATTGTTATCAGGTTAATACCTCTGGTAAATGAATTAGAGGAAGATTTTTGATTGTTAAACAATGTTTCTAAAAAAAATGTCATCCACTTTCTTAATCAGTTGTAATTAGCCTAATGAGAACCCTACATTACCGCTTGTGACTGCTTGTGTCATTGTAAAAGCGAATTACAAAAAAAATTTTATCCATTGACAAACAACACCTTCACTCATAATATTAAGACAATGCAGTAACAGGATTCAGGAAGATTTTGGTTGCTGTGTCACAAAAATCTTATAATACAGCTCAATTCCAATTTGGTGTAACTTTTCAATGAGGTGCTCGCGTTTTGAGGTTATATTTAGCAAATGCATGGAAGTTCGATGATCTGCCTCACATAGGTAGAAAGGCATTGAGTCACTGTAAATTCAATTGTGTTGTCAATATAAATTCAGGCCCGGTGACAGGATTTTCGGGCCCCTGTGCAATTGAAAAACCCGGGCCCCTAACCTGAAGACCTTTTTTTTGTAATTTTCATTTCATTCGGGACCTCCATTTTTACTCACTTAGTGTGTTTCAGAGCCTTTATTTTCACTTATATCGTGTGGATCCGGGCCCTCTGTTAGTCCGGGCCCCTGTGCATTTGCCCTCCCTGCCCCCACCCCTGTCGCCGGCCCTGTATAAATTACGGTGATACCACTACTTCCTGAGCTATGTATGTATGGAAGTTATTTTTTGGATGGCCCTCTTATAAAAATACAATTTGCTTATATAAGTTAGTTCAATCATCTTGGAATGCTTGGGAATAGAATCAAAGGTTTTTTTTAAACTTATCTGTGTTATTAGTTATTTTATTGTCAATAAAATAGCCAACTCATTTAGGCTTAAAAAGAGACTATAATAATAATAATACTTCAAAACGAGAAAGATTCATCTCTTGAATACCTATTTGCACAGGATTTGAGTTTTTAGGTCTCTAATGAGTAAATAAATTCAATTTAGATGGGATCAGATATATTTTATTAGTATATTTAAGGCATAGATGCTATCTTTTACAATCATGTAAGTACCCTGAGAAAAATTATCACACTAATGAAAACAGTGTTTACAGTGGCGGATCCAGGATAGGGGCAGGGGGGGGTCTAGGTGAGAGTACCTATGGTAGGTACCCCCCCCCCCCAATTACAGGATGTTCCGGGGGCCTCGCCTGAAAAAAATCATAGAATTTCGTGGCTTGGAACAGTACATTTAAGGTTGATTCGTAACAAATTTTCCAAAGAATTAAGTTTTAAAGCAAACATTCATGTACGTTTTAGGAATTTTATCTACTGGCTAAGTTTTTAAAATGCATTAAATTTTATTTCCTAATATAAAAGGTCAAAAGCAGAAATGTTTTTATCCATTTTAGACAGTCTACCCTAGCCTGGATTTAAGGTGAATCTGTTAAAACCAAAGAAGGAATAGCATAATTAATAACACTTTTCCGTGTGGCCTCAACTTGTCACTGGGCTTAGCTCAGGGCCCAACTGTGGCTTAGCTTGCCATAGTTAGCCTATTTCTTTAAAATAAAGTGAAAATGAGTCTTCAAAACGTTATTAGAGGTGTCTTCATGTATTACCAATTCTTTGGCTCTCACGGCAGAGCCGGAACTAAATGGTGCATGGGGTACCTGCCTCGGGCGGATGATTTTAGGGGACAGCAAAAATGAAGAAAAATGCAATAATTATTAATTTTGAAAATTTGACAGATATCCAGTGCCGTAATTATTTTTTACTCTAAAAATAAAGGTTTATTGTTTGTGGGCCGAAAAGGCACAAAGAAAATATAATTTGTTGAGTGGAAAAATAAAGAAAAAATAGCAGCCTTATAGTTTAAGGATCAAAGCCTACATATACAATCCATCTCCCTTATAGGCTACTTGGGCCACTATTCGTTCAAATAGTGTAATTTCAGGTTACCTTTCAAACAACATAATGTTGTATGACGAAATACGGACTCCCCAGATTACTACTTTACATTTTGAAGACTGCGAAATTCAACCTTCTTTCATTTTTGTTAAATGTTCTAACCTCAAAATCAATATTGGGCCAACGATTATTTGTGCACTCAGTCATTGATTAAAGGATTATAAGTTTGTATATAAAATGTTTATTTTTATTTTCAGGAACTTTGTGTTATGTGTTTTCTCTGGACTCTTCAATAGATTCAAATGAAATCTGTTAAATCCAAAGAAAGGGAGATGTATGATTAGCAGCTATTACCAACCAACCCATTAATGTTTATTTGAATCATGTGTTTTACTTGTCATTTGATAATTGTTATATGTTTATGTGTACATCTCAGTTTACATTCTGATATCCTCAATAAAGTATATATTCTATATTTCATTGCCTTATTATAAAGATGGTATTATAATACAGTAGCAACCTTATAGACTACTCGAGTTTTTTTTACAGATAATTGAATTTTAAGTATAAAAATTCCTAAAAAATGTTATTTTTTTGTTTACATTATAGTTTATATGCATTGGAACCCACTTTGGCTGGATATATATGTTGGATCATCAAGGAAACAGTGTCCGATACAAGGATAATGCTTCCCAAGGTTTCAACGCCCACACTGTTTCTGTCAACATGATCAGTGTTGACACAAATGGAGACTTCATAGCTAGCTGCTCTGATGATGGGAAGGTAAAATTAATTTATGATTATTTTCCTTCATTAAATTGCTCTCAAAGTGTATAATGGTGTTGTTTTTCAAGAAAACTTTATCAAACATTTTAAAAGTGCAAATAATTAATTGATAATCACCTCTATCAATGATGTATAAAAATATATAAAGGAATTGTTTTTGGAGTGTTATCAACTGGTATATAAATCTGTGGCATCCATAAATTAAAAAGTTTTGTTAATTAAGTCGTTATTTTAATCTATGTGTCTCAGTCAACTAAGGTCCCACCTTATCTGGAGGCATAGTGAGTTTGTCTGTTTTAACAACCATTGATTACAAAGGTCCCATTCATAAATAGGGTATCACAATTTCCTAATCTTCAGAGACAAAATTAGGTGTTCTTTCATCCGATATTTTTAATTTACTATTAGGAAGTAAATAATGTTAGTCGTTTTGAGCTTTTTTGGGGGAGGGGAATGGGAAATCTAGGCCCCACTTCACAGAAATAATATGTGACAAAAAAAACTGGCTACTACAAAGGCCTCAAAACCTCCTCTCTACCTTCCCTGAAAACAGCCCTTACTGATACCTTTTTTTAACGATCTGCTACCAAGATTGCTTGTATCATTAATATATTGTTTTTACTTACTGCCTTGTAGCAATCAAATGGAAAAAAAAATCTGTAAAGCATTTTGTCGGTTACGGCATTTTCAGATGGGAGTCAATCATTTGTAGTCTATTCTAATTAATTTACCATCACTCAAATAATTTAGAGTATGTGTGAACACTAAACAACAATATATTTTAAATGTTTGTAGCAAATTCAACAATTATATGGCCGCAACAAACCATTGGTAATTCAATTTTATCCAAACTCTTCAACCGTTATTTTGATTTTGATTTTTGCAAATGTTGTCAACACTGTTGAGCTGTTGTCAGTTGGTTCCAAAGAAGTTAGATAATGTGATACTGGCGGTAAATGTGCAATAGTATTTTTGTGGCTCTCTGATTTTTTTCAGGTTGGTAATATGAGGGGAAGTAATTTAGTTCTTTGCATGAGTCAAACCATTTGACTGATTGAACATAAAAATCAATTTTCTAAAATTTGAAAATATTAATTTGGTTTAATTGTTTTCCTGTACACAAATTTAAGAAAATATGGAAACAATTATTGAGATTAATAAATCTATTAGCGTTTAATACACATTTTTAAGAACTGATTCAAATATTTGGTCTTTCTTAAAAGGATTCAAATCGTTTTATGTCATTCAAAGGATGGTATTTTATAATAATTACATTACTAACTACTCCCCCTCATATTACCAACCTGACAAAATGAAAATGCCGCTATTTCATCAACTAAAGCATTGTCGCGGTACCAGGTGCTGGTGCATGGCTTCTACACGACAGAACACAACCACTCGCTGATGCTCGGCCGGCTAGTCAAGTGCGTGGCCATTGACCCCAACTACTCCAAGCCCGGCTCGGGCCGCCGGTTTGTCACAGGTCGGTCCACTCTCGTCAACATATAAACTTTATTACACCAAGTCTCTTGCATGCATGAGAAGGTAATATGTTTTGTCCTGATAGATTTTCCAATATTGTATCTGCTTTAGTATTTTTTAACAGCCTTTGCTTCTATATACCAAGTTTTAAGTAATTAGGAATATCCTTGCAGGTCTTTTAGACCGTAAAAATTTGAAAATTTCAAGCATTACCTACTTTATTAATTTTCATTATCCTGATAGCTATGTAAGTTAAGGTTGGTCTGGTAGGAAATTTTTGTGTCATCCTGATTGGTCATAGACGAAAATAGGAACTTCATTCCCAAATTCAAGTTTAAGCCAACCATCTTCTCAACTCTTCTGGTTTTCCTCTAAAAAATGTCTAATGAAGATGAAATGTTAAAGTGTGGGGAGAAATGTTGCCTACTCTGTGCACATTTAAACCAGCCAATCATCAAAGTAATTTTCTTATTTAAAAAAATAACAAAATTAAAAAAAAATTATTTTAAAATTAAATAAATTTTCAAGTATAGTTTTGTTAGTAGTTTCCTTACTTGAATTTTAAATGAATTGTTTTTGTAAATAAATTAGAAATAATCACAAATATAACTTAGTCATAGCTAAAATACAAAGAAAACATATTTTTAAACTGAACAAGAAATCAATTTTGTCTATTTCTTTAGTATTAAACCTCGACTGCCCGCAGGTGACGAGCGACTGGTCCTGCACGAGAAGACGTTCCTGTCGCGCGTCCGCTCGACCGTGCTGTTTGACATGGGGGTGGAGGGGGGCGTGCAGAACGTGCGGTGGAGCGAGGCGGGCCAACACATCGCGTGGGCGACCCAGCTCGGCGTCCGCGTCTATGACATCGTCAACAAGTGCTCGCTCGGCCTCATCAAGTGGACCAAGTCCACCAAGTCAGTTACTGCCACTGATGAGATTATTCTTTTAAGTTTGATAAGGCTTCTGTCTGCTGTTTGCTTGTTTAAAAAAATAAGATATTGTATTATCTTCTAAAATTTATTATTTGAATCTAGGAACATATTGCAAGTTTCAGACTACAGTAAAATCTCATTAACTCGACACTCGATAACTCGACAGTCTGTGTAACTCGATACTAGAACAGCTGACAGGGAATCTTCAATTAAGCACTTATCAGAAAGTTAAGTTTTAATTATTAAGTACTGGACTGGAGTTTGATCAATATATAACAAGTCAAGTCAAGTCAGAATCTCTTTATTCATAGACAAGTACATCAGTGGAACATTTGAATAGTGTCACTTTGTTAGCTTGACTAACATAACGCTTATTTATTTACTACTTACATGCTATTTACAAGATTGCTTAATAATTAACAAATTCGTCAAATGAATATATTGATTTGCCAACCAGGTAGTCTTTCAATTTATTCTTAAATTTGCCACTGTGTTTTTCATTTTTTTATTCTTTTGGCAATTTTCTAAAAAATGCTGCTCCCTTATATGATGGCTTCTTACCATAAAATTGAAGCCTACGGTGAGAGGGAATGATTTCATCCCTTCTTCGGGTGTTGTAATGGTGTATTTCCGGACTTACATCAGTGTCATTATTAATGTTTAAGTCTATCATAATGGTATTTTTTGTATTTGTATTTTGTGTCTCTTCGCCAGTGGCATTTTTTAACGGTCCAAATCCGGGTCTTGTTACTATCTAACGGCGGCCTTTTGTTTGATAGCATCATTAATTCATAGCCCAATGACAATTGGCAACTGGACCCAGTTTCGATCCTGTCAGGTATTAAAAATATACTGACCATTCACTGTCAAAATGTTAAGTGGCTTAAAATGTTCTCTACAAGAAGTGTCTGCCTGAAGATTCCTAATGATTCGGATTGCTTTTTTTTGTAGTTTAAGAATTTTGCCAAGATTTTCTTTTTTAGTTGATCCATATAGACTAATTCCAAATGAAACATGTGAATGGATGTAGGAATGGTAAATCATTTTGAGAGTGGATTCACCACATACTCCGGCCATCCTTCTTAATGCATAAATTCCTGAATTAATTCTGGATAAAAATTTTTTCAACATGCTCATTCCAATTTAAATGGCAGTCAATGGTGAGTCCAAGAAATTTTGTTCTATCGACAAGTACAATTGGCTTGGTTGCAACAAAAATCACAAACAATATACAAAATGGTACAATATACAAACAATATACAAAATGTAAGTAATACATACATACATATATGTGAAACTGAAATATGTTTTGTGTTTATATATTAAAACCCACAAAAGTTCCAGTGTTCTGGATAACTCGACAACCCCCAAACTCGACAACCCCCAAACTCGACAACCTCTGGGTCCACAAATAGTCGAGTTAGTGAGGTTTTACTGTATTATGAAGGGTTTAGGCTATTAGTGGTTTGTTGTATTAATAAAATCAGTGTTATATCACTACATACTATTAAAAACCAATTATTTTTAAGACAATTCAAATCTAAATGCAAATCAACCTAAATCGACATTTAAAAAATTTGGAATAAAATACAAAATTAATATTTATTTGCTTCTTGTTAAGCTATTCATATTGACCTACAACACAAAATTTTTTCATTTCAGACTTCCAGGTCACAGAAATAGCATTCCAATAACCTTAATGGAAGCACTGTCAGTGTAATACATTGTTGCGATATGTCAGTTTCGAGGGGGAGAAGGCTCGGTGTAACCTGTGTTGGAAGGACGCGACGACGCTACTCGTTGGCTGGATGGACACAGTCAGGATACTGAACGTTCGGCGGCGCAGTCCCGCAGAGATGGCACTCACTCCAGACTGGCCGCAGTATCTCGTCGAGAATGGTAAATACTATTCACAACCTTTCTATTGAATATTCAAATTCAAATTTTGTTACATATTATACAATGTAGGTACATAAAATAATTTCAATATTTACAATCATGAAACCAAAATCCTTAATTACTAACATGCATTTTTTTTTTGCTTGGATAGTGTTTTTCTGTCTGTTATCTACATTATTTTTCAACTCAAAGGAAATGTGCAGGAAAAATTGTTAAGAACGATAGAGTTGTAGCACTAAAACATCCCAAAACGTGCGGCTGTAGGTGGCAATCTGTTTTACACACTGCTCGGTGTCATCATTCAGTTTTGGGAGAAACAGCAAAGCTGCCACCAATCTAAATATCAAGTAATAATTTTATAACTTCGTTATTAAAGAGTTGTGTTTTCGATCAGTTGTGTTAGTTTTTATTAATTCAAAATTTTTACATGAAAATATGGCTGTGGTGAATATAGTACAAAATAAAAGTAGCGAATATTTTATTAGTTTTATAGTAGTTTATACTTTTTAAACACAATGAGATGTATTCATTTAAATCAATTCATTTTGCTGTGATTCATAGCCTACTACTAAAAAGAGCTTTTATTAGTTTGAAGTCAAAATTTCAAAACAAATAACATTTAGGCTATTTGAAATGTACCTGCTTGTTCTCTTCAACAACTAAACCACTTACTTTGGGTTATTACGTGACTGGTACAGCAGTTTCCATCTTAAAGTAAGTTTGGTTAAGGAACATTTTCAAATTCTCTTTTGTGTTGGCAGTGCTGTCGTTCCAAACGGAGTTCCTGATCTGCGGGGTGGGTCCGCTGGACGGCCAGCTGGTGGTGCTGGGCTTCTGGCGCAGCGAGGACGGGCCCCAGCGGCCGCAGCTGCACGTGCTGGAGCCGCGGCCCGGCGACTACGCCTCCGTCTGCACCGACAACCTCAGCCTGCGCGGCTACGCCGAGTACACAGCCACCGACTACTTCCTCGGTAAGTGCCGCAGCTGCACGTGCTGGAGCCGCGGCCCGGCGACTACTCCTCTGTCTGCACCGACAACCTCAGCCTGCGCGGCTACGCCAAGTACACGGCCACCAACTACTTCCTAGGTATGTGCCGCAGTTGCACGTGCTGGAGCTGCGGCCTGGTGACTACGCCTCTGTCTGCACCGACAACCTCAGCCTGCGCGGCTACGCCGAGTACACGGCCACCGACTACTTCCCCGGTAAGTGCCGCAGCTGCACGTGCTGGAGCCGCGGCCCGGCGACTACGCCTCCGTCTGCACCGACAACCTCAGCCTGCGCGGCTACACCGAGTACGCGGCCACTGACTACTTCCTCGTTTGTGACATTCTGTTTCTGTTTGGTTTATTTAATAGGAAACATTGATGTGTCTTTCTTGCATAGTTTACAATCAATGGTGTAGTGGGGTGGTAATGCGTGGGAATAGCGTTCCCACACTGGTTTTCAAAACCCGAGAAAATATATATCTTTCTTTGCAGGGGATTTGACAAATATATTAAGTGTCCACACACTGGAAAATTTGCCAACACACCACTGTTCACGGTAATTATCATGCTTAAGGCCCTGTTTATGCCTGCAGTCCAGTTGCGGGCGTAGTTGAAAACCGCAGCAATTTTCCTCTTGCAATGATTTTTTTATTTTTTAACTACATTGAGTTAAATGGATCTTTTTATGCAATGCAGCTCCCCCTGTTGCTGCAGCCAGGGTTGCCAACCTGACCATCCCATCCGGGGCTCGCCAGCTAGCATGGTTATTTATGAGTTGGCAAGATTTGTTCCCTCTCTTTCGCTTCAGACCGCTCTTTCTTCTAAGACCAAAAATATATTGTGAAAGACTAACATGCATGTGGTAAATTTATCTCCTTTTTTTAGAGGTCTGCGGGTACCCGAAAATTCGGGTAGCTCCGGGGTATTACGTGAACCCGAGTGGTCGGGCAGGTTCGACTCGTCTCGGGTTTTATTCGGGCGGGTACCTACTGAGCCGTGTGAGTATTTTTGCTCACGGCTCAGACGACAGTTGGCGCCTGTATAGTTGCATTGTACTACTGGCTCATTTGTGGAACCGTCCAGAACTTTCCGGCGGGTGTATAAACGGCTGCCGCCGAAGCCTCTGTCTCCTTTCGATGTGCCTGTTTGTGTTGTCGTCCAAGAAGAAATGTCGTTGCAAGTTTATGAAATTTTGAAGAGAGAAGACAACACCAGCGTCATGGAGCATTAAATTATTAAGACACCAAATGCCAGGTAAATTTTTTGATGTAGGGAAAAATACAATAATTTTATTTTGCTGTAGCTCGTTGCACAAGCGGTTGCTTGGTGTCTTCCAGCAGACCAGATTTAGATCGATAAATCTATATTTCTCTTGTCTTTTGTTTAAATGTAGATTAAATGTAAATTTCTAATTTCTCAAGTGTGTCCAGTGTGTGTATCTCTGCTATTATTTCAGTTGTTGTACGTAAGCGAAAAATCATGGTAGTCTTGTGTCGGGACATGAAAGTTTCATGTCTTGTCACCGCCAGGAACACATGTGCTCTAAGTATTTTAGGTTAAGTTTTAAGAGTTATTCACTGAGTATTTATTCACTGTTTAGTAGTTTGTTGTCCTTTTAAATGATTTTATGGTAGTATTGAGTAATTTCAGAAATCCAAGGACTAGGCCTAGCCTGACTTTTGAGTAGGGATGGACGGGATTGGATTTTCAGTTCGGGACGGGACGGGACGGGATTTTTGTCTTCCCTAAATCTTCGAGAAATGCTCGTTCACGAATTTATTTTCTTTATTACAGTAATAGCATTAGGTTAAACAATGTCTTGTATAAATGTTTGTACCGTCCCAACTCAAAAAATTTCCAGAAATAAATTTAAGTGAAAAAACTAACTTATATGCAATTGACAAAATAGCAAACATTCGAAACACATAAAAAAGTAGTAACACAATGAAATTGTCAATTATAAATAAAATACAAACTTATATAAAAATGGTAAATAAAATTATTGTTTATGTATTATTATTTTTCATTAACTTTGAATTTTTATTATTTCTGATTTGAATTCATTGAAAATAGAAATAATATAAGAAAATAAGAAATAAATGAATATAATATGCATTTTTTAACGTTTAATAGAAACACAATATAGTTTTTAAGTTTCTGCTTTCTGATTTTTTGTTTTGTTTCCAAAAAGCCAAAAGTAAAATACCAGAGTCGTTATTGCATGTTGACAATATACTGCCATGTATAATCAGTAAACATGTGATTGTATTTTTATAAACTTTGGGCTTTGGAGTTCTTGTTTTAGGAAATGATTCTATGACTCATAATTTTTCCACACTTTAAACTATGGTAAAAAAAAATAAAAATAAATTTAGTTTCAGGATGACAACCATACCACTAGTTTTTCCAAGCTTAAAATTATAAATTTGAAGTTCACAACTCCCAAACATAATTATTCTTAAGTTACATAAAATATTAATTACCTATGTATTATAAATTTCTTAAAAGTCTCAAAGACTTTACTTTTATAATTTTTTACTTATTTATGAAAAATAATCATACTTTTGGCTGGGATTCAAAGACATCGGAATTAGTTTAGGAAATTAAATAAATGGGAAAAACCACAATTTATAGCAGGCCAATGTGGCCGACAATGTGAACAATCATCAGTGTCACACCTTATAGCAAGTTATTTCCGTTGATTAACTGCTATCAGTGAACAACCAAGATTGCTTTTCACACCCAATTGCGAGTTAGCAATCCTAAATACCTATGCCGTTTATCAACGATCGGCAAATACGCGCGATCGTTTTTCACGGCCGATTGCGAGTTTCTTAAAGCAACAGCGGCCGTTAATCCGCGATCGGCAAAGACGCGGCCGTTCGTAAATTCCGCAATGCTAGATTTGCCGTCTATTCGTGATCGGTTAATACGCGCGATCGTTTTTCGCGGCTGATCACGAGTTCTGTAAAGCTACATCGGCCGTTAATCCGCGATCGACAGATCCGCGCTAGCGTATTTCGCGGCCGTTCGCGAACAGCGCTAATCTATTTTTGCCGTTCATCCGCGTCTGGCAAATACGCGCGATGGGTTTCGCTGCCGATCAAGAGATTTGTAACGCCGCATTTGCCGTTTATTTACGATCGGCAAATACGCACGATAGTTTTTAACGGACGATCTGCCGTTTATTCGCGATCGGTAAATACGCGAGATAGTTTTCCGCGGCCGATCGCGAGTTTTGCGAAGCTACACCCGCTGTTTATTTGCGATCGCTAAAACGATCCCGTCCCGAAAAAATTCCCGACGTATATAAAATCCCGCCCGAAAGTCGGGAATTTAATTTTCCCGAAAATTTCCCGAAATTTCGGGACCCGACCATCCCTACTTTTGAGTATGGCATACATATCTGTTCCAAAAAAGTAAAATCAAAGAACTATATTTCATTTTATGTATTTATAGGCTATTTTGTATTTTGATGACATAAAGTTGATTTAGATGCCAAATTATATGATTATGTAAAGGCTACCAGCATTGTCAATTGCTGTCAACTAGGACTGACTTCCTACTGCAAACATTTTAAATATTTTGTGCTCTCAGTAGGCTAGTAGAATGTCATCTTGAGAAGTGAGCAGTAACCGAAATCCCCAGCCTTTAATAGAAAATTAAATAATCAGAGAGGTTAGGTGTCTTCAAAAACAAGCTTGGTTATATTATAAATTTGTTGGGACACATTTTTAGAAGTTCTGTGCATTGTTTAAAGGGTTCCTGTCTTCCTGGTTTCCTGACCTCCTGACTGACCGACTTAAAATGTGAAGCCTCGTCCAACTTCAGTGGCTGTCATCCACGGGGACTTCACCTATGGCTCATAGCTACCCGGACCGAACCAACCTAACCTCACCGCCAGCTAAGGTTTGATGCTTCTAACTGCTGCGTCCCATGGCTGCTGCGTTGATGCCACCTCCTCCTGCTTCCTTTTACTCAGGTGCTATCAACTCTTTTATTTTATATGCTGCAAGAAATACCAGCCCAGAAGATTTTTTAGTAAAACTGAGCTTTTCTAAATTATTTTAAATTGCCATTTTTAAACTCTGGCCTTTAAATTTGTCAATCTAGTAAATTCAAGTACAGCATAGAATCAGAATAAAATCAATAGTTTTATTTGTCAACATTAAATTTTCTACCGCTGCGAGCCATAAAATTATGTCAGAAACTACGGCCTACTACGGAAGTAATTATTTTAATGCTGTTTCCGTGCATACATAGTATGCGTTGGAGTCTTAATTGTGATTTTTATTTTGTGTAAAGTATGTAGCTGATAATTGTATGATCTGTGATATGGTAGGTTAAGGTTAGGGTTAAATAAAGATCTTTGGTCTATAGACATATTTCGGCATTTTGTTCAAAATTATAATTGAGTACACACCTGAGCTAAATTATGTTTTATAGGCCATATAGATTGCCACAATTATTAAATGTTTTATTTTAGTTTAATACTGCCTTTGCAAAATCAAGTTAAATAAATGTCCTATAATTGTTTAATATTTTATTGTGTATGTATTTGTCAGTTATTTTATTTTGTCTGTTGTTTATATAAATATGTTATCTCATGCCCCCTTTGATAATTTATTAATTCTAAAATGGGCTGATTTAATTTATATTTTAATATAGGCCTAACTTTGAAATATTTTGAGTATAAAAAAGAAATTAGTTGAGAAGCCTGTATATTCAGCTGGCCATTTTTTTTAATGGTTATGTATGAAGTAGAACTATATATAAAGACTGATGGTGATTTATAATATGATTTAATATTTATAATAATAAACCTCAGTTGTTGATTGACTTGTGTGTTTTTTTTGTTGCCTTCAAACCTCAACTTAGAAACAGCAATATTTTATTTTAAAGTTTCACGGTAAACTTTGGTTATGGTAACCCAGACATGTTTCACTACTATCCGAAAAAAATCGGGTTGAAGATACCTAACATACTACCCGAAAGAAACCCGAAACTTTAAAAATGTTCAACAATAATTAATTCGCGCAAAGCTTTTGACTTACAGCGTCCACGCAATATTATAATGTGACGAACAAAGATGGTCGCGATCGCGATGTCAATCTTGGAAGCAATCTTCACTATACGTCACAACCAGCCGTCTCCTTACCGGCTCAAAATTATCGTACGCTTACTGCTTAATATCGTATCCTCGTTTAGCAACTTAAAGGACCAGGGAAGCGACGCAATGAAATAGTCGTAGGTACCAACTAGAGGTGTGCGGATAGTGAATTTTTGGATCGGATCGGATAGCTTATGTTCGGATCGGATAACAACAGGTTCGGATCGGATAATACCGGATTCGGATATTTACAGTGTGGCGTGAGCAGATTTAAGTTTTCTCAGAAGCCTAAGGTGATTGCAAGGAACTACCATATTATCCTAATATGTAAGGTAAGGTTTGCCTTGATAGGCTTGAGTTGTTGGTTGTTGTGATATATTATTTACAACATAGGCCAAGAGTCAATTATTAAAGTATCCAAAGGTGCAACTAATTATCTGTTAAGGATTTAGAAATGTATTTTGATTCCAATTAAGCATAGGTAGTATTTAATTGAATAAGTTTATTAGGCCTAAATCAATTTCAGGATTAGGCTAAATTCCCTTTTCATGGCAACCTAAATTTGTTCACTTTTAGGCCTCTGTATTTTTTGTTCTTTTCCTTTTCATAAATCAATAAATTATTTGATCGGTGACTAGGCCTAAGTGATTAGACCAAAGAATTAAATATAAACATTGATTCACCAATCACTTCATATTTGAAGAAAGCTTTACATTTTTATTTATGTATTAATGCCTAACAACCAAAATTTTGATTCACTGCAAAATAATACTATAAAATAATAAGTCTGAGCAGTAAACTTAACCTAAAATTTCATGACAAGTTCAAATGTTGTAGGTTTCAGGATTAAAGCTTAGTCTTTTAATAATTAGAACAAAGGTCTATTTGTATTAGATAATAAACAACAAGCAAACTCACTAAATTATTATCATAGGCGTAGGTTGTCAATTCAGCATTGAACTGTTGTCTGAGAATGTCCATTTTAATCACGTATTGAAAATACGGCCGGCAGGCTTTGACTCGGCTTAATTCGTCAAAGATTAATATTCCAACAAAATAAAAACTTATTTTTGATCGTTCACCTTTCTTTTTCTAGGTAGGTAAAAGCTTAGTTGAAAAATAAAGTAATATTGCGATTGATAGAAAGACGTTCTTGAGTTAATTCAGTTTTCAAGCAGAAGATGGCATTTTGAAACGAATGAGATTAAGACAAACAATAAACAGGTTCGCCAACTCTTTGGCAGCCCAAAATTATTGTAGTCTTTTTATTTCATCGTACAACAGGCCGCTTCAGATATTTACGGCCTGAAATAGTCGTACGAAACATCAACACGACTATTTATTTATGGGGTATTTACGGGATATTTCGATTTGGCAATAATTGAAGACGACTGTGTGCACTGTCGGTCATTGGCGAACTCTGATTTGTCTTGCCTGCGATTCTCTCTCCTCTCATACCAGTTGACAATCGATGTTTCGTCGGTAACGGATTCCGGTCGGGACAGAACTAAAAAAGGATGTACTATTATTTGTTTACTGATTTAATGCTACGATACAAAAATTGATCTTAAGGAAATGATCTTTATCGCGTCGGTATTGCGCAGTAGTGTGATCGTATACAACGATCTCGATCTAATCACGAGTCGCAGTATCAGCAACCGAAATACATCGCATGATGCATACCACTACATAATCGCATCGTTTTGAGGCGTTGTTCTGTTCTAGCCGCAATCGCAAACGTCGCATTTCAAAGCGTCATTTTCGCTCCGCGATATTTTCACTTTTCAGTGACTACTGTACTTTCGTCGGCAGTGACTTGTTTGGAAGACCTTCCAAATTTTAAAATTTGACCCTTTTTATTAATTTACCCCAAAATATACAGTCTATCCGATAGAGTCGGATATCTAGTCAGTCTTACCGGATAGTTATAAAAGCCTCGGATCGGATTCGGATATCCGATCCGATCCGAATTTTCGGATATCCGCACACCTCTAGTACCAACACTAAATAGCTTTGAATAAGCTGGAATTTTTAGCCGAGCTTATGATACGAGAGGTCTTATCGAGAAGATAATTGTTGCGATCTATTTTTGGACACGTTTAAACTGGAAGAGCGTGTCCTTCCCACGAAAAACATACACAAAACATAATTATCTCTGAAGTGATAAGGAAAGGACGTTGACAGGTGAAAGGAAATGATATCTCCAATTAGATGGAATTCGGAAAGTTTCTGCTATATTTAGTTGACCTTGGAGAACCACGTAGTATACTTCAGTCTTTTGTTTTCCCTTGAGCGGCAAGAGATAAAGGTTTCTTTTTTGTCACAATAGATTTTAAAAAATTAGACAAAAAGTATTTGTAGGACAAATGGTTTGGATTTTCGCATTTCGTAGTAGGGAAAAGACGAACGCTCGCACGCACGCAGATAACACCGGACTGGCGGACAGGCTAATTGATGAGTAAACAAACCCCTTCCCACTTCCCCACTTCCCACTGATAAGTAGAGTGAGAAAGCTGTTTTTTCTAGTTCTCACTCTCCCCCCCCTTCTCTTTCCTCCCTTCCTCTACTCTGGTAATTTATGGTTTCTGCCTGACTTCCATATTTCTTAAACCAATTAATTATTATTTTCTTCATAGAAGTTTTATAATGAAAATAAATTATTGTTGATATAAAATATAAATACTATTGCACTGATAAATTCTGAAATAATAAGTTTAGTCATGAATGAATGAATAAATACCCCCGTTGCAGCAGACCTGCATACTCAGCGAATTTCAAATGCAAAACAACATATATCAATCAAATATAGCAAGATTTGACATGTTTTGGTAAGCTCCATAAGAATAACATGGGGAATGAGTATGCAGGTTTGCTGTACAGGTATATTAAAACTGGGTGGTTTTAATTCAATATTTAGTAGATCTGAACTAGAAGAAGCTATTTACCAAGTTTTAACAAGATATGTTGAGAAATAACCGAGATATAGAATTTTACTTATTTCCCATAAGGTTAACATTGGGACAACGTACTGTGTTTACCACTTTCAATATCTCGGTAACCAATGGACATAGAGCAGTGATTCAAGATACTAAATTGTTTGTTTTTTTGAGTTGAATTCAATGGTGCCCACAAAAATTCGATAAATTTTATTTTTCTATGTAAAAAACTCAAAAAAACCCATTTTCAGGGGAGTTTATCCCCCTTTACCCCCCCTTCCGGTGGTCCAATCGGGCTGGTTCACGAACTCGTCCAATTGATTACCACTTTACATGTCCGTACCAAATTTCATAAAGATCGGACCATTTTTGCGGTCGCAATCGTGCTAACAGACACATATATATATATATATATATATATATATATAAATTCAAACGAATAGTGTTTTTTGCTTCTGGGGGCCCCAAAACAAAAAGTTATAGTGGTCCCGAGCTTAGGTCTTACCATGAGACCTACGGTAATAGCTTCTTCCCTATAGGGGAAATTCGCTAAAAACATTGTTTATTCCATAAAATACTAAGCTACTTTACAGTACAATTAAAATAAAATATTACATATTAACCAATCATATTTAAAGACAACTTTAACTAAAAACATCTTTATGTAGCTTTTATTTATTTATTGGCCTCAGCAGGAATCAGCAGACATAGGCAGGCGCTGCCTGTTCGTCTGCTGTGAGTTGCGTAAAGAAAAGTTAAGACCGTATTTATTTCTGAATATGAATCTATATTTGAATATGAATATCTATTGACTATTAGTTATTACATATTGTATATGACACAATTTGGTGCATTACAATGTTTTACAAAATTTTCATTATATATATATATTATAACATTATTAAAAGTTTAGCTTAAAAAATTCATTTGTATCATAAATACAATGATTTGTAAAGAATGTCTTCATGTACTTTTTAAATTGGTCTTTTAATTAATATTAATCTTTAATTTTAATTTTTTTTCTTTTAATATAAAAAATCTTTTAATTTTTTTTTATATTTGATGGTAAGTTATTGTAAAGTTTTATTATGTAATTGTTCTATGTGTTTTAGAGTATCTTGTTCGTTGTCTAACTTCAATTCATCAATATTTCTTGTCCCATGGTCATGTGTAGTGTTATTTTCTTCATGCAAACTGTAATTTTTTTCTTGTATGTATATATGTAAGTAATGTGAATGTTATGTTAGATTTTTACTTTGTAACTGCTTGGTAGGCCCATCAGAATTTAATGAAATCAATGTTTTGTTGACAAATGATACCCGAACCCGACCCGAATTTTAACTAAAATACCCGAGCTCGACCCAAATTTTTTTTCGACTTACATACCCGAACCCGACCCGACCCAAATTTTTATTCCACTTATAATATCCGAACCCGACCCGACCCGAAAATTGATGGTAATCTACTACCCGACCCGAACCCGACCCGGCTTGAAAAATCACTACCCGCACCCCTACTTTTTTTGTAACAAAAAATGTGAATATATAAATACCTTTGTTGTTTTAAACTGCATTAAATTACAAAAGTATTGAGGCGGGTATTATTCTGATTTTAAAAATATTAAAGATTATCTTGATTAGTAAATCTTTATTTTTGAGAGTGGTTTTCTCGTAGTGTACAAACAACCAACGTAAGAAAACATTAAAGACCAACTAATTTTAAAAATTGGCTATAAACCAATCTCACTCTGACTCCAAATAAATTGGTTTGTTTGCTACAGAGTGCCTGGTAGAGGAGAACTGCTACCTGGTGGTGAGTCCAAAGGATGTCGTCGTCGCCACTCCGTACGACGCCGACGACAGGATTGACTGGCTTGTCGAACATTGGTAGGTATACATATTCATGTGTTGTAATTATTACTTGCAGATGGAATAATACAGCAAACTCATTTGCTGGCTTTTCAGCAAACTTGCAGTTTTTTCAGCAAACTGTCACAGAAAAATCTGTTTTCTGTTCCTTTTTGTTGGCTCAAAAGTCACTCATTGTCGATACCGGTCCAGAAAACTTTCCGGCCAAGGCAAAAAAACGGGAGTAAACAATCAGCAGATTTGCAGCAAACCGACGTTTAATGCGTTTGTAGGTTACTTTTTAGAGGAATGTAACTGGCAGCAATAGAATTTTAGAGGAATGTAACTGGTTTGTTTGTTTATTAGAGGTTTGAAGAGTTAAGAAATTTAGTAGTTTATGCAAGGAATGCGTTATGATTAAAAATATGTATTTTCTGAGTAGTATGATGAAAAGTTTTGTACATTACACGGACGGTAAGTTTTACCATGCGTAATACTGTTGTTGCAAATTTTTGATCAAGTCAGTTGTTAATGGCTCATGTCCTTGCATGGGGTGGAGAAAATTTTTAGTATATTCAAAAGGTAAAAAGGCAATATGGAGTACCTAATACATTGACATTACGCTTGAAATACATTACTAGCACAGTGGACAATAGCGGAGTTAAAAGTTTCACATAAATCCGGTGGTCCTCAATAGATTGGACCACCAGTAAACTAGTGTATTCAGATTAACCTCTTGAAGTCCACGCCCGCACATATGCGGGATGACCCCCACACCGCCGCTGGTCCACGCCCGCCTATAGGCAGGATCAGACATCGTTCAGTTTCAGCGGTCCTTGACTTCACAGACTTACAAACTTTCGGTCACAAGTTATATGGTTTTTTTCGTCAGAAAACAAGCTTTCTAATGGTATATTTTGTTTTGTTGTTTTCCCGGGTGGGAATACTGGGAAACGAAATGAACTGCACATTTAGTTGCATCGTCAGCTGTTGCTCAGTTCGTAAACAAAACGAAATGGCTTTGTGTGACTGGCGTTTTCTTCATGATTGTGAAATAACGGAATTTATAACTAATGGTAGATTTAGTGACAAATCTGATTGAAGTGAAAGTGATCATGAATATGAAGTGATATTTTCACCGAATGGCAATCTCCAAAAAATCTCCAAAACAACCCGGACCGGGCATGTATATGGTAGTTAAAATACCCGGACTTTAAGAGGTTAAGGTGTGGTGAAAATTAGTACATTTTATTACCGAGAATCTTAATTTAACTTTATCATAACCATGTTTCTACTGCAGTTTTGGAAAATAAAACAAGTACAATTATTACAGGTAAAAATAATTTAAATACATTTAACACATTCCTTTTTAAGATATTGGTATAGCTACTTCTCTCTAATTCAACTGTCCCACATTCATGTCCGGTTGCCCAATGCTCATTGACCGACCCCTGTTTTTTATTAGTACTCAGCACATAGCACCATCGTTGTTGCTCTCAGAAATCACCATGAGATGTACATCTAGTAAGCAGATAACACCCAGCCCGCCGTGTGTGTGCAGCAAGTTCGAGGAGGGGATGGAGGTGGTGCGTGGCAGCGAGAAGGAGCTGCAGCGACACCAAGCTGAGCGTCGGCTGGGCCTACCTCGACCACCTGCTGCTGCTGGACCAGTACGAGATAATGCTAACACCCAGCCTGCCGTGTGTGCAGCAAGTTCAAGGAGGGGGATGGAGGCGGTGCGTGGCAGCGAGAAGGAGCTGCAGCGACACACCAAGCTGAGCGTCGGCCGGGCCTACCTCGACCACCTGCTGCTGCTGGACCAGTACGAGATAATGCTAACACCCAGCCTGCCGTGTGTGCAGCAAGTTCGAGGAGGCGATGGAGGCGGTGCGCAGCAGTGAGAAGGAGCTACAGCGACACACCAAGCTGACGACCAAATCCTATGGCTGTGGCGAATGCACTGAACGATAACTTTGTAAATCTGGTTGAAAATCGTATCACACCAAAACTTAATACCCCCGTTGCAGCAGACCTGCATACTCAGCGAATTTCAAATGCAAAACATCATATTTCAATCCAACATAGCGAGATTTGACATGTTTTTGTAAGCTCCATAAGAATAACATGGGGAATGAGTATGCAGGTGTGCTGCTACAGGTATATTAAAACTGGGTGGTTTTAATTAATTATTTAGTATATCTGAACTAGAAGAAGCTATTTACCAAGTTTTATTGAGATATGTTGAGAAATAAGCGAAATATAGAATTTTACTTATTTCCCATAAGGTTAACATTGGGACAACGTACTGTGTTTACCACTTTCAATATCTCGGTAACCAATGGACATAGAGCAGTGTTTCAATATACTAAGTTGTTTGTTTTTTTGAGCTGAATTCAATGGTGCCCACAAAAATTCGATAAATTTTATTTTTCTTTGTAAAAAATTAAAAAAACCCATTTTTGGGGGGTTTATCCCTCTTTACCCCCCCCTTCTGGTGGTCCGATCGGGCTGGTTCACGAACTCGTCCAATTGATTACCACTTTACATGTCCGTACCAAATTTCATAAAGATTGGACCATTTTTGCGGCCGCTATCGTGCTAACAGACACATAGATATATATATATATAAATTCAAACGAATAGTGTTTTTTGCTTCTGGGGGCCCCAAAACGAAAAGTTATAGTGGTCCCGAGCTTAAGTCTTACCATGAGACCTACGGTAATAGCTTCTTCCCTATAGGGGAAATTCGCTAATCTTCCCTATAGGGGAAATTCGCTAAAAGTAGCATGACACCTAGCCTCTCTGCTTCTGACACTTTCAGTGCACACAACTTAAGTTTTCACTGCAGTACACTTAATGAAAAACAGTTAGATGATATTATTAATTCAATTAACCCAAAGTGGTCATCAGGGTATGATGAAATTCCTTTTATGATCATAAAAAAAGCCAAACATATTTTGATTAAGCCCTTACTACATGTTGTCAATGCATCTATTATAAATGGTAGTTTCCCGGGAGAGTTAAAAATTTCTAAAATTATTCCTGTTTATAAAAATGGTGTTTCTAGCAACCCATTAAATTATCGACCCATAGCAATACAACCATCCATATCAAAGATATTTGAGAAAAGCATGCTTAACCAATTAGTAAATTATTTTGAAAAGAACAAAATTTTAAACACTGAACAACATGGATTCCAAAAAAATAAATCAACTATTTCTGCCATTATTAACTATGTTGAAAACATAATTGAAGAGTTAGATAGTAGCTCTTATACTGTTGGCGCCTTCCTCGATTTGACCAAGGCCTTTGACAGTGTTTGCCAAAAGACATTGTTAGAGTCCCTTGAAAAATGTGGAATTAGGGGGAAAGAATTAATGTGGCTGAGGTCATATCTTGAGGGGCGGCAGCAGTATGTTGAAATCAGTAGTAGTGACTGCAGGGGAAATACCACACAAATTCGAGAATGCCAGTCAAAACCAGTGTTGTTCAACCACTACTAATGAATTACCCTCAGCTCCTGCTGAAATTACTTTTTTTACCCGAAAATTACCCTCGACCTGACTCAATTGAATCGGTGGCAGGCCAACAGGAGAAATTTGTAGCCGCAGGAACTCATGCATGCAGAAAATGCATTAAGAACATTATCATTAACTTGAGTAAAATTCATAGTGCAGAATAATTAGGTCTACGAACAATATAAAAATTTAAAAAGGACCAAGCCGTCATAGAATTTAACTTAAATGGGCAAAATTGGGAAATAAACCTGATTAAGCTATAAACCGGAATAAAAGGGATACAAATAACCTGTATAGAGCCTACCGATCTTAACCTAAATATTTTTTAAACAATGAAAATGTTTACTAGGCTATAGATTTTCTTTAGGCTAACTAGGCCTAGGCTAAGAGACTATAATAAGTTGGTTGAAACTACTGAAACTATTACAGGCAAAGAGTAAATATATAACTTCATCATACGTTAGAGGAACCAAAGAGTAAGGATTGATTAATTTTAGTCCATGGTTCATCTATACCAGCAATTTACGACAGACATAAGGATGGGGGCGAAATGTTCAGTCATATTACCCGAAATTACCCTCGAAAAACAATTACCCTCGAAAATACCCTAAACTGGTGGAATTACCCTCGAAAAGGGTAATTACCCTCGAATTACCAACACTGGTCAAAACTTAAGAGTATAAAATTTTCAGTCCCACAAGGATCAATTCTGGGACCTTTTCTGTTCTTATGTTATCTGAATGACTTGCCAAATTTTATAGGTCATGTCTTAAAGGTGAGAAATAATGTATGTATGTATGCAGATGACATAAGTCTGTCTATATCTGGTGAGACTCCAGAAATGGTTTTTGAGTCCATGCAAAGTCTGTTTCCTAAGCTCTCCAGCTTTTTAAATTCCAAAAACCTTCTCTTAAATGAAAATAAAACCAAACTTGTAAAATTTTCCTGTAGAATCACTGAGAAGAACCCTGAAAAGTTTGAAACTGAGGAAAATGTGAAGTTCTTAGGCTTAATTATGGATCAGAGATTAAACTGGTCTAGCCATGTTTCTAAAGTTTGTCAAAAAATCAGCTCTGGGATTTTTGCAATAAAACGCTTGTCTTTTTTCTGTGATACAGAAATTCTTAAAACCATTTACTTTTCAATTGTTCAATCACATATTTCTTACGGCCTGGAAATATATGGCGCAACATCAGATGATAATTTAAAACAAATTTTACATCTTCAAAAAGTTGCCATCAGATCTATTCTCAAAATTGCTCCAGACACACCATGTCAGGAACACTTTAAAAATATTGAGATTATGACAGTGTACAGTTTATTTGTTTTTAAAACTGTTCTTAACGTAAAATTCCGCCAAAACGACATCTTAAAACAATCAAATATACATGCATACAACACCAGAGGTAGACAGGACTTTGTCATTCCAAAACATAAAAAAGAAATGTACAAGAAGAAAACATTATACAAAGGAATCAAGTTTATCAACAGCCTCCCTGATGATATTAGAACAGAGGGGTCTCCGTCTAAATTTAAGAAAAAATTAAAGAACTTTCTCTTGAATAAAGCTTTATATTCATTTAAGGAATTTTTTAATTAACTATACTCCAGTACTTTTAATTTTGGTTGGAATGTAAAAAAAAACAAAAAAAAACTGCTTTGTTAGAATAATTTATTTTTACTTTAGTTAAAATTTTCTGTAAAAAAATGTAATGTAAAAAAATTGCACTGTTAGAATAATTTATTTTTACTTTAGTTATAATTTTCTGTATCTTATTGACACCATCATTCATTGTACCTGTGTACTTCATGAATAAAGAGATTTTGAATAGAATTGAATTGAATTGAGCGTCGGCCGGGCCTACCTTGACCCCCTGCTGCTGGACCAGTACAAGATAATGCTAACACCCAGCCCGCTGTGTGTGTGCAGCAAGTTTGAGGAGGCGATGGAGGCGGTGCGTGGAAGCGAGAAGGAGCTACAGCGACACACCAAGCTGAGCGTCGGCCGGGCCTCCCTCGACCACCTGCTGGAGCAGTACGAGATAATGCTAACACCCAGCCTGCCGTGTGTGTGCAGCAAGTTCGAGGAGGCGATGGAGGCGGTGCGCGGCAGTGAGAAGGAGCTGCAGCGACACACCAAGCTGAGCGTCGGCCGGGCCTACCTCGACCACCTGCTGCTGCTGGACCAGTACGAGATAATGCTAACACCCAACCTGCCGTGTGTGTGCAGCAAGTTCGAGGAGGCGATGGAGGCGGTGCGCGGCAGTGAGAAGGAGCTGCAGCGACACACCAAGCTGAGCGTCGGCCGGGCCTACCTCGACCACCTGCTGCTGCTGGACCAGTACGAGCAGGCCGCCCGCCTCTGCCAGAACATTCTGGGTGAGAACTGGCACACTGGGATGAAGGGAAATTTGTTTTCATTACTTTCTGCTTCCTTCCTGAGTTCCCACCTTCCAGTAAACCTCGGTTTTTCACTGTCCTTCAGCTTTTTCGTTCTGGGGGCATTTTTAATTTCTGACTTTGTTAACAACTAACTTAAATCCATCTCTCTAAACTTTATACACTCCCGTCTCCCTCCTTCTATCACATTCTTGTTTTAATCCTAAGTGACCATTCTTTTTCCATTTCCAGCGAGTCGACGGGGGACCCACAGTCAGGTCCACTGGGATAGTAGTGCATTTGGGGGGGGGGGGGGAAATTCACTTACGCACTGTCAGGTGGATCACGAGCCACCTGGTGTGGGGCTCCTTCTTCATACTACCCACTAAAAAAAAACCCAGTTGATTCTTTTATTCATGAACCTCTGCAGTTCTTCATTGCCTTTTTTGGTCCTTGCAGGTGTCTTGAAGATCAAGATCCATACTGTCAGGCGTTGGTCATGTTCAGGTTGGTTGCTTGTCTTTTGAAGCCATCACAGATTTCTTCTGGTGGAGATGCCCCTAATCCTGCCCCTAATCCAGCTTGCCATAATCGTGCCAAAAGCCTCTGGATTCCGAATTGCTGCAGAGAAGTACCAGGGAAGCTCAGCCCTAAGTCTTGCAACATCCTCATGCAGTTGCTGTCTTAATTCTTGATGTTCTTGACTTTCCATCAGGAGCAGCTAATCTGGTTCTCCGCAATCTTCACAAATTGGCGAGTCGCTCCCTGTACTTGTGCAGATACACTCCAAATGCTCCTTGGCCCATAAAAACTTGCCTCTTTCGTCTAGGTCTGGGAATATTCTATGTGTGTACCGGCCAGTGGTAGCATGATCCCACTCTTCTTGCCACAATCGTCTAAATCTGAGCCTGATGCCCTGTTTTGGTTCAGGAGTAAGCCCTTTCTGAGCTCTCCATGACTCAGATCTTTAACTTTAAGTAAACTGGCATTGAGTTTGTTATGGTACATATTGCCTGTAGGGAAGTGGTCCTATAGACCTGGATTACATTTCTCAGGACTTGCTGCTGTGCTTGCCTGACCTTGGGCATAATGTGTGTATGGTTCAGTCTATACTGCCAGACTCTAAATGTGAAGCCAAAATGTATACCAAAAGTTGGCTTGACTTGACACCACATATAATCTGTATCATCCTAGCTATCATCCGAACAGTGCTCTTGCCTTTTATGAGACAGTCTTAACATGAGGCAGGAATGTTAAGCGATGTTGGGAGAATTGTTCTCAAATATTCTCCTTAGACCTTAGCGTGTCATGAAAATGAAAGGTAGGGCGATATTTCATACAAAAAAAATCACCCGGCCGATTCGTTGGTACTCCTTACGATAGTTGAGACTGAATACTCACAAGTTTAGGTATGGAATAAAAGGATGTTTCGTGTTTGCTAAAGATTTGGCTGTCTGCATTTGGCTAAATGATTTAACCCTGCAGTGGTGACGCACGGTCTCTCAGACCGATCCGATTTTTAGTCGTAGTTCACGAGTTTACCGATAGGTTGTGTTCGCTGCCGCTTGAGTTATGTAACACGCACCCTTCAGTGTGCCTCCACGTGCCGGGGCGTAATTTTAAGGTTAGGTAGTAGTACGCAGCAGTGTTCAACGGTCCACTGCACCGGCGTCACCGAAAGTGTAAGTGGTCTGGTGCACCGACGTCACCATACACGTTGTGAATGTTGTAATTTTCGGTGTGTTGCACCGACGTCACCATACTCTGGTTCTAGGTTTTATAGGTTTGATTTATCTTTTAGAGAAATTACACCTAATTTCATTGATATATTATAGATTAAGTTTAAGAAAACATTTTTTAATTGTATGAAATTATTGTCTTACTAATTTTACGAGCATTTAATAATATATAATCCCACAGACCGACATCACCATAATAGAGACTTCGCATATTCACTAATAAACCCTTTTTTGTCAATTTTCAAAACACGTTTTTCAGAAAACTATTGGATAAATTTTGGATTTTCATAATTTAATCACAAGATTAATCCTTTATAATTACAAAACATTAATAAATATTAGGTTTTTATATTTAGTTTTTCTGTGTCAAGTATTGAATAAAACATGTAATGCAATAAACTTTTTTTCCTCCACTTCAAAACGTGATTTCTTTATAATAACCCTGTATAAATCTTCCCAATACTATAAAGTTATTACACAATTTTTATCAAAAACAAGTTCCAATATTTAGTAAGTGAAAAAAAGAAATATTTAAAAGTTGGTCTCATAGACCTACGTCATCAGTTGAAGCTGCAAAATCACGTCACCACTGCAGGGTTAAGTTTGAGGTGTTGGTACCTGATCCCTCCACAGTTGATGTTTTACCTCTTAACCCCTAATATATTTTCAGCTTTCATTCTATTTACACAGTTTTAAATAACTCTTTAAATTTATTTACTTCTTACTTACTTCTTACTTCTGAAGAGTCGTCTCAATTGACCACGTAGTGGCATGAGACCATTTAAGGGGACAAAAGAGTTGAAAGACAAGTATTTTATTCTATAATCTCACCCAATGGTATTTATTGGATGATCTTTCTGTCAACAGTAAACATGACCATTTAACTTTTAAATTCCTAAAAATAATTTTCCATACAAATCTATATTATTTCACTTAAAGGTACCAACAAAAGACTGTGGGAGGAAGAAGTGTTCAAGTTCGCCCGGGTGCACCAGCTGCGAACCGTCAGCCCGTACCTGCCGCTGAAGGACAACTGCCTGGACCCTCACATCTACGAGATGGTGTTGTACGAGTTTCTCAAGATGGATCCTGAGGTATGTTCTGTGTTTCAGAATCATTGACCTTTCTCTCACTATACACCTTGATTGTTATGAAGGAAATAATGTTTAGAAGTTCAGGATTGACAGGAATAAATATTCCTTAAGAGAATATTTCCTTTTGATTATTTCCTTTTTCCCCTGTAAATTTTAATTTAGAATTACTTTAAATAAATGAATTGAGCTTTTGAAAGTTGAAGATGTTTTATGTTAAACAAGCAAAAACCTTTGCAGACTTCTTTTTCAGCCTGGTAACATTAACTATATCTAAATAGAAACAAAAGGAAAAATGGTTTGTTTTTAAAAATTTTTCTCATTCTTTTTACAAACACTAAGGACAAACATTTCAAACCTGTGTATACTTACACATAATTGCGCATGAAGTCCACAAATACATTCAATTTGAAACGTATTTTTTAATTTTTTCTTCTCGGTGGTGAAAAAAACAATTTTCAACACCAAACCAAATACTGTGCCTCACTATTACTATACGACCGTAGGGTTTCCTGGAGAAGGTGAAGCAGTGGCCGCCGGCGCTGTACAACGTGCCCGCGGTCGTCAACGCCACCTTGGAACACCTGCTGGTCGTGAGCCACTCGGAACACAAGTCCACGCTGCTGGAGGCCCTGGCCCTGCTCTACTCCTACGACCACAAGTACGACAAGTCACTGCAGATGTACCTCAAGTGAGTGGTTATCATTGAGTTTGATAATGTTTTCCTGTTCGTCGTGTCCAAATGGTGTTTAGGATATCAGGAGCCTGAAATAATTCTCAAATGACTGGAAAGATTTAAATGAATATAAAAATGCTTAGTGAAACAAAATTGTAAAGATTCTAAGAAACATTAAATTGAAGTTAGAAAAAAGTTAATGTTCCGTTTGTTTTAAAAGTATCCGTTTGTAACTATATTGTTATAATATGCAGAATTAAATTATTATACACCAAAGGAAGGCGGCAGCTGAATTCCCTATCTAAGAACAGAGAAATTCTTTTCCTCCTTTGCCAGTTCCAGTGGGATTTGCAACAATCCCATCTTCCTCATTATTTCTTTCTACCTGATTAATGTTCTCAAAGGATGTTGTAAGCCCGATGTTGATTAACAAAAGGCATCCTTTTGTCACCACCATTCAAAATAATAAAAAAAAAAAAATTCACAATTGTCGTAAACAAACATAACTAGAAAAAGAAAAGTTTCAGATCCCAACATGAAAAAATAGGGGTTAAAAATCCTCGGGCTAATGTATTCTAACTATGTTGGAATGTTTTGTTTTATTTCCACAAGTTTATGTTACATTTGGTTGTGTTTTGTATTCAGTTACTGAGCACAATTTGTGTGGTGCAGGCTGAAGCACAGCGGAGTGTTTGAGCTGATCGCCAAGCATGGTCTGTACGGCGTGATACACAACATGATTGAGGACCTGATGGAGCTGAACGCCGAGCAGACGGTCGCACTGCTGCTGGACCACGTGGGGCCGGACGTCGTGGTCATGCGGCTCGGCCACAACAAGCTCCGCCTATACCAGGTATGTCACACGACAAGCTGTGCCACTACCAGGTACGTCACACAACAAGCTCCGCCTCTACCAGGTACGTCACACAACAAGCTCTGCCTCTACCAGGTATGTCACATAACAAGCTCCGCCTCTACCAGGTACGTCACACGGTCTGTACGGCACAGTACACAACAAGCTCCGCCTCTACCAGGTACGTCACACGGTCTGTACGGCGCAGTACACAAGCTCCGCCTCTACCAGGTACGTCACACGGTCTGTAAGGCGCAATACACAACAAGCTCCGCCTCTACCAGGTACGTCACACAGTCTGTACAGCACAGTATACAACAAGCTCCGCCTCTACCAGGTACGTCACACGGTCTGTACAGCGCGGTACACAACAAGCTCCGCCTCTACCAGGTACGTCACACGGTCTGTACGGCGCATTACACAACAAGCTCCGCCTCTACCAGGTACGTCACTCGGTCTGTACCTTGGAAGGAGTGGGAGTCTATCTATGACAGACTAGAAGTACAAGTCTACTTTCCTATTAATCCTAGCAGTCTCCTGCGCCACCCGGACCTGTGGAGGGAGACTGTGAAAACCTGGAGGACTATCCACGGGCTAAGGCAGATTTACAAGGATCAAATCTTGCAAAGATTGAATGCAACCTACAATTGATCTACGGTGAAGCCTGAGGTTTGTGAAGAGCGAAGAGGAGTTTGCCAATAGACCCACATACTGACTAACCTGAAGATCTCTACTCGACTACAACAACCCAGATGATGTCAAAACCCCCGATAATGACGATAGCTCAAACCCACGTCACTGCGAAGCCACTGCTTGAATTGGAAGTAGGCAGCGTGATGAAGATCTACAGCAGACAGGAATAGTTACCCGGATTATGATTATGAAAAAAAAGCAGTGGACTAAGTCCCCTGGCAGCAGCTGGAAAATTACGAAGCGAAAGGAAGATAAGATACAGACACATGGTTAGGGGAATCAGTGAGAAGAAGTTAAAGGAATGAGGAAAAGGAGTAGGATTAAGGAAAGGAAAGAGAGATGTATGATCAAAATTGAGTAGGAGGAATTGGTCATACTAGATAACACGTTTCTCGAAATCGAGCAAAAATCATGGGGTAAAATAATGAAGAATAATCAGCCTACTTATATACTTTTAAAGTTTAATCAAAGGGCTAACTTCATTAACAATATTATGGCTTAACTACTGAAACTATTAAAGTTAATTTAATCTACCGCAGGAGTTTATGGTAAACGTAAACGATTTTTTAGGGAACACCTTCATTTTCCCATGTCCTCTTTTTTTTAAATGTATATTTTAACACCGGCAAAAGATCACGCTCTGCTTACAGCAACATGTAGCTGACCAAGAGCAAACACTGGCGTCGTGAGCAATGACTTCCTTTGTTTAAGGATTGCCGCTGCAGTTTATTGATAATTATCGCCAAAACAGATATTATAGGGAACGGCTGTCTTTACAGGCAACATTTCCTTTGTGGTAAAAACGCGTAATTGACCCATTACTCTACCAGTCTTTTCATTCTTGAAATGCCACCCACCGCAATTAAAACATTTTTAGTTCCTTGGTCTGAGGTTGGAAGGAGCATCAAAATGTTACATCGGGAGGGTTATGCCAGCGCAAAGCCGTAGCCAGGAAATGTTTCCGGGGGGGGGGGGGTTCAGACAGGGCCGGCGGGTGAATTTCCGGCTCGCCAAAAGTGGTGACCTTTTTTTTACTCCCCTGTGTACTTTCCGGTGCCTTTAACGTCATTTTGCACCTTTTTAGCTGTTTCAGGGCCCCTCTGCATTTGTCCGGGGGTTTTTTGGGGGGGGGGTTTCAACTATTTCGGGGGGGGGGGTTTCGCCCCCATTTACTAGGTTTTCAATGCTATTTTTGCTATTTCAGGGGGGGGTCTGACCCCCTAACCCCCCCCCATTGGCTACGGCCTTGTGCCAGCGGTTGCGATCGTGTTCTTTCCGACTCCTCCGACCGGTCTATGTTCCTCTTCTTCTTATCGTTGGCATTATGAATGCACCAAATCCAAAAATAGATTCTCAGGTTAATATAACTTTAAAAAACACTATGATATATCGTAAACTACATTGTAAAACTGGTAAGTGCAATATTTAAGAACTTTAACAACACTTCATTACATAACCTAAATTACATAATAAATCTTTTAAAAATAAAACTGTTGAAAACAAAGCCAAACCAGCTGAACAAATAAAAACTGCTCTTTTCGATAAATTAATTGTAATTCATTGCTGCTATCTGTGGTTTACCTGTAGAACTATTTCAGAGCTTGGCCATATGTTCAGTTTGTAAACAAAGTAAACTGAGCTTGCTCAAATGTCGGTGAATAGCGCCACTGTTCCGAAACTTCAGCCCTTTACTGTACTTTAGTGACGCCCTTTTTTAAAATTCTGAGACTTGTTGACAAATCTACAAAACATTCCCTTTAATTTGATACCTCAAACGTTAAAATCGGTCCAGCCGTTGTTGCGATTGGACTGTGAAAAGAAAACCGCTTGCGTATTAATATATAGATTAGATGATTAAAGACAGATAGATAAGGGTGTAGAGAGGTCAAACAATAAATAAAATACCCCCGTCGCAGCAGACCTGCGTACTCAGCGAATTTCCATAGGATTTATTTTGTATATGTGAGCATTCAACTTGTTTGAAGGAAAGTATCATTTGAATACATTAAGTAAATATATTATACTAAAAACGCATATTTAATCATTCATGAGCTTTAAACATGAGGAAAATTATCAAAGAGACCATATTGGTTTTCATTAGTAATACATACACTTTGTTATTTTATATAATTCTTAGTCTTTAATTTTTAATAACTGTAATCTTGTTATAGAATATAAATGTCAACAAACATAAACAATGAACTCAAAACACTCAAAACAAACAAATAATTCAATCTCATGAAAAAATTAAATTTAATCATATGGTCAGTTTTGTAGTAATTAAAACATCCTTGTTGCAACAGACCTACACCTCCAGCCAATTTCAATAAAACATATTATCAATCCTCATAACTAAACATATCATATATTATGCTACATTTTCAGGCAGTTTAGACCAAGACATCCCCCCCCTCCAAATGCTCTTACTTTCTTTATTAAATTTAAAAATAATTTGTATTTTTTGATATAGTATATATTTTCTGAAAAATCTTGATCAATGAACTCTAACTATTCAAAATAAACACAAATAAATTATTCAACACCTGCAAATATAATCATATGTTCAGAATTGCATTTTTAAAAAACATCTCAAATCAGGGTGACTATACGTTTTGGAGGGAAAAATTAAAAACAATATTTGACAACGTACTGTGTTTAGCACATCCAATATTATCCTAAATATAAGCAACGGATTGACGTAGAATAATAATTCAAAATGCTAAATTGTTTGTTTTTTTAAGCTGAATTCAATTTTGACAATTAAGTTTAAAAATAATTAGGAAAAAGGTGTTAAATCTTGAAAATAAATTTTATTTTGTTAAAAAAACCTTCTTAGAGTAAATCAATCTTGCTGGTTTGCGAACTCGAAGTCATGAATGACGCTTTACACGTTTGTTCCAAATTTCATCCAGATCGGACCTTTTTTACAAAAGTTATCGCGCCTACGGACAGGTATATATATATATATATACATATATATGAAAATGAACGAACGGTGTTTTTGGGGTCTAGAGACCTCAAAATGAAAAAATAACATGGTCCCGGGCTTAAGTCTCACCGTGCCGCCTACGGTAATAGCTACTTCCCTATAGGGGAAATTCGCTAAAAGATGATATCCAAAACCTTGGTGTACACTAGCAACACGGTAAAGTACAGAAAAATGAAAAATACCCCCGTTGCAGCAGACTTGCATACTCAGCGAATTTCAATCCAACATAGCGAGATTTGACATGTTTTGGTAAGCTCCATAAGAATAACATGGGGAATGAGTATGCAGGTTTGCTTCTACGGGTATATTAAAACTGGGTGGTTTTATCTCAATAATTAGTAGATCTGAACTAGAAAAAGCCATTTACCAAGTTTTATCGAGATATGTTGAGAAATAAGTGAGATATAGAATTTTACTTATTTCCCATAAGGTTAACATTGGGACAACATACTGTGTTTACCACTTTCAATATCTCGGTAACCAATGGACATAGAGCAGTGATTCAAGATACCAAATTGTTTGTTTTTTTTTAGCTGAATTCAATGGTGCCAACAAAAATTCGACAAATTTTATTTGTTGTATATTTATAATTAATGGTTTTCTATCAGGTGTTTTCTGTTGATATGTTTTGTTTTGATAAAAATATAAATAAAGTAGTGAATGTGAATGTTTTCCTAAAAATGTTTTTTATTTAAAATAAGAGTAAACTACTTTAATTTGGCGACGTTATATACGAATCCACATATTATTGATCTAGAAGGAGTCAGATAAGTGAATAGTATTATGGAATTTATATTTTTAATTTCATAAAAATTGTAAACAAACAGCAATGTCTGTAACAGGGAAGTTTAATGAATTTTCAGATGACTTGGAAGATTTTAATAGTTATTTAGAGCGATTTGCCCTCTATTGTAAAGCTAATTCAATTAAAGATACTGCTAAAGTACCTCTATTTTTAACTGTTATTGGTCCTAGGACGTACGGTGTCCTTAGAAACCTTTTAACACCTGAAATACCAGCAGAAAAAGGTTATGATGATCTGGTGAAAATTCTCAAAACTCATTTTAGCCCAATCAAGTCAGTAATAGCTGAAAGATGTAGGTTTCACAAAAGATTCCAAAAAGAGGGAGAGACATTAGCTCAATATGCAGTAGAAATAAAACATATTTCAGCAAGCTGCAATTTTGGTACTTTCTTAGATGAAGCGATTAGCGATCGTTTTGTAAGTGGTATTAGGGATGAAGACATTCAACAAAGACTAATGGTCGAACAAGATGAATCATTTTCTAAAATATTTTAGTTAGCATGTAATTTAGAAGCTGCTAAAACCAAAACACGCAATTTTCACTCCCAGCAAGAGGTAGAAGATATAAATTTACTTAAAAATAAGTCTAAGTCAAGTCAAAACTATGATAAATCAAGTAAATCTAAGTCCATTATAGTCAAGTCTCCAAGTTATAAGGTAGGATATTCCAATAAAGGTACTTATGTATGTTACCGATGAGGTAAACCAGGACACTCAAGCAACTCTTGTTTCCACAAAAATGCTAAATGCTTCTCTTGTGGTAAACTCGGTCATGTATCTTCTGTTTGTAAAACAAACTGTAATAAGTCAAATGTAATGCAAAACAAGAGTAAGCGTCAAGTTAACTTAATTGAAGACACTGATGAGTGTTATGATTTAAATTCACTTTTTGAAATGAATGAAATGTCAATCAATTCCATTAATAGTTATAAAGTTAATCTGGTAGTGGAAGATTAAGCATTGAGTATGGTTATAGACACAGGAGCTGTATATTCCGTGATACCTGAACAGGTATATCATAGTAAGTTCAAGCATATTCCACTAAGTCCTTCTCATTTAAAGTTAAGTTCTTATACTGGACATGAATTAAAGCTCTTAGGTGAAATTCGAGTAAATGTAAAATATCAAAATCAAAATGTGAATCTACCATTAATTGTAGTAGGCGGAACGAGCCAACAACCCAACTTATTAGGTAGAAATTGGCTTGAAAAATTAAAACTCGATTGGACCTCAATTTTTCAAATCGGAGAGGAATCAGGAACTCAGGTAGTTAAAGTAGATAATCTTAAGTATACTAACCTGGAAGAGAAATTGAAAAGTAAATATAATAATGTATTTGAGGGAACAGTAGGAACAATAAAAGGGATTAGCACTAAAGTAATTATTGATGAAGATGCCACACCAATTTTTTGTAAGGCACGTCCAGTTCCTTATGCTTTAAGGGAAGCAGTTGAAAAGGAACTTGATAATTTAGTTAAGTCAGACATTATTTATCCAGTAACCAATTCTGAGTGGGCCACACCTCTTGTTTGTGTTCCGAAAGGAGATGGTAAATCTGTGCGATTGTGTGGTGATTTTAAGGTCACGATTAACCGAGCTATCAAAAATGAACATTATAGCCTGCCAACATCCGAAGATATTTTTGCTAATCTTTCAGGGGGAAAATATTTTCCAAAGTTGATCTTAAAAGTGCTTATCTACAACTTGGGGTCAGCGAAAAATCTCAACCATTACTAACTATTAACAGTCATAAAGGACTTTTTAGATTTAAGAAATTACCACTTGGCATTAAGAGTGCACCTTTTCAATTTCAAGCTGCCATGGATCAAATCTTACATGGTTTGAAGGACACATATTGTTTTCTAGATGACATTTTGGTAGTTGGTTTTTCTTTAGAAGATGCGTTAAATAAAACTGAAGCTCTCCTAAAGACACTTTTGAAATATGGTATTATAGCTAATGCACAGAAAAGTGAGTTATTACGTGAAAGCCTAATCTACATGGGCCATCGTATCGATTCAGAGGGTATTCACCCAACAGATCAGTTAGTTAAAGCTATTCTAGATGCTCAAATTCCTGAAGATGTAGGACAATTAAGAACCTATTTAGGACTTTTAAATTTTTACTGTAGATTTTTACCAAACCTTGCAACTGTTCTACATCCACTGCACCAACTATTGCAAAAAGATGTTTCTTGGTTTTGGGACAAGACATGTAATGAGGCTTTTGAAAAAAGTAAACGTCTTCTTGTTCAAAGTCAAGTGTTAGTACCATATGATGCTAAGAAAACAATTGAAATTTCTTCCGATGCCAGCAGTTATGGTTTAGGTTGTGTTATGAATCATGTTATGGCTGATGGTTCTCGTAGACCAGTAGCATTTGCTTCAAGAACTTTGACAAAGGCGGAGAGAAATTATGCACAGTTGGACAAAGAAGCACTTGCCATCATTTTCGCAGTGAAGAAGTTTCACAAGTATATTTATGGTCGTAAGTTTACTTTGATCACTGATCATGCTCCTTTAACAGCTTTGTTTGGTGAGAAGAAAGGTGTTCCTGTTATGGCTGCTGCTAGAATGCAACGTTGGGCACTAATGTTGTCCGCATATGATTATCATATTGTCTACCGAAAGGGTTCTGAGCTGATTGAAGCAGACGCATTGAGTAGACTGCCAAAGGAATTAGATGAATCTTGTGAGGTGAATGTCAACTTCTTTGCACCTTTTCCAGAGTTACCAATTACAGCAGCAGAGATCGAAAAAGCTACAAGGCGTGATCCAGTACTGTCAAAAGTATTAGATTTAACAATGAATGGCTGGTCGATGAACCTTAATGTCGAGACTAACTTAAAGCCATATATTGTCAGGAAAAATGAACTTTCCATTGAAGCAGGTTGCGTCTTGTGGGGAAATCGGGTCATTATTCCTAAATGTCTACAGAACTCAATTTTGAATCTTTTACATGAATGTTATATATTAAAAAGGAAACAACTTAACCACCAATTAATATTTTGTGTTCCCTTGTTCAAAAACACATGATTACAGTTTGTTTTGTTTTTATAAAATGAATTACACATTATAATTATGTGAAAATAAAATGTTTCTAATATTATGACCTATATTTTTATATATAATATTTTGGCGACGGAATAAAGAAAATATGTCAGAAATTCAGGAATTGGTGCACACCTTAAATCAGTTTATGACGTTACTGACTAATCAACAAACCACACAACAAGCTATTCCTAATACAATTCAGAACAGAACAACGAAGGAATTGCTTCAGAGTAATGCATTGACCTTTGATGCCTATGACGAGAGAGAAGAACCTTTTGAAAACTATATACAACGTTTACAAATATTTTTCAAAATAAAAGGTTTAACAGATGATGATGAAGAGACACAAATGTTGAAAGGACTATTTTTAATAAACTGCCTAGGTGCTAAACACTACAAACTCATCTGCAGTTTAACATCTCCAGATAGACCAGATACCAAAACTTACAAAGAATTATTGAAACTGCTGAATGAACACTTGCATACAGAAGTCTCCGGAAAAGGTTAAGGCTATTCAAGATGCTCCACGTCCAACAAACCTTGAAGGGGTTCGACATTTCCTTGGACTAGTACAATACTACTCAAAATTCATAAAAGATGCACCAACACTCTTACATCCTTTAAATAAACTTTTACGGAAAGATGCACGATTCCAGTGGACAAATGAGTGTGAAAAGGCCTTCATCCAAATTAAGGCGGAGTTAGCAAGTGACTCAGTTCTCACTCCTTACAATCCAGAGCTCCCTGTACTACTTGCCACAGATGCAAGTCCAGTTGGTTTATCAGCTATTTAGTCACACAAGATGCCTAACAATGAAGAAAGACCGATTATGTTTGCCAGTAGAGCACTTACTGCAGCCGAACGTAACTACAGTCAGCTGGATAGAGAAGCGACTGCTGTATTTTGGTGCTGCAAGAAAATGTTCCACTACATTTACGGAAGAAAATTCACCCTTGTTATTGACAACAAACCACTAATAACCATTTTACATCCAGATAAGAAACTCCCTCTCTTAACTTCAGTGAGAATGTTAAGATATGCAAATTTTCTGTCCGGTTTTGATTATGAGGTGGTTCATAAAGTATCAGGTAAACATGGCAATGCGGACTACTTCTCAAGACACCCGTTGCCACTGAAAGAAGAGAGTGTCAAGTTAGTTGATGAAGTCTATAATTTCCAAAATGAAACAATACACTGCATAACTACAGACGTGATCTCAGCAGCAGAGATAGCAAAAGAAACTTCAGTGGATGAAGAACTTTCTAAATTAAAAGAAAAACTCTTAAATGGAGAAATATCAGATCCAGAAATATCGCTACAAGATGGAATCATTTTCAGAGGAAATCGCGTTATAATTCCGAAGAAACTACAACCAGCAATATTACAAGAACTGCACTCAACACATGTAGGAATAGTACAAATGAAGGCCCTAGCAAGAAACTATTGCTACTGGAAAAACATCGATTCAGATATTGAAGGTGTCATAAAAGGATGCAGTGCATGCTGCGAAAACAAGAAAAATCCGGAAAAAGCCCCTACTCACATGTGGGAAGTACCTGTGCGTAACTGGCAGAGGGTACACATGGACTATGCAGGACCTTTCATGAACCATCACTTTTTAATTGTGGTTGATGCCAGATCTAAGTGGCCAGAAATATATCCAATTAGAAGTGCACCTACAAGCAACAGCACAATACATCTTCTTCGGGAATATTTAGTCACCATGGCCTACCAGAGATACTAGTGAGCGATAATGCAACAATTTTTAAATCCGCAGAATTCCAAGATTTTTGTCACCGCTTAGGAATCAGGCAGCGGTTCATTGCACCAGGACATCCATCCACAAACGGACAAGCACAAGCAGAACGGTTTTGCCAAACACTCAAGACGAAGTTAAAATGTATGCAGTACGAACGAGGAAACCTACACGAGAAACTGTGCGAATTACTATTTCGGTATCGTGCTACTCCTCTCAGCACTGGTTTGTCTCCAGCAGAGCTAATGTTTGGACGTAAATTGAGGACAAAACTGGACTTATTAAGACCATGCGAAGCAGACAAAAATGAAGCCGTGCAGTCATACTTCAATAAACAATTTGCTGTTGGAGAAAGAGTCCAATCAAGGAATTACGCAGGATCAACTATGTGGAAATTTGGAACTATTGTACAAAAGCTTGGGCGACTCCACTACCTTGTTGAAATTGATGATGGATATGTCATAAAACGACATTTCGATCAACTTCGACCTTGTGAGGTTGGATTGAGAAAACGAATCCCACCAGTAATAGATAGTCACCTTACGATAGAGCCAAAAATGCATTCTCAAAAAAATATATCTACAGCGAATGAGAATCTGAACGAAACAAAGGACAACACGCTAACTCCAAAAAGAAACTATCAAACCCGGATATTTGATAACACCAATCGCTCAATGCAATCACCTCGTTATGAAGATCACACGGGAGACATTCAAAATGGTAAAGACATTTTAACCCCTACACCAGAAGCATCAAGCCCAGCAGTAAGTTCAATGGAACATACGACAATAAGAAACACTGATCAGAATCCTCAACTTCGTCGTTCAGAAAGAATTAGAAAACCTGTTCAACGAATGAATTTATAAATTTAAAAGTGTTTCAAAATAAAGGGGGAAGAATTGTTATATATTAAAAAGGAAACAACGTAACCACCAATTAATATTTTGTGTTCTCTTGTTCAAAAACACATGACAACAGTTTGTTTTGTTTTTATAAAATGAATTACACATTATAATTATGTGAAAATAAAATGTTTCTAATATTATGACCTATATTTTTATATATAATAATGAAGAACATCCTGGAATATGTAGAATGAAAGCTTTGGCAAGGAGTTTTGTTTGGTGGCCAAAGTTAGATGAAACCATCGAAATGTTAGTGAAAAATTGTTCTGTTTGTCAAATGACTCGAAACACTGCACCCAAAGTTCCTTTGCAATCTTGGACTTGGCCAGAGAGAAAGTGGTACAGAGTTCATGCAGATTTTGCAGAAAAGAAGGGACAGAAATTTCTAATTTTAATTGACAGTTTTTCCAAATGGGTGGAAGTCTTCCATATGCCAAACACCTCAGCCGAAACTACAATAGCAAAATTAAGAACATGTTTCTCAGCTTATGGAATTCCGACTAATTTAGTTACAGATGGAGGTCCACCATTTAGATCTGGGGAATTTGAAGCTTTTCTAACCTCAAATGGAGTGAACCACATTTTTACACCTCCATATCATCCAGCAAGTAATGGACAAGTTGAGAACATGGTGGCGACTTTCAAAACATCATTACTGCGACAAGTTCTGCAAGACAAACTAACAGGCCCCAAAAGAAGTATACAACATCGACTTGACTGTTTCCTATTTGCATATAGGAATACACCTCACTCCGTGACAGGGAAGACACCCGCAGAACTGTTCCTTACATTTAAACCTAGGACGAGACTCACACTCCTAAAACCACACCTAAGAGACTCAGTGGAAAATAAAAGGGAGAAAACCAAAGAAATCTGTGATCGAAATCGAGGATCTCCAAGACTTTTTACAGAGGGGGAAGAGGTTATGGTGCAAAGCGTAAGAAATGAAGAATGTAAGTGGATGCCTGGAATGATCGTTAAATGTGTCAGTCCTGTTACCTACCTGGTAAATATAGGCGGACAGAAACGCATTGTTCACGGGGATCACCTGAAGACACAAGCTAAGGTTGAACCATCAACAAAACACTCTGAAAAACCAAATTTTACTGAACAAGCTGGTGGTTACCCTGAGGTTTTGAGGAGATCCAGCCGAAAGATAAAATCTCCAACAAAAATGGATTTATAAACTTTTTGTTAGTTGAAGAGTAACATTTCCTATTGAAGAGGGGAAGAGTGTTGTATATTTATAATTAATGGTTTTCTATCAGGTGTTTTCTGTTGATATGTTTTGTTTTGATAAAAATGTAAATAAAGTAGTGAATGTGAATGTTTTCCTAAAAATGATTTTTATTTAAAATAAGAGTAAACTACTTTATATTTTTCTATGTAAAAAACCCATTTTTGGGGGGGTTTATTCCCCTTTACCCCACCTTCCGGTGGTCCGATCAGGCTGGTTCACGAACTCGTCCGAATAATTACTACTTTACATGCCTGTGCCAAATTTCATTCCGATCGGACCATTTTTGCGAGCGCTATCGTGCTTACAGACACATAGATATATATATGTATATGTATAGAGATATATATATCTAGAAATTTGAACGAATGGTGTTTTTTGCTTCTGGGGGCCCCAAAACAAAAAGTTATCATGGTCTCGGGCTTAGGTCTTACCATGAGACCTACGGTAATAGCTTCTTCCCTATAGGGGAAATTCGCTAAAAAGATGAAATTGTGGTTTGGATTCCATGTTAAACTGTAGGTCCCTTAGTTTCCAATTTTAAGTGAATTATCAACTCAAAACAGAGGAAGTAAGGTATAGTATTGCTGACTGAATGTACAAAATTGAATGGAAAATTAAAATAAAATAAAGCTGTTATCTTTCAAACAGACTAAAATTATTTTTTAACTGTTGCAATTTAACTTGGTATTTATGTACATTTTCGGGAATGACATTTTCAAAAAAGGTTTTGAAGCCAATTATCATTTATATCAGTGTTTCTCAACCGGTGGTACGCGTACCACTGGTGGTACGCGAAGGCCTTCTAGGTGGTACGCAAGAGATTGAAGAAGTAGTACAAAGTAAAATACTAGGATTGCGAATGAACGCTTTCCCGTCGAACAATCACGTCTCACTTAATGCCTTATCTTTATTAACTTTTTAGCGAATTTCCCCTATAGGGAAGAAGCTATTACCGTAGGTCTCATGGTAAGACCTAAGCCCGAGACCATGATAACTTTCCGTTTTGGGGCCACCAGAAGCAAAAAACACCATTCGTTCGAATTTATATATATATATATATATATCTATCTATCTATATATATATGTGTCTGTGAGCACGATAGCGGCCGTAAATATGGTCCGATCTTAATGAAATTTGGTACAGACATGTAAAGTGATGATTGATTGGACAAGTTCGTAAACCAGCCCGATCGGACCATCGGAAGGGGGGGTAAAGGGGGAATAACCCCCCCAAAAATGGGTTTTTTGGGGTTTTTACATAAAAAAATGAAATTAATCAAATTTTTGTTGGCACCATTGGATTCGCCTCAAAAAAACAAACAATTTAGTATTTTGAATCATTGCTCTATGTCCATTGGTTACCGAGATATTGAAAGTGGTAAACACAGTATGTTGTCCCAATGTTAACCTTATGGGGAATAAGTAAAATTCTATATCTCGCTCATTTCTCAACATATATTAATTAAATTTGGTTTGTGGCTTCATCTAGATGAGATCTAATGTATTTTAGTCTAAAATCCCCAAAATTTCCATTTTTGTGGCAGCAAACCTGCATAATCATTCCCCATGTTATCCTTATGGGAAATAAAAAATTCTATATCTTACTTATTTTTTAACATTTCTTGACAAAACTTTGTATATGGCTTCTTCTAGTTAAGATATACTAAATAATGAATTAAAACTAACCAGTTTTAACATACCTGTTGCAGCAAACCTGCATACTCATTCTACATGCTAACCTTATGGGTAATAAAATAAGTTGTGTAGTTCGCTCATTTCTCAAAATATACTGATAAGAAATGGCATGAGGCTTCATACAGTTAATATCTACTTGATTATGGCTTAAAATATCCAAATCATCAAATTCCTGAGGCAGCAAACCTGTGTACTCTCTTTCCCAATGTTAACCTTATGAGAGGTAAATGCAATTGGATAGCTTTCTTATTCCTCAGCATATCTTGATAAAACATGTTATGTGGCTTTATATAGTTTAGATATATTGGATTGTAGCCTATAATACCTCATTTTCAAATTTCTGTGGCAGCAAACCTGCATTTTTCCGTACTAATCTTATGAAGAATAATTTATTTTTGAATACCAATTGTGGGCATTGGGCAAATCACAGGATGAGGGAACAGGGCTCAAATTAAATGTTTTAATGTCAGGGACTCAGGAAAAGTACTGCAATTTCTTAAAGTTTGCTAGATAACAAAAAATTACATAAAATAACTGCCATTTAAGTAGCATTGGGAACTAAAACGTCTGCTTTGTTTACATTAAAACATGTGAGCTGCAGGGGTACCGATCCCCCCCAAGAGCTATGACACCAATCCCCCCCAAAAATTTCCAGAATCTATCAATTATCCCCCCCCTCCGAACAACATATATTTATGACATCCTATTTAAGCAGAGGACATTAAAAATAATCTGGGTTAATTTAAGTTACATCAATTCAAATTTAAAACATTTTCCCGACTAAAAGTTAATAATATTAATGACTTAAAAATGATTATTTTTATTAAACCTCGATTTGATATTAGTCGTCAATTATTTCCGGAACATCGTCTGGGGGAAGAAGACAAGTGTAGCCTTTTAGACAAGTGAGGCATTTTGTCTTATCACAAATACTAAAATACGTAAACGAGAACATTAGATAGCTACCTCGAAAAAAGTAAATATTTCCTTCTATCATAAGCTTCACACCAACCGTTCACTAAATCACTGTCCCAAAACATGACTGACGCTCTCATTTGTACTACAAGGCCATGATCTAACCCTTAATCATAAACAGGGCCGTACTCAGACCGGTATTCCCGGGACAATTTGACCGGGGCCCGGGGTCAAGGGGGGGCCCGGGCCGGGTCCAAGGCACTTTTGACGAGCTGGAAATCTCTTACGGCTTTGAGTGGAACGGGTGCGCAGTACTAGGACATGAGGGGCCCGGCCTAATATCTTCACCGGGGCCCGCCAAAGCTGGGTAACTTGACAACATGTCAACATAACAAAACCCACAACATCTGACCCTGCCACTATCCACTATCCCAAGTTTTTCCCACTTACAAAAAACACTGAAATTCTGAATTGTTGTGAGTTCATTCCACATTACATAGCTGGTCGATAATTTAGTGGAATAAATTAAGAATTATTTCATCCTTTTTTGGCGAAAATATGTCATTCTGTCATGAAGCTGTTACTACTGCATTTTTAAATTGAAGTTTTGCAATTTTTACAATCCCCTGCTCCTAAATATTTAAAAACTTTTTAACACCCCCTTCGCTCCTACAATAATCTTTAAAACATCAACGCGATAATGGGGGGAACAATTCATTTTGCTAATGGATGACCGATTAAAATTTTGCTTTATCAACATTTTTACTTTTCTTCCCTAAAATGTGATGGTTATTTTTAAAGTCCCTCTCTAGAAATAACCTGTGAAACGTCAAGGCTATATGGAAGGGGGGATAGTTCGTTTTGCTATTAGATGACTGATTGAAGTTTTAGTTGTATTACCATTTTTTCATTTCCTTCCTAAAAAGGACCTGTTCATTTAAACACACCCATCCCCCCCCAAAAAAATAATCTTTATAACGTCAAAGCTATACAGTAAATAGGGGGAATCATTAATGTTGCTATTAGTTGACCGATTGAAGACTTTGTTGTGTTACCAGTTTTCAATTTCCCCGCTAAAAAGTAACTGTCCATTTCAACGTTACCTTCCCCCCCTAAAAATAATCCTTAATTTGTAAATGCTGCATTGGGGGGGGATTCGTTCATTTTGCTATTATATATGACTGAATGAAGATTTTGTTGGGTTGTCTCTTTTACATTTCCCCGGTAAAAAGTAATTACTGTATACATTTCAATGCACCCTCCCTCCTCAAAATGAGCTTTAAATCGTCAAGGCTATATTGGGGGGGAATTATTAATTTTACTTTTTCAAGTATAACACAGCAAATTTGCATTTCCCCCCTAGAAGTAGTTGAGTAATTTATCGATAGGAAACAGGACAGGTTGAAAGAATTAATTTGTTCGGAGAGAGTCTCGAGGACTGAGCCAGTTCGGCTGCTGCCGCGGCCGCCACGGAAGATACAAGTCAGTGTACAGGAACGCTGACGGTATACACTGGACAGTTGGCCGTTCGGGCATGTCCATGTTGTTTATTTCTATTTCGTACATTGAAAATAATAGTTTATGTACAAATTTAAATAGTGTAGCAATTAATTAGTTTTGACGATTTATTGGTAAGAATTAGTAGTAGTACGTTTTACCTGTACAGTAAACAAAAAAAATCCCCCCCCAAAAAATTCTATGACGCCATTGGCGTCATAATCCCCCCCTTTAGGCACCCCTGGTGAGCTGATGTTTGATTCAAAGCCACATGGTGGATACAGACATATGGCTTACTTAAAGGCCAGATAACTAAATATATCAAATAAATGTACTATAGCGAATACAGATTTTTACTGATGATGTTTATGAAATTTTTTACTCAAACTTAAACAGCTGGTCATTTCCCCATACGATTAAATTGGAAAAGCCAGCTGTTTTGAAGTTTTGAACATTGCATTTTCGTGCCGAGTATAGGCTATTATTTTTTATAGCCTGTTGATCTTAAAAGCCACTAGGAGAGTATTTTTGCACGCTTTCTTTTGAATGTATATTGATTTTACTTGATGCGAGACTTCATTTAAATTATTTATTTATGCACTTGAAATTCGCTGAGTATGCAGGACTGCTGCAACGGGGGTATTCAGTATCCGTTTTGGTCATAACATTCCAATTGCGTACCATATTTTAGGAACTATTATTACTATTATACTATTATTACTATTACTATTATTACTCTTTTATTTTAAGAGTAATTCTTTTTAAAAACATTTTGACATAAAAAATTATATTTTAAGAAATACTACCAGTCTTACAGTGATAATTCGGTGGTATTACTACAGTTTTTAGTTGTACGGTTTACTAACCAAACGTATTTTCTATATTGAACACACAGTCTAATTATGTCGATCTGCTGTATAAATGTTTTGTAATATGCTTAAATATAAGATTGTTGGTGAAAATACAGTATACTTTGAATGTCTTTGAATTGTTTATCTATGTTAGTTTTTCAATGTAAAATATGAAAATATGTAAAGTTTCAAATAACAGACAGAGATTATTTCCCTTGTATAGCTAGACATAATTTTACATTACAAAATGCATAATTCGCCAAATTGACTATAAAATTATTGAGCAGAGCTGAGAGGAGCATATAATTGAAGGGGTCCCCTGTAAAACGTTCTAAGCGACAAAAACCTAGTTTCGAGTAATCAAGCGTTGAAAGTTGAATTCTAAAATTTACGGATTTTTCAAGGTTAGAACTTAAAATCATGTATAATTTGTTAATACCCAATTTATAACATCATATTGTAGCCTTATATTCAATTTTTACTTGCAATTAATCATTTTAAAACATTTTACGAGATTAATTTGGGGTTATAACGTTCTAAACGACTGGCGCATGAAACGTTCTCTGACGGACCGCTCTTCTGCTTTGGAAGAAAACATCATGGGAGTGTAGGAATACCAACATAAACGAAAATAAAACTCAAAATAAATTACTTTTATTGATATAAAAGTATAAAAACGTAATTTTGTCACATAACGTGAGACGTCATTTTGCTAAAAATTATCAAAATGTGGTGCTTAAAACGTTATTCTACTCACTTCTACTGGGGGCAATTTTCCAGGCCTCAGCTATTTAGTTTTTGAAATAAGGGTAATCAAGCTTTTCTATACTCATTTCTGGTCTTATCCCTCCACTTTCCAATATTTACTTCACGTCTTTTATTTTTATTTACGCGATTTTGGTCGCTGGGCGACAACGCAACGACCGGCGGATAGTCCATCTTTCGGCGAATAGAACGTTTTTCCCCAAAAAGTCCGTGCAGTCCCGCGAAGCACGCAAACTTTGACAGATGAAATCAGGGCTACCAACTCAAAAATCTTCAAAATAAAATATACCACGGTGTAGCTCGTGTCCTAGAGAACGTTTTACGGGGGACCCCTTCAATTTATCAAAATGTTCTTGTAATAAAAATACGATCTAAAAATGTTCATTGGAAGGTAAAATAAAATAAATTTAAGTGTCAAAAACAAAACCACCAATAAAGTAACTATGAGCAATTTTGAACGGGATCCCTCAGTGACGGGGGGAGGGGGGTCCTTGCGATGGTACGCCAAAATATTGAAAATATGGTAGGTGGTACACGAGCACCAAAAGTTTGGGAAACACTTACATGATTTACCATAGGGATTTCTTAATAATTTTTTTTCTCTGAGTTAATTAAAATACTACTGTTTGTTTCAGTACCTGGACGCCTTAGACCAGAGGAAAGACATTAGGTTTGCGGGCAAGAAGTACCACGGCCTCTTGGTCAGTCTGTACGCAGACTTTGCCAGGGAGAAGCTGTTAGCACTGTTGCGACGGAGCGACCACTACCCCATACAGGAAGCTCTTAACATCTGCAAAGACCGGTGCTTCTATCCTGAGATGGTCTACTTGCTGGGTAACTATACAAATTCAAAATGAATACACCAAAACAAATTGTCAAAAAATCTTCTGATATGTAGAACTGAAATGGTACAGAGTGTTTTGAGTGTGTGAGTTTTTCCATTAATTAAGGTCGAAAATCATCTAAATTGAAAGGTTAATTTTTGTTTGCTCAACTTATGGAGTGGAAGAGATGAAGCTGAGGCACATTTAACTGTTGGTGTTATCATTTTGGTTATCATTTGCTTTATGATTCGTTAGAACGGAAATGACTTATTTTGTACAAAAACTTTGAGATATTAGAATGTCACAGGGGCGGCGAAAGGAGAAATTTTGTTAAGGGGTCAGAAACCCATGGTTGGGGGAGGGTGTTTTCGAGGCCCTCCCACGGTCTATAGAACAAAAGAGAAGAAAAGAATAACAGTACTTAGGTCATCTCAGTCAAAATGTAAACGAATTGTGATGTCTTTTGCAGACCAGAAACCTATAACCTTCAGCTTGAACAAAAATTAATTTTGACCAATTAAAAGAAGCATGTTATTGACACCTCGTTTGAGGCTATACTTTTACTCAGTAGGCTAGTAGAGCTTTCTTAGAACCAAATATTGGGTCTACAATTGATTTTATAATGTTCAGTTCCACAGGCCATATAAGAGTTAGGCAACCTGATAGTTAATTGATCACACACACTGGTTCACTGACTACAAGTTAGTTTAATCATAAAAGTCAGACTTTCCCTCTTACAAAAGTGTCCTGTACCTAAAACTGTAGCTTCCTGCCAAATCTTTCGTTAACCAACTCTATTCCCTAACCTTGCTTCTGTCCTCCTTACTTTACAATTTACAATGGTCAATTTACAATCAATCTGACACACCTTCAGCTACCATAAGCGACCTTCTGAATCTAGAACTTTTTAAACCTTCTCTACCCCAAATTGGACTTAACCCCAAGACTCTACTGTTTACTCAAAAGACTAACTCCTTGACCAAACCACTCACCTCAAGGGATGCCCAGCCGAGGGCCCGCACCACCCTGGAGCTGAACTGACCCTGATGTCAGACCTCTCAACCAATTTAAACCCAAACCCCTCAGCGGCCCTGAACCCAGCCTAGCCCAGCAAGGCTGTCCTCAAGGTAGCCAGGTGTCGCTTATGCTAGCTAGCTGTTTATAAACAGGAGGTTTGCCCAACCTTACAAGTCCTACATCTAAATTACATATTCACATATATACAAATTAAATAATATTACATTATATATAATTACAACCCTAACCCCCATCACATTACGATCGCAAAGGGTTAATACAGTGTAACAGTAGTATCGATCGGTTGTGCAGGCAGGATCGGCAACACGAAGGAGGCGCTGCAGCTGATCACGCAGCAGCTGGGCGACGTGGAGCAGGCCATTAGCTTCTGCAAGGAGCACGACGACCCCGACCTGTGGGAGGACCTCATCAACTGCTCGCTCAAGCGACCAGGTACGCGACCAACAATAGACAAGTTTTTTCATCATTAAATGAAGGGGTCCCCCAAAAAATGTTCCAAGCGACAAAATTTCGAAATCGAGAGATATTCAGTGGAAAAGGTTCTATACGAGTTTCGGGGGATCCCTTCAAATAATCAACAAGTTACAGTAGATTTTGTCAAAAGTACTCAGTTTGTAACAATCTAAGTAAATAGAGTACATAGGCCTTGATTAATTGTATGACCCCAACTGTCATTTAAAAAATCACATAGGATATGAAATGGATTTTTAGCGAATTTCCCCTATAGGGAAGAAGCTATTACCGTAGGTCTCATGGTAAGACATAAGCTCGGGACCACTATAACTTTTCGTTTTGGGGCCCCCAGAAGCAAAAAACACTATTCGTTCGAATATATATATATCTATGTGTCTGTGATAGCAACCGCAAAAATGGTCCTATCTTTATGAAATTTGGTACGGACATGTAAAGTGGTAATCAATTGGACGAGTTCATGAACCAGCCCGATCGGACCACCGGAAGGGGGGGGTAAAGGGGGATAAAACCCCCAAAAAATGGGTTTTTTGAGTTTTTACATATAAAAATAAAATTTATCAAGTTTTTGTGGGCACCATTGAATTCAGCTCAAAAAAACAAACAATTTAGTATTTTGAATCATTGCTCTATGTCCATTGGTTACCGAGATATTGAAAGTGGTAAACACAGTACGTTGTCCCAATGTTAACCTTATGGGAAATAAGAAAAATGCTATATCTCGTTTATTTCTTAACATATCTTGATAAAACTTGGTAAATAGCTTCTTCTAGTTCAGATCTACTAAATATTGAATTAAAACCAACAAGTTTAAACATACCTGTAGCAGCAAACCTGCATACTCATTCCCCATGTTAATCTTATGGAGCTTACAAAAACATGTCAAATCTCGCTATGCTAGATTAAAATATATTGTTTTGCATTTGAAATTCGCTGAGTATGCAGGTCTGCTGCAACGGGGGTATTTATATATATATATATATCTATATATGTGTCTGTTAGCACGATAGCGGCCGTAAATATGGTCCAATCTTAATGAAAATTGGTACAGACGTGTTAAGTGGTAATCACTCGGACGAGTTCGTGAACCAGCCCGATCGGACCACCGGAAGGGGGGGTAAAGGGGGATAAAACCCCCAAAAAAGGGTTTTTTGAGTTTTTACATATAAAAATAAAATTTATCAAATTGTTGTGGGCACCATTGAATTCAGCTCAAAAAAACAAACAATTTAGTATTTGAAACACTGCTCTATGTCCATTGGTTACCGAGATATTGAAAGTGGTAAACACCGTACGGTGTCCCAATGTTAACCTTATGGGAATTAAGTAAAATTCTATATCTCGCTTATTTCTCAACATATCTCAATAAAACTTGGTAAATGGCTTCTTCTAGTTCAGATCTACTAAATATTGAATTAAAACCACCCAGTTTTAATATACCTGTAGCAGCACACCTGCATACTCATTCCCCATGTTATTCTTATGGAGCTTACAAAAACATGTCAAATCTCGCTATGTTGGATTGAAATATATTGTTTTGCATTTGAAATTCGCTGAGTATGCAGGTCTGCTGCAACGGGGGTATTTTGATGATACAATTACAATTGATGTTGAATTTATTATAAGTCTGTTCTCAATACACCACTGCATGAGATGATTACTATTTATAAAAGTATCAATTTCTAAATTTGTTTTGTTTGTGTATGATAAGAATAACGTTGTATCATCTGTGAATAATAGAATTTCTGAATTTTTTTTTGCATTGTGTTATACTATTTATATATATTAAAGTATCACAAATTCACTCCTGTTGAAAACCGTGTTTGAATTAACATTGTGCCCTCCCCCCATTGATTTAATTAATTAGAGAATTGACCTCGACAAATCATCTAGGACTTGTCAGCGGAGGTCTCAACAATTTAAAAAATTGAAATTACTATTGAAGAAGAAAGATGGAAAGACTAAGTTTTGGTTTAAGAACAAAGCGATAAACCTTAACACGTTAACACTTTGTTATCATGACATAATCAAAGTATCAATATAGTGAAGGAAGAATTTTTAAAAACCAAATTGAAATTCTTTACAGGTTAGCCCTTTGGAAAATATTTGCCTACTTTTATCAGGAATGATTTGGGTCTTTAGATCGTGTAGTGGGAACATGACCACGGTATAGTTCAAATAATGTCATTTAGGGTTTTCAACTTAAAAATAAAACCTTTTTTATATTTTAATTTTGAATTCATCAAAGTAGTTTGAGTATTTTTTTTTTAGATTTCATAACCTTCTTACTCCAGCGCATCGGGACTTACATTGACCCTCGTCTTCTCGTTGAGAGAATAGACAACGGTCTCACTATTCCTGGGCTGAAGAATTCTCTAGTCAAGCTGATGCAGGACTACAACCTGCAGGTAGGCTACTGGTGAAGATAACCCAAAGTATTAAGTTGGGTACTTCTTAACCCTAACTTGATTTCTAAGGAATATGAACAGTTAAAAATAAGCTTTACTCTAAATATTTATAAATTGCTGCCATGTCTTGTCCTAAATTTTTTAATACATTCTCTCTTAACATGATTTTCAACATTTTCATTACTTAATATCATAAATAATAATAATATTTATTGCTAGACAATTTTACAATTGCCCTTTATACTAATTTTACTTTCTCCCCCCTATACATAGTATATGGAGAAAGTATTGTTTTCGTCAAAATTTTCTAATTTGAGTTGTTAGTGGGTATTCGTTTTAGTGCTCCCTGAATCCAAAAAAGTGGTTTTCGGCCTGGTGTCTGTCTGTCTGTCTGTCTGTCTGTCTGTCTGTCTGTCTGTCTGTGTGTGTGTGTGTGTGTGTGTGTGTGTGTGTGTGTGTGTGTGTGTGTGTGTGTGTGTGTGTGTGTGTGTGTGTGTGTGTGTGTGTGTGTGTGTGTGTGTGTGACAGACAGACAGACAGACACCAGGCCGAAAACCACTTTTTTGGATTCAGGGAGCACTAAAACGAATATCCACTAACAACTCAAATTAGAAAATTTTGACGAAAACAATACTTTCTCCATATACGTTTGTGCGTGTGCGTGTGCACGTGCGTGTGTGTGCGTGTGCGTGTGGATGTAAACAAAGCTAGAGACGAGACGACACCAGTGGTCCGATTTTCATTAAATTTGGCATGTAAGTACAAAGCCGTGGTATCTCCAGGCGTATTTTTCTTTTTTTTTTTTTTGGATTTTTAAGGGTATTTACCCCATAAAAAATGACAAAAATCCAAATATCTCAAAAACAGCTCTAGCGATTTTGTTAAAAATTTCATGGTTTTTAGTGCTTAAGATGACAAACAAAATGACACCACCCGCATGTCTGTAAAAATTCAGGTTCAGAAGTTATAAGGGTTTAAGTGTTAAAAAATTGATATTTTTCAAATTTCACAAAATCTGTAACCTCTACTTGCAACCGTTAAATTTGACTTGAAAAAGTAAATAATCCAGTATTTTCAATCATTAGTTTACGTCAACTGGTTGCGGAGATAATTGATATTTTAGTTCAGCGGTAAACGCAGTACGTTGTCCAGTGTTATTGTTATGGCAAATATTTAAAAACCGATATCTCCGTTATTTTCTAACCGATTTTGATAAAATTTGGTATATATTTTTGTGATAGTTAATTGTTAATTTGTTTTATTTTACTATATATGTTTTCTGGTTTTAAATGACTTGAAGGGAAAAAGTATGTGTCAGTTTCCTGATACCGTTTATTTCTAAATGTGTCAGTAGGCTACACTTATTTGCTTGCTTTTAACATTCTCTGATAGTGAAATGATTCCTTGATTTTTTCTTCTCTATTCAATATTATGTAGCATATTTTATTGGAATTGAATGAATTTTAAATATTGGGAGTTAGGGTAGCATAGAGGTAAAGTGCTCGCTTCGTAAAATGAAGATAACCAGTTTGATCCAAAGCAAGATCTTTGTGAAGGTTTCAATCTGGACCCAGCTGATCTTTGTCAGTTGGTAACAAAGCTTTCATATCATACATTTTACCTTAAAGTGGAGTTGGTGTCTTAAAATCAGTCAAAAAAATTATATCCTGCTCACCTGTAGCCTGCAGTAATATTGATGAAAATCAGAGCTCCCTGATGAGGTATAAAAGAAAATTTGAGAAGTAAAGTTATTTGGCTATTCGACATTATTTCATATACTGAATAATGTGTAAAAACAACTACATGTGTACATAGTGGCAGTTTGGTATCATACAATTCCAAACCATCATTTTGATATTGAGAAGAAGAAGGGTTTAAAAATGAATGTTATTTTATCATATCAATTTTGTATCGCATAATTTAAGGCTCAATATCAAACTCATCCTTTTACCAAAAACTAGTGTCAAAATCTTTTCTTCCATTTTTCACTTTATTTTTTTTATTTTTCCTTAGGTGTCTGTTCAAGAAGGCTGTAAGAAGATACTGGTGTCAGACTATTTCAACTTACACGAGCGTCTTGTCTCCATGCAGCAAAGAGGAGTCTTGATAGATGGTAAGAGGTTGTTAACTAAAATGACGTTTTTTGCATAATCAAGCACGAGGGATTAGATTGGTGGAAAATTTTATCTTATGGGAAAATTCCAACCTTATAAAGTTACTAGAAGATACCCATGGCTTTGCCTACTGAAAGGATAACTAATTAGAATCAACCTATCCTCTGCAAAGTGCAATTTTTACAATTACCGGTATCAAATGTTTTTTCTCCACAGGTTGAAATGAGAAGGTGTAACATTTCCTCTATAAATGTTTCTCTTAAGGTAGGCAAATGGTATGAATCAGCTACCATTTTCTAACTCTGAAAAATAAAATGTTTCCTCAGTTTCCTCTGTAATACATAATTGAACTTATGAACTTTTTGTGTTTTTGGCCCTTATGCAGTTGAAAATTTGATTTTATAAAATAAAAATACAGGGTGAGTCAGACCACCCGTCCACCTAGTGTAGCGGGAGAACGGTTTGTCATAGAAACGTCAAATAAAATTATTCCCCACTAATTTGCACATGAAGAATTCATTAAAAATATTTTCATCGCGATTCATGTTCAGGGTATTCCAGAAATGAAGGTCATGGGTTCGAATCTCAAACTTTTTCTTAAGTAAACCTACAGCAAATATCATATCATTTTAAAGGGCTTGTTAAAAGAAACATTTTGGTGAAAACAGAACAAAATTATCTCAAGCTGTTTCAAAATGGCGGCCATTTTTGTGAACATTTTCGATATTTACGGAAACCTCTGTATTTTCCAAACCACTCAACATTTTTCAGTTCTGATTCAAAATTCTTAATCCTTGGTAACTCAGCTTTACTATGATATGTTACATGAACATATTAAATTTTTTTTTTTAATTTTGAAAAAAAAGAATTTTTGAAAATGTTGGTAACCCTGAAAATAAAAAAATCAAATACCAACATATGCCAAAAAGCATATCATTTTAAAGGTCTTCAAAATTCCTACAACTTTGTAATTTACACAAGCATTCTATCATTTTTAGTTTTTGAGTTATGGTCAAAAAACCCCATTTTCCCATATGAAGTGCATGTTATTTCCACGTCCATAGCAAACGGTCTGTGGGTACCCTTTGGTTATTTTGAACTGCATAAATAACATGCACCTCATATGGGAAAATGGAGTTTTTTAACCATAACTAAAAAATCAAAAAAGTTAGAATTCTTTTGTAAATTACAAAGTTGTAGGAATTTTGAAGACCTTTAAAATGATATGCTTTTGGCATATGTTGCTATTTGATTTTTTGATTTTCAGGGCTGCCAACATTTTCAAAACTTAATTTTTTTTCAAAATTTAAATTTTTTTTAAATATTGTCATGTGACATATCATAGGAAAGCTGAGTTACCAAGGATTGAGAATTTGGAATCAGAACTGAAAAATGTTGAGTGGTTTGGAAAATACAGGGGTTTCCGTAAATATTGAAAATTTTCACAAAAATGGCCGCCATTTTGAAACGGCTTGAGATAATTTTGTTCTGTTTTCACAAAAATGTTTCTTTTAACAAGACCTTTAAAATGATATAATATTTGCTATAGGTTTACTTAAGAAAATTTTGAGATTCGAACCCATGACCTTCATTTCTGGAACACCCTCGGACATGAATCAGGATGAAAATATTTTTAATGAATTCTTCAAATGCAAATTAGTGGGGAATAATTTTATTTGACGTTTCTATGTCAAACCATTCTCCCGCTACAATAGGTGGACGGGTGGTCTGACTCACCCTGTATATTTACATGCAAAATGCAAGTTTTTTAAAACTAAAAATTATTGCCATTTTGATTTGGTATAAAGTCATAAATTTGTTCTCCTTGACAAAATATGCTTGGTGTTTAACCAACGCTTGTTAAACTATTTTTAACTGTTTAATTTTAAAATGTTGCTTTCTGTTTTTGGTTCATTATTGATTTTTAGCGAATTTCCCCTATAGGGAAGAAGCTATTACCGTAGGTCTCATGGTAAGACCTAAGTGCGGGACCATCATAACTTTTCGTTTTGGTGCCCCCAGATACCAAAAACACAATTCGTTAAAATTTGTATATATATATATATATATATATATATGTGTGTGTCTGTAAGCACGATAGCGCTCGCTAAAATGGTCCGATCAGAATGAAATTTGGCATAGGTGTGTAAAGTAGTAATTATTCAGATGAGTTCGAAAACCAGCCCGATCGGATCACTGGAAGGGGGGGTAAAGGGGGATAAACCCCCAAAAATGGGTTTTTTGAAGTTTTCACACATAAAACAAAAAATAATTCGATTTTAGTTAGCACCATTGAATTCAGCTAAAAAAAAAACAAACAATTTAGTATCTTGAATCATTGCTCTATGTCCATTGGTTACCGAGATATTCTAAGTGCTAAACATAATACGTTGTCCCAATGTTAACCTTATGGGAAATAAGTAAAATTCTATATCTCGCTTATTTCTCAACATATCTTAATAAAACTTGGTTTGTGGCTTCATCTAGATAAGATCTAATGTATTTTAGTCTAAAACCCACGACATTTCCATTTTTGTGGCAGAAAATCTGCATACTCATTCCCCATGTTATCCTTATGGGAAATAAAAAAAATCTATATCTTCCTTATTTTTTGACATATCTAGGTAAAAGTTGGTGCATGTTTCTCCTAGTTCAGATCTACGAAATATTGAATGAAAACCATCCAGTTTCAACGGACCTGTTGCAGCAAACCTGCATACTCATTCTCATTACTATTCTTATGGAGCTTAAAAAACTTTTTAAATCTCATTACCTTGGATTGAAATATGTTCTTTTGCATTTGAAATTCGCTGAGTATGCAGGTCTGCTGCAACGGGGGTATTTTAAATATGCTTGCATGTAGCCTTTGTTGCAACATTAACTTTTTATTGTTGCATTGCCTTTGTCATCTCAGAAATTAATATACTTTGATTAATATTGATAATTATATTCATGCATCATATACTGGGTGTCCCATAAGTAAAGTGCCAAACTTCGGGAATAGGTTATATGGGTCAAAATAAAGATAAAATGAAGAATAATTTTTTTTCCAAAAACGCTTTGTTTACCAGATATCCGCCATTTTGTATTTTTAACAAAATATTTTTTATCTCCCAAGTTTTTGAATCGATTTTTTTGAAACTCTGTATGCACCTGGATCTAGTCAAGGTTAGTTTATGAAAAAATAATGAGCATGATTAAATAATAAATTTCAAAATGGCGGCTGTTTAAAATTTTTAAGTTGAAATAACGAAAAAACGGTACGTTTCAGAAAAAAATATAAAGGATAACAATGTTTAGAAAATTTTATTTCCCATCTAATGACACCAAATTTATGAAAATTGGTTAGTAAACAACTGAGTTATGATTGTATTTAGCTAGTGAGGCAGCATTTTTTGAAGCAAAATAGTCCATTGTTGCGCTGAGCCATGCGCTAATTCGACCATAACTCGGTTGTTTGTGAATCGATTTTCATAATTTTGGTATCGTTGGAATGGAAATAAAATTTCCTAAATATTATTGTCCTTTATATTTTTTTGTAAAATGTACCATTTTTTCGGTATTTCAATTTGAAGATTTTAAACGGCCGCCATTTTGAAATTTACAATTCAATCATGCTGATTATTTTTTCATAAACTAACCTTGACTAGATACAGGTGCATACCGAGTTTCAAAATAATCGATTCAAAAACTTGGGAGATAAAAAAATATTTTGTTAAAAATACAAAATGGCGGATATCTGGTAAACAAAGCGTTTTTGGAAAAAAAATTATTCTCCATTTTATCTTTATTTTGACCCATATAACCTATTCCCGAAGTTTGGCACTTTACTTATGGGACACCCTGTATATTAGTTAATGTTGAGGAAAATTTTTTGAGGAACCAAGTTGGATACAACGTATTATTTAGGTATCTTTTTCAACTCATTGATTGATCTAATGAGTTCTGGTTTGCAGATGATTACTTTTGTGGGGCATGTCACAGAAAAATCATTGTAAAAGGTGAGTTTTTATGAAATATCTTAAATAGAATTATATTAATGATGTTTAGTCCAAGAATAAATAATATGGTTTTAGACTTTTTTAACTTTATATTTTTCTAGCGAAATATTTTTAAAATTTTAAGAACACCAATTTCAGCTATGATTAATTACCTTTAAAGATTTTTTAAATCTTATTCATTATAAATAGTAAATAGTCAGTCAAAAAGGGCTGTGAAGAATAAAAAATATAGTTTCAGAGCTTTTTAATTTTCAATTTTTTAACAAAGTTTTATTGAAAATATTAAGCACATCTCATTTAGCAGAGATTAATTACTGGTAAAAGTTTTGTTTTTCTAAGGAAGAGCCAAGGGCTTAGTAGGTTTTGAGTGAGGAAAGGGATAGACTTTCAGCTAGCTTACCTGAGAAATAATGTTCATGGTAGCAGCACATAGAAACACAAAAGGAGACACATTTAACACTAATATTTCGTCCTTCTGGAGGACTTCTTCAGAGTGAAGAGAAAATGGCTGTTGAGTTCAAATTTCAACTGTATGCTGTCACTGTTGCCAACTGTGATTACTTAAATACTCAAAATAATGTCTTAATCACTGTATATACATGTAAAATCACCAAAGTTTGTGGTTAATACTATTGATGTAAAATCACCAGTTTGTTTTTTATACTATTACTAAGAATTAAGCTAGTTGAAGGGTTAGGTAGGGGTGGGGTTAGGTTATCTGATGTTTAGGTTGGGGGGGTTTCTGGAATTTGTCACATACTGATAGGCTAGTTCCCACCTCCTTAGTAAGGAACTATTGCATTGGTTTTTGGGGAAGGATTTTAGAGCTTTGGTAGAGAAGCATGTGTCAAAGTCCAACTTGTGTTTATTAGCATGGATGGCTATGGGTTTGTCCTTGCTGGTTTTAACATCCTGTCTGTGACCGTTCATTCTCTTTCTTAGGGTTTGTGTGGTGAGGCCTATGTACTGGGCTTGGCAGAGGTTACATTGTAGTTGATAGATGAGGTTCTCACTATTGCAGGTTAGGTGACCATTGATATTGTAATCTTTGTTGTGGAAGGTGCTTGTGAAAGTTTTTGAAGGAATGTGTATACCACAGGTTTTGCATTTATTTTCGTTGCAGGGGTAAGATCCATTGGGTGGTCTCTGAGGTGGTTCAACTGAAGGGTCGGGTAATTTGGGATGAACAAGAATGGTTTTCAGATTTGGAGGTTGCCGGTAGACTAAAAAAAAGACAAAAACCTCCTTGAAAAGCCTCCTTCCATAGTCTACCGGCAACCTCCAAATCTGAAAACCATTCTTGTTCATCCCAAATTACCTGACCCTTCAGTTGAACCACCTCAGAGACCACCCAATGGATCTTACCCCTGCAACGAAAATAAATGCAAAACCTGTGGTATACACATTCCTTCAAAAACTTTCACAAGCACCTTCCACAACAAAGATTACAATATCAATGGTCACCTAACCTGCAATAGTGAGAACCTCATCTATCAACTACAATGTAACCTCTGCCAAGCCCAGTACATAGGCCTCACCACACAAACCCTAAGAAAGAGAATGAACGGTCACAGACAGGATGTTAAAACCAGCAAGGACAAACCCATAGCCATCCATGCTAATAAACACAAGTTGGACTTTGACACATGCTTCTCTACCAAAGCTCTAAAATCCTTCCCCAAAAACCAATGCAATAGTTCCTTACTAAGGAGGTGGGAACTAGCCTATCAGTATGTGACAAATTCCAGAAACCCCCCCAACCTAAACATCAGATAACCTAACCCCACCCCTACCTAACCCTTCAGCTAGCTTAATTCTTAGTAATAGTATAAAAAACAAACTGGTGATTTTACATCAATAGTATTAACCACAAACTTTGGTGATTTTACATGTATATACAGTGATTAAGACATTATTTTGAGTATTTAAGTGATCACAGTTGGCAACAGTGACAGCATACAGTTGAAATTTGAACTCAACAGCCATTTTCTCTTCACTCTGAAGAAGTCCTCCAGAAGGACGAAATATTAGTGTTAAATGTGTCTCCTTTTGTGTTTCTATGTGCTGCTACCATGAACATTCTCAGGTAAGCTAGCTGAAAGTCTATCCCTTTCCTCACTCAAAACCTGGTAAAAGTTTTGGTATAACTTATCTTATAGGAGGTTGATAAAGGACTGTGTTTACTATCCCTGCTCCATTACTGCTCTCAGCTAATCAGCTGGTTCATTCAAATTCAGTGTCACATGTCATTTGTTTATTTAATACTTTGCTGATTATTTTCACTGCATTTTCATGCACAAATTTTGCAAACTTACGGGCGAGAATGACAGCTACTGCAATGGAGTAGCATGGAAAATAGGAGAGATGAAGATAACTTATGTTTTCATTCAACCAACTATTTTTATTGGACAAATAATAATTAATTGGAGTCTTAATTTATATACATACTGAAAAATATTTAAAGATTGTGGAAAAACAATTATTTTATTACATTAGTTTTATATTGCTCCCACATTTCCAAAAACTCAAATTTTACTTTGGTAATTAAACAGTAATTAGATAGATATTGTAATTTTCCTTCCTTTTCTTCAATGTAGAAACTATTTAAACATCACGGGCATCAGGTATGATTTTTTACCCTGACCATTGTGTTTATAGACGTGAACCAGGCCAACAATATTGTGATCTTCTACTGCCATCACCTGTTCCACGAGGAGTGTCTCCCCCCTCTGCAGGTTGTGGTGAGTGTCAGAATACATATTGCAATTATGCTTTTATTTATTTTTTTAATAATTATGATTAATGTAGTTAAAGACCCAGCCACAGCATTAGGTGGGTGCGTGAGCGCGATGCTGGCATTTAAAATATGTTATTTGGTTATCATTCACCCATCTGACGTTAGAGATAGTTATGCTCTTTGCTCTTTGTATTCTCCAAAATCAGCTGATCATTTAAATATGTGATTACTATTTATGTTACAACATAGTCATTTACTCAGCTGGAGTTCCCATTTTTCACCACCCGCCTAATGCTGTGGCCGGAACTTTTAAGTGTTCTCTTTTAAACATAAAAAATTAATAGTTCTTAAGAAATGACGATAACAAGAATTCTTTCCGATGTAATTCCCATAGTAATCCATATAAATCAAGTAAGATATACGAATGGAAATTTATAAGTTGCATTAAGTGTTTAATGAATGGAAAGTTGAAAGCCACATTAAATTTTCAAGTTCTATAAGTTATTTTCAAAACAATCAAAGTTTTATTCCAAATTTATAAATATGTATTCAAAATATAGTCAAAAATACTAATACAGTAAAAAAATGTGCAGTCAAATTGTATACTGAACGACATTCTTATTTTTGAAAGATAGTTTGTTATTTTGTAATAATACATTTGGTAGCGATATTTTATAGCTCTAGTTAAAGAAAAATAAGTTTCACAACATTGTAGGATGTGGAATAACAAACCTTTTTGAGTTTTTGGTTTCACTGGACTCATTTTAAAATTTTTGTCTCTCATAAATTGATTTTTCCAGGTCAGCTGTGTCATCTGCAATTCGCAAAAGAGCAACTCCATTTTCAACACAGCGATAAAGTAGCCTCGACTGATATTATTACAATTTAATATTGTCATATTTGATTTTATCAAACATTACGCTTTTCTAAGAATATATTGTATATATCTTTTTATCAAAGTACATTTATTTTAAAATAAAAGTTTCATTTTTGAATGGAAAGTGCATTTATTCCCCTTTTATTGTTATTATTAATAAATTCCATAGAGGAAATTAATGAGAAACAGTCATCTCTCAGCCCGACCCTCAGCCAAGTGTGAGACAACCGGCCTGAGAGAGCGCAGCACTTAGACTTACATTCCCGCGTCGTCCCAATTGACCATTCGCTGCATAAGACCAGTCGATGAACATCCAGGTGCCATCCTTCTTGGATGTTGTCACTTATGTTGGTTAGGTAGGGTTAAGAAGGGATGGTAGATAGTCAGGTAAGATAAGGAACTACTCATCTGTCGACATCAGTTCCCACACATCATTTGTTCCACAGTCCAGTAATGGTCTTGAACCTTTAATAAATTCTCCTACAAGATTAGTAATAGTTGTTTGGATCACTTGTTTTTTAGAAGTAGACAATTTTGACTGTAGTGCTAAGGTGTGTGAATATTGTAAAAGTGACCATGATGTAGTAGTGTTCGAAATGATTATACCTGAACCATCAATCACTAATTTTTGTCCAGCAAATAAAGAAACTTTACCAAAAATTGATTTTAATAAACTCATTATTATCTTAAAAGATATTGACTGGTCTTTTGTTTATGATGTGCAAGATGTTAATGTTGGGTTAAATTCTCTAATAGAATTGTTAACAAAATCTATGGAATTATCAAAATTTGCAGAATGTCGTAAAGGTAAAATCAAAATTTTAAAGCCATGGATGACTGTTGAACTGTGTAAAAGACAAAAATTTCGGAATAATCTGTATTCAAAATCCAAAAAGAAGCCTAATGACAAAAAATTACGTTTTTTTCTCAGTTTCTCCACAAAGCTGAAAAGAGATATGCAGGAACAAAAAGCTACTTATTATCATAATTTGTTTGAAAAAATAAATCAGATATAAAGGAACAATGGAAAACTATTAATAGTATTCTTGGCACTCAACGCAAAAATAATGAAGTATCTGGGGTCTATGCAAAGTCAAATAATAATGTTTTGATCAATGACAACTATGATATTGCTTGTGAGTTCAATAATTTTTTGTCAATGTTGTAAATGATTTGATGCGGAATTCAGAGTCGTTTGATAGAAGTGATTTAAGTGATTATGAAAACGCCTTTTCTTACCCCATGGTAAACAAAACTTTTTTCTACTTTCCAACTTGTCGTGATGAAGTGCAGAATATTATTAACAAGCTCTCTAGCAATAAAGCTCCTGGCATAGATGGTGTATCTGCAAATGTCATTAAGAAATTAGGGAGCTACATTTCACCCGTAATCTCTCATCTAATTAATCTAAGTTTCAAAACAGGAATTTTTCCCGATTCTCTTAAAGTTGCCTTAGTGATTCCACTGCATAAAAAAGGTTGTACTGCTGACTTAAACAACTACCGTCCAATATCTCTCTTATCTGTATTTTCCAAAATTTTTGAAAAAGTCATGAAATTAAGACTTCTTAGGTTTTTAAATTCAAATTATATTTTATGTAAAAATCAGTTTGGCTTTTTGGAGGGAAAATCTACTGAGGACGCATTATTACATTTCTGTTCTTTGGCTTTCGAGGGTTTAAATAAAAATGAATTTGTAAGTGGAATCTTTGTTGACATCATTAAAGCTGAACAAAAAACAGCTTCAATGGCTCCATATGGCTTTTAATGGTGTGTTTGATTCTGTCGATCATGGAATCTTGGGTGATTTTCTCTATAAATCCGGTATAAGGGGTGCTCCTTTAAAATGGTTTCAGAGTTATTTGAGTCACCGTCTCCAGTGTGTCAAATTTCGAAATTCTATCAGTAGCACTCTTCCTATTACTCATGGAGTTCTGCAGGGATCTGTTTTGGGACTATCTTGTTTTTAATATATATTAACAGTCTTTGCAAAGGAAAGTTTTCTGGGTACCTGTCATGTTTCGCAGACGACACAGCAATTTGTTATAGGGAAACAAATCTAAATGATCTATCTTTAAACATGCAGAAAGACATGGATAAACTAAAAATTTGGTTTGTTAGAAATAAAATGGTTTTGAGTTCGAAGACAAAGTTTGTTCATTTTTCTCTTAGGAATAAACACCATGAAAATATAAATCTATTCCTTAAATGTAAATCTTGTCTCCATTCAATAAATATATCTTGTAGTGACTGCATCAAAATAGAACAGGTTCAGCATATAAAGTATTTGGGTGTTTTGATGGATGAAAGGCTTAATTGGAAAGATCATGTATCAACAATTAAAGGCTATCTATACACGGTTCTAAGAAAGTTTTATTTTTTACGATATCTATGCCCGTTGTCAGTTTTAAAAACAGTGTATTTCTCTTTGGTAAACTCAAAATTACAATATGGTTTGTCTTGCTGGGGTGGGACTTACCATTCTACCATTCGCCCATTGATAATTTGTCAAAATAAAATAATTAGGTTAATTAGCGGAGCTGGGAGGCGTGATTCGTCCTTTCCTCTTTACAGTGCTCTTAAGGTTCTTCCTCTTAGGTATTTATACATATATCGTGTGCTCCGAATATATTTTTTAAGAGGAGGCCATCTGAGGGGTAATATAAATGTTTTTTCGAATAGACTGCAAAATTTGAATCGTGTGCCCATTCCATTGCCTAGAGTTGAGGCTTCTAAAAGATTTTATACTTTTTCTGCTCCAAAATTCTTCAATCTATTACCAATTTTAGTATCCTCTTCATTAACAATTAGTTCTTTCACCAAAAACTTGAAAAAATGGCTGTTTACCAACAACGATGTAGAAATATTTTTTGCTGACATCTTTATTGTTTTTTTTGTTTGATTTGTTTACCTTCATCCTCATTGAAATGCGTAGGGTAAATGAATTGTCGGAACTTCAATATTTTTTAACTTTGCACATCTAAAATTCTTGTTTATTATTTTTTTCCCCCCGAATTATTGAAGTTTTTGTTGCTTACTTTTTTCTTACACTCACTTCATGTCATTATTCAATTTGATGTGTTGTTAAATTTTTGTTAATATATTTTTGTATGTGTTTGATTTTCTATGTTGATTAGTGGAAGTCATTGTAATTATATTTTTTTCATATATAAACAAGGCATAATGTGTTAAAATAAATATGTTTTATTTTATATTATTTTAATTTTGTTTGAAGGGAGTTGCTGCCACATATTATGCACTGTGATAGCGAAACCACCTCTACACAGCAAATGCTAAAGAGGTGGTTATCCATAATGTACTTATAAGTTTTATTGAATACAATTGTGATTAGATTTAGCTTTATATGTATTCATTTGTGTGTACAATAAGCACTGTAAAAAAACTTCACAATGTAAAAAATTGTAATTGTTACTATGTGCATTATGGAAATAAAGAATTTATTTATTTATTTATTTGATAGATTATAGTTTCTGTTTTGTTTTTTTTCATGGAAAGGGTCCCATATTTGCCCATTATTGTCTTCAAAAATAGATCACATTAATGATCTTCCCAGTAAAATTGCAAAGCTAAAACTGCTCATTAACTATTAAACTCAAAATGTTAGATTAGTTCCTGGAATAAGTTTGGCTCGAAATGAATGGATATTATGCAATCATTTGGGTTAAGGGAATGGAAAGGAAATGTTTATATCTAGCAACCGATGTTGATGTTTATCGCTCATGAAGGTAGTGAAGGTAGACGACTGATGGTATTAGACTTTCGACTTTCATGTTATTGATCGACACATGTAGAGATTCAGATTTAACACATCCCTAATAGTAATCAATAACTTTTATTAGGATAACACCACATTAGAAAACAATGTAAGTATGACAACAGTAATCAGTTGTCGGTAATTAAGACATTGACAGCCCATTCAAACAGTCAAAATAAAACAAAAACCATTGATATTTTGATATCTGTGTGTATACAGTGTGTAAAGAAAGTTCGTCCCCGCTATTTAATTTTTTTGTTTGTTAAGACCTTTGGGAATGATACTAACTCAACCCAAATTATTTTTTGACGTTATTACAAATTTTGAGTGTCCCCCGAAAATGGGGGAATTTGGAGGCAACTCAAAATTTTCCAATGCAAACCCCTTTTGAGTGACCCCTCATTTTAAAGAGCTTTCAAAAAGTAGATTAATGGTGAAAGTTGGTGGTCTCTAAGGTGTTTCTATCTAAATTGACAGCTTGTTAAAGTTTTGAATAAACACATCCTTGAAACCTGGCGTCTAGGACGTTGGGAGTTTTAATTCACCTTTGGTGACTTAAAAATGAAACGCGCTGGGAAAAATTTTATTAAATGAAAAAGTGGTCTCTTTGGGTGATATTCAAAATTTTGAGTGTCCGACAAAAATAGGGGATTTTGGGGGCAACTCAAAATTTTCAAATGGAATCCCTTTTCGAGTGTCCCCTCATTTTAAGAGCTTTAAAAACATAGGGGAATGGTGGACGTTGGAGGTCGCTAACGTGTTTCTATCAAAATTGGCAGCTTGTCAAAGTTTTGAATACGACTCCATGAAACTTTGACAAGCTGCCAAGTTTAATGGAAACACTTTAGCGACCTCCAACCTCAACCATTCACCTATGTTTTTAAAATTCTTTAAAATGAGGGGTCACTCAAAAGGGGTTTGCATTTGAAAATTTTGAGTTGTCCCCGAAATCCCCCATTTTTGGGGGACACTAAAAATTTCAAATATTACCAAAAGAGACCACTTTTTTGTTTAATAATATTTTTCCCAGGGTCGTTTCATTTTTAAGTCACCAAAGGTAAATTAAAACATCAAACATCCTACACGCCAGGATTCAAGGATGTGTTGTATTCAATACTTTGACAAGCTACCAATTTAGATAGAAACACGTTAGAGACCTCCAACTTTCACCATTCATCTACTTTTTGAAAGCTCTTTAAAAACCCCTCTTTGAGGGGTCACTCAATAGGGGTTTGCATTTTAAAATTTTTAGTTGCCCCCAAAATCCCCTATTTTTGTGGGACACTCAAAATTTTTGGTAACGTCAAAAAATAATTTGGGTTGAGTTAGAATCATTCCCCAAAGGTTAATTGTTTATCTTAAGAAACAAAAAAAATGAAAGAGGGGGAGGATAGACTTTTTTTACAAACTGTATAAATATGCACAGTCTTAGAGACCACATTAAAAATGTATTTTAATTCATTATTATGCAGATACTAATGTTACCTTATCTCTTTTTTTTAACTTAACTACTCCTCAAAAACCCTTTAAAAATAATTTTTGCTAGCACATATTTATATTAGATCTGTAAATATAGTATGTATATATAGTTCACAGTTTAATGGTTTGCAGTTTAAAAAGGTTTACAGTTTAATTCAGCTATTATGATGGAATGTCATGATAAGTTCAACAAAATTATCAAACTTTATAATTTGAGGGTTATAAAAATGACTAGTGTCCTCTAAAGGTATTCAGGTTATCATTTTATAAGTAAGGTCTAAAGGCAAGTGATATTACCGTTTTGGCGTTTTGGTTAAGAAAATTATTATTATTTACCAGTCAAGAGGGAGAAAGTACAGTATACATTATTTTGGTGAACAAGTTAGCTCTTTTCATTTATTGAATCACAATCGACAGATCTAGTCAGCAAAGTGATACAAAAACAAGCCAAGTTATAGGAAGTCTAGGTTGTACCTTGTTACCAAGCAGGACATTTTCAAAACTGATGATTCAAGTTAACGACAATGGGGACATTCTGACCAGAGGTTGGTCAATGCTCATGTGCTCAATTCCTTCGGCCAGTTCCTCCTCATCTGAGTTTTGCGTCTCATCCTCTGATGACTCGTTTTTCAGTGTATCTGCAGTTTCTGATTTTTGCTCTGGCCCACCTTCGTACAAATAATCTTTATTGTGAATATGAATACTTCTTCTGTGAGGTGGCAGCTCAACAGTACACAAATTACTTAGTGTTTCTACATGCCTCGTAAACAAATAATCATAGACATCTTGAATGTATCGGTTTAACAAGTTACCGCTCACTAACGGCCGTATTTGATCCTCTAGAAACTTTTCATCGCGACAGTTCAGAACATGAACTATGGCTCGGCGAGCTTGTTCTGTGCTTGAGAATAAAGGAGGCTCCTTGAAGTTGTGGAAATTAGTTCGGCTCTTAGGATATAGGCTCGTTTTTAATTCCAGTGGAACTCTAGGAATCACAATTGGATTTATTGGCCTCCTGTTTACAATCTTCTTAGGTTTATCTCGGTATGATGAATAGTATCTGTCTTGTTCTGAGTTTCTATGACAGTTATTTTCTCTCCCTTTGTTTTGTCTTGCTTTTCTTGCTTTATCAAATTTACGATTGTTACTAGCATCTTTTTTTATACAAAGAGAGTGGAAGTTGCTGTAAATTCTTGTTCTGTATGGATTATTGTTTTTACCCTTTTGAAAACAAACTGGTGTCCCACAAATCTCAAAGTTTTTTATAGTTTCATCCTGCTTTATATCACTTCCAGATTTGACAATTTCGTCCAAAATGCTTCTTCCAGAAAATTTATGTTTTATAATTTTTTTCACTGGTTTTTGTCGGTGGCAACATGTTATTTTCAAGTCAAAGTTAAATCTTGAGTTGGTACAGCTTCCCAAAGATGACCGCATCAATTATATTTAAAAATAACTGTTTTTTAAACTATTTGCTACTTCATAACAAAACATTTGAAATTAAAAAAGAAACAGATTGCATGACGTTGAGATAAGAAGTTAAACATTACCTTACACAAGACACGAAAAGTAAAGTGAGTCAAGAGGACAACATTGGACTGAGCTCTTACCCTCCCCCCTTTCCCCAGCACAATACCAACACAACCTCAAGCATCCATTTATCAATGCCATATTGATCACGGATGAGTAGAACCCAATAACTTTAGAACCTATCTTCCCAATAAACTTACACTTATATATTTGACTGACTGAGAATCTCCATTGATATTATCCGTGACGTCCCCATAAAATTATCTTCTTGAATACTTTGAAAGGATATCCTTTATATTGATTTGTCTTTATTTGGCAATTGTTTCTCTTGCAAGTTCTTTGCTATTTGCTAAATAGTTTTCACTTTTGTTACTCTAATATTTTTTGTGAATTCTCAATGGTTTATCCACAACCATTATAAATATATTAAATTCAAATTGATTTTCATAGATGATGTAAGAGATATAATTTAAATGATATAAATAATAAAAAAAGATACTTAAATTTTTACTTATTATTACTTCATTCTTGCAATGAAAATTTACACTAATATAGTTACTCTACTATTTTTTTTGTGAATTCTCAATGGTTTATCCACAACCATTATAAATATATATATTAAATTCAAATTGGTTTTCATAGATGGTGTCAGAGATATAATTTAAATTATATAAACAGTAAAAAAGATACTTTAATTATTACTTATTATTACTTCATTCTTGCAATAAAAATTTACACTAATATATATTATTTGTTAGCAATTTTTTTAATAATTTAAAGCTACAATTCAGTAATTAATGTTTAATACTCATAAATTAGTTTAATTCATTAGTTTTAGTCATTGCAAAAAATAATATATCCTACTTCCTACTTAATAATATTATAAATGTGGAAATATGGATGTTTGTGTGAATATCTGTATTTCAACCATGTGAAAAATACTGGACCAACTGTGCTGAAATTTTGCAGGAATAGAGCCACTATATCAGAAAAGGACATAGGCCATTCACTTCCTTAAAATCCCCTCGGGCTACGCCCTATGAACGTCCTTAGCTTCAATGTTTATATTTTATAAGGATGTAAACATTCAAATACTGAATTGTAAACAGCTGTGAATACCAAAATTTTGACAGTTCAAAGAGCAGAAGTAAGATCAGCTGTAATTTTTATTGTGAGCGAAGCCACAGGCAACTGCTATTTTTTTAATATTTGAGCTAGAGTCAATCAAGTTATCAGAAATCAGTTATCAATTAAATCAATCAATTTGTGGAAAGGTAGAAAAATATTTTTTTTATTTTTTATTTTGTGTATTTCAATGCCAGTGGCATTTTTTAACGTTTTGATCGGGAACGGTCCAAACCCGGGTCTTGTTACTATTTAACGGCGACCTTTTGTTAGCATAATTAATTCATAGCTCAATGACAAATGGCAAATGGACCTGGTTTCGATCCTGTCCGGAATCGAACCGGCGACCCTCAGGTTATGAGGTGAGCGCTTTATCCACTCGGCTATCCCCAGTCAATTTAAGTGAAGGCCAAGTGAAAAGACCAAAGATTTTTTCCAAACAGTGTATTTAAGTTTAGTTCATTATTATTAAGAGGAGGCTAAAGGCAATTCGGTGTTGCCCTCGCAGTCAAGATGCGTACTAAAATTACTCCGTGATAATAATCGGAAAAAATAGTGTGACGTAGTAAATAATCATTTATTCTAAAATTATGGTCTTAACTAGCATATAAAGTTCACTTTCCCACTTTTTTAGTCCAAAATATAGCTACAGAGGTTGATATAATGTCACCACTCATTTATTTAAGTGTTCAAAGAGTATTGAATGTAGTAAATATTCCTCCGCGGGGTCGGCGATCAGCGCGTGTAAACCTTCACGCGGTCGCATTTTCCGGCGATATATTTCAATTTAGAGAAAATAATTTTATTTCACCTTGAAGACAAATAAATTCAACACTAGGTTCGTGAAGTAGATTTTTCATTTTCTTTTTACATTCCGAGTTATTTTAGCTCAAAATGTGCAACTAGCTAAAACCCATTATTTGAACTCTAACGCCAGTTACTCTTGTATTTTTTTTTTTTTTTTTTTTTTTTTTTTTGTCTTCTCCTGTTACCTCACGCCTAACCAACCGATCGCAGACTACTGCCACATGGTTGATTCCATTGAGGATGAGATCATGAACACCTCTGGCGGGGTCATAGTCGGTGGCGATTTTAACGCCAAAGCCGTGGAATGGGGTTCCCCGCGGACCGACACTCGAGGTCGTTACGTCCTCGAGTCGGCTGCCAGGTCGGACCTCTGTATCCTTAATACGGGCGGCATTTCCACCTTTCGCCGTCCGGGGTGCAGAGAGACGATCCCTGACATATCCCTTGCCTCTGAAGGGATTGTCCAGCGGATCTCCGACTGGCGTGTCTGCGAGGAGTATTCCTCTAGCGACCACCAGGGGATCCTCTTCAAGGTCCTTCCCGAGGGTGCGCGCTTGCGCGCTGAAACTGCTCCTCTGGCTCGACGCTGGAACACCAGTCGTCTGAGCAAAGACACTTTTAAAGAAGTAATTAAAGACCAGAGCATTGTGAATTTCACAGGTGCCGAAGATCTGGTAGCATCGACGATGCGTCTCATCGCGACCGCGTGTGAGCTGTCGATGCCCGGAGTTTCCCGCCGCCACAGGAAGAAGCCGGTTTACTGGTGGACGCCTGAAATCGCGGAACTCCGGAGGAGATGCCTTGGTCTCCGACGAGCTGCACAGCGAGCCAGGAACCGCCCTGATGCAAATGCCAGATCGGCTGAGCACAGAGCGGCCCGCCGAGAGCTCCGCGGTGCCATCAACCGGAGTAAAGTAAGGTGCTGGAAACAGCTGTGTCAGGATATCGACAACGACCCCTGGGGGATGGGCTACAAACTTGTAACCCAGAAGCTAGGGGCTCGCTCACCACCTGCGGTCATGGAACCACAAGCCATGGCCGCCGTCGTCGACACACTGTTTCCCAGCCACCCAGTTCGGCCAGTCAGGGAATTCGGAGAGGTAGGCGCCTTCCCAGTCTTCCGGGAAGAGGAACTCACCGCCGCCGTCCGATCCCTACGACCTAGAAGAGCGCCCGGTCCCGATGGCATTCCGGCGGAGGTGCTCAAGCTCGCTGCGGAGGTGAATCCAAGGCTTCTGCTCGATATGTTCAACGCGTGTCTGGCGGAAGGCGTTTTCTTTTCTTCGTGGAAAGTTGCCCGCCTTGTTCTTATCCCGAAGGCGAAGAGCACACCGGGGACCCCTTCTTCTTTCCGACCCCTGTGTATGCTCGACACGGCCGGGAAAGTGCTTGAGAAGCTCCTGCGCGTCAGGCTGACCGAGGCCATCGTCTCTGCGGGGGACTTGTCCCCGCAGCAGTACGGCTTCAGATCCGGCCGCTCTACCATCGACGCTATTCAGGAGGTAGTTGAGGCAGTGCGGAGGGCGGAGGATCACAACCATTGGTCGCGCCGCGTGGTCCTTCTCGTCACGCTCGACGTGAAGAACGCTTTTAACTCCGCCAGGTGGAGCGATATGCTGTGGGCGCTTGAGCATACGTTCCAAGTTCCCTCCTACCTCCTGCGTATGATAGAAGCGTATTTGTCAGACCGCGTTCTGTTGTACGACACGACCGAAGGTCAGCGGCGCATTCCCATCACTTCCGGGGCTGCCCAGGGGTCCATTCTCGGACCAGATCTCTGGAACGTGTCCTACGACAGCTTGCTGAGGCTAGACATGCCCGATGAGACCCGCCTCGTTGGCTATGCTGACGACGTCGCTGCCTTGATCGCTGCGAGGAACGTCGAGCAGGCAAAACTGAGGCTCAGCGTTGTAATGGCCAAGGTCAACGGGTGGATGCGAGATCACGGCTTGTCCCTGGCTATCAGTAAGACGGAGATCGTCGTCCTCACCAAAAAGAGGATAAACACCGTGTTCCCGGTGCAGATAGGTGACGTCACACTCGAGACTAAGCCTGCTGCAAAGTACCTGGGAGTCATGGTCGACAGCAGACTGTCTTTCGGCGAGCAGATCCAGCGCGCCGCCGACAAAGCCGCTAAGGGTGTCGCTGCCCTTGGTAGGCTTATGCCCAATGTCGGCGGTCCTCGTTCCTGCAAGCGCCGTCTGCTCATGACTGCCGTCCAGTCAGTCTTGCTGTACGGAGCGGAGGTATGGGCTCACGCACTCGAGAAGCGAGTCTACCGAGACCGGCTTGCCCGAGTCCAGCGCCGAGGAGCTCTGCGGGTCGCTTCGGCCTACCGCACAGTCTCCGAGCCTGCTGTGATGGTGATCGCCGGAGTCATTCCCGTCCTCTTCCTCGCGAGGGAGAGGCAGGCGATTTACCGGAGGAGGCCTGAAGTGGGCCGGGAAACAGCTGCCAGGGAAGAGCGCGATCGCAGCTTCGACTCTTGGCAGCGCGACTGGGAAGCCGAGCTGAGGGGACGTTGGACCTTCCAGCTCATACCTTCCGTCCGACCATGGGTGGAACGGCAGCACGGCGAGGTCGATTACTACGTGACCCAGTTTCTTTCTGGGCACGGGTACTTCCGAGCCTATCTGCACCGGATGGGCAAGGTCGCCAGCCCGGACTGTCTGTATTGCCCCGGCATCCCAGACACGTCCGAGCACACTTTCTTTCAGTGCGACCGTTGGCACGTCCGCCGAGCCTCGCTTTCATCTGAGATCGGCGTGGTCGTCAGCCCAAACAACATCGTCGAAGCTATGCTCCAGGGAGAGGGCAACTGGAACTGTGTTCAGCACTACGTCCAGGCCATTCTTCGGGCGAAAAAGGTCGACCTCGATCGGCCTTAATCCTCAGCTTTTCCCCAAGGAGGTTGCCCTAGTGGCGTAATATCAAAGGCCTAGCCCGAAGTAATGTGTGAAACAGTTCCAGGCTAGTGTCCTCGGTGCCGAGGGAGGTGGTTTAGTCGGTAGTTCACGGGACATCGAGCTCGTGGGAGTCCGACACTACTGAGGGGACAATGAGCCCCTCAGTGTGCGTAAATGCATTCCACCTCCTACCAAAAAAAAAAAAAAAAAAAAAAAAAAAACTCTTGTATTTTTTATCATATCGGAAAAATAAAAAATGCATAATGAAAGAGATTTATTTCTTTTCATTTTGGTACGCAGCTTATTGTCGTACGTTGAAAAATAACGTAAGGATATGGGTTTGCGCGATGTTGTAATCCGCAAAAATCATGAAAACAATCTTGTGTGCGGGAACGCATTCCGACTAAAGTTTTCGATCAAAAATCAATACATTATATATCAAATTAAAGAGGAGAAAAAACCATACAAAATATTACCATTTGTTTCCACGATTCTAAGAAAGGTAAATGAGTAATTACACTTAAAGTTTAGCCGATGATTTTCAAGTGATTGTTCAAGGTGTATACTATTTTTCGAGAATCAAATTCCAGGTTTTTTCCAGGTTTTTACCAGGATTTTCAGAAATTTTCCAGGTTTTTGTGTATGCGTATTATTATTCACCATATCAACTGCTAGGCACTTCTGCAGTTTTCATCGAATCATTTATATAATTAATTTTACATTTGTCAAGTTTAGTATGCAAAAAACCAATGATAAGGGTTGTGGAAGCAGTCTGTATTTGCATTTACAATTTAAATTTGAGGTGTGCGGATAGAAAATTTTTGGATCGGATCGGAGAGCTTATGTTTGGACCGGATAATACCGGATTCAGATATTTACGGCGCTTCAAGTTTTCTCAAAAGCCTCAAGTAATTGTAAGGAACTAAAATATTAATCCTAGTGTGTAAGGTAAGGTTTGCCTTGATAGGCTTGAGTAGTTTTCGGTTGTTGTGATATAATGATTCTACTATGGGTCAAATGTCAATTATTAAAGTATACAAAAGTACAACTAATTAACTGTTAAGAATTTAGAAATTTATTGATTCCCTCAATTAGGTAGGCCTAATATTTAATTGAATAATCTTATTAGGCCTATTGCAATTTCAAGATCAGGCTGCTTGAAACTCCCTTTTTCACTGCAACCTAAATTTGTTCACTTTTAGGCCTCTGTATTCCTTTGTTATTTTCCTTTTCATGAATAAATAAAGTATTTGATCAGTGACTAGGCTCAGGTGGTTAGGCAAAAGAATTAAATATAAAACTTGATTCGCCAATTACTTCATATTTGAGGGAAGCCTTACATATTTATTTATGCATTAATGCCTGACAGGTTCACCTAAAATAAAACAATACTATAAAATAATAATAATGTCAGAGCAGTAAACTTAACCTAAATTTCAAGATAAGCTTCAAATGTAGGTTTCGGTATCAAAGCTTTGCCATTTAATGACAACAAAGGTCTGCAAACTCACTAATTATTATCTTCGGCGTAAGTTGTCAATACAGCTTTGTACTGTTATCTAAGAAGGTCCATTTAAATCGCGTATTTAAAATTAACACTCGGCTTAATTCGTCAAAGATTGAGATTTAAACTAAATAAAAACCTATTTGTGATCGTTCAACGTTTCTATTTTTAGGTAATTGCTTAGTTGAAAAATAAAGAAATCTGAAAGAAAGACGAAAGACGTCAACGAGTTATCAATTAAGTTTTGAAAGCAGACAATGACATTTGAAAACGAAATGAGACTAAAGACAAACACAGGCTCGCCAACTCTTTGCCAGCTCAAAATTATTGTAGGCTTTTTATTTCATCGTATCTACATTGGAAGCGATGGTGATCCCGGAGTCCTCATATGATATTTACGGGCTGAAATAGTCCTACGAAATAACAACACGACTGTTTATGAGGTATTTACGGGATATTTCGTTTTGGCAGTTGAAGACGACTCTGGACACTGTCGGTCATTTGGTGAACTCTGATTGGTCTCGATTGCAATTCTCTCTTTTACCACAGATAAAGGAATATGTTTGCCATTCAAAAACATAGGCTAGATCTCACCACAAAATACAGTAGAACCTCGCTAGTCCGACCTCCGATAGTCCGACTCCTCGGATAATCCGACCATGCCGCCAGGGAAATAGGCCTCCGCTAGTTCGCCTTCAGCGGGGTTTTCTCATCAGTTAGTCCGACCACGCAATTGGAAATTGATGTTTGTTTACATTTCCAGTGCATTCCTCCGTTCAGGCTGGCTGCTGTCGATGACGTATTACTCATTGGGAGTGTGTATATCGTTCAGTAGAGCAATAACATTTGGTGCAGTTTTTATGGTCCTAATGTCGTTTTTTAACAGTATGGTAGCTTGTTAAACACACTGAATGCAATTTTTTCTGATCGAAATACAGTTTTTGTACGTTTTCATGTCAATAAAATGAGTTCAAACAATAATCCGGCCTATTTGCTGTTCCGACCATGCCCCCGGTCCCGTAGGTGACGGATTAGCGAGGTTCTACTGTAATCAAATTTTCCTGGCATTAAATTTTTATAATGTTCCAGCTGAAATATGTTTGCTTCAGTTTTCGGATCCCACATTAAAATACAGGTCCTTTAGTTGGCATTGGCTGTTGGGCTATTATTAACAGTCCTGTCTAAGGAACATGTCGGCCTTAGTCAGTAACAAGACTACAAAATCACGCCACAATCATCCTTCATTCATCTGTCATTCATACTTGGCTTGAAATACCTTCCTTGGTAGGTCGTCATTTCAAGCAAAGTAATGTAATGTATAGCTTCATGATGTACACAATTTCAAGAAAGCTTTGAAGTTATATTTAACAGATAAGGCCCTTTACTATTTTGAGAAGCTGTAACTTTACACATCCTTGTAAGTATCAATTTTGTAAATATTTCCTTAAATTGCAGATCTGTTAGATTTTAAGTTGACGCCATTCTTTGGTTTGAATATAATTCAAGGAATAAAGTTATTATGATTCTAAAGAAGTAATTATTCAGACGAGTTTGAAAACCAGCCCGATCGGACCATCAGAAGGGGGGTTAAGGGAAAACCCCCCAAAAATTTGTTTGGTATTTTTACAGAAGAAAGTTGAAGTACTTTGGTTTACTCCGTTGATTTCAGCTTGAAAAAACAAATATTTTGGTATAATCATTGATTTTACACATCCTAGGTCCATATTCAATGGTATAATTGGCGCCAATTCTTGGGGCCCACGCCGTCCATAAGACCAATGCTAAAATTAACATTAGTCTTATGGATGGCGTGGGCCCCAAGAATTGGCGCCAGTTATACTTTGAATCATTTCTCCATGTCCATTGTTTACTGAGATACTGAGACTAGTAAACACTCCTGTCCCAATGTTGACCTGCTTATGGGAAATAAAAATACCCCCGTTGCAGCAGACCTGCATACTCAGCGAATTTCAAATGCAAAAGAACATATTTTAATCCAACATAGCAAAATTTAACATGTTTTCGTAATCTCCATAAGAATAACATGGGGAATGAGTATGCAGGATTGCTGCAACAGGTATGTTAAAACTGATTGGTTTTACTTCAATATTTAATAGATCTTAACTAGAAGAAGACATACACCAAGTTTTATTAAGATATATTAAGAAATAAGGAAAATATAGATTTTATTTATTTCTCACAAGGATAACATGGGGAATGAGTATCCAGGTTTGCTGACACAAAAATGGAAATATCGGGGATTTTAGACTATTAAACATTAGATCTCATCTAGATGAAGCCACAAACCAAGTTTTATTAAGATGTGTTGAGAAATAAGCGAGATTTAGAATTTTACTTATTCCCCATAAGGTTAACATTGGGACGACGTACTGTATTTACCACTTTCAATATCTCGGTAACCAATAGACATAAAGCAATAATTCAAAATACTAAATTGTTTGTTTTTTTGAGCTGAATTCAATGGTGCCATCAAAAATGGGATTAATTTTATTTTATCTACGACCATTGCAATAAGCACCAATTATGGTATTACCATAAACATTATAATGATCTACTATATATTTGTCAAATACCACTCAGTGGAAACATCGTACAGCCCAAACTACTTGACCTAGAACCTTGAAACTTTGCATGGATGTTCCTCTTAGGGCGTAGGCATCCGCTAAGAACGGATTTTACAAAATTCGTAGTATAAAGGGGGTTTTGGCGAGGCCGAAGTTTTCAAATTTTCCCATTTAAAAGTATGTTGGACGATTTTTGTTTACATTTTTAATGTTCATAAAACAATCAGCTGGTAGTTAGCTTCGGAAATGTATACGGTGATGGTAATAAATTGATTTCTTTGATCATGGCTTCATTGATTTTTGTTGATTTGTTTCAAGGACATAATTATGTACGATATAAAAGTTCCATTTAGTTTAGATAAAATCCACCATTAATTAGTTAAGTGGCACCATCAATATTTCGGTAGCGGGAGTTACGCAGTTTTAAACGTGAAGAGCATACTGCCTTTTGTGGCTGAGTCTTGAGACTAAATCCCGGTAAGATGGAAAGAGAAAAGAACAGTGGTTTTTCAGTCACAAATAGAATGTGCTGAAATGATATGATTCTTTGATCTACTTATGTAAAAATTTATAAATTATACAAATCCCTGATTGTAAGTTATATTTATACTATCTTTTCTACTGTATTTTTGTCAAATACCACTGACCTACCCTATGTACAGCCAAAACTACTTAACCTAGAACCTTGAAAATTTGCATGGACGTTCCTTACAGAGTGTTGACATTCACCAAGAACGGATTTTTGTAATTCGCGGTTTTTAGAGGTTTTTCGTGGAGCTGAAGCTTTGAAAATGCCCCATGTTAATGTAATGGATGATCTTTTGTTTAAATTTCCAATTTTATTCAATCAAGCATATTAGCTTCACAAACGGATACGTTGTTACAGCTGATTTATAATTTGATTCCTTTTATCGTAGTTTTATGGTTGTTTTGATGATTTTGTTAGGTTGTTCGTACTATATAAAAGTTACATTTGGTTTAGTTTCGTACCTTATACGTTCAATCATAAGCTCATTATGTGGTACCATCTTTTTAGGCAGCGGGAGCTATAGTTATTTCCTTATGCCGGCCTTTATGTTTTTAATTAAACTCATGCCAGTTACAATAATTTGGCAAAGTCCTTTTTCATCTAATTCGACGGTGTCCCGGCTTTTCACGGAAAAATAAATGCTGCAATCAGTGGTTGATCTTAAATTATTACTACCCGCCCATATTTTAAGTTAAAAACTAAGTGAATCGAGTTTGAAATACTGCCCACAGATAGCACCATAACTGTTTCGAACATTCAGCCCTTTACTGTACTTAATTGATGCCCTACTAGGCAATCCATGGACGTAATGGTAAATCTACAAAGAAGTACCTTAAAATCGACACATTTGGTGTTAAAATTAGTCCAGCCGTTTTCGAGTTATAACGGTGTGAAAAGAAAACCTTCACTATCTACTGTGGTATCCTACATCCTACTGTGGTATTTACATTTTATCCTACATTCCGCCATAAAAGAAACGTATCTCTACATGACATATTCCTTGATATAAATATTTTCTATTCAGTCCTCTAGATTCTTCATATCAAGGTTAGACTTTAATTTTTATCGTGAGCGAAGCCACGGGTCCTGCTAGTATACATTAAAACACCAAAAACCAAGCAGTACTCTAATGACGACTTTAGAGTACTGGAGTCACTTTAGAGTACTGGTTCTAGACCAATGAGAGCTCGGCATTTGACGGAAGTAGTGTCATAATAACAATTACGCAATTCGCACATCAGCTGATTGTTGCATTACGATTCATATTTGAGTTTACTTATCCCATCAGCTGATTGTTCCACAACGATTCATGGTTCAGTCTGCTTATTTGCCTAACCTCAAATTTTATTTGACCTATTCCATTATTAGTAAAAGTCATGAGTTTTGTTTAACTTCGGGGGAAATTTTGTCGTATATTGTTGGCCGTAGATAAAATAGTGTATGCAACGATTGTATTATGCCTTTAAGCCACTCGTGAGATATTTAGAACACTCGCTTCGCTCGTGTTCTAACTTACATCTCACTCGTGGCTTAAAGGCATTCATTATACAATCGTTGCATAAACTACTATTTCTATGTAAAAGACTCAAAAAACCCATTTTTGGGGGGGTTTATCCCCCTTTACCCCCCCTTCCGGTGGTCCGATTGGGCTGGTTCACGAACTCGTCCAATTGATTACCACTTTACATGTCTGCACCAAATTTCATTAAGATCGGACCATATTTACGGCCGCTATCGTGCTGACAGACACACATATATACAAGATAAGTGATCTTCATTTATATCTACATATATAAAGGAGAAGGGGTTTTCTTACGGACAGCAAATCTCCAAAACTATAAGACCTAGAGAGCTGAAATTTGGTATTTATACTCTCCTTGGGCGGTATATGCGCACTAAGAAACGGTTTTACAAAATTCCCAGAGATTTCCGCTCTAGAAGACTTTAAAATTTCAATGCAAATCTTATGACCCTTGGTTTTAATCATTTTTCACTAATCCAGGTGACTGAATAAACATTGCATTCCATGGCCAGCTGAAGTTAGTTGTAGTCTTAAGACAGTGTTGAGTGGAGTCTGTTGTAAAGAATGAAAAGTCATACAAAGCAATACTTAATATTTTATATTGTATGTATTATATTCAAAATTGTATTCAGATTTTGTATAATGGGCTTTTAATTTAATAAAATACCGTATAATTTAAATCAATTTTATAAATAAACGTGATTTGTTTGCATAAAACAAATAAAATTTAACTTCAATTAAAATTAAAAGAAATTTAACATATGTTTTAAATTTTTTGGTCTTTCAATATCAACATGTGACTTTTTAGTGTTCAATTTGTTATTTGGATGAACTGTCAAATTATTTGTTTACATTATAATCAAAACGTGAGAAAAATTATTGGAATAATAATTAAAATCCTAAAACGGAATTGATGAAAAGTATTTTGTTTTCAAACTGTTTTTTGAGAAGACTGATGGAGGAGATAAAACAATACAGTCGACTCTCGCTAACTCGAAATTCCACGGTACTGCGATTTTTCTTCGTGTTATGTATGTCGTAGGCATAGTTCGAGTTATAGAGGTGAACCAAATGAAAATTCGTGATACAGAGGTAAAGAAAAATGTAGTTTATTCCCTACATCTCCGACAAATCTAAGCTTTTAGCTTATTTAAATATTTTATATAAATGAATAATACAGTATTTATGATATAATAACCTGTAAAACACAAAAACAGATAATATCATATTAATTCTGATTAAAAATTCCTTAATCTTCCTCTGCTTAACATGTAAAAAGTAATTACAGTATCGATCATAATATTTTTATCAAAACAGTTATTACCTTCACTTGCCTGCTTTTCAATTTCCACCTGGTTTTTTATAATTGTTGATAGCGTACTACCTGGAATATTAAACCTGGCAGCGATGTCTTTCTTCTTTACCGCCCCGTCGTTCACCAACTTTATTATTCCTAACTTTTCACCAACAGTCAATGCTTTGGGTTGTCTTTTCGCACTCATTCTCGGACATTTCACGCACAAACAATCATCACACACTCGAAAAGCCCCGCACAAGGTAAACATACTCGAGAGTGCAGACAGTCCTTAAGGTGCTTGACTCCAGATACGATTCACCGACAGGTTGCATCCTGGACACCGGGGTTTCGTATTATAGAGGTCCAGTCTGAAAACTTCGTGGTATGGAGGTAAAGCGCGAATCGAATTCGTCTTATCTACTGAACTTCGTGTTATAGAGGTAAATTTTGTGTCTATTCGAGTTATAGAGGTAAAATATATAACCGGAAAATTAGTTCGTGTTATGTATAGCAATTTCTTTGTGTTAGACAGGTTTTCTCAAGGGGATTAAAAATAATTCGCGATTTGAGGATTTCGTGATATCAAGGTTCGTGTTAGCGAGAGTCGACTGTATATGCACATATTTATGTGAAACTTGCATCAGCTGCTAAATTTCAATCATCTATTTAGAAGACGTTCTCAACAGTCAATGGTAGTGTTTATCTGGAAAAATAGTTAGGCTTACAGTAGAATTATAGCTATAGTGACTGTTCCCGTGCGTGTCTTCACTCACTATTAAAATGATATTGAGATACTAGCCAATATCTAATTCATGCCCTTATGGAAAACCCCGAATAATAAATTATTGAAAACAGCCCCATTTTTAATTATTTTTTAATAAAATAGAATAGAAAAATAACCCAGGTTAGACTGGCTCCCACAAAGTAAACAAGAGCAAAAAAGTGATAATTTAATCCAATGTGTACGACACCGACGGATAGAACCACCATTAAACCACCTCCGCCCCTTAATTGTACTTAAGTTAAATGTTTATTATAATTATGTGAGTCATTGGTAAATCTACTAGGAAATACCTTTAAATTTACGTCTGTATAATATGTTGAAATTCTGCCAGCCGTGAACAAGAACTGACAACAAAAAAATAATTTCTCATGTGCTAATAATACAGATTTGTGGTTTCATTCTTAAGTAGATGTTTGTTACTATCTTACTATCATTTCAATCGTGGGCGAAGCCACGGGGAACAGCTAGTATATATACATATATAAATTTGAACGAATGGTGTTTTTTGCTTCTGGTGGCCCCAAAAACGAAAAGTTATCATGGTCTCGAGTTTAGGTCTTACCATGAGACCTACGGTAATAGCTTCTTCCCTATAGGGGAAATTCGCTAAAATTGTTTACAAAAAAAATAATCTCCTTACATATAAATTAAAAAATTATTCCATGAGAATTTTTTTTACAAAAGTTTAAACTTCACTTTAAGTACCAACCTTCCCGAAAACCGGTACTTTTTGTGTGTTTACCCTGTAACCTTTTTCTGCTTGCCCGAACATTTTTTGTAATGTCATCACATAAAATTTGCTTAAATAAGCTTCAGTTTAGTTTTTGTTTTGGCAAAATTGGTTCATCTGTTCCTGATATACTGGATTTCAAACTCAGGAGCCTATACTTTTTTCCCTGACAGTAGTCTCAACATATCGTGATTAGACTTGGTATGTAAATTTGACTGGTTATGGTCTACTTGATGCCTAAAATCCCCAAATCTTTAGATTTCTGGGGCTGTAAACCTGCTTCCTCATCTCCTCAATGTTAACCTTATAGGAAATAAATAAAATTGTACAGCTTGCTTAATTTAAAACATATATTGATCAAAAGGTATGAGACTTAATGTAGTCTACTGAATTATAGCCTATCCCTCATTTTTACATTCCTGCGGCAGCAAATTTGCATACTCACTCCCCATTTTATTCTTTGGGGAGGCTTCGTGATTCTGATGTGAGGCTTTGTGTAGATTATTTATTAAAGCATTTGAAATTTACTGAGTATGCAGGTCTTTTGAATGGGTATTATTATTTCCCATATGGTTAACATGGGAAGAGAGTAGGCAGGTTTGCTGCCACTATAAGTAAAAATGGGGTATAAGTCATTTTCAGAAATAAGTGGAATATAACATCTATACTTCATTAATATATAGGGTTTTTTTTATCATAACTCCTCGTAGAGTTCTGAACCAATTTTAATAATTTAGGAGTCAGAAAGAGTTTGGCATGAAGTTTTGCAGTAAATAAAATTTATGAAATTTGGACTAAAAGGAAGAGCCCTAGACACCCTTAAAGTTTGCAATTATTTGTCCATTAGGTTTAACATGGGAGAAATTTCAGGTATGGTTGATCAGCCTTGCTTCATCAATGATTTTGAATAATCATTGTATTATCAATGGACTAGACAAATTTTAGAGCTGCCAAACAGCGTGCATCCACTATTATTATTTATTTCAACATAAGGTTAATATTATTAACATGAGGGCAACGTGACATACTGACGTGACGTATTATTATTAACGTGAGTACTGTGTTTAGTACTCTAAGTATCTTGGTAACCAATGAACCTAGATCAATGATTCAAAATACTAAAATTTTATATATTATTTGACTATGTCGCCTGTCTTAAGTTGTAAGCTGACAGTTTGTAAAAAGATGTTATGTGACAATAAAGGATTATTATTATTATTATTATTATTATTATTATTATTTACTAAGGCCCCTGACACAAGTTGTATTGGGGTCCAACTAGTTGAGAAGCATTGTAATAATACGAGAGTACACACGAGCTTGAGTGCAGTTGTTAGGGCGCTCAAGTTGGATCCAACAGGAAAAGCAGTTGTAGCCCTCTCCGACTGGGCTGTACTCATGAGTCGTGTCTGTTGTGGAGAAGCATTGTTTTATATTGAAGCGAACATAAATAATGCGACTTTGGGGACAATGCCAGTGGTTTTATGTACAGTCACCTTTACAGAAAATGTTTTATATGGAGTTCATTATAAATATATTTGTTTTCTATGTTTAAAGGTAGAAACCATCACGGAAAACTGTTTTTTTAATAGTTTAAACCTGTTTTTGGTGTTGAAACAGGTAAAAATTTTAAATTGAGTTCAAAAAACTATTTGAAATAGTTGGGAAATTCGAACAAATACTGGCTGATAAGTTAATATTTAAAAAAATATTTTAAGTTTCAAGTGACATGTTTTTAATAGTCTAAAAGTGATTAGTAAAAATTTAGGTTTTTCAATTTAATGGATACGTGCAATAAATTGTATCAAATTAAAACAAACTCAATAACTAGACGAATAAAGAGAGAATGGAAATAAAAACGAACATCTATATTGAATCAAAATTTTATTAAGTAAAATTATTTTTAATTATTCCATAGATGCACCAGGGCATTTTGCAGTATAAATTATTATCAAAAAGTGGCTTGTAACGATTGTAAATTGAGCGTTTCAAGTGAACGAGTGAAAGCCACTGGCGATACTTTTATGGGATTTTCGGCAATCTCTAAAATACACCATAGATACACTTCAATGAAGAAGTGGTTCAGTGCAGTAACTGACCTTTGTTGTTAAAGAACTTTAGTTATTAGATTAATTTTTACGAAAAATTATATTAATCAATGTTTTTGAAACAGCTTTTTCTATGGTTTTTAACACGGGAACCATAGATTGCTCCCATGCAGAACCCTAAAGCCATCCTGGTGGGAGCGATCGCTCCAAAGCTGCAACACGTTACGATAAGATTTATTTTTAAGACAGGATCTGAGCTTGAAATATGAAACTTTAACAGCATTGCCCAATAGTATATTGTATTGTGTGCTGCTGCTACGATAGGCGGGGCAGTTGCAGTAATTACAAGTCAGAGCACCAGGATGGTGGCAAGGAACACAGAAAATCGTGCCGCCGTGAACGTGTTTATCATATTTTTTTTGCACAGCCCTTGATTAAAACATAAATATATTGAAACCGAATCCAGTAATTTGCTGATGGGATTTGCACCAGTCACTATTCTTTAATTTTAAAGAGTGATTTGCTAAACATATGACAATTTGAATTGAAGGTGAGAAGCAATGTATTTATAAAGCCATAGGTCGAATGGTATGGGACATATATTAATTGATTAAGAGTCTGTTTTTAGAACAAAAAGTGAAAATAATAATTTTTTTAATCACCTAAATTAACCACTTAGCTGACAAAAACTTTTTTGAAAGTTAGTTCTAGTGTCGCCTGGAAGGTAGCAGCACTATTCAATAGTGTTTTACCCTCATATTACGGCCGCAACTTTGGATGTCTGTACTCCTAAGCCTATATACCTGAGGTATAGGTATTTCCCTGGCCTACTGTAGTTTAAGCAATTATTTTTTCATCCCTTTAAATGTGTTATAAAGTGGAACGGTACCTCTAGTCACTGAAATAAGTTTTTAATATGGGCATTTTAGTTAAATCGGATCAAAAATATCAATTTTTAATTTTCTATTAATAATGATTACTCAATAGTTCCTGTACAAGTTTGTTCGGTCATTTTAGCACTTTAATGCTCAATCACTAGTTTCAATGTTATCATGTAAATGCTTTCTTTTATTTTTACTGGAATAAACCTTTAAAAAATTCTCCTTCTAATTTTGCGCCCCTTTTTCCCTGTGTCCTTGATGCTGGCCTCTTTTGCCAAGCCCTAAATATGTCCCTGTGCAAGAGTTATTGTGCTTTAAGACAAATAAATTAATATGAAAATGAATTATGGCATTTTTAGCATCTGAGGACCCTGATATAAAATTAAAGTTATGTTAATGGCTTAGGTCTTACCATGACACCCATGGCCAAAGCTTCTTCCCTGTTTCTTGCTACAGTAGATTTCAGCCTTTCTTTGATTTACATTAAAATTTTTATTGCCTTGTTTTTACAATGCATAATGTTAATACCCCCGTTGCAGCAGACCTGCATACTCAGCAAATTTCAAATGCAAAACAACATATTTTAATCCAACATAGCGAGATTTGACATGTTTTTGTAAGCTCCATAAGAATAACATGGGGAATGAGTATGCAGGTTTGCTGCTACAGGTATGTTTAAACTGGTTGGTTTTAATTCAATATTTAGTAGATCTGAACTAGAAGAAGCCATTTACCAAGTTTTATCAAGATATGTTGAGAAATAAGCGAAATATAAAATTTTACTTATTTCACATAAGGTTAACATTGAGACAACGTACTGTGTTTACCACTTTCAATATCTTGGTAACCAATGGACATAGAGCAGTAATTCAAAATACTAAATTGTTTGTTTTTTTGAGCTGAATTCAATGGTGCCAACAAAAATTTGATAAATTTTATTTTTCTATGTGAAAAACTCAAAAACCCCATTTTTGGGGGGGTTTATCCCCCTTTACCCCCCCCTTCCGGTGGTCCGATTGGCCTGGTTCACGAACTCGTCCGAGTGATTACCACTTATCAAAATCAAATCAAATCAAAATCAAATTTATTTACAAGAAAATACTAACAAAAAATACACTTATACATCACAGGAAAAAAAATTCTCACATAGGTCATATAAAAGACCTGTGCGTGAGAGTGTTCTTATCTCAAAGAAAATAGTGTCTTACACAAAGTAGAAAATAAATTTGACTAGAAAAATGAAAAAAATAAAGAATATACTATAATTAAAAAGATTAAATTAAATAGGATAGACAGCTACTTAAAAAAAAGTACTCAACACTTTATCAAGCAAACAGTTTTAGTTTTAACTAAGAGGAATTGCCTTGCAAAAATATCTAGAGATAGTCATATTCACAAATAAAAATAAATAAAAGGATGCATTTTTTAAATGATGGAACGAAAAATATAATAAAGAAATTTAAAAAAAATAATAACTACAAGCAGAACTATGGGGAAGCCACATAAGGGCAGACAAGCGGAGGCATGGTTAGGTCATCAAGTATGTTCTTGAGTAGTAGTACAGTTGATGTTAAATCAAGTATTCAGATCGTATGAGGGACTCAGCACTCTCAGGACCTGCCTCCAACAGCCAGTCAGAGATGCGCTTTTTATAGACATCAGTAGATGCCTGGGCATTCCTTAACTCAGGGGGGATGTTTCTGAAGAGAAAGTTTGCAATAAAAAATGGATTTGAATGACTGATAGCCCTAACTGCTCGTGGGACCTGCGAGCCTATGTTAACGGCATTCCTTGTTCGATAATTATGCGTTGTAGATGTAATTATCGCATCCATATGCGAATGTATGTAAACCAAAAGATTTTTTATGAATAGTTGTCTAATAGAAAATAACTTAGTTTCTCTAAACAATAAATTAGAAGGAAATCGTTTATGTTTTTTAAACCCAGCTTTTATGATTGACTTTTGCACCACCTCTAAAGAATTTAAGATAGACATTCCGACCCCTCCCCAAGCAATAATTCCATATTGTAAGAGTGATTGAACATATGCAAAGTATATTGTTTTAATTTCGGTTTCATTTAAGATTTCACTAAGTTGGTTAAAAACAAATATAAATTTTCTGAGTTTAGATTTAAGGTAATTTATATGAGAGTCCCATTTTAGTCTGGAATCTATAATCACCCCGAGATATTTGTAGTGGTCAACACGTTCAATTTCTCTGCAGTCACAAGAGGTGGAGGGTACTGTGCCACAAGTATGTAGCACCAATCTGAGGTCTGCGGGCGGCTCACTCGCGGCTCGCAGTGCAATTGGCAAGCATTTGGTTTTGCTGATGTTCATTGTCAAAACATTTTGATTGAACCATTTTCTCAACAGCCACTTAACACGTCTGTACCAAATTTCATTAAGATCGGACCATATTTACGGCCGCTATCGTGTTAACAGACATATATATATATATAAATTCAAACGAATGGTATTTTTTGCTTCTGGGGACCCCAAAATGAAAAGTTAACATGGTCTCGGACTTAGGTCTTACCATGCGTACTACCGTAATAGCTTATTCCTTTAAGGAAATTCGCTAAAATGAATTAGAAATGAAATTTTTAAAAATCTTAATATCTTAAGAGTCAATATTGCATGAGACAATATAAAAAAAAAAAACGGATTGTCGCATTGAAACTAGTGTAAAAATCTCGTTTAAAATTATGGGGGGGACTAACACCAATTATACATTTGAAAAAAATATTTTGTACCCAATATGGCGGTCGAAAATGGCTACCCACTCAAAATGAGATGCTTTGTACCCAAAAAAGTTTGGGGGTAATCTGGGATTGATATTTTTTTTAATGTGGAAAAAAAAGGGGGGGCATTTAAAACCCACCCTGTAGATGGAAGTGGCCACCGTGTTGTAAGTAATATCGAAGCTTGCAATGATGTGACAAAGAGTTTAGTACCCAACAAAATATATGATGTTCCAAACTAAAATTTTGGGAACATTATGCAGAAAACTTTTAACTTTTATTACATCACGGTCGAGGGTTTGAATTTGGTAAGAGATGAAATATTACCATGTTTGGTAAAAAGTATTAAAGGATCACATTTAAAAAAATTACAATTTTTATTACCTTTAATTCTACAATTAAAAGTATCATAAAGTAATAAAGTACTAAAAAGTGTGGAAGAAAATTGAATGTGTTTGAACTTACAAGCTATAGGCAGCTATATCAAAAGAAGCACAGGAATTCATCAATGAAACTCCTACTCTTCAGACTTGCTGCACTCAGAATAAAATTGTAAGCATTTAAAAGACTTATTGTAATATATCTTCATTATTAAATTCTGACTCAAATATCACAAATATTAATTTGTAGGTAATTAGAAATTCATTTATTCCGAGAGTGATTTTAAAATTGTATTTAAATTTTAAAAAGCCATACTTTAATGGCAAGTAAATAAGAAAAAAATATCTTTTAATTTTTTTTATGCTAAATAATCAGTTTATTTAACATACTATCATTGACTTTAAGCACAGACTATGCGAAAGATTCTACTAGTTATTTTGGTAGGTCTTATCATATATTTAATTTCGTAAGGCGATTCTTTGCGTCAAAATTGTGGGCGTCTGGCAAGTCATAGAAAGATGGGAGAGGGCTCAAATTAAAGGTCTCTATTCCGTGATGGTGGGAAAAATAATGAAATGGCTTGAAATTCACTAGAAAACGAGAAATAACATAAAATATCTGCCATTTAAAAAGCATTGGGATTTAAAAACGTCTCCTTTGTTTACATAAAACATATGATGCTGATACTTGATTGAAAATCATGTGGTAGGCTAGATATAAATATAAGGTAGATTCGGTTTGCTATGAAGGTATTTTTTACTATAATAAAAAAGGATTGTTTGAATTTTCTCTCAACAGGGGCTTTTAGCCCCTTCAAGCCACTAGTATTAAAGAAAAGTGAAGGATAAAAAAATATCTTGAATACTCTTTCAATTTTATTTTACTTTGTTCTAGATATTTTTCCAAGTACTGCAACCTTACCTCTAAAGGGATACCACTTGGCATTATCCTGCCAATGAAATTGTCGATAGCTTTAAAAATTCGAAATTTCTCATTCTTCAACTCGACTGGAAGTGAACTGCGCTTTAATGCTTTGGTACAATACTCTATACCACCCTCAATGTAGTCCTCCCCTAACTGAGCAAGTTTTCCTTCAACTTCTGATTCAAAATAGTGAAGTACCTTTTTGTACAAGTATCTCCAACAGTTTAATCCAACCAATATTGTAACTGTGTAAATAAGACACCTCATATACAAAGGCTTCTTGATGATTTGATAGGATTTATACACTTCTTGATACAACAACACTGTTATAAGGCTAACACCAAACGGTAAAAGTGCATCTATGTACACTTTTAATGTATTGATGATGAGTATTTCACGGGCAATGCCATACTTTTTTGCTCTATCACTTAAAAGGAAACAATCATCTAACTCATTTCCTATTTTGCTTTCATCAACGTCGAAATTGACGTATTTAACCTGAAACAAAAGCATGGGAGTTTTAATATAAAAAGATCATAAAACAATAACTTATTAACCTAATGATTCAAAAAATACTATTAATTATATTATAAAACTAAATTATATAAGACAGATAGGGTGAAGTATCAAACATATACATATATATAGAACACATGTCCATTTCACATAAACATATATGTATTAACATATACATTTCTGATATGGCTTATTTAACGGTTTGCATTCATAGGGAGTGTGACCTTCATTGAGCAGGCCTTCAAAAAAGTATCTCAAAGTATCTTTGAGTTTGTTATTATCTCAAGCACCAAATAGGGCGAGTGAGTGAAAGCAAAATTATTGTTTATTATTTGTTTGGGAAGTAATAAAACAACTATATGAGCATATGTTAAAGTAAACGCAAATTTACATGTAAAAGGCCCTAAAAAACTTAAATAAAGTTTTGACAATTCAACGATACAGTATATTAAAACCCGGGGGCCAGAGGGGGGTAGGGGGGTATTAGTAACGACTTGGCCAGAAAGTACTGTTTTAAAAGATGAGTATGATAGTTCCCGCGCGAGCGGAAGCAAAAGTGGAATTTTCATGCGAGTTTAGTAAAACTTAATGGTTGTGTAATGTACGATACTTTTCATCATACTACTCAGAAAAAAAATACTTTCAATCGTAACGTATTCCTTCCAAACCTAACCTATAATATACAAAACAAACATCTACTCCTGCCAGTGCTTCCACTACATTCCTCTAAAATGTAACCAATAAACACACATTAAACGTTTCATGTAATCGCAGTCCGGAAAAACTTTCCGGCCTAGTTCAGCAATGGGTGCTTTTCGAGGCTACAAAAAGGAAGAGAAAACAAATGTATCTGTGTCAGTATGATAAAAAGCAATTCATGTAGTCTTTTTTTTGCTAAACACTTCAAATGGCCAGCTGAGGCTTAGCAGACAATTTGATGACTTTACTGTTTTTGCCAAGCGCCAGATTTCAAGCACTCAATAATAGTTAAGTACAGTTTAGTATTAAATTACTCAACAGATTTTTTTTTGTTATTATAATCCTCAAAAACTGTATGAGCCAATTTAATATTATTAAAAAAAAAATAAATAAGCACCAAAAAATAAGCTGCACCAAAAATAAGCTATCGGGAGCACCCTATCGGGTGAGTGAGTGTGCTGCTGGTGAAACTACTGTTTAATACTTGTTTTGGAGTTAATCAAGTATATGATCATCAGCGGTGAAGTGTGCGGTCATCTCTGAATTCGGACCAAGAAGAATAAACAAATTAAATGTATTAGTAAATAATAGTTTTTACTTTACACTTGTTAAATACATTTTAGAGATTGCTGAAAATTCCATAAAAGTATCGCCAGTGGCTTTCACTCGGTCAATGGCTCAATTTACAATTAAGCACTAGCAGCTAGGTTGGGTGGATTCTCAAATATCCTGCGTGTCTCGTACACCCCCCCCCCCCCGCACCCATCACAGAAGACCCCTCACTTCCATCCCCTAAAATTAGCCAATCACGACACCTTAAGGATCCCGCTCTAACATACTTGGATTAAGCGTGTCCAGAGATTTCCCTGCCCTCCTACAAGAAGGACTGGAAGTCCTCACACCACTTTTGGTTGTGATTTTCAGGGGCTGTTATGCCCTAGGTCAAATACCAAGCGACTGGAGGAAGGCCAGAGTCGCCTCCCTACCAAAGAAAGGAAAAGATCCTACCCAGCCAAAGTCATATAGGCCAATATGTCTATCCTCATTCATGTTAAAGGCTATGGAAAAGATTGTCAACAGGCACATAAAGGAACGCGACTTTGGTTAAGTCCCCACTTAGTGCAAACCAACATGCCTTCATGAAGTAAGCCAATCAACAACCCCAGCACTTCACAGCCTGGTCACAGAAATAGAGGACACATTAGAGAAGAAGAAAATCCTTGCAGGGGTCTTCATGGACACCCGAGGAGCCTTCGACGTGAAATACCAGTCCATAGAAGCAGCAATGGAAAAGAGGAGAATTCCTCACGAAACTGCCTATTGGATAATGGCTCTACTATTAGTAGAGTAATCACCGCCAATGAGAATGGACACACGGTGACAATCATGGCAAAAAGGGGATACCCGCAAGGGGGAGTCCTCTCACCCCTTCTGTGGGCACTTGTGGTAGATGACCTATTGGAAGAAGCCACACAAAGAGACATAAGTCTTCAAACATTTGTGGATGACTTGGTGCTCACTGTCAGAGGGAAATACAAAGGAACCATTGAGGACCTTACCCAAGAGGCAGTGAGTTTCGTTGATGCCTGGTGCACAAAGGAGGGTCTGACCATAAACCCGAGTAAAACAGAGATGGTGGCCTTCACTAGGAAAAGGAGAACAAGAATCTCCCCTCCATTGATAAGAGGAGTGCAGGTCAAACTGACAAAGGAGACCAAGTATCTAGGTGTATACCTGGATCAAAGGTTAACCTGGAACAAACACCTTGATGACATACTTACCAAAGGAGCGGGCGCATTTGGGGCCTGCAGAAGAACCTTTGGGAAAAGATGGGGTCTGAACCCCCGCTTAATCTGGTGAACCTACGAGGCCATAGTTAAGCCAATGGTGGAATATACTTCCCTGATATGGTAGCCAAAAGTCCAGCAGTCAACAGCAGATACAAAACTGCAACAACTGTAAAGACTGGCTTGCACAGGGGCGTGTGGCACCCCAAAGTCATGTCCTACTGCAGTGTTAGAGGCAATCCTGAATACACTCCCACTGAGTACGGACATTAAGAAGAAAGAAGCAGTCGCTGCCTTGAAAATGACAAGTAAAGGCGAAATTATTCCTTCAAGTCAATCGGGACACATGTCGATTCTGAGGGAGTTCCCTAGTCTGGACATGGAACGAACTGTTCCCGATTTAATGGTCAAAATTTTCGACTTAGAAAAACCTTACCAAGTAACCACTGGAGATGGAGGAAGCTGGCAACGGATAAGGTACAATATGGGAAATTCAACCCTAGTGTTCAACACTGATGGATCACGAAAAGAAGGAAGGTCTGGCCTGGGAGTGTATGGGAACAGATCCCACGTCTCAAAGGCATTGGGGCAGACTCCTACAGTCTTTCAGGCAGAGGTCTTGGCAATAGAACATTGCGCAAGAGCACAGCTTGAAGAAGAGGAAAAGTCCTCATCCTCTCCGATAGTCAAGCAGCTCTCAAAGCAATAGATTCAAGAGTAGTGCAGAGCTGCAAAAGGGCACTGAAAGAACTAGGCCTGCACAATCGTGTTCAACTATATTGGATCCCGGGACACTCAGGGCATGAGGGCAATGAAAAGGCCGATAACCTGGCGAGGAAAGGGTCTGAATCCCACCTCGTTGGGCCGGAGCCTTACTGCGGGGTCCCCATGAACAAAGGAAAGGCCAAGATCCTTGCCTGGGTGGAAGACCAAAAAGCGGAAGCTTGGAGGAACAGCCCAGGGCTCAGACAGTCGAAGCTGTTAATAAATCCATTCAGGAAGGAATGGAGAGGCATATTGGGCCTCCAAAAGAAGAAGATAAGCCTGCTGATAGGGTTACTCTCGGGTCATGGCCCGTTGAGAAAACACCTTAGCACAATTGGGCTTAGCCAAACAGACCAATGCAGGTTCTGCGTCACACATGTGGAATCTGCAGAGCACGTATGGCTGGATTGCCCAGCTCTAGCCCAAAAGAGGTTGAAATTCCTGGGGAAGGCAATCCTGGTGCCTGACGAAATAAAATAAATGGGCGTCAACCAGTTAGTAGGCTATGCTAAAAGCCTAAAGCTGGGGGACTGATCAGTGGGTGCTACAAAAGATCTTTTTAGGTCGAAGTAGCGAAGGGTGGCTATACCCTAACCTTCCCAAAAAAAAAAGCGTGTCTGGAGATTTTTGGCAGCTCTTGTGCCTTTTCGCCTGTTTCCATGGGGTCTCATCTCATGACACACGACACCACCACTGCAGTGTTTCCATTTAAGTGATTTTTATCTCAAATATGGGGTATTTTGCCTGCTTAAAGGCCTATAATAATAATAGTTTTATCTTCACATTGGTTCTAAGAAATACACAACAATATGTTAAGAATACTTTCAAAATCATACTTCATACAGTATTAATTTATAATAATTATATTTTCTTGAATTCTTAAGTGATTTCTAAATAAATATCAATTTTTGTTAACATAAACTCTTCAACTTTATAATGCCGTTAAATCTGATAGTTAAGACACAAACAAAATCCCAAGAGGCAACTGATTTTATTAATTTTATCTTTCAGAGTGTTAAAATACTGCCAGGCCACAGGCAGCTTTCATTATTTTCATTTCATCAATAAGTTGTTTGTATTCAACAATTTGAAAGGCCTTAACACGATTGAGATATGTTTAGATAAATTAATTGTGTAAGTGGTGGACTAGATGACCCCCCGTTCCTGGATCTTCCCGACCACCCCTATCACTCAATCTAAGAAATTTCCATCCGGCAGTTTTTGTACTTGGGTATTATATGGAGGCCACCCTTATACAGCGCGCTGCGGCGGTTATGTTAGGTTAGGTTATCATGAATATGTTAATAAGACTTTCCTTATTTCATTACGAATCTAACGACACCAGATCAGCCTTACCTTCACCTGCCAAATCCACCCCAAGTGGGCCAAGGTCACGTTATTGACCGGAGTGTGTGCATCACTTGCCTTCAGTATTTGGCGGGCGAAAGTATGACTCATCCAGTATATTTTGATTCGTAATGAAATGAGGATAGTTCTACAAACATATTTATGATAACTTTGATAACCTAACCTAACACAACCGCCGCAGCGCGCTGTATAAGGATGGCGATCGGGTGTGGCCGCTAGCGGCGGTGACGCTTTGAACTTGAACTCAATCCTCGCCGACATTGGTGCCTTCTGAGAGGCAGAACACAAAGACCGCTCATCATAATGATGTCAAATTTTGACAGTAAGTCAATTAAGTATATTCTTTCCAATTATATAGTTATTTTTGGTATCCAGTTAAATAATATTTCTAAAAACAGTGGCCTCCATATAATACCAAAGTACCCAGTTTTTGCTCTGACACAGCTACTGCACACTGGTTGTGAGCAAATAACCTGTTTTTAAGAATTCTGAATTGACGATTTTGTTCCAACTTCATAACGAAGATATCTAGGCCTATCTATTGTTTGAGACAGAGGGTACAAAAATGTTTTGGGCATCAAATTTTATTTGAAAATGTTATAGCTTTATTAAGTTTGTAACTTATGATTTACTTATTTTAATAGGATCATATCATGATTTTTTGCCCTTTTAAATGAACATTTACTTACTTACTTTACTTTATTCTTCAGTCCAGCTGGCAAAATATTTGCTTTGGACGGGACATAAGTAATGTAGTAGGCCTATATTGTCTATTTCCACAAGGGATAAAAAATGAAGTCAGGGTGAGATGGTGAGAGGAATTCCTGCAGGGAATAGTAGGCTTGATTAGTAAGAAAAATTTTTAGTTCTGTTTTGAATTTATGTAAAATGTCTATTGTTTTTATATGTTCTGGTAAATTTTGAAAAATTTTTTGGCCAATGAAAAATGGTATTTTGTTGTAAAAAGAAAGTCTGTGGAATTCAGAGAAAAAGTTTTTGTGTCTGGTATTATAATTGTGAATTCTGCTATTCTGTTCTGGTGGAATGTGTTGTTTGATATTTGCTGAGATCTCCAAGATGAAAATACATGGTGCTGTTAGAATACCCAACAGCCTAAAATGTTCCCTGCAGTGGGCGCGAGGTGGGAGGTTCAGCATGGCTCTGACAGCCATCTTTTGCCACCTCAGTACCCTCCCCAAATTCCCCTCCATGCTCCCCCAGAGTGCAATTGAGTAGGAGATGTGTGTCTCGAACAGACTGTGGTAGACGTTTTTTAGCAAAGCCTGGTTTTTTAATGAGCTGAGGCTGCGAATAACAAAAATGGCCTTTGCCAGCTTACTTTCTACGTCCTCCACATGCCTGTTCCAGTTTAAACCACCGTCCAATGTCCCACCTAACAGGTTTGCTGATTCTTCAACATGCACCTCTGAGTCGCCAATGAGCAGTCCACCAACTTGAGTGCCTGATGACTTTCTTTGATGCGTTTGAAAACACAGCAATTTGGTTTTGTCGGGGTTAAGTTTCAAGCTATTTGACACAAAATATTGCGACAAGGTATTCACTTTCAAGAAAGTATCAAGCTCAAGGTCCTGGCAGTTTTTGTGCCTAATGACAAGGGTGGTGTCATCGGCAAAGATACAGACGTTGTTCTCTGGGATTATTTCTGTGATATCGTTGATGTAGATTAAGAATAGAACAGGTCCTACCTGTTCTATTCCTACCTGCAATGTTTGTTTTTTTGCTCTTTTTTTGGTTGGGAAGGTGCCCTGTCGATGTCTTTGGTTTGAAATCTTTAAACATCTTTTTCAAATCATTTAAGCTTATTTCCTTGAATTTTTCTAGTTCACAACTTCTAAATTGAGATTGATGCCTCTCTCTCAGATTGAGGCATTTTCATATGCCTGTTTATCTCTGATTGCATTTGTAATTTTCTGATTTAGGTGGGTGGCCCTGTGGAACTCCACTGGTCACTAGTATTGGATCGGATTTGATGGATTGGAATTTGGAATTTGATTCATGCTGAATTTCAGTGAAGTGGTATATGCCTGATAGGTAAGAGGAGAACCACTTCAAAGCGTTACCCTTGACCCCGAGCAAGGAGAGCTTATTCAAAAGTTTTTCAGGATCAACACAGTCAAAGACCTTCGACAAATCAGAAAGCAAGCCATTACCGATTCTCCAGCCTCGACTGCATCGATACAATTCTTTGCAAACTCAATCAAGGCCAATTTTATTGATTTGTTCTTTTGAAAACCAAATTGCCTCCCACTCAGGAGTTTATTCTCCCCTAAGTAGATTGCAAAGTGATTGCAAATTGTCTTTTTGATAAATTTTGAAAAAACTGGTAAGAGTGAAATCGGACGATGGTTACACACCTCATTCTCGTCCCCCTTTTTGAAAAATGGACGGATCTTTGCCACCTTACAGCCATTTGGGAAGGTGCCATGCCGAATGGAGACATTTATTATATGTTGGAGAGGTGCAATTAATTCATCCATACAATGTTTGAGGGCCTTCATACAGATTTCATCATGCCCTGTCGATGTCTTTGGTTTGAAATCTTTAAACATCTTTTTCAAATCATTTAAGCTTATTTCCTTGAATTTTTCTAGTTCACAACTTCTAAATTGAGATTGACTATTTTTATTCTGATTCAGTCTGCCTGTAAATTTCTGTTCTTCCAAGTCTTTTTTTATTTCATTGGCTATATTTGCAAAATATTTATTTAGGTATTGGCAGTTTTTCTGCGGATCTTCCTCTATTTTTCCGTTCACATTTAGGTTTAGATTTTTCTGTGTGCTGTGTGTTTTTCCACGGAATTGGTTTACTATTTCCCAGGCTTTTTTCTGTTTGTTTTCTGCATTTGTAATTTTCTGATTAAACCCGGCAGAACTGACTTGGATTTGAAAACGCGATGACTGACTCAAGGTCTTTTGGACCAGGTTTTATATAAAAATTAGTATATTGAAAAATGATGAGTTTATCTGCACAAAAACTCCTCTAAAGTCTTTTACATTAGTTTTGTGACTACTTTATACAGGATATATGTGCATACAACATATTTATATAACATAAAAAAAATATTTTGCATTGCAGTAGATACGTCAATAATTATTGTTATTGCGTTAAAAACATCCGAATGTTGTACAACGATGTGTTTGTACTGATAAAAACTCCACAAAAGTATTGTAAATTAGTATTTTGAATATTTTATATAAGAAATATGCGCACACAAAATATTGATATGTAACATGAAGCCTTATGTGACTCACGGTCGAAAACACCAGACCTTAATAGAAACTTTCATTTAACCGACTGTAAGGGTTAGAGAATGACGGGAAGTGAGTCATGATGTTCCTGGAAAGACGTACGAGAGGTATAGAGACGGCCAGCCCTGTTGACACCCAAAAAATATAATTTTTATCGAAAAAACTACTAACCCGGTCTTTTAGACAGGTAAGTCAGTCCTCACGGGTTAAGTGGGTTGACTTTATGTTATTTACTGTTTCCCTATATATCTGCAGCGCAGCTTTGTACCTATGCCTGTTTATCTCTGATCTGTTCTCTTTTCATAGGCTATATTTTTCGACCATACTATTTTTTAATCTCACTATTTCTTCATTTAGCCATTTAATGTTTGTTTGCTCTTTGAACTCTTTTTCTTTTACTGGACATGAAATATTATAATAATATTAAAAAACGGTTTACAAAGTTTTCATATTTTTTTTATATCAGGTTCATTATAGACTTCATTCCATTTTTCACTTTTGAGCCTAATTTTCAATTCATTTAAGTTGTTGTCTTTGAGGTGTCCGAACCTGAGTTTTTTCTTTACTATTTCTGATTTGTCTGTAATTGGAGTGCATATGCATATGGCATGGTGGTCTGATATATTAGGCTCAATAACTATACAAGTTTCATCTTTAATATCAGTTATAAAATTGTCGATACAAGTTGAAGTTGTTTCTGTGACTCGAGTGGGTTCTGCAATTGTTAATTTCATTCCAAAGCTTTCAATTGTATTTAAGAAGAGCTCACATTTGCTGTCACCTGGAAGGATGTTTATGTTAAAGTCCCCACCTATTACTATATCTGAATCGTTACTTCTCTTTTTAAGATTTATAATATATTCATTAAGTTTGACTATAAATACATTGGTATTTTCATCAGGACTTCTATAAACTGTGCTCAAGATCAACTTTTGTTTACCTATGGTGATTTTAACTTCACATGCTTCAAAAACTTGTGTTTCATTGACTTTTTCACTTATTTTTAGGACTTTAATATTTTCTAATTTCATGGTGTTTTTTTTTTAAATTGCAACTCCTCCAAATCTTATATCCTCCCTGCTGTAGGCTGTTGAGAGTGTGTAGTTGTGCATACTCGCCATACTTAGTACATCTGTGGTCAGCCCATGTTCACTAACCAGGAAGAAATCAGGAGATTCTTCTTCTAAAAATATTTCTATCGGAGCAACTTTGCTGGTTAATCCCCTAACATTCAGGTGAATAATTTTAAGTGTCTTTTTATTTTTGTTTGAATTTCTCGAGTTTTAAGTTTTCTTATCTTGACTCTTTTTGCTTTCCGATCTTATGTTATTTGACTTTCTTTTTTCTTTTTGAGGTTTTTTTGGTCTCTTTCTGTTTCTATCAGGCTGGACGATCTAAGATAGTTTGCAACTAGTCCACAAAGCACATCTTTACCCTTGCTATTTAGGTGAAGACCGTGTACTGTATAACACGACCTGTCCAACACAGAGTTCAGATTCAAAAATGTCCAGTTTCTTTCAGTGCATTTTTCTTTTAAGATTTTGTTTTGCCAATCTATTAGAATGTTTTCAGATGGCCTGTCATGTCTATGTGGAGTCTCCATCCAGACGACCCCCCCCCCCCCCATGTCTGTCGGCAGCCGATCCAGTCTGGGACCCAAAGCCTCCAAGGATGCCTTAGAAACCTCATTTATTTGTCCCACCCACAAAAACGACAATTTCATTTTTCCCACCCTGGAAATTAAATTCCCACCAACATGCAAATTAATTGAGGCTAAATATTTCTTGTAATGTTTAGGTAGGTTACAACTTCTTTTAAACATGTTTTTTATTAGCGGTATACTTACTCTACTTAATCAAACTAATATTATATAACAGTAAGTTACAATGAAAAAAAATCTCAGATTAACATAAAACTTACAACTTACCAGGACATTATCTCTAACATTTTCTCTGCTTTTGAACTCATAGAAAATTGGAACACCAACAAAACCACCAGTTACTGTTCCAACTGTTCCTAAATGTGTTGTTTCAAATCCTGGAGTCAGAAAGAGTGCTATAGGAGTGTTTTCACTTGCCTCATCTTTCAAGTCTTTTGATATAACCTCATCCAGCAAGTTGTTCAGTTCATCAACTGGTTCATCAGGGCCAAATTCCCTAAATAATGCAATACAAGAAATATGAGATTGAGTCTGAGAGTGTAGAACAGAAAAAAAGTGTTATGAGGGAAGGTAAGTAGCCTTTAGGACTACATTAATGAGTACCTAATTACTTTTATAAACACATATTCAAAATCTTCATTTGCAAATAGCATTTAGCTGTGCCTCCACCTGGAACTTGGGTCATGTTGGGTTGGGTTAAATTAGATTAATTAAGTTATAGGAGAGCGGGACTAAACCATATGTACAGCCAGTTTACATTTTGTTTTCAAAGCTCCAATCAGTGACACACTGCCTAGCGCTACATCGCACAAACTTGATAGAAAGATTAAGTTCCGCTAAGCACAAAATCTTCTACAATCCTGGAAAAAAAACTGTTTTGGTGAATTTTTTTCTAATTTTTGCACGTTTTGAAATGTGAATTAGGCGAAGTATCTCTATTTATGAACTGCAAAATTGGAAATTAAAAATTACTCATGAAGGGCTATATTTTAAAATTCAGAGATCATTAGTTAATCTAAGGTTTTAGAGGTTGGCCTCTCTCTCAGACCAAAGATACATTCTATTCAATGTCCAGAGCAAAGCCGACTCACTCTGCTAGTGCTGACCGGGAGGGCTATATGTCCGATCTCCAGCCCAAGTAGAGTTCCATGTGCAGGAGAATCAACTGCCTTACTGACACTGACTCAAATCGCTTCCAATCTTCAGGAAGCAATGATCAGTTGTTTTCATGACAATTGTCCTCTGCAGCATAGAAGTGGCGGTGCCAACACTAGATGGCACACTACTGTCATGAAATTTTGAATTTTGATTTGACTTGACTGCATTCAGCCGACACAGGACCACTCCAAAACCAGGAAACTCCAAAACCAATGCAAACGGACTTGTATTTGAGAGCCATATTACAAGGCACTCACGGAATACAGTTTTGCAATCAAGAAAGCCAAGGAGCATTCCTGAAGGTAGCAGTGACTTCAGTGAGTGTTAGCCTACAAATCAACTGTTCTCCTAGAATCCTTAAGGCAAGCCAGGGGAATCCATTATTGTGGAAGTTGTGAAAGCCTTGACAATCACTTTACAGGCTGTATTTCTGAGAGTGATACAACCATACCTTTCTAGCAGCAACAACAGCTAATGGCCGAGAGCTGATCGTGGAAGCTGGAAGGTGGCCAGGAAATTTGTCACTCTCTCCAAAGTGATATGGGCCATCAACAAGTTTGCCACTTTCAAATCCCCCAGGGGGATGATGGCATTCTTCCTGCGATGATCCAATGTGGGCCAGATGCTCTCTCAAGCCTCCTTTGTGAACTATTAACACGTTCGCTGCTGCGGACGTTCTGGAATGTCACCGGGAACATGGCGCAAGGAGCTGAGAATGTTCCGGAACGGCACCGTTCATTGTTGTTTAACGTTGTCATGGATTAGCCAGCTTCTCATGAGCGTTCTATATTTCCTTGCAGCTCTTGGGGACATACTTTTCTCACAATAAAAAACATTATTTCAAAAAATTACCACCAGGGTCATTTAAGCCGTAGCGACACACACACTAGTTCAGCTCCTGGTGCAGTCGCGCCATCTAGCGGCCAGCAGCGAACGTGTTAAGAGCTAGTCTGGCGTACAGGTACATTCCCAAGACCTGGCGACTAAGCAGAGTGGATTTCATTCCCAAAAGAAATATTACTCTGCTCCCAAATCATTTCGCCCAATAAGTCTCCCCTCATTCCTGCTGAAAATCTTGGTCCTGATGCTTTCCGACACCCCTCTTCACCGCAACCAACGTGCATATCAGTCCTGCAAATCTGCCTAGCACCAACTGGTTAACGGGATCGAGGATGATCTGGCTTGCAAAGAAATTGCCCTATACACCTTCATGGACATTGAGGGGGCATTTGACAATGTAACACTCTTGGCCAGTGGATTGAGTCAATGCTCCGCTCCAGACACACCAGAGTTGATCTCGGAAGCTTTCAGGTGATCACTCCTACGAGGGGTTCTCCACAGGGAGGTGTTCTCTCACCTTTACTGTGGAACTTTGAGGCTGACCCACCTCAAAGCTTCTTCAAGAGCTCTCCCACCAAGGGTTCTTTGCCTGGGCCCTTGGGCAATGGTGATGACATTGTCTTCATGATGCAAGGAAAATTTGCCAGCACGTCATGCAACAGCTGACGTCATGAACGTCAATCTTGGACACATACCTGAATGCTGTCTTAGGGAGGGTCTCAACATCAAAAAATTACATATACCGTTCTTTAAAAAATTAAAGTAGCCTATTAAAATTACAATTAATTGATATAAGTTATATCGCACATAATCAGTACATTGATCGGAATTCTCATGTTACAATAGGATAGTTATATCTTAGTTGGTTGATGAGGTTAGTAATGAGAACAAAGGAAACTACAGCCCACAGTTTAGGTGTACATAGTCCTTGGTGCTTGTTGCACAAAACATTTCTCGATACTATAGGCTTATTGGATCGCCAATTGATTTTGCCAAATATTGATTTCATTTGAAACCAGTGTTTCCACTCGCGGGATTTTTATCCCGAAAACGGGATTTTTAGACCCTGTGCGGGATGAAAACGGGATGCGGGATAAAACGGGATTTTCGAGCATCGGTACCGATATTTAATATTTAATACTGCAACGTCGATAAAATGTAGGTTAAACAAAATTTAAAAGCTAATATTTTGTTCTAAAAATAATTTATTTTTTATTTTTAGATGAATTATTGATCTATAAACCGTAGTATTAGTTTTCTGTTACTCTATGTAAATAGCTTTAAACTTTGTAAGTTACTCTATGTATTCGAGGTGAGCATCATCATCATCTCTATTTTTGTTTTCACTTTCTGTCTCTGTCTGTCTGTTTAGTGAGTGAGTGTTTTGATTGTTTTGGTTTACAGTTACCGGCTTCGGCATCAGTTATTTTGTTATTATTTGTTAAGTTTTAAATAATTGTTTATATTAATGTTGTGCAGGGTGTTTGTGTTTGTAAATAATGGAACATACTGGTCGTCATTCAGACTCAGATGAGTATAATTCTGAAGAGGAAAAGAGAAATCCCAAGAGGCCCAAGCAAGTCAAACGTTCCGACAAAAAGTTTTTAACGTCATATTTACATGAAAAACAATTCAAAGACTGGTTGTCACTTGGAAAAGATGGTAAGTCTGCCATTTGCACTGTTTGCAACACTAACTTGAAGGGAGGCAAATCTGAATTAAAGAGACATGGGGAGACCAAACAGCATATTAAAAATTTTCAAATTAAAAAGGCTCCCTCTCAAGCAGTTTTGACAAAGTTTGTGTCTCAGACTGACAAAGTTATACAACTAGAGGCATCAATGTGCTCATTTATTGTTGAGCATGATCTTCCTATAAGTTTTGTGGAGCCATTGGCAAACTTTTGCAAATCTCTACCAGAAAAAGAGACAATCAACAAACTGCAGCTTGGGAAGCAAAAAGCAACAAATGTACTAAGACAAGGGTTGAGGCCATTTTTCAATAATGAACTAAGAGAGAAGTTGTCAACTACACCCTTTTCAGTTTTCATTGATGAGACAACCGATGTAAGCACTAAAAGCCAACTCGCAGTAGTTACCACCTATTTTGACAGTATCGAGCAGGAATCAAAAGTAGATGTCATAGACATCGTAGAAATGACAGATGCCACAGCAGAGGGTATATATAATAAATTAAATCATGTCCTCGCCGAAAATAATATCCCACTTAACAACTGGGTAGGATGTTGTGCTGATAAAACATCTGTTATGATGGGCCCCAACCACTCTGTGTCAACGTTAATTAAAACAAACCACCCTCAAGTAGTAATAGTAAAATGTTCCTGCCACCTAATCCACTTGGTGGCATCGTATGCCTGCAAGATGCTGCCCAACTCACTGGAAGACTTAGTTAGGACCATCTATAACCACCTGAAACGAAGTCCAAAGCGTACTGCAGAATTCATTAAATTCCAGCAGTTTTTTGAACCAGATTTTTCCCCAAAGAAAATATTAGCTCCAGGCCAGACACGTTGGCTTTCTTTGCAAATGTGTGTAAGAAGAATCCTGGAGTGCTGGGAATCCTTAAGACAGTATTGGACTGTTGTTGTTTTTGAGGATAAAACCCATGCAAATGATCAGGTAAGAAACACTTCATTATCTGTATTTTTTTGTCCTCAATTTACTTATAAAAATTGTATAGGCCTAGCCTGTATTATTTGTTTTCTTGCTTATCTTCAGAGTTTCTGAGATATCTCATGCATCTTTAACAAAAACATTTGTGTGCAATGGTTAACTTTAAATTATTAATACACCAATCAAGTTATGGTACGGTATCAAATAGTTTTTTAATCGAATCACACAAGCTTACTATGTAGGCTGATAGTCTAAGAAGTTTGAGAAGCTATGATTTCCTAAACAAAAAATATTTCAGACTATGGTATAACTCACCTAGGAAAATGCACACATATTTTTGTAACATAATTTAACCAATTTTGATAACCAATATGTTTCCAGGCATTCCCAGTTTTCCATATTTTCTTGGTTAGTTAGGCCTATTCCAGTTCCAGTTTTGGTTAAGTAGGCCTATGGTCAGATTTTGAAAATTCTTGTCCAGCTACAACTAGTTCTTCCAGTTAATTTGAGTAGCCTATGTTTAGGACCCTTTCTGGTAAAAAATAAATTCACGGGTTTTCCCATTTTTATGGGTTTTTCAACTTTTGCATGGGAAAAATTCTTATTTTTAGAATCAGAGTGTTATTTCCGGTATTTTAATAAAAATTTTAATAAAAATTTTAACTCTGTAGGCTATAGGTAGGTATTGGTACTGAAAAAGCATAAGTTACCAAATTGGCCTCATTGACCTCCCATTAACCGTTAGATAGCCTACCATATGTGTACCATGGTTTAAAAACAATGATACTTTTCAGGTTCTTGCAACACTCAACAACCCACTGCTGAAGGCAATGATGGAATTTGTGGAGTATGCCCTCGGGTTATTCAATGAATTCAATACACTCTTCCAGTCAGATGCCCCCTTATTTGGAGAATTGAAACCTCAGGTTAGAGAATTATACTTTTAAAACCTATATATAGGGCTGATAATCTTTTTTACATTTTAAATAATTTCACGTGGTATTGCACATTGAAATACAATTACTGAGTCAAATATATTTTGAAATAATGGTCCTAGGCTCCAGTGGTTTGTCTTTCTTCTCTGAATAACAGGTTAAGGAAAATTAAAAATGAACTAGGCCTACTCTAAGCATATATAAATGTGTCTATTTTTTCCTCTACATTCAAAGTAGAAATGCATCAATACCTCACTCCCCTGTTGGTGCTGTACTTCCATAAAAATAATAAATCACAAATATTTCAGTTCAGTTACCTGGGGTGGGGAGTGTCATGGAATATTTCTTGATACTACAACTATATAAGAGGCACCTTGGGTATGTTCTTCCCAATTATAATGTTATTTTTTTCAACCAGTAAAAAGGAACTCTAAAAATAGTGGCCTCCGTATGATACCAATGTACCCTTGACTACCACATGCTAGGGTTTAAAATCCTATTAAGAATGAAACAAATTTATTTCAAACATTTTACAAACTTTCAGGTCGAACGGCTGCTGAAGAACCTGTGCCTTAATTTTATGGCACCAGAGTATGTCAGGTCGACTGATGCTGCAAAGCTAGATCCGCAAAGAGAAGAACATTACGTTCCGCTTGAGAAGGTATACTTGGGAGTTAGTGCAACAGACACACTGTGCGAACTCACCGACGTAGATCCAAGAGAGCTGGACCGTCTGAGAACATCAGTTAGACACTTCTACAAAGAGGCTGTTATTCAAATTCAAAACAGATTTACATTCAATGAGCCTGATAGCAGCATATACAGGGATGCTGAGTTCTTACTCCCCTCGAATGCACAAAACCTACAACCCATAAGCCTTGTACCAATTGCAAAGAAGTTTCCTGGCATACAATTTGATTTCTCAAAACTTGACAGCCAGTGGTGGGAGCAGAGCGTAATGAGTGTTGGGGAACTTGAGACCTCAAAATACTGGGCGAAGATTTTAGCAAGTGTAGATGGGCTAGGTAGGCCCAAGTACTTTGAACTGTCCAAGTTAGTTTGCATTTTTTTTTCACTGCCCTTTTCAAACGCAGTAACAGAAAGGCTGTTCAGCTGCCTGAAGAACATAAAAACAGATAAAAGAAACCGACTGGATGAGGAGACATTGTCTTCGATTTTATGTGTTAAATATGGAGCAAAAAGAACAAAGAAGGACTCAAGCTACTTCATGGCCAACCCCATTCCTTACAAAACCAAAGTTGTAGCCCGTGCCACAGCCTCTCAGGCTAAAGAAAAAAGGTTAGCTACTCCATCATCTACAAGTACTCCATCTCCATCATCCACAAGTACTCCATCTACATCATCAACTCCATTCACCTCATCAACTCCATCCACCTCATCGAGTAAGGAAGCAAAACTAAAGTGATGTGAGTGATGACATAGCCTACCTACTCTAAGTAGCATTTATTCCAAGGAGGAATCAAAATGTATTCACTTATTCAAAGTGTTTGTTTGTTTGTTTAGTTAACATTTTATGTTGTTTTCACCTACGGTGTGTTACTTAATATTTTTACTCTAGTCGGTTTTACTAACATTTTGGAATTCCCTGTTCACATGTAGTGAGAAAGGTTACGGTTGTTGGGAAAAGGTTGTGTTATATTAGTATTAATAAACCAAAGTCACCATGACATATTTTCTACTACTGTTGTATTTAAATTGTTAAATTTTTTTTTATTATTTTTAGTTATGTTTTTTCATATTGTTCTCAAGTTAGTTTTTATTATATTTAAAACATTCCTTGTTCACCTTCTACTTTCCAAAGCAAGAGAAAGGTTATTTGTGCCTTTGTATATATATTCAGTATTTTTAGGGTAGTTATTAAGTATTAATCCTTTTTTTTCCATGTTATAGATTCTATCACTGTGTTTTGTGGTTGTTTTTGTTTATTACCTTCGTATTTATTTATCTTTTTAATTAGGCTAGGATAGGAGATGTTTATTTTATGTTATGTTCCTATGTTGTGTTGTTTATTTGTGTTCCATTACTTTATATTGAACTTTTAATTGAGTCAGTTGTATCCCTATTTTTCTTACTATTTTTGACAACCAGTACAGATTGACTCAGAGCATTTACCAAAAAGTGAAATTTACCAAAGAAACAAGTGTTTCTTACAAGAGACATTTATGTGCAATTATGAGGTACCAGTAATGATTATTTAATGTTACCTTTTAAAACATGTTGTTTATGCTGTATTCTTTTTTAGTGTTTTATTGTTTTTATAAATATATTCATTTTTTCATTTAGTCTTAGCTTTAGATATGTTTTCTATCATGTTATAACTTACAGCAATTGATCAATCAATCTTGATATCCACCTGAGAACTCTTTGAGATTTTTGCTGTGAGTTATATTGTCTGTGAAACATGTTTTCCTGCATAGTGCCTTGCACAGTACCTTAGTACCTACCTAAGCCTATTTTTGCAGCTTGGTCAAATTATGAGACTGACATGAAGACTGATTTCATAAATTAAATAGGAGTGGTAGGAGCTAGATTTAGTCATTTACATCAATTATTGATATACAATTTATAACTCTTCGAGATTTTTGCTATGAGTCATATTGTCCATGTACATGTAGCCCTGTTTTAAATAAAAGTGTAGACTTGTTAGAAATGTGTTTTTATTTTTGCCTATACACCACCATTTTTCAGTTATTAGTTGTTATTTTGCTTTATTCAATACTAGTGTAATGAAATATTGGTCTTAAAAAAGAGCATTTACTATTGAAATGATTATGAAACGGGCCCCAGGAGAAACTTCAGCTTGTAATTTTATTACAATGTAAAAGTGGGTTTGCTGCTGAGCTGAATCAATATTTTGGAGGTAAAAGTAAGTAATAGCAAGCAATAGCAGTTTAATAAACTAAGGTGGTGAAACATGGTCAGGAGGTCAGGTTAGGAATTTAAGGTTATGTTGCACCGAAACTGGTATTTGATTAGTCCCTCCTGGTTAAACAGATACAACCTCCTTTTATTCAGCCTATTTTGCCTTTACAGATAATCAGCTTAATTGATTTTATCCGTAAATTCTGAAATAATGCCAGTTTATTGCTCCTGATTGGTTTTTAAGACGATTAACACTGCGGGATAAAACGGGATTTTTTAGACTCGTCAAGCGGGATAAAACGGGATTTTTGGCCCTGACTAGCGGGATTTTGTATTTTGTTGGGTGGAAACACTGTTTGAAACTTTGAGAACAAGGTTTGATTAACAAGGATTAGTGGATGTTGCCCAACTGAACTATAGTCATATTACCTAAAACCTGAAATTGACTTACCCATAACGTTCACTTAATTCCTTGGAGCTACTCAAAAGCAAAGAATTTTTCAAATAATAAGAAAGTCCAATGATATTTGCTCCATACACAGATGCTTGAGATAGTAATCCAGGTTTTAAGAGGATTGTATTACTTTTGAAGAAAGATAGCAGTCGTCCGGCCATCTCCAGAGCAGGTAATTATCTTAAATCTAGAATAATAATGCACAAGGAAACATATCAATTACTTAATTTATCCACCAGACCAACAAGAAAATAAGATAAATGCAAATATGTTCTCTACTCCTTCCTCTGTTACTCTGATTTCATTTTCAAAGGTTCCTTAGTTTTTTGTCTTGTAGGTTATGGTTATGTTGATATTTTTTTTCTTGCATTGATTGTTTTTGTTTGCCAAAAATGGCCAGCTAAGGACAAGCCATGCAACTGCGAGGTTCAATAAATTCAGTTTTTAATCTTAGTTGCTTCCTTCATAGATAAAAACAGGATATTTTTATCTATGCTTCCTTACTTCCTTCTGAAATCTAAAAGGATACATGCTGGTTAGTTACATGACAACACATATGTTGAGTAAGCTACATGTTTTCAAAAGTTCCCAAAGCTTATGAACAATTCAAGAATAATCACTTACAAGAGCAAATTTTATAAAAATGTCTTTGAATATTCTTTTTTTACATTGGAAGATTTCTTAATTTGAGAGGCTCATAATAATGGGCAATCACATCCCTAACTAACAGTCTTGGTCCAACCAAGGCCACACTTTTTGGTCCAACCCAAACTAACCACGAACTGATTTTTCTTTTTTTCTTTCTTTTCTTTTTTAAAAAAGAGGTTTGCCCCGTCCAGATAAACTATTGATTGTGCGTGGACGTTATCAAGCAAAGGCAAGGAGTGAGCCGGTACAGTACAAGGGTGAACAGTACTGCTAAAAGTATGCGACAAGCTCAAGTCTCGAACCTGCGACGCTTTGAGGCCACAGTTCCGAGGCCGAGTGCGCTACCAACTGCGCCACCGACTCACTCATCTCGTATATTTCCCGGATATACGAGATGGTCCTGGCTGGTGGAGGTTTTCGTGGTGGACGATGAATAAATTTATATCCTGTGCAGTGCAGGATTTACGGTCGGCGAAGCCCTAGGCCGAGACCAGTATGCGGCCGCCTGATTGAGGCCCCTACACCCTCCCAAAAAGTGGCGACCCTTTTTTTAGTCACAAACTACGTTTTCAAGCCTGATCGGCTCCTCTAATCCACTCTCAGTCGGTGGCTTATTTTCATCCGTGCGTTTGTTCCCCTAATCACCGCGCGCCCTAGGCCACCGGTCTGACACTTAAATGGAGCCAAGTGGTAAGCTTAATGGAGCGGGTTAGTTCGATGCACTTTATTTAGATGTCGTTGTAAAAACATGGTTTTCTTCTTCTTCACTGAATCAGCCAATCACAACCACGATAACGATCTGCTAACTTCCTATTCCGTTTCCCCTGATTTTCTGTCACGATGCGACGTGTACACAACCATAACGAGTTGGAATTAATTTGAGTGTGGGAAAATACCTAAAGTACGTTTACAGAAAGTTGTTCTGGTGTAAGTTGTTTCGCGAAATACTGTACTGTGTGATTCATATTGTGCTTAAAGCCATTGATGGAAAATAAATACGTAGATGTTTACATAAAAGCACTTAATTTAAAACTAAATTAATTTTTATTAAGTGCTGTTATGTAAACATCTACGTATTTTTTTCTATCAATCGCTTTAAGCACAATAAGAATCACTCAGTACAGCCATAGATAAAGGGACTCGCCTTGCGGCTCGCCCCAGGCCCCCGTTTGTGTTCTCCCGCAGTTGAACAATACTCCGCCCCAGACCTCCCATTATGAGTCCCTAAGAAGGGGGTTTTATTTTGAATAGACTCAAGACCAAATTAATTTAATTGTTTTGGTTGAAATTCCTACTTCAAGATATCTTAACATGGTAAAAACCACCAGTGCAGTTGTAAACTCATTGCAAGTTTAGATTTAGAGAACTTTTTCATGGAGTTGAAATTGCGTAAAGTTGGTGAGTAGCCCTTGATGAACCTCTGACCTCTAATTACGCCGGGCCAGGTGTGAGACAAAATTGTTGATTTAAAATATTATTGCCAAACTTTTGAATAGTACTTGATTTTTCTTGTATTGGCGGGATTATATGAGGCCCTGGAAAAATACCTCGTCCACCAGTCCTTATTTGTACTTTATGTGGTGATTTCAATAGGGACGTAATATCAGACTCCAGTGAAGAAATTACAGTAAATTAAAAAAAATCAAACTGAATCAGAAAAGCATACTTGTGCTTAATAAGTATGTATTAAAGCAGAGAGGATTTTTACAACCAACCCTGTACCCAAAAAGAGGAAAGATTTGTCTTGGCAATATCTTGTCCATGATTTCCCAATAGAAATACAACGCCGAAGTCTTAATGCCGCACATAAATGAGATCACGATGAGGCAGTGCTAACGGAAGTCCACACACTCTTGGGGAATCCTCCGTTTTATATTCTTTCATGCTGACTATGCTATGTAGCTTCCAGTACAGGCCCAATCTCTCTCAAAACCAGACGCTCTTAAGAGCTCCAAGGAACAGCTGCAAGAGGTAAGCAGCTAGGTTGAAGTTATAAGGATTATAAGTTATGATATGATTGTGTGTGGTTTTAGAGATTTTTTAGGACCCTCCAGGACATCTTTATCTTTGACTCCCGACCAGAATCCTAGTGGGAGTGTTGAAAATCCAGATAGACGTCCAAAAAAAGACAGCCCTAAACTTGATACTCTGCTGCGCTGGCTCATATCATAAGCAATATAATTTCGCCCAAATTATGAGGGACGTCGTGGTCGTAACGCTCGACAGGAATTTCCAGACAAGATATCGAACCCTGAAAAATCTGGTTCTCATGAGGAGATATTGTATATGATCGGCCATCAGAATCTGGTGGATGAACAATGTGTCTCCTATAGCCTACCACACAACCGCGGTCGTTGGGTGGTCGCACCCCTAGCCATGTATTTCGCGTTTTGAGAGAAAATGGCAAACAGCTAGAGAAGGGCTAGTAACAAAGATAAATAATTCACCTAGGTAGTAAATTTTAATTCAGTAATATAGTATTCGGAAATAAATCACAATGTAGAGCAGGATTCACGTAAGTTGGCCAAAATGAAAGTCAACAAACTATTATCTTCTTACGAACTTTAAGCATAAAATCCAGCTGTGCTAAAAACATTGCTAACAAACATCTGTTTTAGCATGAAACTTGAAGTAAAGCAAAAGTTCTGATGCAATATTGCACGTGAAGTTCTCTTGCGCAGCCTAAAATATTACTCATGGGCTTTTTCAAATTAAATACATATTAACACGGAGAGGTTGTGTCATGGATGCGGCATGATTAATAGTCTTAGATTTTATTATCAAATAATCTGTACAAAGAAAAATAGGTTTGTTTACGATTAGCCCTTACTACTTGCTGCAAGTCAGCATCTGACTTGTCTCGTATTTTGTTCAAAACTTATCTAAATTAGTCTAGTAAGAAATAAACAAGCAGCTAAACAAACTAAAATAAATGTCAATCAAGAAATAGAATCGAATTTAACTTTACCGCTATGTAAAAAATTTCAATAAAATTAGAAAATTCTAAAAATAGGCGATATTTTAAACATTCAATAACCTATAAGATTGCCACGAATGATAATAAAACAATATTGTAAACAAACGCAACGTGGCGATTTGACACTTCGGAGAAAATGTAAACAAATACCATGTGGAACCAACAATGTTTTCAATGTGACTTGTATAAAAATTTTTGATGAGATGATTAGTACATGCTTTGGCCAACTTAGGTGAATCCTACTATACAAAAATGTATCACAAAAATAATTTTTTAATTTTAATTTATCGCTGTATTTATGAGAAATTATAATTCGGTACAACAATAGACAATAGATTTTATTCGTCATAGATATTCGTCAACTAACCCCAATACTCTGCAAGATGGTAACGTAGATTTATAAGAACTGAATATGTCCACAAAAAAGTTGCATGATAGGCTACTGCATGATACTGTTGCCGTACATTGCATCATATTTATTGGTGGGTTTTATAGATTTGAGCATTATAATAACGTTAAACCTTAAAGAGTTTTTATCAGAAATAAAATTATGAAAATATTTACTTAGTTTTAACCAATTTTCTGTCTGTAATATGACTCAATGAAAATTCTTGCCAAATTTTAAGACGCTACCACATCCGAAGGTTACAGCTAATTGGTATCTTTAAATCAAATAGTTATATAAGCGACTATATGCAGAATTTGCCGTAGGCCCTATTATTTAAGAAATATTAGAAGTTTTAAACGAATTGAGTTTATTTTATCTAGGTCCCCGAAATGAAATGTTATACAATGCGTGAGACAAAATAACTCAATACTATCATAGATAAAGGGATACAAAGGGATACTTTGTATACCTTTATCATTGACTATGAATGTAGAATGTTGACTTATACATTCAAAGTCAATGCCTTTATCTATGATACTATTCCATAGTAAACTACTTGCAAAAAAGGCTCCAAGGGCTCTTGCTGGCACTCACAGAATAAGAAAAAAATTCTATAGTCTGCGGCTGACGCCCCATGTGACGCATGACCCTTGCGCTGCGTCGGGTCGCCGACCCTGCCCCAGTCATCTTGGGCAGGTTAGCCCGACTTGGGCTCTCCAACTCTCCAACTCGCCACGGCACGATATGCCACGATCGCCGTCGCGACTCAGTACAATACGATCACAGATAAACGAATACAATTACGAAATAAATATGTGTATTTCTTTATCTGTGATACGATACAAATCCAAATAATCCGACTCAATGCTGGCAGTTGGTATTAGTGGTCTCTGGCCGGTCCCTTGCGCGAAATTAGAGTTGTGTTCGTGTGGTGGTGTTGGTGTCGGTGTTGTGTTGATGTACAAGAGCAGCCAGGCAGCCAGCAGCATGGCAGCATGTCAAATTTCTGTTTGTGTTGTACCGTGATTGATGTATCGGCTTGTTCATGATTTGTTGACTTCAATGTTAAACTATAAATTACGTTTTGAATAACATATAAATACTAATTCAACTAAAATGGTTTCAGTCCAATCATTTCTAGACAAATTTTGGGACCCTGACATTTGGTTACCTCCTAATATTACATGGGCGGATCTACAAGCAAATGGTGAGGTTGAATACCCTAATCACAAACATCTATTATACCCAATACCGATGGCTGTACTGGTTTTGGTAATCAGATACTGTTTTGAAAAGTAAGTAGGTCTATTTTATAATAACATTTTATAGTTATTTAAGTTAGAATGACTTCTTTTCACTAACATGTTGGAAGGCCTAATTCCTCTCAAATGTGAACTCTATTTGAAAATTTTTTTAAGCTAACCTGTTACTTATGGTTGTATTAGTCATGTGAAGCGACCAAGTTGTATGCGTTTTGATTTTCTATGCCTGTTTGATTCTATGTTGTCGAAACTCTGCTTGGCCCCCAGCATCTCTTTAGCAAGTAACCTTTTTTATAACAATGACTCAAAGTTTAACACACTTGACGCTGTGTGTGGGAAATCCCGCGTGCCAAACCTGTGCCGTGGGGCTGCCTGCGGGATTTCCCGCACTGCGAATGTGGATTCTCTATTGATTCAGTTACCAGCTAGCACTGCTCCGGGAACCTTCTCTCGTGCGTAGCACTGTGTTATAGGCCTAACCTCAAATCCTGACGGCGTCAGTTTTCGGTTCGTGCCTTCGTATTTTTTAGGTAGGCCTAGTATGTTGTTTTTTATACTGATTTTTCTTTCCATATTATATACAGTATTATATATTAGCCTAATAGTTTTTTTATTTCATGTGGTTATTCAGTGAAAAATGGCTGCCTCTAGGCTACATCTAGGCAAAGCATTGTCCCTCCTAGTGAATGCTGGCTGGGAATTTTCGTCATCCTTTGCCCGAGTGCTGAGCGCAAGATTTACCAAGAAGTTTTATAATGTCATAAAAAACACATGTTTGCTATGGAAACCAATTATGATATTCATTTTTATCATGCTGGGACATCGTATTCCAACATTCTATGACAAAAGATAAGTGTTTACTGAAATCATAGTCCAACTATTTTTGTTATCCCTTTCCCAAGTGCTGAGCGCGGGATTTCCCGCGATGTATTATGACGTCATAAAAAATAGGGTGGGTCGGGGTAATTTGGGTGTATTTTCAGTGTATTTTTTTAATCATAATGTTTTGGTTACTTTCCATGTCTATTTTATTTTTTTTTATCCATTCGTTCATTAAGATTTTCCTCTATCATTTGATACTACTAAATCAAATATTTAACTTTATATGTAGTCATGGTAACAATTTGTTAACTTATATCCAAATTACCCCAATCTAAGGTAAATTTAGGTAACCTTGGAAATAAGCCTAATAAAGTTTACAAATCAGTATTTACTTACCAGTTAGTGTAAATACAAAACAAAAACAATTTTTAAAATATTGTTTGAAAAAAAATTTTTTAAGAAAAAAAATTAAAACTTTATTATTATTTTTTTAATTTTAAAAACAAATTTTAAAATTTTTTTAAAAATTTCTTTTTAAATTTGGTTAGGTCACAGAAAATCAATTGTTATACCCAAATTACCCCATGCCATAAAAATTTCATTTATTACAAACCCTCTAAATGTATATATAAGTAAACTATTTATTGAAATGTTCTACAAACATGTAATATTTACATACTTGAGTTTGGTTGATGTACTATTACTCTTCCATAATCTACAAACCGTGAACATAACCAATCAGCTGATTGAACTTTTTACAAAACATAATATATATATATTTTTTATGAAGCACCAGTGTGACCAATTTAAATATTGTTAGTAGATATAATTTCTTATTACTGCAACAAACAATATATATAAATTTGATTTTAAAATATTGTTTAGTTTTGAAAATATAAAAATAAATTAATATTATACCCAAATTACCCCACTATACCCAAATTACCCCGACCCACCCTACATGTTTGTTGTGGAAACCAATTTTATTATTCATTTTTAACATTCCTAACTTATAATCATTAAAAATAGGTATCCATAAAAACATTTCAGCACTCGGATAAGTTTTTCCATAATATTTTAACCCTTTTAACGCCGGAAAAAAATTTAATGTAGGTGCAAGAAGTGCCGGACATTTTTTCATTGTTACCTGCAAGAAGTGCCAGGCCTTTTTTAGCAAAAATGTAAGGGTTTGGGAAAAAAATCACCAACAATTTATTTATTAACATTTTTTAACAAATCTTTTTTTTTATTTGTTTCTAAATACTTCTATTATTTATAAATGACAAGAAGAAAGATAAATTTCAGGTTTCTAGTAAAAATAAATATTAATAAATTTTAAAAAAATTTTGCATCATACTAATTTTTTATGTTTACACTAAAAAAAACAAATTTAGGTTTTACTCTGATGCAATTTTTATTAGTTTTATGTGAAACTACGTAGAAAAACAAGTAAAAACCATGTATAAAACATCAAACTACTGTAATAGGTTATGAATTAACAAAATAAAACGATAACTTTGTAACAATGCAGAGTTGAACAACGTCACTAAGCAACCTACTTAAAACAGTATTCGTATTCCATATTTACACTAGAAACATCATTTAACATTTAAAAAGATCCACAATAACAAAATACAAACTATATTTCAATTATAACCCTATAGGTAAAACAAAAACATAGCCTAAAAATTACACAAACGAAGTTGCATCACCGCCATAAGAAATGCATGGTTATTTGTCTGCCAACAGCTGTTTGCATTTCAGTATCTCATTTCAGGTAACCATAAAGACAGGTCAGGAGAAAAGTCACATGAAACGAAAGATTTGATTATAGAAAGGCATTTGGCATGAAGTCCAGCCAGTAAAAAAGAAAAAATATATTTTATATCTATAAAAATGTAAACGTCTCGCTACGAGATCCTGGCATTCTATGCAGTTAGAGACAGGATCTCGCTAAGAGATCCCGGCACTAGCGGTAGTTAGTATGCGCGTCTCGCTACGGGATCCTGGCACTAAAAGGGTTAATAGCAGTCAATGTGTTAAATGGCCAATTTTTATAATTTGCCAGTTTATAAACCTATGGTCTTATTATATGAGGGTCATCCAGAAAGAAAAGAGCTTTTTGTTGTACAAGTAGGCCTACCGCAGAAGGTGCACGCTTTGCCTAATTTAAGGGCACTCAGTGGGAATCAGGGTTGTTGGGTGGGGAACTATCGATAGTCAAACACCTCATACGAACAATATATTGATAACTCTATAGATTTTACATACCTGTATATCGATTCAAACAGTTATTGGGTGACACTGTGTTGTTCTCTAATGTGTACCGCTTTGTTGCCTCCACCGTCATTTCACAATCGCTAATGTCATATGAAAACAAAGAAAGTAGCCCTAATCACTGCGCCTAAAATAGACCTAGCAAATAATTACGTGAAAAAGTAAATTACTTTTACTAGTCCTGGTTTATTTGGTGGTAGGCCCTAGCTTTCTCGTTTTGGTGACGCCAACAGCCTTTTGGCCGCAGCCAAGCTTTGAGAGAAATGAAATTTGTAGTCTGGCAAAATTCCCAATGTGGGAAATTTGCAGCCGGGCCAAGTTGTTGACAATTAATTGTTCCCTACCCAACAACCCAGGTTCCCCACCGAATCCCCTAGATAATGCGAAGTAAGTCGGTGAAATATCAATAGGCCTAGCGAATATCGATATTTCAAGCGAATCCAAGTCTCGTCACACATTTGATTCTTCCAGCTTTTCAAAATGTCGCTTTCCTTTGGAAATCCCACCAAACATGAATGAGCTGATGCAATAGCACTTTGAGGTCTTAAAAATTCACTCCATGTTGAATTCATGTCTATAGGAGGGAAAAGTGATTCTAAATCTGTTGCGAGACCCTACAATAACTTGTCGTGTCATAGAAAACATGCAACAGTAAAATCATACCTCAAACAAGTATGTTGCTGATCCATGTCGTTGCGTCGTCCGTCCCAAAGCAGCAGCAGCAACTTTTCAGAAATTTGTCACCTAAAGTGGATTAGCCTACTACTTTTTTGGACAAATGATGTAGGCCTATAAACTCTTTACCTAACTGATCCTAAGTTATTACCTTATTTTTCAAGTTTAAGGGAACTTTGAGGCAGGAAAGTGCAAATGGTAAGGAACTGAAAGAAGCATGTCAAATCCACTTGGTAGGATTTCCCATGACACCTCCATTTTTAAAAAATAAAAGAAATGCATAAGAATGAAATGTGTGATTGGTCGGCAATGAGACTTGGCTCAAATTGAGATCAGGAGTGGACCTGGAAACTGTATACTGAGTCGTGGAGGTAGGGCAATTGGGCTAGATGTTACTTCCTAGACAACCCTTGTAATATAACTTACCTCCGACTATGTTTGTATATATATATTTGTGAAATCCAGGTCTTGGAAGTCCAAGTAAGTTAATGAAATTATAAAATCACATTTTGGGAAAAGCGAGAAAGCATATGAGATTTCTGATACCATAGGCCTTATTGTAATAATAGGCCTCATACGTTGAGTTGAAAGTCTGACCTTCCTGTGGGATATTTTTATGTGTGTATATAATAGTGTATAGGGTCTATGTACCTATCTTCGTATTGGCGAAACTTTTGTATTTATTTTTACCCAAAGATTCAAATTGCAAAGTTTGTATTCAGTGGCGGATCCAGGATACGGTCAAGGGGGGGGGGAGCTAGGTGGGGGTCTGGTGGGTAGCCCCCACCCCACCCCCAACAACAGGGTGACCCAGGGGCTTCGCTCGAAAAAACCATAGAATTTCAAGGCCTGGAACAGCACGTTTTTCCCAAAGAATCAAGTTTCAAAACAAAAATTCATGTACGTTTTTAGTAGGCCTAATTTCACCTAATGGCTGAGTTTTTATAATTCATTACGTTTTTATTCCCTTACAAAAGGTCAAATGCAGAAATGTTTTTATCCATTTTAGCCAGTCTACTCTAGCCTGGGCTTAAGGTGAACCAGTTAAAACCAAAAAAGGAAAAGCAGAATTAGTGAATCAGTCCACTAACGAAATATCAGCGACTGAAATATCGATATCAGCTTGTCCAAGCCCACACTAACACTAGTAAGTGTGGCCTTAGCTAAAGAGCCCCACCTGGGCCTTGTTAGCCTGCCATAGTTAGCCCTTTTCTTCAAGTCATGTATAAATGAGTCTCTTGCTGTTCAATAAGTTATTAGAGTGTCTTCATGTATGTATTACCAACTCTTTTGTTCTCACAATAGGGATGGTATTAAATTGGGCAATGGGGTTCCTGCCCCGGGCAGCAGATTTTAGGGAGCAGCAAAAAATGAAGAAAAGAAATAAGAAATGCAATAAACTCAATTTACTAAAGAACTTCGAAAATTCTACTTGAAATTGGGGAAAACCCAGTGCCATAGTTTCAGATCCTAATTATTTTTTATTCTAACAATAAAGTTTTATTATTGATAAAAACTTATTGGCCAGTTGGGAAGTGGATGGATGTGGATGGAGTGGAAAAGAACAGAAAAAATAATAGCCTTATAGTTAAACGAACGATGCGTACATATACAATCCAAGACGGTGAAATTCAAACTTCTTTTATTTTTGTTAAATGTTCTTACCTCAAAATTGATATTGAGTCAACTTTCATTGATGAACTCGGTCATTGATTACAGGATTAAAACTCAAGATACTCATAAAACAATACTAAATTACTTTTTGTTAGGGACGGGACTACGACTTCATATATTTATTTAATGTTGAAAACAGCATGTGATGTAGCCTATTTCTTAAAAAGAATACAAAATCCGTTTTTATCTCCTGTGAAAAGTAAAAGAGAAGAAAGACTCAAAATTTTCAGTTATTATGTTAAAAGCATTGATTGAATTTGAGATATGATTAGTTATCATGAAAAGTGTTTAGTTTTCTGAAAAGTTTCCTTTAAATTGTACAGAACAACACAGCTGATCTCTAAAGTTGCGAGATATACGCCATATCCATTAACATATACGTTAACATTTTTTAACAGCTGTCTTTTTTATCTCTTTTTTTGTAATTTGTCAGTTGATGTTTTTTGAAATTAATTTTTACTTTGTTTATTATCACAGGTCATCGAGAATAAACAAAGTCTGACAAATCCAGCAATGGAGTAGATCAAGATGTAACACACAATGGTCAAGATATAACACACCAAGTTTAATAGCCCATTAATCAATGACTCCTTAGTTTAGAACCTTAGATATAGTTGGGGATGGTTGGTTTAATTTAAAATTTTGTCATGAGAACTTGAACCACAACCAGGCCCGTGCTGGGTCCGTCGAAAGGGCTGGGGACAAGTATGTCGAGGGCGCCAGGCAGTGGCGCACCTAGGTATTTTCCTTGGGGGGCTCCAACCACTGGGGGGTCTTGGGGTTCTCCCCCGGGAAATTTTAGAAAATGAGACCTATATACTCTTGTCTTTAGGCAATTCAGAGTCATAAAAACGAGCTGAGCAACCCAAAAAAAGCAAGGCTGACCCCAGGTCGTATTTCGGAAAATTCATATTTTCCAGGTTTTTTTATTATTTGGTCCAGAAAAACCTGGGAAACAGAAGAACAGAAGAAGTAGGATATTCATTTTTTCCCAAGTTATTCGTTCTTTACCCGCTATCGGTAAACCCGCTGTAACAAAAACGAAATAAGGTAGCAAGGTAAAGTGTTTAACATCGATCTACAATAGAGTTTTAAAATTATTTATTTCAATGTTGAACTGCTGCAAATTTCCAATCGCGATCCACTAACCTTCATTATGTAAAACTTCCTAATAAAAAAGAAATCCATCTAAAATCCACAAGAGATGACCAAGAGAGGACGTGATCAAATCATGAATTTAAGTACGGATTGCAGACGACATCCGCTAGTGATTGCTTATAGACTAATAGACCCATACCACTAATTTATATATTGACTTTTGGCCGTCGTTAAAATGAGTAAATAATCTAGCAGTTTTAAGTTAGTTTAGAGATTGGCAAGAGATTACTTCAGAATGGGAACGGGCACCCGCATCCTGCAGACAGCAGATGTGATGTGGTAGTGCGCAGTGTTATCAGACTGGATTTGGCATTTTACCTTCAATCACCATTAAAATTCCCGCTTCTACCCAGTAAGACAGCAATAATCCTCACAAAACCTTCCAAGTACAAAATACCGGGTATGTACCCAAAAATATCGACACGTGTTTCAAAATACCTAAAAAGCGGGTAGTCTCCTGTCGTTCACACACTTAAAAAAGAGAAAATTTTTCTTCAATATCTAGAACCCTAATAACACAAAAATGTTTAATTACACAAAATATTCTCTTACCATAAAAACAAATTTTTAAAATCTTTTATTGTCATTTCGTTTTGATTTTAGTGGTCCTAAAAAATCTTGGCCTTATCTGTTTTGTTTAAATATCGAGAGTGTTCAGTAAATCCCAGCTGCCCAAGTCTAAATTCCCCAGACGGGGTTTTTTAATCCCGAACACCGAGCGGTTTCTGGGAACACTGCCTATTATTTAATTTCAGGTTACTTAGCAGGTTGACACAATAACAATAGGCCCATACCAAACACATTACAGTAGAGCGCCGATTATCCGAACGTCGGTCATCCGAACCGTCGGTTAACCGAACGCCGTAATAATTCATATTTTGAACATGATTCTCAAGCAATTCAAATTCGCGCGCCAACCGAAACTCCCTTCGCACCAGGATATCCATGTATTCTGATAGATTGCATAATAAAATTACGTGAATAATTTTTGTTTGATCATTTTTTGGCCTTTTTACTACTAAAAATTACGTTACATATATAATTTTAAAATGTTGTCTTTTCATGTTCGATTATCTGAATATTCAGTTACACTCCTTGTCCCCAATTAGTTCGGATAATTGGCGCTCTACTGTACTAACAACTTTAATTAAAGAAAATAAAATAGCCGTAATTTTGGTTTGTCTTTGTTGTTGGTCCAAAATCCCTGGCTTTACCTAGTTTTTTTTACATATTTCATGGTGGTTTGAACCCCGCAGCCCAAGACCAAAATCACGTTTTTACTCGTTTTTCTTAATCCCTACAAAATACCCGATCAGCCAACAAAGTACCCGCAAATCGGGTAAAAGTCTGATTTCTTTCAACACTAGTGGTGCGTGATGCAGACAGGTGTCTCAACCTTAATACAGCAAATAATTTATTTAGTAGGGCCTAGTTAGGGTGGAATGATCTTTTACAAAAATGACTAAGTAATATTTTAATTAGACGGCATCATAAATAAAAAAAATCCGGAATTTTTTTAAGTTTTTACTAAAAAAATTCAAAAATTCAACTTTTGTTGGTGTCAAGAGGGCGCCGATTATACCTTTAAGGGGAAAGCACAGGGGGACATGTCCCCCTGTCCCCACAGGCCTGACCACAACTATCATCATAATTTGATGATAACAATCAATATGACAGGATGGTTCTGTTGATAAGATCTTCGTGTTGATTCCAGGAAACAATACATTGGGGACATGCAGACCTGTTAACTCAAACTTTTCATTATTTATTACACGAGTTTGATTTTATTTGTCTTAGTGAAATTATAATTTAGGCCTACCATATAACTTATATAAGAAAAGAAAAGAAGGAAGAAAAATATTCCTTCCTTTCCTCTCTATTGACTTGAATTATGCAATTGATAACTAAAATACAGACAATACTTATTGATTTTTTTTTACCAAAATTAACATTGTATTATGTTAATTACATTTTGCCTTTATTGAGGACTTTCAAAGCAAATTTACTAACCCAAATATGAATTCGTACCTTTCTGAGAAAGAAGAAGGCTGAATTACCATGTAGATTTTGCTATGGGCTTGACTTATGGATATTAAACCTGCCATTTAGATAATCTTTCACCAACAAGATTATTCGGCAAACCCAAAAAAGGCTATTAAGCATTAATCTTTTCGAACTTATTTATTTATGTTTTTTGTCCATAATAAACTGGGAATAATTGTTCTTTGAAAGCTTTTTTTCTCCCAGGGCCAAAACACCCAGCCCGGAAATATTATGAGATACGAAAGGAAAAGAGAGAGTTGGCATCACAAAACAGATCTTATAAAGACTCAAGCAACCCACAAATGATGACAAAAAATGATAGAAAAAGAAGAAGGGAAAAGTACAACTATGAATTGATCCAATTTGAATTCTATAACAGAAGGAGAAGAGCTGTAAGAAGAATTCTAGATAATGACTCCAAAGGATGTAAAATTCATTTACAAGATATATATGACCATTTCAAACAAAGGTTTAGTTTACCGAATGACTGAGTTTTACAAAAATACAAGACTGTAGATTTTGATTCTCAATCCAGAGTAGATGAAGAGTATAACAAAGAAATAACGGAAGAAGAAATTTTGAGAGCTATTCGATCCATTAAAATCGATACAGCACCAGGAACAGATCATCTGCTTATGAGATGTGTCAAAATTAAACATGTATCTAAAGCACTATCTTTGATATATACAAAAATGCACAACAAATCAATAACTCCATCATTTTTTAAGAAAGCTAGGACAATTTTAATATATAAAGGTGGTGACCAAAAAGAAGTTAAAAACTGGAGACCCATATCTATATGTTCTGTGCTAAGAAGAATATATGAAAAGATTTTGGACAAAAGATTGAAAAATTACATATTTTTAACACAATTCAAAAGGGATTCACAAATACTCCTGGGACGTATGTAAATTCAAATATATTGAACACTGTTTTATCATATGCAAAATCCAAAAAGAAAAATTGCAGTATTTTATTTTTGGACTTGGAAAAAGCATATGACAACATTGGTCATAAACATATTTCGGCATTACTCAGTTCCCTGAAAATACCAGAAAAACTTAAAAGTAGTATAATTGATTTACAGTATAATAATAAAACTCAAATTGAAACCAGCAATGGTAAAACAAAGGAGATTGCCATTAATCGTGGTGTAGTACAAGGCGCCCCCCTATCACCAACTATGTTTAATTTAAGTATAGACCATATTCTAGATGAAATTTCTAGTCCAAAAGTTTTGGAATCTTATGGCTATAGATTAGATCCAAGTTTACCTCCTATTGACGTATTGAGTTTTGCTGACGACACAGTTTTAATAGGTGATAGCAAGGAGTCAGTTTTATCATTATATGAAAAAGTGGTAAATTTGTTTAACGAAGTGGGCTTAAAACTAAATACAGTAGAACCTCGATTAACCGTCACTCTCGGGACCGGGAGTGTGACGGTTAAGAGAATAGACGGATAACAGAAAATTAGCTATAAACCTGTTCAATACGTAGATTTTAAATATTTTGGAAGAAATATACCCTGTATAAGTTGATAATAAATATTTATATTTAAATTACATTCATACAATGGTAATGGCAGACCTTCTAAACTGTATGTTGTGCCCATTCAATGTTCGTAAGTGAATTACATAACCTCAAATTAAAAGATAGTCCGTAATCTTTTAAATGAGTTCGCCAACACCATACATCAGCGCAATACATGTAGCTGTTTCGCCCTTCTTTAAACGTTTAATAATTTTGATCTTTTGGTCAAGCCCTAGTACGACTCGTTTTTGTTTTTCAGCAGTCGTTAACAATCAACAGTTACTGTACTGCAGTTGATTCACAGTACGTATAACACTGTGTAACAGCAAACACTATGTAATGCTGAACTACGAGGTGTGTCGTATAACCAAAAAAATCAACATGCCAATGAGTAATAAATAATTGGCTCACCCCAATATCACTCCTTACTTGGGAGTGGTGATTTTCGGCGGAAACTCAAGGTCATTAGCCGGGACTGTCGCGTTCGATCACAATGGCGCTTGCACTTTCTTCCGTGCTTTGTGCGACGCCAATTTACAACATATTAATCACTTAATCACTTTAATAAGACAGGTACCTCATGGAGGACGTTACCCTGAATATGAGTGAAGGATGAGTGTGATGATCGTGATGATAGTGGCGCGATCTTGTAGCCTTGTTACTGACTAAGGTTGGCATGTTCCTTAGAAAGGATTGTTAATTAATAGCCCAACAACCAATGGCAGCTGGCTCCAGAAACAACCCTTCAAAAAGCTACTAACTTTTCTCGGGATCGATCCGGCTACCTACAAGTTTGTAGGCGGGCACTATAACCACTACACCAACCAGCCGTGTTATTGCGAGCCCGGAGGCAGTGACGGATAACAGAGAGTGACGGATAAAAGAGTGACGGTTAATCGAGGTTCTACTGTACCAATAAGACAAAAATCATAAATATTTCTAATGGAAACCTAAATTGTGACGATTTTCAACTTGAAGAAAATATTATCATTAAATCCATTAATGATAAAGACGAACAAATTAAATACTTAGGAATAAACTTCAAAAACGAAATAGTTTTTAATAACAAAGTTATAAGTTCCTTTATTTCAAAGTTAGAAAAACTCACAAATTCACCCTTATTAAAATCATCACAAAAAATGTTTGTTCTGAATAATTTTATCTGGCCAACATTGATTTTTCCACTTCAATGTGCTCCATTAAATAAGTTAAGCTTTTCTTTTTTGAATGATGTTGATGTATTAATTCGATCTGCAGCAAAAGAAATTTTGGAACTACCTAACGATACACCAAACAGTATGTTATATTCACATAAAAAATATAAAGGAGTTTAAATCGTAAGGGCTAGGTGGGAGGCCTTCATTCAACAAATAAATATATGCCATGTCCTTAATATGGTCTTTGTGTTTTCCATGTCCTTAAAATGGTCAATGACCAATACATAGGAAAATTCAAAAACTTTGATGAAGAAATTAAAAAATGCCTGTCAAAACTAGATATAACAGTTGATGAAAACGTTGATTATAACAACCTTAGTTCAAAACAAATAAGACTAATATTGTATGAAAAAGAATTCCATATTTGGAGCTCAATGAAACATAAGGGAAGAGGTGTTGTCCTATTTAAAGAATGTGAAACAATTAACAAAATACTAAGCAATTGTTGGGACACACTTACTGAAAGTGAATATAAAGACTACTTAAAGATGGTTGGAGATGTGGCACCAGTTCGTGCCATCCCAGGCAGGTCAAAGGACGGGCACCGGTGTAGAAGATGTTCTACAACCGAGAACTATGTATTTGAAAGTTTGCCCCATGTCCTTGGCCAATGCCCATTTGGGGGATTACTTAGAAATGCCCGCCACCATAAAATACGCTCATTCATAGCTGACGAATTAAGGAAGAAAGGATTTGAAGTATATGAAGAAGTAAATGCTATAGCAGAAGAAGAATCAACAAGAAGGGTTGACATTATTGCAATCATCAGAAAACTTAAGAAAGGATTCATAATAGACCCTACAATTCGATTTGAAATTAATGAACATCAGCCACGACTCATACATGAAGAAAAAGTTAAAATATATTCTCCAACAATAAAATATTTCCAAAATCAGTATAATATTCAAAATTTAGAAGTAATTGGCATTTTTATTGGTGTAAGAGGAACAATATCAAAATTTTTTATTCATTTTTGGACTCAATTAACATGAAATCAAAATAAGCTTAGTGAAATAGCATTAATAAGTGTCAAACAGTCCATCAATATATTAAGAAATCATTTATATAGTAATAATCAAAATTAATTGTGAAATAGTATTCTTTATTTTTAGCAATTTGCAATGGCAAAAAATGTAAATTTTAAATAAGAATTTTCTATATATATTAAGAATATCAAGGTTCTGGAGTCACAAGTTAGAAAGTGAAAATTACCGAGATAAAATGTTAGTTTGCAATAGGCAGTGGCCCAGTGCCAACATTTCCACTGTGGGAATTCAAAATGTTTCCAAGATCCAAGGCACATTGTATTTAGTCTATGTGATTTTCTAGAATTTTTTTATTATAAAAAAACAGTGAGGGATACACGTTTTACAGGCTTTTACCTGTACTTAAATATTATTTTTTGTCAAATGGAAATTATTATCTAATTCAATATATAGGGTGTTGTAAAAGATTTTATATAAATAGACCATTAAACTTGAATGAGTAGCTATATTTCATGCCATTGTATGTTCTGGACAATAAAAGCTGAAAGGAGTGAATTGTTGGTGCAGGTACCAACAAACTTCAATGAAACTTTAATCTAATTTAACTTCTTTCTCCCTAAGTTTTGTTCCTTTTTTTATATCTAGTCTATTTTAGTAGTCATTATGTTTATTAAAAGGGGAAATTTTTGTTACAATATTCTTTGTTGATTAATTTTGAGTGTTGTTACGGTAGTTGTATTTTTAACGTTTTGACCGAAATCAGTTTAAATAGTCTTATATAGGTGTGTTTATAAATATAAATACAGAATTACATTAAAAAGTAGTAGAAGTGATTTTAAACATGATACAAGATCTACAATACCCCTGGTATTTTTTAAATCTTAACCCATAGGCCTAACTAAGCTATACTACAGAAGGTAACATTTATAATAGGCTGGCAAGTACAACAAATAAGTTTTGTATGATCAAAAATTTATTTCTAAAAACTAGGATGGTATTTCCAATATTGTATGGTGTTATTGCACCACTTTTATCCTACAAAAATTGAAGAACATTAAAATAATATTAGATAATGAACTCCACAGTCAACAGTGCCTGCATTATTAAATTTCAAAAATTTATACAGTTGGTGTGGAATAACTTGAATAATGATATCCGTCAATGTTTACGGGTGAATGTGCACTGGGTTTTGGCATCCTTGTGGTTATCATCCCTCTGGCCGCCATCTTTGTCTGCTTTGGCGTTTGCAGCAGGCTCACCTACCAGTCGGAAACAGATACTCTGTTTTATTCCGGTTTTTGGTCCAGACACTCAAAAGTTGTCACACATTCTCTCCCTTGGTACTGTCGTTGCACACATTTCTATCAATCTAATGATAAATTCAAATTGTGATTTACTACCTGTCCAAGATGTTATTGTTGAAATTGTTGTGTTTTTGTGCCTGTTATAACTAATTTTTACTGACATAAATAGCTGTGTAAGTTTATTTATTGAACAAAGTTTAACATAGCCACACAAATTTGTTGCTTCGTAAAATCTATATTAATAGGTGATTTTACAGACTTCTACAGGGTCCTAGGCAGGCTAGACAGCCAGACATTAGTTACATTTGGTAAAATGAAACAAATAAAAATGGGGAAAAGCATAAATTATCCCTGTGTACATAATTTTTAAACGCATTATCATCTTATGTAGGCTAATAACCCTAAAGTCTTGGTAGTTTTGTTCTCATAGTATTCGAATACTATAACCATTTTGTTTTTTCAGGTTCTGTTTCATACCAATCGGTTTAGCTTTGGGCATTAAAGGGAGCAAACCAAAGAGGGCAATTCATAATGATATATTAGAGAGAGCTTTCAAGCAGAATGTGAAGATGAAACACAAAGATATTGCTGGGTTGGCAAAGCAGCTGGATTGGTCGGAGCGTCAGGTGGAGCGATGGCTGCGGCTGCGGCGAGCCCAGGATAAACCCTCCACACTCGTCAAGTTCACGGAAAATGGGTAGGAGCATAAAGAATATAGTTTGTAATGGGAGGAAGTGTCCTTGTAAACCCTGGTCTGGTGTGGTTTTTTTATCAGTTCAAAATCACTTTTATCTAACAATCCAAGGAAACTTGGAATTACTGTATTTGAAAATTCATAAAATGCGGGTCTTAGTTGAGAAACATTAAACGTCAGACACAATTTGTTTGGACGACACAAACCATTAAATTATTTGTTACATATAGTTTTAACCCATTGGCCTACTTGGGTGGACCATATCTGCACTACCTTGTGAATCTACAGAAAACTTTGACAGAGGCACTCTATTAAGTGTAATTAATTGCTAGTAGTTCCATCTTTTCCACTTGACCTCTAGATTAAGATCTTTCAATCTTTCTTTCTTTAATTTTTTATTTTTCCTAGTTCTCCTTTTTTTGCACTTAATGGGACAGGCTTTGTTTGAGAGTTATTCGGTCATTTTTAGCGAATTTCCCCCATTTGTAGCGGGACCATTTGAACTTTTCGTTTTGGGGTCCCCAGAAGCAAAAAACACCATTCGTTCAAATTTATATATATATATATATATATATGTGTGTGTGTGTGTGTGTGTGTGTGTGTCTGTTAGCACGATAGCGGCCACAAAAATGGTCCAATCTTTATCAAATTTGGTATGGACATGTAAAGTGGTAATCAATTGGACGAGTTCGTGAACCAGCCCAATCGGACCACCGGAAGGAGGGGTAAAGGGGGATAAACCCACCAAAATGGATTTCTTGAGTTTTTTATTTAGTAAAATAAAATTTAACGAATTTTTGTTGGCACTATTGAATTTAGCTAAAAAAAACAATTTAGTATCTTGAATCAATGCTCTATGTCCATTGGTTACCGAGATATTGAAAGTGGTAAACACAGTACATTGTCCCAATGTTAACCTTAAGGGAAATAAGTAAAATTCTATATCTCGTTTATTTCTCAACATATCTTGTTAAAACTTGGTAAATGGCTTCTTCTAGTTCAGATCTACTAAATATTGAATTTAAACCACCCAGTTTTGATATACCTGTAGCAGCAAACCTGCATACTCATTCCCCATGTTATTCTTATGGTTATGGAGCTTACCAAAACATGTCAAATCTCGCTATGTTGGATTGAAATATGTTGTTTTGCATTTGAAATTCGCTGAGTGTGCAGGTCTGCTGCAACAGGGGTATTTTTGTTGCTGTTATGCTGGCAAAACTGTCTGCCAGGCGAAAATAGTTAATATCGCAAGCACCAAATAGATGTTTTAATTAATCAGCTATATCATATGACGAAATGCCACCAATTTATATTACTAATTATAGCACTAATTTTATTATGTTAGGTAGTAAACGTTCATTATTAGCTACACACTCAGAAATTTTCAATAAGATATAGGGATAAGTAACAGAGTTTGCGAGGTTATTACAAAAGTGTGTAAAAGTGCCAAAAAATAGGATTCCCTAAGGCTCAACAGGTACTGCAATATTGGTAGGCCGTTGAGTTAAGAAAGAAAAAACATTTCAAGTAATGAAAGTTTGTAATGCACATCCGTCGGTGGTTAATCTAAAAAACCTGAAAAGATCAATTCTGTTGAGCCAGAAATATTACTTGTAGCTTGCAACTGCTTGTAATTCGGCATGCAGAACAATTAATTGTGTTGGATCGAAATGACATGGGAAATCCTATTCCAATTTATATTCACCTTTTTTAGAGCCTGAGCTATTTTTTACTAAAGATGAAGGTAATATTTGATCCCTAATGTGTAGTATATTTACTAACATACATCTGGTTTAAGATAGCTTGATTTTATTGGCCCACCATTTTCTTGAGATATAAAATAATTTTCAATACTCCAAAGGAAACTTATATCAAAGCCTCAATTATTTCATTCACTTATTTTGCAGCCATTTCAATGAATATTTATATTGCATTGGCAAATCGATGCCTGTTCCTTTGCTACATCTTTATCATGCGAAGGTGAGGTTGTCATGTCATTTGAGTTGTTTCTGTTTTTTATCAGTGATAGAACTAAATCATGGAATTGCATCTTAAACCTCAAATTCATTATGTACTGTAGAAACTCTTAATATAATAATCTAATGTAATTTTGTAATTGAAGTACAATCGATAAGACATTGCATGGCCCTTAGGAACAACTTTCATCTTGTCAAGCTCGATAAAAACATATTCTCGTTAATGAGCTTGTAAATTAATAGAAGAATTTGTCAAATGTTCAAATGTTCAAAATGCTAAGTCAAAGTCAAAGTCAAACATTCTTTATTCACAAATATATACAAGCGTGTACAATTGAGTAGTGTCACAACGCCCTTATTTCAGAACATAGTTCTTAAAATCTGAATCTCCACACTATATTATGCAACCTCCACACCAAAATATTCATCTATAGAATAAATTGTTTATCAATTAGGTACTATTTAAAATTTTTCCTAAATTTAGGTAATGGCTCTATATTTTTTATATTTTGTGGCAATGCTCGAAAAAAATTGGAACCCATATAAGATGGTTTTTTTTTGTAAAAAAACTCAAGCCTATGGTGAGTGACTATGATATCAGCTTTATTGCGCATGTTGTATGAATGAAGTTCATGGTCAAATTTAGAATTATTGCAAAGATTTTTATCTTTATAAATCATAATAATTTGATGTCCCTTGAGGTTCGAATTAATATCCAAGTTCCAATGTAGCAAACAAACAGCAAAGGGCCTAAAAATGATCATTGAGGAACTCCAACTTTTATTAGTCTTATTTCTGAGTGCTGAGCCAATACTCTACCTGTGGTGTAAGTTATTTGCACAAACTGACTCCTACCATCTAGGTAAGATTCAAACCATTTCAAGGATGTATTTTTTCACCCCAAGCAAATTTAGTTTTTTAAGTAATTTTGAATGATTAACACTGTCGAAAGCTTTGGAAAGGTCCATCAAAACACCAATACAAAAAAATATACCAAAAGTAGGCAGTATACTAATGACATTAAGTAACACATGTCATGAACATGGTCATGTTTGAGTCATGCACATAACTCAATGTTTGATTGAAGATGCTGTAATTTTCATGCTTCTCCGTTCCTCGGACCTTGAGCCTCAGATTATATAGCCTTGTTTCAATCAGTGCTGTTTTCAGTGGATTTCAGGCTTCTTCAGTACTTTTATTATTGTTGTGTTAGAAACCCTACCCTCTCCTTCTCCTGTATTACCTACCAACAGTATTCTTGTCTACGAGGGTTATGGCACAAGTTCACCATCAGAAAGGGCGAATCTGACTTGCGCAATCATTCGGTGAATAATTTGCTGCAAGAGGCCCCATTTTGAAGGCGCACCAAGGTCCCAAGGCACCGCAGCTGCGAGGGCTTGCTGTGCTCCACGTAAGAGGCCTTATGAGAGCGAATTAGAACGAGTAATGCCAAATACATTAGTAGACGTTAGTATTGACCTAGATTTGCCCTTGTTCGATGAAAGTGAACTTGTATCATTAAGATGGTCACAGTTTATTGGGTAATACTCTGATTGAGCTGATTGAGAGGTCTTATTGTGTGTTCTGTGCAGGTGGAGGTTTACATATTACTTGTCTTCGTTCTGTTACGGACTGTACACACTGTGGGACAAACCTTGGCTGTGGGACCCTGACCTGTGCTGGGCCAACTATCCACACCAGGTAATACTCGTAGAATTGGTATTGGAATTTGGAGGGAAACCATTGTGAACTAAACTAATAACATTTGGTTGTCTGTTTGTATTTTGAGAAAATTAGCTCTCCTACAAGTAATCAAAATCTGTACCTCAGAAGAAAATAAGAGATTTTATTGAATTGGATCGTAATAAGTTGAAATCGGCTTACACCAATAACTCTTGAAACAGTTCAGAGCATTAGGTACATTTGTGATTTACTATGGTTGATCATAGTTGCCTTGATTACAATAATAGTGATGCAGTTAAAGTTACAGTTCTTTCATGAAAAAAGAGATAACCTATCATAAAGAACAAACCTTGATTTTGTTTTTTGCAACAATACTGGCTTGTGAATAGGAAAGAAGATAACTGCTTAACAAAACAGAAAATGTTGTAGCTTGTTAATTTATTATTGTTGTAAATATTTTTTGTTATTAAAATCGCTTCATCTTGAGTGGACTTTGGTTTACCACATGGGATAATATTTTTTATTGTCCCACCTTCACATCCTGAAACATTGGATTTATCCCGGAACAGTTTTGCACATTACTTCCGACCAGGACTAGTGGGTCATGGCATTGTCAAATAGCAAAAAAGCCATTGATGATTGGCGGGATATTATCCTAAACCCCCAAGACCGAAGCCCCCGTTCAAAACACTAAACTAGGCGCTCCTTTTATATGGAATCATTATTATCCTTTTATATGGAGTCATTTGATTGATGGCAGTCTTGCCATCAATCAAAGTGAAATGTCTTTTCTAAAGAGGTAAATATTATAGCTATCACTTCATTCATCAGCTGGGTGTTGAGAACCTGCTTCCAACCTGATATAGTGCAAGGTCAAGGTCATTTCTACCCTTGGAGTGTTCAATTCGGTTACACACTGACCAAATTGTCGCATGCTGTTGGGCAGTTATGGTTTTATGTGTTCGACAGAGACTAATTCATTAGTGTGACATTTAAGATGATTTATTCATGGTAGAGAATTAATAGGTTGGTGATCTCTGGATCAATTGTGTCTTCCTTGATGTCTGTTAAGTACGCTGTTCATTCTAACTATAAAAATAAATTGATAAAGCTCAGTGTAAAACTTTGGAGCTATCATGTTTGATGGATTTCCAAACCTTTACCAATTATACCCTGATTATCGAAAGAAGGTGAACGGCGGACCGAGCGCGCGGCAGTAAAAACATTCTTATTCATAACGCCGTAGAAACGTAAAAAACACTGTGAAAATTTGTAGTAGACTTTATTCCAATGACCAGTTAATTACCTTATCAGCACTGTTTTCAAATAATTTTCAATGTATATCGTTTAGTTTATTCTGTGAGTTATATTACTAAAAACACGATTTTACGAATTAAAAAAGTAAATTCTCTGTGTTTGATTTATGATAACTCTGCTTAGAAGCATCGGAGAAAAAATTCCTATAGAGAACCTTTAGTCGACTTTCTTGGGAACAATATATCGAAATTTGAGAATCGTGATTAATATTTACGACGTTATTAATTTATTTCTAAAGTACTGTTATCTCAGCTATTAAACTATTTTGAAGAATGAAATTCAGTAAACATTGCCTTTGAATGAAATATAAGTTAATTCAATCGCAGTTTTATGTTTTTATTAGAATAGTTTGTCATAATAGATTAATATATAAATGATTGTATCACTGCGAGGCAGAGCGCAACAATGACGGTTGAAGTACAGTCTGGACCTAGTGGACCCATTTTATTCGCTCGCTACTGCATGTCTCAGTTTTCCTCTTATAAACAACGCCTCCTTCCAGATGTAGAATTCATTGTAAGAACAATGCCGATTTCCCGACATTGAACAAGAAAGAACCTTTCACTTCCTCCGAACTGCATGTGCTGTGTGTTGGAAGCATGTGCTCCGTTGTTGTTGGCCAGTTGCTGTACCTCGTCTGGATCGCGCTCGCCCGAGCAAGGTTGAAAATAAATTTCATTTATCAACTGATTACGGATTTATCGAGTAGTATTGAAGTAATTTTTTAAGTGAATATTGATTTTGGAAACTATCTAATGTCATTAAAGGAAAAATAAAATGAAAATCTCAATTAACAAAAGAGTTAAGTGTTCTTTAGAAATAAATTAATAACGACATAAATATTGATCACAGGACTCTCAAATTTTGATATATTGTTCCCAAGAAAGTGGTCTAAAGGTTATCAGTAGGAATTTTTTCTCCGATGCTTCTAAGCAGAGCTATCATAAATCAAACACAAAGTATTGACTTTTTTAATTCGTAAATCGTGTTTTTAGTAATATAACCGATACACTAAAACGACAGTACAGTACAGCACAGTACACATTAACAGTACAGTACAGCGACAGCACAGTACAGTACAGTACAGTACAGTATAAACTAAACGATATACAATAAAAATTATTTGAAAACAGTGCTGATGAGGTAACTAACTTGTCATTGGAATAAAGTCAACTGCAAATTTTTTAACAGCGTTTTTTACGTTTCCATAGCTTTATGAATAAGAATATTTTTTCTGCCGCACGCTCGCTCCGCTGCTCATCTTCTTTCGATAATCAAAGTGTAACATGTGACAATTTAGCAGGGAGTACAAATTACTCCCTGCTATATTTCCGTTTTTAGTAAGATTTTGTAGCTTGTACTCAGTTTATGTGATCCGCCAAGGGAAAAGGAACCTTACCTTCCCAGACAATTTTTTCAGGACAGCAAATTTTAGAAGTTAGGGCCCAAAAAAACACATTTTTTATTTTTATTGTTCCTTACTATATTTCGTTTCCAAACAATATTTGAATTTAATGTTTGATATGGTTAAATTAATTTGTTTCTAAACCCTTGAAATTTGGAAAAAGGTGACCTTGACATCCCCAGTGCTATTTTAACACTTCAAAGTTAAAAAAAGCAGTGATTTCTGTGAGGAATAAATGCAGGATTTGTTAAGAAGCCCTGATTAAGGAATCAGAACCTGAAAATGATCAGGATCTTCCAGGAGAGGTAGTTGGCGACGTTGCTTCTGGTCCAAATGAAGTTTAAAAACAAAACAAATTATTGTAAAACTTTGGACTACAGTATTTTAAAATTACTTATTTTAATATTTCAAATTTAAAAATTTATAACAAAGGAATTTTATAACATATTGAAACTTCTCATCAGTTTGTTTGTTTTTTAATGTAGAAATTTGAAGTTTTGTTTTAAGGATGTACTTATTACTCAATTTCGAAAAAATGGAAGTTAAGGTCCCTTTTCCCCTCGCATGTCACATATTATGATCATAACAATCATTAAGAGTGTATGGAAACTTACTTCAGGAAGGCAGAAACACAACTGGGTCTTTTATTTACGTAAGTGTAAATGGCTAGGGCCAATAAAGTTATTGACAGGTACTCTAATTATTTATAATGAGACGTTAGTAAGTTATACTAACTTTCAGTTGTCAGTTCACTTATATACTTTGTAAACAGTTTTAAAATATGGGTTAAAACTAACACTTCAAATATTTAAAATTTCTTAGTGTAAGATACCCCCGTTGCAGCAGACCTGCATACTCAGCGAAAATCAAATGCAAAAGAACTCAATCCAGCAAAGCGAGATTTGACATGTTTTTGTGATCTATATAAGAATAACATGGGGAATGAGTATGCAGGTTTGCTGCAACAGGTATGTTAAAAAGTGGTTGGTTTCACTTCAATATTTAATAGATCTTAACTAGAAGAAGCCAGACACCAAGTTTTATTAAGATATGTTAAGAAATAAGGAAGGTAGAATTGTTTTTATTTCCCGTAAGGATAACATGGGGAATGAGTGTGCAGGTTTGCTGCCACGAAAAAGGAAGTATCGGGGATTTTAGACTATTAAACATTAGATCTCATCTAGATGAAGCCACAAACCAAGTTTTGTTAAGATATGTTGAGAAATAAGCGAGATAAAGAATTTTACTTATTCCCCATAAGGTTAACATTGGGACAACGTACTGTGTTTACCACTTTCAATAATATTGAAAGTGGTAAACACAGTACCACTTTTATTATCTAGATATTATCTAGGTAACCATTAGACATAGAGCAATGATTCAAAATACGAAATTGTTTGTTTTTTTGAGCTGAATTCAATGGTGCCATCAAAAATTATATAATTTATATGTTTGCGTGTAAAAAACTCAAAAAACCCATTTTTGGAGGGGCTTATCCCCCTATACCCCCCCTCCCTGTGGTCCGATCAGGCTGGTTTATGAACTCGTCCAATTGATTACCACTTTACATGTCTGTACCAAATTTCATTAAGATCAGTCCATGTTTACGGCCGCTATCGTGCTGACAGACACTTACATATAGATAGATAGATAGATAGATAGATAAAAATTCGAACGAATGGTGTTTTTTGCTTCTGGTGGCCCCAAAACGAAAAGTTATCATGGTCTCGGACTTAGGTCATACCATGAGACATACAGTAATAGCTTCTTCCCTATCGGGGAAATTCGGTAAAAAACTGCGAAGAAGATAACATAAGTTATATTATTAATAGTCTTATAGAAAATTACAATATTTTTTCCAAATTAATGCATGTTGATTACAAAAACCACTATCTTTTGACATCAATATGTAGGATGGCATTTACTGACTTAAAAAGTTTTTGCCTTGAGGAACAAGATTTTTTCTTATAATTTACTTTTGAATTGGATTAAAATGTTTTTTTTAGTATAAAAATAAAGAATTTTTAAAAGATTTTTAACTTGGAAAATTGTAGGAAAATGTTAAAAGAGAAGATCTATTATATTAGACTGTTTTAGACTGTGTAGCTGTGAATTATTTAATTTGGTTTTTTAAAAAGGCGTGGTAATTCTTTATGAACTTCCAGGCTGCTATAATTTCATAATTTTTATCAGTCTGTTGGTGTGAACTCAGGGAATAGATATTTGTTTGCAGCCTCAAGTGAAACTGATAACACTTGGTACTCAGAGTTGTTGAACATGGCCCTTAAAACAATACTTTCCTTATACTCTTTGCTTAAAATTCTTCTTTTTTTTGTTAATTAGCGAATTTCCCCTATAGGGAAGAAGCTGTTACCGTAGGTCTCATGGTAAGACATAAGCCCGAGACCATAATAACTTTTCTTTTTGAGGTCCCCAGATGCCAAAAACACCATTCGTTCATTTTCATAAATACAGTCGACTCTCACTAACACGAACCTTGATATCACGAAATCCTCGATATCACGAATTATTTTTAATCCCCTAGGGAAAACCTGTTTAACACGAAGAAATTACTATACATAACACGAACTAATTTTTTGGATATATTTTACCTCTATAACTCGAAGGGACACAAAAATTACCTCTATAACACGAATTTCCGTAGATAAGACGAATTCGATTCGCGCTTTTACCTCCAAAACCCGAAATTTACCTCCATACCACGAAGTTTTCAGAATGGACCTCTGTAATACGAAATCCCGGCGTTCAGGATGCAACCTGTCGGTGAATCATATCCGGGGTCAAGCGCATGTTTTAATACAAAATATAATCGATACTGTAATCAATATATATATATAAAAGAAGAGTTGTGTGTTGGTATATTTAGTGCTACAGCCAAAACTACACGTCGTAGAACCATGATCTTGGTATCAAATTAAAGCTTGGATTCTCATGATCTGCACTATGGTGGTTGGGTTTCGATATCTTATTGGGTGTAGGTACAGGATCGTCCGAAAGGGACCTATGTCAAGGATTTTGTGAGTTCTTGAGATTTTATTTATTTATATCAAAACACATGGTTTAATTTGAAAAGGTAACTGTGGTTAAAGTGGTTGCCAACAGAATGCAGCACCTACAATTGTTTTTGTACAACAGGTGAATACAGTCTTATTTAGCAAATGTGTTTTTATTATTTAGTAAATTTTTACTGTTAGGTTATGTTATTAAAAAACATGAAGTGCACTAAACTGTAGAGATACATATTTTTTGTTTTTAAATTCAAAGATAGTAGTAAAAAAGACGAAAAAATGTCAAAACGTAGGAGAAAATGTTTGCAATTCCGTATCTTATCACGTAAATGAACGATTGCAAGAAAAAATGAAACAACGAAGAGAAAGAAACACATCTAATGGTATCACGGGAAAAATCACAGCGACATCAAGAAATACTGTCGTAGCAGATTTGGAACAGAAAGGGAGGCAGACACACAAGGTGATGAAAGAAATAATCAGAACCGAGATATAACGGAGAACCATCGAAAAAGGGATTAAACAGATGAAGCTGAGTTAAATTAAATTAAACAGTTTAAAAGCTGTTTTCAAAAGGACAAGGAACTATGATTTTGGCTTTACATTATTCCAATAAAATGTAGATTTTATTGAACACCCGAATGTAGTAATTTGCAAGATGGTCAAAATTTGTAGTTATTGCATAGCACAAAGATTAATTCAAAAAGAAAACACATATTATGTGCTGTTTGAAAGGGAATATAAGACTGCTACCACCAAATATGCCACCCCCGGCTTTATCAAATAAATAATATGTATGGAGAAACAACATAATATATTGAATTGTAGATAACATTAGACGTTATAATTCTTGCTTCCAAATTACATCTTTTGGGCTACTATTTAGGCCTTCATAAGATTTTTCAACCCAGCGAAGCGGGTTAACAACAGCTAGTTGTTTTTACAAAGAGGAAGATTACGGACTTTTTGATTAGTGGAATTAATAAAAGTTAAAAGTTTATGTTTGTAGCTGAAGGGGATGCAGTACAGTTTCTTTACATTATTCGTTCAATAAAAATTATGATCGATACTGTAATTGTTTTACATGTTTAAGTAGAGTAAGATTACGGACGTTTTAATCAGAATTAATATGATCTTATATGTTTTTGTGTTTTACAGGTTACTGTAAAACACAAAAACATACAATTACATTATAAATACTGTATTTTTCATTGATATATAATATTTAAATAAGTTAGAAGCTTAGATTTGTCGAAAATTGAGGGTATAAACTACTTTTTTCTTTACCTCTGTATCACGAATTTTCATTTGGCTTACCTCATTAACTCGAACTATGCCTACGACGAACTATACGTAACACGAAGAAAAATCGCAGTCCCGTGAATTTCAAGTTAGCGAGAGTCGACTGTATATATATATCTTTTCTTTTATTGTTTAATTCACAACTTAGGGCTGCTAAAAGTATTTGTAAAAATAATAATGAACTTGAGCACCCTTGAGCACATTATTATTAAGTAAAATAATGATAAAAGAGTGTTCAAGTTCATTATTATTTTTACAAATATATATATCTATATATGTGTCTTTAAGCACGATAACTCGCGTAAAAATGGTCCAATCTTATGAAATTTGGCATGGACATGTAGAGTAGTAATTATTCGGACGAGTTCGTAAACCAGCCCGATCGGACTACTGGAAGGGGGGGTAAAAGGGGGTAAACCCCCCGAAAAATGGGTTTTTTGAATTTTTTACACATAAAAATAAAAATAATCCAATTTTTATCAGCACCATTGAATTCAGCTCAAAAAAAAACAAACAATTTAGTATTTTGAAGCACTGCTCTATGTCCATTAGTTACCGAGATATTGAAAAAGGTAAACACAGTACGTTGTCCCAATGTTAACCTTATGGGAAATAAGTAAAATTCTATATCTCACTTATTTCTCAACATATCTCGATAAAACTTGGTAAATGGCTTTTTCTAGTTCAGATCTACTAATTATTGAGATAAAACCACCCAGTTTTAATATACCCATAGAAGCAAACCTGCACACTCATTCCCCATGTTATTCTTATGGAGCTTACAAAAACATATCAAATCTCGCTATGTTGGATTGAAATATGTTGTTTTGCACTTGAAATTCGCTGAGTATGCAGGTCTGCTGCAACGGGGGTATTTTTTTATATCTTATTCTTTTAACATAAGTTTTAAAATGCTATATTTGTCATAACAACTTAAATGTTTTCCTGCAATAAATTTGTATTTTTTGGCCTGATTAATATATTGTTCTTTTTAAAAAATACCATAGCAATTTATTGATTGCTATGATTATTATAATATTGAAGACTATTTTTTGTTATATTATGGGTTTTATCTTTGTATCTCTACGTTCAGCTGCTAGGGGCTGACCTGACAATTTCCAATCCACTTTTTATAAAAACCTCTCCTTACCTTACAATATATCAAGAGTTTAGTCTTACTTTTTATCATAAATAATTCAAAATTGCAAATCTAAATACTAGAACCAATCAACTATGATAATTGTTTGTTAGTTTCAATAATAATGATTAACAGTGTTTTAGACCCAAACAGAATAGCATGGCAGTTCATCAATAGTTCTAGAAATAAGGTTAATCCTGTTTCTGAAAACATCACTTTAGTTATTAATGGCATAAAAGAATGCAATCCCGATATTGTTAGTAGTACTTTTAACGATTTTTTCTCAAAACTTCCTCATTGTGACAACTTTTCAAGTAGGCCTAGTAGTAGTAACTTACGCTTGGGTAATCAAGACCAGCTCAGTTTTGAACTTGTTAAGTTTCCCAAAGTTAGCAAAAAAGAACTTGAAAAAATAATTACTTCTTTGCCTAGCAAAAAATCAACAGGCCACGATGGTATTTCCATAGATCTAGTTAAGAAATGCTATCCGGAGTTGATTGATCCTCTGTTGGTTTTAGTGAATTGTTCTGTGGAGGCGGGTGAATTTCCAGATGCTGCCAAGCTCGCTCTAATCAAGCCGCTTTATAAAAAAGACAACCCAGCTTGTCTGAGAACTACCGTCCAATCTCACTCCTGCCCACCATTGCAAAGATCCTTGAAAAAGTTGTTTGCAACTCATTAGTCGATTTTCTTAGCAATCACAAGCTATTCTTTTCCAATCAATTCGGATACCAGAAACAAAAATCTACAAAGCTCGCTCTCGTCAAGTTCATCTCAGCATGCATCGACTCCCTGGATGGCGGTGAGACGGCCATTGGCTGTTTCATCGACCTGTCCAGGGCGTTCGATTGTGTTGCTCACCCCATTCTTCTCAATAAACTCGCTGCAATAGGCATCAAAGGCAAAGCTCTGAAATGGATTGAATCTTATCTTTCAAATAGGTTTCACAAGACAAAAATAGACTTCGTAGATCAGAATGGAATCAGGAAATCTTCTTACTCAAAACCTAAAGCAGCCAGCTTGGGAGTACCACAAGGCTCAATTTTAGGACCAATTATTTTTCTTTTGTACATCAACTATACCTCAAATCACTTACCTAGCCACCTTCTTACCATTTTTGCAGATGATACTTCCTTACTAACCTCCCATAAAGATCTTCATATCTTAGAACAGGAAACCTTTTTTAATCTGAACTCACTTTCTCAGTATTTTTCCAACATAAATCTTCATATCAATCCAAAGAAGACTCAATTTCTTAATTTCATGACGGAACAAAAAAGGAATTGCTTAGAAAGGGCCAGCTCTGCTTTACCCTTGGTCTTACTTGGTGATACTGTCATCGAAGAGGCTCAATTTGTGGACTATCTGGGAGTGAGTTTGGATGGTAGTCTTAGGTGGAGCGAACATGTAGACAAATTGGCTAAACAACTTGCTTCCAATATTTTTGTTTTGAAAAATATAGCTTCTTTGAACAATTTGCCTTTATCAAAACTTGTTTATTTTGGATTGATTGAGAGCTTGATCAGGTATTCAATTATATTGTGGGGCTTGTCCTCTCATAGTAATTTAAATAGGATTTTTATATTGCAAAAAAGAGCAGTTAGATGCATGTTAAAACTGAAACCAACCGATTCTTGTTTAGACCATTTCAAAAATCTAGGATTTTTAACTGTACCTAGCATTTACATGTTTGTGGTTATTACATATGTCAAAGAACACAATCTTGTAAAGGCACATCAGCATGGTTATCATACCAGAAACAGAAATTTAAATCCATCAGTATCACATAACTTAAAGCTTTTTGAATGCAAGCCAGAATACATTGGACTCAAGCTCTTCTCTCAACTCCCTTCTCAACTCTCTCAAATAGACAACTTAAATAGGTTTAAAAAAGAGCTCAAAAAGTATTTAATTGATCAATGTTTTTACCCCTCACCAATGACCCTGGAACCTCCTGGAATGACCCTGGTCAATGGACTTACCTCACTTAACTACCTGGCACTGCACCCACCTATTCCAACCTAACCTAACTGCCTATCGACAACATCCAAGAAGGATAGCTGCTAGCATTAAGATGATAAGAAGTTTTTGACTGGTCTCATGCCATGAACATGGTCAACTGGGACGACGCGGGAGTATGTTGTAGTATGCTAGAGTCCTCAAAGCAGTCTGTTTCCAGTCTTGTATGGAGTATGTCATATCCAGAAGGTTTCTGCAAGATAAAAAATTTGTGAAAGCTGTTAAAATCACGAGCCACGAGTATAAAGTTGCAAAACAATTTTTTTCTGATAATATTTGGAAATACATTATGGAGTATGTCAAATCCAGAAGGTTTCTGCAAGATAAAAAATTTGTGAAAGCTGTTAAAATCACGAGCCACGAGTATAAAGTTGCAAAACAATTTTTTTCTGATAATATTTGGAAATACATTATTTCTCCATGAACAACTGTACAGATTTATTTTATAATTTTTATTTCCATTAAGAAATAGTTTGTTAAAACTCTTATTTAGAATACCAAACATTTTACTTACAAATACTGAAAAAAGTGTTAAGGAAAAATAGCGCTAGTTTATTTATTAAATAAACTAATCCTGGAGGAATAACTAATCCTGTTTTTATTAAAATGTCAATATTTAGTCACTAATAAAAACGTTGGACAGGAATACGTTTTTATATGGCATTAGATAATAGTAATCTTATACTCTTATATGAGCAATGTTTGCACAATTATCTTGAAAACTACTTTGAGGATTTCCTTCATATGTTGGAAATAACTGATTTCTGACTCAAAGACATGTTCTATGCAGGTTACTTGGACAGAAAAATCTTATAATATAAGAAAAAAGGTTTTATTGTAGAAAAAAAATTAACATTGGGCCTTATGAGCTGCCATGCTAGCAACAAAAATGTAAAAAAGTAAAGTAAATACTCAGCAAATTTCAAATGCCAAAAAATTCCATCCAGCGTAGCGAGATATGACGTTTTTGCAATATCCATAAGAATAACATGGGGAGTGAGTATGCAGGTTTGGTGCATGCAGGTTCAACAGGTATGTTAAAACTGGGTGGTTTTAATTCAAGGTAGACCTTAACTAGAGACAGCCACATACCAAGTTTTATCAATATATGTTAAGAAATAATGAAGGTATAGAATTTTCTTTATTTTTTTCATAAGGATAAAATGGGGAATGAGTATGCAGGTTTGTTGCCACAAAAATGAAAATTTAAGAAATTTTTGATTAAAATAATTAGATTTCATCTAGATGAAGCCACAAACCAAATTTTATTAGGTTTTGTTGAGAAATAAGCGAGATATAAAATATATCTCATAAGGTTAACATTGGGACAACATACTGTGTTTACCACTCTCAGCATCTCAGGAACCAATGGATGTAGAGCAATGATTCAAAGTACCAAATTGTTTGTTTTCTCGTGCTGAGTTCATTGGTACAAACCAAAATTTGATTTTTTTTATTTTTCTATGTGAAAAACCTAAAAACCCCAATTTTGGGGGATTTATCCCTCTTTACCCCCCCTTCCAATGGTCCGATTGTGCTGGTTTTCAAACTTGTCCAAATAATTACTACTTTACACGCCTGTGCCGAATTTCATTGCGATCGGGCCATTTTTGCGAGCACTATTGTGTTTACACCCATATATATAATTGAAAAACCAATGGACATAGAGCAATGATTCAAAATACTAAATTATTTGTTTTTTCGAGCTGAATTCAACGGTGTAGCCCAAAACTAGATTATTTTAAATTTTCTTTTTAAAAAAATCTAAAAAACCTCATTTTTGAGGGTTTATTTCCCCTTTACCCCCCTTTGCAATGGTCGGATCGAGCTTGTTTTCAAAATCATCCGAATAATTCCTAGTTTACACATCTGTGCCAAATTTCATTCCGATCAGACCATTTTTGCGTGCGCTATCGTGCTTAGAGACATAATATATATATTGAAACAATTTTTAAGCAAAATAATCCTGGTAAGAACCCAAATAATTGTTTTGAATAATTTTTCGACCGTGTTCGCAGGGTGTGTCCCGAGGCGAGTGGTGGTACTACATGACGTCGGCCGCGTTCTACTGGTCGCTGATGGCATCGCAGTTCTACGATGTCAAGCGAAAGGACTTCTGGCAGATGTTCGCTCACCACGTGCTCACACTCGGACTCATGTCCCTCTCGTGGATCTGCAATTTCCACCGGATCGGAAGTTTAATTATTCTGCTTCACGATTTCGCCGATATTTTTCTTGAGGTCATTGAATACTTTCTCTCCGTTCTATGAAGTGTAAAATAATATACAGCCAAGAAAAAGCTTAGATAGTTGGTGGTGTTGGTGTTAGTTGTTGTTAGACAGGGTAGAAAACATGTTTAATGTTAAGCATTTAAAACAAATTAACATTTTTAGATTTTGTATTTTGCAGAGTTGACCATTTTTAGATTTTGCTAGTACAATGCAAAAAATTAATAAAAACCTCTGCATTTTCATCACATTCTTTCAATGGGCCATTTTAATGTTTTAATCAGGTTTGATTGGTCAGAAGATCAATGGATTTCAAAGTTTCAACACCTTAAAACAATTTCCCTGATTGTCACTGTGAGCTAGATTTTTTTTAACTATTTATGGCTTTTGAAACCGTTGGCTGCCAAGAAAATTTTTAGATTTTGTTTTAATTTTGCCATGAAAAACTTATGTTTCAGTTTTAAACGCCATGGTAAAAATGATGTGTCAGTCTGAGAACTGCCAGGATGAACCAGCTGACTTTGCAGTAAAATTCTGTTTAAAAAACTGAATAGTCAAATAAGCAATCGATGTATGGAATCAAAAGATTAATCGATCATCTTTCAGGTTTTGTAATGAAAAAACCCCTAACAGTAGTTGTTCATGGAATCGATTTGATTGTCTCAACCGCTGCAAGCTGATCTGGTCGACTGTGGGCAGTTCCTGCGAATGTGGGCAAGCCAGTCACATCGGCTGCAGGCAGTTCTCACAACGAACGGCGATGCTGATCATATCGACTGCCGGCAGTTCTCACAACGAACGGCGTTGCTGATCATATCGTCTGCTGGCAGTTCTCGTGATATAATTCACAGCCGATGAATTTGGCTGGCTCTTGGCAGGCAAAGGGTTAAATAAAATAAAAAAATAACTATTAGGTTTGTTCTATCCTGGAAATTGTCTATGGAGCCCAAATTTAATAAAATTAAACACAACAGGTATTAGTTTAGTTTTTAATGAAACTGCACCAAAAAATAATTTTCAGAAGTACTGATGGTAGTTTAATACGTTTTCAGTTTGCAAAAATGGCAAAATATGCAAAGTACCAGAAACTTTGTGATGCAGTCTTTGTCATATTTACCGTTGCTTGGCTTATTACAAGGACTGGTATATTCCCTTTCGTACTGATTTATAGGTAAGTCTTGAATAATGCTTAATTTACTTATACAATTAAACTAGATACAGTTTAGTTACAAGTTTATTTTTTAGAAATACAGTACACCTCGGATTATCCGGACCCCACATTATCCGGATCCCGGATTATCCGGACCGCTCCATCCGAGAAACTCAAAAATTAAAATCACGGCAAAACATGATTTTAGCAAATTTATGGGGAAATGCGCCTTCCAAAAAGGAAAATGCAAACATAATACATTACTGTACACGTTTGGAATCACAATAATTGAAGGAATCACATTACCTAAACAGTACATTACAGCATTTTCGTCAACGTACTACTGGATTTTCTGGATAGCTCTTTGGGGCGCTGTCAGTAATCCACAAAGGCGTAGGCCTACAGCAATTTTGCGAGTTAGTTTATTGCTGTCATTTGATGCGTTATGTTATCTCTGCGAATAGTTACTGTAATACGTTTTGAGTTACTTTAAGGTTCGTCATGATTATTTGTTTGAGTAATTTTGAGTTATGATTATTTAATCTTAATAAATTAAATAATTTAATTTGGCATTTTATTCCAAACCTATACCGTAAGTACGGTAAAAGTTATAATATTATATTCGTACGATTAATAATGAAGTTTAAGTCTTAAATTTGTTTCAAAATTAAACCCCCGTAAAATTTGAAGATTAAATATGTTGCACAGTCTTGATACGCCGTTTTCAGCATCAATTTAGCAGGGGCTAAGGTACGCAATATCTACTTAGGCGATATTGTAATGACCTCGGATTATCCAGATTTTTCGCTATCCGGATCGGTGTTCCGCCACATTAATCCGGATAATCCGAGGTGTACTGTATGCATTAAAATATGCTTTAAATTTGCCTTTCTACAAACCAATCTATCAAAATCTATCATTTCATGTGACTTTTCTCCTGAACTGTCTCTATGGTTACCTGAAAAACAACATACTGAAATGCAAACAGCAGTTGTTAGACCATGCATTTCTCATGGCGGCCACAGTCTAAGAAAAAATACAGTCCCGACACTTGCCATATGTTGTAATGCATTATTAATTAAAAAAGGTTACATACCTTAAACTGTCTTCAATTCACTTGTTAAATCATACAGAATGTATGAAGAATGAAATGTAAACATGAAATAGAATACTGTTTGAAGTAGGTTGCTTAGTGACTTAAAACAACCATTAAAAATGATTTGCAAATTCAGTATGGACTTAAAAGTAATGGTATTATAAATAATAATGAAATATCTTGCGATTGCAGCAAATGCTTGGCTGTCAATATCATCAATGTAGCAGAACGTTTGCAGTAACTAGGTTCCTCGTTGGTTACGAATGGTGCTGCGAGACTCGGTCAACCAATCAGCGTTGTGTTGAATCAAGATTACCTTAATCGAATTTGTAGCGATAGCTAACACAAATCTTGCACCGAATAGTTCATTGGACGTTGATTTAACTCAATTCAGTTACTTGGTTGATTTAAAATTAAAACAATCCAACAAAGCATCAGAGCAGAAATGCTGATAAGATTTAAAATTAAATCAATCCAATAAAGCATCAGAGCAAAAATGCTGATAAAGAATTCATTATTATTTCGAATAAAATGAAGAGCGATGTACTTCATAGAAAGTAGAAACCTAATCTACTTTTATAGAAATTCTCACTTCTCTTTGATTATTTCAATTGAAACTGAATCAGTATTGCGTATCAGTATAGTGGTTATCGAAAGTGCAATTTGGTATTGGAAATGGCTCAAGTACACTACCGCTAGGGCAAGGTGAGCTCAGGCGAGTGTGAGAGTATACTGTAGCAATCTGGAATCGACATGACTTTTTCTATGTTGCTCTTTTTCTATTGTCAGACTCGTCCTGCCCTGGGGATATTCTGCTTGAGCCATTAAAATAGTGTCAGTACTGTAAGTCGTGTCAGAATTACATTCAATTGTGTTTGGTGGTAAAAAGGTCATGTTTTTGGTTTTTATTATTATTTTGATAACACCACAAGGACAAATTTGTGTTAAATGTGGAACTATGATTTAATTTTATAGTCTAAAACAGTCCTTTTCTTGAAACAGAAATTTATTATTAAAAAAGGTTACATACCTTAAACTGTCTTCAATTCACTTGTTAAATCATACAGATTTACTCGAGTTTCGGCATAACTATGCCATTTTCAAAATCTTTTATATAGAACATAAATTGGTCGTCAATAATTTATGTTCTATATAGAAGATTTTGAAAATGGCATAGTTATGCCGAAACTCGAGTAAATCTGTATGATTTAACAAGTGAATTGAAGACAGTTTAAGGTATGTAACCTTTTTTAATTAATTGCATCAATTCAAGAGGCGAACAATGAACAAGAAATTTTTAGCCAAAACTGAAGATTAAATAAGGTATCTATGATAAAAAATGAGTTTATTTAAGAAACAATTTCATTTTAATTTTGAAGTAGTTTACAATTATGTTATAACGTTCACAACTTATAGGCTAAGCGTTATGTATTTAGGCTTAGCGTATAGGCTAAATAATCATTTCAAATTAAAATGTCTATTTACACAATAGACAATGTAATAAAATAGTGCCAATAAATAGATATTTATTGTTTAGTATTTTAAATTTTGATAGTAAATTTTGTGGATCAGCATCAATGATAAGGTACCATTCTCACCTAATCACAGTAAGTTAGCATAGGCACCGATGGTACCGGTACTGAGAATCGAGAATCGATTCTGACAGGTATCAGTACCTGTACCAAGAATCAATAAATTTTGGTACCGACATATCCCTAATATGTATATTTTGATTTTGATTATTTAATGTGTTCAGTTACAATAAAAATATGATTTAGGGAGTAGCCTTACTTTAGTTTCTTAACAGAATTCACCACAACAAAGATACTATGTAGATTAGAAAATTCACCATATGTAGATAGAAAATTATAATATCAGTGACATGTTTCATGCTTGTTTCAGCACAACTGTCAGAGGTCCTATCATCGTCAACACGCCCATGTTTCCAGCTTACTACATTTTTAACGGTCTTCTCTTTTTCCTCCTTGGACTTCACCTATTCTGGACTTATTTAATTCTTAAGATAGCTAAATCTGCGATTTCAGCAGGACAGGTAAATATATTTTTCTCATTTCAAAATATCACTTAATTTAATTTAGGTCTTATATTTTTAGTTTTTAAAAATTAATTTTGATAGTATTACCTTAAAAGTTAATAAACATTCGTTTAATATGCAAGTTTTTCTGGCTTGGAAAATATTTTTCAAAGGTCATTTGTAGCTTCATATTTCACTGCCTCATTTACTGCCTTTTGGTAATACCTTTTTGCTGGTTTTGATAATGTCCTTTTTACCAGAGATGTGAGACTGCTAGAATGCTCCCACATTTTGGTTATGGCGGTAGAGAATTGTTATGTCCGCAAGAAAAACCATTCGTCGAGGTAAAATAAACATGGGTTATCAAGTTTTCCTGTCTTAAGTTTTCACAAACTCCCCTAACATCTTTGTGGTTTTAAGACATTCCATAAAACTACTACAGGACAGAGATTTCTTAGGTTTTACTTTTGATTCAAATGCAATATGGTTTGTAGAGAATGTCAACATTTTTAAAGCAAATTCATGGACATTTAAGTATAAAAAATAAATAAATAGATAATTAGTAATAAATTCAGTTTGATGAGAAAGATAATCCATTCTTCTCTATTTATTGTTCTGGTATCTTTTGTAACTTCAAAATATATAATTTAATAAAGAATTTTAAACATTGCAAAATGACAAATTATTATAGTTCAGGAGTTGGTCTAACAATTACTTCTTTTATAAAAACTTGTCAATTAAAAAAAATTATTATATCGTTCATAGCCCACCCAAACCAAAATGGCTTGTAAATTCAATAATTTTAAAATCAGTATCCTAAAAAAAATTATTTTCCAGTTTTTATGTTTTCTGTCTTTCATCCATTTTGTATAATTTGAGTTGTTTTAAATAATCATTACATTTTCATTAGTCGTGTAAAATTTACCTCAGTTTATATTAAGTCAGTTATTAGAGTGTGGTTGATGAATAATGATTCACTCTCTTCATGTAATAGTTTTTTATGTTAAAATGTAAAATTAGAAGTAACTGAATGAAATCATGTTGACCCCATTAATTAAAAAAACATATTGTTCTACTTATGTGTATTGCCTTTTTTTTGGCAACATACTAAATCATCATTCATCCTTTGTTAAGCTAACACTTCATATCTAACAATGCTTTTGTGTTTGATAGATTTTTAACAGTCACCAAGTTAATAATTTACTGGAAACAATAAAACTTTGAGACCCATTCAAGTTTTGTGAATGTTGATTCAAGCTGTTTTTAGGGATTAAATATTCTCATTGGGTTGACCCATTATTTTCACTTTAATAATTAACTGGTTTACTTTATATTTATTTACTCTTTACATTTTAAAGCAACAAAATCTCACTAGAAGCTGTTTATGATAGAGAGAATATTGTTATTCCCATTAAAATTTCTTGGTTTATCCCGTTTTGTAACAGAAGTTCACATGTTTTTTGTAGATGGAAGGCGATATTAGGAGTTCTTCTAGTGACTTTTCGGATGCTTCAGCCAACTCAGCGATGTTAATCGGTGACCACAACTCGACACCTTCACCAAAGAAATCGCCAGAGAAGACAAGAAATAGCCAATAATTCATTATAGGTATTACTTTCAATATTTTCAATGATTTACACTACGTCTAAGTTTACAGAAAGAAGATTACAAGGAGAAAGCAAGGACTCTTATTGTCGGAGGCCTTGGGGTTCACTGTAAAATTTTCATGGCATAAATATTTGCCATCTTATCCTGTGCACAAGCGACACTGAAGGACAATGTTAAGACAGGAGACCAGGTAACAAACATCTATAACCTGGTATGGGAATACACTCAGAATCTTTTTCAGCTGACAGCAAACAACTGTGTGATGCTGAGGTGGGATTCTGGTCACCAGGGCATAGATGGGAACGAGGAAGCGCATCAACCGGCCAAAGAAGGGCTTTTGAATCCTTTTTATGGTCAAGAAGCATTCTGCGGGACATGTTGTGCCGCGGCACTCGAGCGCAGTCAAGAAATAAGCCAGGGGACAATGGCAACTCTCCCCCAGAAAAAGGCACAGCAAGCTTCTGACCAAAAAAGCCAGCCAGGTCTAAACAAGATCTCTTCTAGCTTTGAAGCAAGGCTGGCTGCTGCACTCTTAACTGGACTTCTGAAAACATTTACTCACAATTATGCGGGGAGTTCAATGAAACTGTCACAAATACAGGGTTTTTTTTAAATGCAACCCATTTTTAAGATTGAGCAACGCACATATAAATATGAAATGAGTATTATATTATTATCCATGGTTTTAGCCCCTGAGCTGTGCGAACAAATTAAATGTAAGACTGTATTACTTACTGGGTACGTCAGAACAGCTCAAAATTGAATCATTGCATTCAGAACATGTTTCGGTTCAGCTGAGTACAGATGTGAAGGAAATCATTATCCATCGGTGGATGGCTTCGTAATAGTAAATTAAAAAACACCTAGTACATAACATTGAGACACGACACGCACACAATTGAACATTTAAAACGAAAATAACAGGCCTGTCACAACTAATCAAGAACACGGCGCGCCGGCAGTTGGGAGCAGACTGACTGGAAGTTGTTTTCTTATCTATCATGTGTCCTGGTTATCAGATGGGCAGTGTACAGCTGGATTTTGGGGTAAATCAAATACTAATAGAGAGTTAAATATAGAATGTGAACTGAATTGAAGTTTGTCGTTTATTATTACCTCGTCAGGGTTGTTTTTCTTAAAATGTTTATAAATCTCGAATTCCTCTAGAGTGTCCATCTTACGTCCTTTGTTACAAAAATGTAATATGTCAAGGCTGTCATTGATATCATCGATGGAGTGGTTAAAGTCAATCAGGTGTTGGCCAAAAGTAGATTTTTGTTTTTCCAGCCTGTGATTTGGGCGATGTTCCTTAAATCGGGTTTTAAATGAGTGTCCCGTTTGGCCGACGTAAACATTCGGGCATTCTGCACATTTTAACTTGTATATGCCCGTACTCTCGTATTTATCCTCTATTTTGCTTTTATTTCTTAAAATATTTTTAACCCTGTTAGATGTTCTAAAAGCTAGTTTTACATTATGTTATTTCAAATGTTTCCTAAGGCCGTGTTGTAAGCATCGATGTAAATAAATACAACTGGATAGCGCGCTCCCCGTAAGGCTCGTGTAGTGATTTCCGAGCCAACACAGCTGTGCGTTAGGGTTGCAGCCGGGCCGAATTGAATAGTTCCCCGAATAGTTGGGGGAAATGTGCGAAACTGTATTGTTAACCGTATTGAAACCACATGGATTTGGGAGCAGTTTTGCGGGTAAAGCTTGCTATAATAGATGTATTGCTATAACTATTAAGTAATTACAATTAATATTTAACTAGCTAGACGGTCAATACAGGTTGGTCGGCAAAAGATATGTTCCCCCCATCGCCCCTGCAAAATCTTAAACGCAACCACTGCCGCCGGCTCGCGATACAGGGCCAGAGTTACCAATCCAGTGTACTTATTTACATCGATGCTTGTAAGTTATGACTATATTCAATACTGGCATATCTGACTGGTGTTTTATTACTGTTGGCAAGTGAACTATTAGAAATGATGGCTTTGTTCTTTCATTTCATTGATTTACCCCAAAATCCAGCTGTACACTGCCCATCTGATAACCAAGACACATGATTGATAAGAAAACAACTTCCAGTCAGTCTGCTCCCAACTGCCGGCGCGCCGTGTTCTTGATTAGTTGTGACAGGCCTGTTATTTTAGTTTTAAATGTTCAATTGTGTGCGTGTCGTGTCTCAATGTTATGTACTAGGTGTTTTTTAATTTACTATGACGAAGCCATCCACCGATGGATAATGATTTCCTTCACATCTGTACTCAGCTGAAGATGGTGTTATTACACCGAAACATGTTCTGAATGCATTGATTCAATTTTGAGCTGTTCTGACGTACCCAGTAACTAATACAGTCTTACATTTAATTTGAAATGAGTATTTTTTTATTGATCTTTACATTTTATACAACCTATTATTTAAGTTTCATCACATTTAGTTAACATTATGTGCTCAAACAGTCTGCCATTGGCATTTGTATAAAGTTATGACCTCTCCATCAAATTCCTGAACACGTGTTGCAAGGTGACTCATTCAATTTCTTGCGTTAAATTTGTTATGTTTATTTGGAGGTGCTGAATATCCTGTGAATTGTTTTAGTAGGCCTTACGTTTTATGTATCCCCAAATAAAATAATATAGTGGGGTCCAATCCGGGGATCTTGGGGGAAAAATCCTTCACCGATAAAATCAAGTTTTGGGTTGCAATTTTAATGTGTGTGTCTTTAAGCACGATAACTCGCGTAAAAGTGGTCCGTCCTGAATGAAATTTGCCACAGAAGTGTAAAGTAGTAGATTAATTATAATACGAAAATAATTCACAAGATTTTCAGCAACTCAAAACATTATAACAAATTTAATGCAAGAAATTTAAAGAGGTACGTGCAATACGTATTCGGGAATTTGATGGAGAGTGCATAACTTTATACAAATGCCAATGGCGGCCTGTTTGAGCACATAATGTAAAATAAATTTTATCAAACTTAAATAATAGGTTGTATAAAATGTAAAGATCAATAAAACGGTACTCATTACACATTCATATGTGCATTATTAAATTTTAAAAATGGGTTGCGTTTTAAAAAAACACCCTGTATTTTATAATGCAAGGTGCTTTGATCAAGGAGAAGGCTCTTTGGATCCTCAAAAATAAATTCATCTGATTTCCCTGATGTTTTCAAAAAATAGTCTGAATTGTAGTTAGCTCAACAATAATCAGAGCATATAATCTGAGCAAGAGCTCAGAATTTTAGAAGATTAGACCTATGATTGGCATTTGACGAAAGAATGTGTTTATCTACCTGTAGTGGACTTTGCAGTTAACTCAGAACTTAATTTTGGCGGTGGGCTAGTAGTGGATTTTGAATTTGAGTCGAGACGAGTATTAAGCAAACTACTCGAGTATCGAGTAGTTTTTTGTGAAAAGTAATGAAAAGTTAATTTTTCAAAATAATTAGGTCTTTGATTTACAATTAATTAAAATCTTTCATCAATTTGGTTTTACTTATTATTTACTTATCAGATTGGTCTACTTTATTTAAGCTAATCTTTTTTATTTTTCTTTAAAAAATAAAATTTTGATATTATAATACCACTACATTGCATAAACCCTGCTTTTAAATGAATAACTACATGAAATCACCTGAAATAACAAATCACAATGTAACAAGATCACAAAATAAATTTATGTAGAATATGTATAGTTGTGAAATTGAAACAGCTATAAGATTTAATTATTAGCCTAATATTTTAACCATCAACAACAGGTGCATTTTTCCCCAAAAATAATTGCAGTTAAAATCTTAGCCAAGAAATTGTGGAAGAAAGAATTAAAAACAATATCAGGGAGGAGAACTATGCCCAGTTATTTGTTTACTTCCAAGCCCAACCCCACCCCCTTGCCTGACTGCTGATCTATTATTTTTTGACTTACAGTGACACAGCTGCAACCAGATAAGAATAAGATATCCCCCAATTCAAAAATTACAAAACCTAAACTAATTGTTTTATAGCAAGTGTTTTACTTACGTCTCCAATCCTTTTTATTGAACGGACGAACGCGTTTCAGCACTCAGGCCATCTTCAGTATCCTATCCTATACACCAAACTAACATATTCTTAGCTGCTTGTGTTGCGAAGCGAGCTGGGTCAAGTTTATAAAAAAATTACACATAACCTTCAACATTGACACTAAACACGGTCAAGAAAACATCGAATTATTAAAAAAGTGTGCACGTGTTCGGGAGCGGGTTCGGACCTGGGCTCAAAGCTGGCTGAGTAGTAGCTTTTTGAAACTCGCAATCTGCTGCGAAATACGGCGTATTTGCCGATCACCGATAATCGGCAAATGTAGCCTTGCAAAGTCGCTGTCGGCCGTGAAAAACGATCGGGTGTTTTTGTCGATCATAGATAAACGAAATGCAACTTTGCGAAACTAGTGATCAGCCATAAAAACAATGGTCGTGCCTGCAAATATGGTCGCGCATATTTGCAGGCCACAAATGAACAGAAAATGCTGTTTATTTTTGAAACTAGTGGGCGGCCGTGGTAAAGAATCTGTCGATTGCGGATAAACGGCAGATGTAGCTTTGCGTAACTTGCGATCAGCTTTAAAATTCGATCGCATACATGTAAATTTGATCGCCGGGTAACGGCGGAGCAACTACATACTCAACTTGTTTGATTTGAGTAGTTGGAACTACTCAACCTCGAGTAGTAGCAACTACTCAACTATTGATTACTCGCCCACCCCTACTTAATTTGGACTGTATTGTTTGCACTGTTTAATTACAAACAATGCAGAGTGCCATGATGTTTTGTGCATTTTTCCTTATTAAAACCCAAATAACTAACTCAACGCCTTTTGAGAACAGGCTTGATATTCTTTAGAAAATTCTGTTGATATGGGATCAAAATTCATATTCTGATTGGAGTAGATGTTCCTAAACATTATTAAAGGTAGAATTATAAGTCTGTTCCAGGAATTTCTGGATTTAAGATTTGTATCCTCAATGACTCAAGTGGAACACAATTCTAGGGGAACACAATGTTCTGGAGTTGTTTCCTTTTAAATTTGTGATTGTTAGTCTGTTTGTTTCAGACTGCCGAGCCACCCTTTCGCAGTGTTGCATCACCATGCTCTTCTCATTCTCATTTTTTATCCTAAACTTTAATTGTTATGATAAAAATTTGTTTTGTAATTTGTATAATTCTAATTATAATTCATGTATAAAGATATTTAAATCATAAAGAGTTTATTTTTACCATGTTGTTTTCTGTTCTGCTAAGTTTGTTTTTAAATTTAAATTCAAAAGCTAACCAAAGGTGAAATTAAAACTCAAAAAGTCATGAACACCAGGTTTCAAGAAGGAGTTGTATTCAAAACTTTGACAAGCTGCCAATTTGGATGAAAACGTGTTAGAGACCTCCAACCTCCACCATTTGCCTTCTTTTTAAAGCTCTTTAAAATGAGGGGTCACTCAAAAGGGGTTTATGTTTGAAAATTTTGAGTTGCCCCCAAAATCCCTCATTTTTGGGGACACTCACAATTTTTGGTAATGTCAAAAAATACTTAGGGTTGAGTTAGTATTATTCCCCAAAGGTTAATTGTTTGTCTTAACAAACAAAAAATTGAAGAGGGGGTACATACTTCTTTTTACACATTGTGTAAGTAATCTGAAGTGCTAAATCATATGTAAAGCCTAGCAAAAAAACTCATGGTCAAGCAAGTTTTATTCTGAACTGACTGCTCCGATCATTTGTTTCAAGGTTTCCTATGACTGACAGAGTGTTGAATATTGAAGAAAGGGTCTTCATAAAGAAAATCCACTCAAAAATTCAGTTCATAAAATATTTAATAAATTCTAAATAAAAATATAAATATTAACAGTACTACCAACAGTAACTTTGTTTCGTACAATAATTGCTCTCAGGCTGGAGTATCAATTGAAAACATTTTATATTTGTTATTTGCACCTTTTTCTAGACCACCAAAATTACTCTTAGCAATAATTTTTATATTGGTTGTTTTTAACACAAGCTGATCCTGATAAAATCTAAAGTACTTCAGGTTTGTATGGCTTATCAATGATTTGCTGAATGTATGTAAAGTAAAAATTGGATTATTGGTGTTTACAATAATTTATGAAAGCTTATTTTCTGATATTGATTGTAATCTGATGTCTCTGATATTGATCTTCACCAAGGTTCGGTGGTTTTAACCAAGGCGAATATGTGATGACAGCAAGGATGGACTGGCAGATATTGGACGGTTTGTCATTCTTGTCTCCAGAGTTGCTCGAGCAACCTTTCTGTCAAATGTCTCAGGCGAGAGTGTTTGTCTGTAAGAAATAAAACCAGTATAGCTTGCCAAATAAACACAGGAGATACTACTAATAATTACATTTTTAACACTATCGAGGGAAAATCGCCAATACTTTTTATTTCAGGAGGTAAATTTACAACTGACCAAATCGTTGTTTTAATAACTAATTTACATGTAAAGATAAGGTGTATTTGTGTAGAGGGTACAGAAAATATTTTTACACATATGGTTAACTGTATTTCAATTCAACCAATAAAAAGTCCAGTTCTAAGAATGCTACCTTAGGTGTTCTCGAAGTTCTGCTGTCATCTGTGCCTGGGCTCGGCCTTCCAACAGCTCTCTTTCTCTCTGTCTTTGTAGCGATTTTATTTTTTCCTCTTTGGCAAGGATTTCTTGCCTCACACTCTGCTGCCTCTTCAGTTCTGCTTCCCTCACTCTGTAAATTGAATACAACTCATATTCACCATTTTTTAATGCATTCCTGAAGTGATTAAAATTACTATACTCTGACCCTTATTCCAGTATGTCACGATTAACGGGTTCTTCATGCCTAGTTAAACCAAATCAGATTAAAAACAACTTATTCAGAGATATACTAACATGCTTGTACAGAATGGCATCAAGACATTGTTAAGAGTCTCATATTGTATTTTGGTAACGTGTACTGATTTGATACTGTGTTTATGTACACACTTGCAAGGAAATGAAAATAAAATTTTTACAAGAATTAAACATTTTTCTTAAAAAGCACTACTTAAAATCTCATCCAAACTTAATAATCACATTTATCTGTACTACATAAATAAGTGACAAAGTCAAAAGTTAGTGATTCGAGAAATAGTGACCACTTAATATGATAAACATTCATTAATGAATGTGCATATTTTATTTTAAAGAATAGTAACAACAATAAGAACTAACTTTAATTATGTATAATTAACTACAGTGCGGCAAAAGTAACCGGTTACTCAATCAGTGTTATTAATGAAATTGTATTCTCTGAAAAATTACCAATTCGGGGATATAGACTAAAGTTTATGGCGATCACAGTACAAATAACTGAGATACATGAAACGTATCCAGGGAATAATTGTCAATTTCAGCTGCCACTTACCAGGCAATAAGCAGCTTGAGTTAGGCCTCAGGTACGATATGAGCGGCAAGTGGCAGGCAGCAGGCGATAACTCACTTCTGGTCAAGATTCGAGTAGTTTCAAATTGCCATTCAAAGAACTGTATTTCATAACTAGATTACTAGTTAATCCCCTCATTTTGCCAACCTGACCAAATTAAATCCGTTTTTTCGTCAACTAAAACACATTGTCGCGGTATAGACTCTAAACCTCAAAACAATGCAACAATGCACATTGCAAACGGCAAGCGGGGCAAAATTTCTAACCTGTACAGGCAACGAATTGAACACTGAGCGATGTTGTTTTCCGTTTGTCAGATGCATTGTTGTATTGTTGATAACAAGGAGGTTAAAGTCTATACCTATATATATAGAAAAAAAGGCCCTTTCAATTTGTCAGGTTGGTAATAATATTACCAATATTACCCTAATATAATTAGGGGGAGTAATTAGTAATTTAGTAATAAAATACAAAATACTATTTGAACTGCAATTTAAAAATATTCAAATCTTGATCAGAAGTGAGTTATCGCCGGCGACCTGCCACTTGCCGCTCATCGCTCGTATCGTACCTGAGGTCTTACGATGCAGTCAATTTGTCAGAGCCCAGATGCCCTGAGAGTTAGGTTGTTATTTCTCCATAACATTGTAGTAGAAATTTAAAGTAAAACATTTGGTTGAAAAAAACAAAGTTCTATTAGCAAAGCAATTTGTTTATGAATTTCATTCCAAGCAAAGCTGCAATAGAAATCTATTTGCACTGTCAACAGTACTCTACTTTTTGTTCATTGTTGCTCATAATGGCTTCAAGCAAGTTATAAAAATACGAGGTATAGTCAAAAAGTTCTTGGAATGAATTTTTGTATACTTTTATTGTGATAGCCAGCAGAAAATTCGTCTAGCAGTAGTTTGTACGACTCCTGGGGAGGGCAATACAGTAGTGGGGGTTCAGCTAACTTGCCATAGTGCAGAATTTTGAAAAGCGCTTTTCGTGTACCTGCAAGCCTAGTTGTCGATGTTGTTTGTTAAGTGAATAATTTTGATGCATGTTCAAATTATCATGAAGGATGGTGTGGACACTTCCATGTGATAAATTTACCAGCATTTCGGGTAAATTTAGCACATGGAAGTGTTCACACCATCCTTCATGATCATTTGAACATGCATCAAAATTGTTCACTCAACAAACAACATCGACAACATAGGCTTGCAGGTACATGGAAAGCGCTTCCCAATGCTGAACTATGGCAAGTCAACTATATCCCCACTACCGATATGCCCTCCCCAGGAATCGTACTAAGTACTGCAAGTCGAATTTCCCGCTGGCGATCACGCTAAAAGTCTACAAAAATTCATTCCGAAAACTTTTTGGCTGTACCTCGTATATTGTTTAGGATTTATATTGAAACTATTCTTGGAACATTAAGCCTTATTTTTCAACAGTTTCATTTGCTTTTTAAAGACATACCCACCTAGGTATTAAAAAGACTCTTGGTAAGATATTACCAACTGTTCTCTTTCACAGTATTAAAAAAAATAATCTTGGACATGATCAACAATAAAATTTAATTGCAGTTTTCATGTAACCGGTAATGCTTTGCTTGGTTAAATATATTTTTAATGATGGCTGGGTTAACATATTTCTGTTTTTGGTATATTCGGTAAGTCCAAAACCTTGTACTGGTTTTAAATTTTGATAGCATCAGTAACTCTTCTTAATTGAATCTGAATCCAGTTTTCAACCCTCAATTATCTATTCTTGGTTTGAAAAGATTAATTTTCACTGAACAGCATTTTTCTTTAAGGCTTTACAATATTTATTCTGAAATTAACAGAAGACTGAATGATATTGCATACTTCTTTATCCGTTGCTGGTGCAAGAGTTGTCTCTCCTTGTTCTCCACCTCGACTTTGAGTCTGCGATGTTCTTTCTGAGACTGGACGGCTGCTTCTGCTCTCTGGTGGTCGGCCCACTGAAGTAACATTACCTGGGACAAGACAAAAAAATTACATCTGAACTAAAAGTATTGAGAAATATCAACGTTTTGTATGGTTTGATATTTCCAACCAGTACTTTTCATTTTTGCAGTTGCATTCGCTCAGTGGAGTTCTTTCTCAGAGCAATGAAAAATTAAATGGTTTTGATTGATTTAAAATGTTTAACTGTACGCACATCAAAATTGTACTTGGTAAAATTACTTTTATAAGTATATTTAACTTTGTTAGAGACCTATTGACCTTCTAATCTTAAACTAACGAGAGACAAAACGCTCTTTCAGAAGAAAGATAAACAGTTGTGGATATAATTTGTGTTCAGGGAAAAGAATCTTATCTATCTATATCAAAACATGTCCTTTGAACTTTAAGGTACCATATGTAACAATATATTTCGCAACAAGGACCGAAAATGAGGTTTTGTAGGCTTGAGATCATGTTTCAAATTCGAGACGAAGTCGAGAATTTGAAACGATTGTGAGCTGCTAAACCCTTTAGGCCGAGGTGTGAACTCTATTTTCCACCACACTACACTATGAAATATACCCTATATAACACCTAAAATCTGAATATTTATTTGACACTTAAAAATAAAAGTGTTAGGTTATGAGCGACGATAAAGTTTATTTGTCATGGTTTAAACAAACACAGCTATGAAAATCATTTGATCGCACCCATCCTGTCTTTGACCTATTGAATACCGTATAGTTATGTGATGTTCTCAAATTGTTTCAAGAAAATAAATGATCAGCTGGTGGAAAAGAGCTTGTATCGGCCACCAAATTATATTTGTCAAACGGGTGTTTAAGTCGCAGTTTGGTGAAAAAACTTTTACTGGTCTCTTTTAGAATCGGATTAACCGAGCTCGTTTAACAATCCTCTGCAATTTATGAGAGTCGGCCAAGCCACTCACCTGATCCTGCCAAGCCTCCAGCCCCCGCTCTAGCTCCCGATGCATCTCTCGCACAACAGCTGCTCTTTCCTCTTGTTCTGCCCTGCAATATCAACCAAAATAGTATATTATGTTATTAGACTGATAAGTAATGTTTTAATGGATGAGCATAACACAGTTCCCGTGCGAGCCAGAGGCAAGTGCGGAAGTGTGGGATTTCCATACAATGTGTGTAATTCACCCCTCTTTAAGAATTCTTGAAAATGTTTCTAAAGTGGTTTCCTTGATTCCTGCCATTTGCATCTTCCCTTGGCCTCATTACACTGATGAAGTATATTGAAGCAACAGGAATAAAGCATAACTAACCATGATTCTGGGTGAATATCCTCATCTCCTTTCACTCTTGGAGGCCGGACAACACTGAGAAGCTCGTCTGAGTGGCTAGGATCAGCTGATTTTTATTGTTCAGGATTGTAAACTCGCCCGCCACTTTACTCACCCATTTCTCAAGGCCGGTTTACATTGGTCGAGTTAACAGTCGAATATTAATTCGCCTTTCTATTCCCCCTCGTATTTGACCAATATAAACCAGCCTTCAAATAGTTATACCATGGGTTTAGGTACTAAGCCAATGAATTTACTTAATATCTGTTAGATAAATCTAAATAGAACTTATTTAGATTTTTCTCTATTTTAGAGATGTCCATAGGACCGTCCTCTTAATTAGACAGTTCGTAAATTGTAAATAAGGCGAAACGGTGATTCGGATCCCACGTTAAAATGTAGAATTAATACAACTATGAAGCGTGAGAGGGAGGAAAATTTCACTTATCGTTCGCCAGCGCCAGGCATGTCCGTCAGAAAACAAATGAAAACCATCGAGATCACACTAACACCATTCACAAGATCACACTAAGTAATAAGTATTCACACTAAGTATTCACTAAGTAATATCATTGGCTGGAGCATTTTGGTTTTTTTTACGATGTCGTTTTCTATTGGATGAGTCATTTGTTTTGTTGTTGTTTATATCTTGCCCTAAAAGAGTATTGATTGTGCGCTAGTCAGTAACTCTTAGACTTTAGAATTTTCGGATATTTCGGAACTCCTCATGTGTTTTCGTCTGCCTTCCAGGAGTTGGCCTGTCGCTGGCAAATGATAACTGATAAGTATATAAATATCTCTCCCTCTCGCGCTTCATAGTTGTATTAATTCAAGTATAGTTGCCATTGGCTGTTAGGCTATTAATTAACAGTCCTGTCTAAGGCACATGTCGGCCTTAGTCAGTAACAAGACTACAAGATCGCACCACAATCATCCTTCACTCACCTGTCATTCATACTTGGCTTAAAATACCTACCTGGGTAGGTCGCCATTTCAAGCGATGTAATCTAATGTAATGTTGAAGATGATGATCTCCAAAAGAAAAGCATTGAGTTTTAACTTGTTTGGCTTGTTAATAACCTTTCAAATATTAATGTTTTTACCTGAGCTGCTTGAGGCTTCTCTCTCGCCTCTGTCGGTACTCGATGTGTCTCTCCCTGGCCCGCGACTCTCGCTCGCGACACTGCCGCTGCTTCTGGTGCTGTGTCAGGGATTGTTCCGCCATCAGGTCCAACATGTTCTCCTGATGTCGCATGTCTTCACTTCGGTTGGCACTCGCAACTCTCTGAAACCGTGAGTGAACAGTGAACATAGGTTTATAAGTTGTCTTTGTAGATTGAATCACAGAAGACTCTCTCTTTTCCCACATACCTTTCAACTGGACATCGGTTAAACCGGAATGCACTCTGCAGAAGTGAGATATTTTTTACTGGATGATATTTATCAACACATTTGTTTAACCGAATGCAGTTGGTAGGAATTGGGTGGTTTCTGTATCGGCTATTGTGGTGGGAAAAATTTGAGACCGTGATCACTTGTCTAAACCAAAGTATTGGCTCATTTAGTAATGCATTATATTAATAATTTGAAGAGCTTCAGGGGACGTCGGTTTAACCAGGAAAACCGTTATCGGGATGAGTCTCGGTCCCTGGATGTCCGAATAAGAGGGAGTGATTTCTAAACTTAACCTTTTTAAATTTTCGTCATTTAGTATTGCAGGATCGAGCTTTGCTTGGTAGTTATAAATAATCTGTGTAATCTTTACCTGACACAGTAAATCTCTATCAATAAGGCCACAATAGTTGGGAGCACGATTATAGAAAGGTGGCAAAAACCGGTTGGGCTCTATAGTTGGCAGCACGATTATAGAAAGGTGGCAAAAACTGTAAATTCATCAAATCGTCTCGTATACCACAGCCGAAATGACTAAGTTAAATGTTTTTGTTGGAATGCCAGAACTTCAAAGAATTTTTCAGGACCTTAGCCCAGAAGGTAAGTTCTGTAACAAGTTAAGTTCGTGTTACATATAAATTTTGGTTTACTTTGACATATGATACAGTAGATTAACTTTCCAAACAAACAATACACACAAATTTTTCCAGCAGCGCACTCACTCACCTGCCTTATGTGGTGCTCCCAATAGTGAATGTGAATGGCGATGTCGCACATTCAGCTGACTTGTTCTCTCTTATGACTCTATCTGTAGTTTACTAGATATCAGCTGGCTTTATAATGGTTTTTACGATGTGAAAACCCCTTGAAAAGCGCAGCGTTGCAAGTTCGAAAGCTGCAGCCTTATTACTAGAGACGGCCATACCATATCTCAATTTTATTTTCTCTCTTTTCATGAACAGCTGTAAGTTTTTTTTTTGCTTTTTCATTATCACACTGCTATCCATGGCAACTTCCCAGGAGAACTTAAAGAGCAAGACTTGATATACAAAATGTTATTAACGTCATTAAAGTGATTTTCAAGGTAGGTAAAATGCACAAATATTCAAATAAAGAAATAAACTAGAAGGGGATAAGAAATCAAATAAAAGGATTCATAGTTATTGGCTGAAGTGATAGTTTGGGTTGGTGGTTAGGAAAGGTGAACAGAGAGTCGTGTAGCTAAGGTGATGAGTTACTGTCAGGATTGTAATGTTGAAACAGGGCATTAATCTAATAATCTGGTAAAATTGGATTGTGTAGAACATAATGGATAACAGTTATCCTTAGTTAAATACCTAGTTACTAGGTATTTAACTTGGGGAGTATAAGAATCTATGGGTTGGGTTGAAACTTATTGGAAGCCGCTGGTAACTGGGCCACGACTGTTAAAGCAAGATTGGGACTGGATTTACCCAAAGGAAAGGATCGTCTGCCAGAAATACTCGCCATTACCATCTGAACTCTACCTAAAATTATTATTACTAATGAGAGACATATTTGGCTAGTCCTGATCACCTAAATTCGCCTAAAGGAAGATTCTAATTAGCCTTGACACACAAGGTCCTTAATAAATTATTTTAGGCGTTACCAAACTGACCGATCTATTGTAACTGATGAAAATGGAAATTACTGCCAGATTTGTAACCAAGGGCAGAAGGCCCAAAGGCGTGGGCAGAGGCTTACGCTCTAATACAATTCGGAAACTATATATTCCTCAACTTATTGAATTCATTCCTGCTTCCCCCAGCAAACCTCCCCTTAGGCATACAACTTATCTAGCAATTTTTCCTCGGCAGAGCTCGATGAACAACGATACCGGCAATGAGATGGATGGCGACCTACCCCTTGATCGGCTCGGACCAGGCAAGATCAAGATCAACAAGAAGGTGTCATGGGTCGAGAACGGGGGTTCCGCAAAGGTCAAAACAAGGACGCTTCCGGTAGCGGCCTTTGTTCATTATTGGAAACAGTTGTGATTATCGGATATATATTGTATTGCAGGGACTCGTGTTGTTGCAAGGCACTTGGCAAATGGTTATAAGGTCCTGTTGTGAACTGAAAGTTTTCTCAGGATCAAACTAGCAATCTTTAAGTATGAAGCACATTTGTTACCGCCGTGCTCAGTCATATTCTTATTTTTATAGATGAGATCTGTAATTTTGATCTTGCTTACTCTGACAACTTTATTCTTCACTTGCAACCTAACTATATATTGTGAGGCAAAATTTGTCAAGAATTGTAAAATTACTTCCAAAATATCGCTTTTACCAATAAATATTTTACGCGCTGGTACAGAAAGAGGCAGGGGCGGCCCCAGGCAGGGGCAGGCGGGGCAGCTGCCCAGGGCCCCGCGCTTTCGAGAACCCCGCACGAAAAATCTTCACGATCAAATTAAAATTATGGATGGTATTTTATCTGTTTCAAACGTGATTAAAACGTTGATAACGCTACAAGTGAAAATTCAGATATACGAATATAATATAATTGGATTAGCAATAGTGGATCCTTTCTTATGTTAGCACTTCGGTAGACGACGGGCTTTGGAAATCTCAGGAAACAACTTCAGTCGTCTACTGCGGCTGAGCGCTGAGCGGCAGGAGGTTTGCGCCTGTGCGCGATGTTGGCTGTCTGTCTGTTTTGATTTTATTATCAGTGTGACATGCACGCTGAAGTGTTTTATTGTGACTAAGTTCTTAAGTAATGTTTTCACAAAAGTGACAATGAATGTCCAGTTGAATAGTAATTTTCTCTTATTAAAATTCTGTTACGTATGCTTTAATGGATCAGGTAGGTTGAGTCGGGGTCGGGGCCTGAAACTTTACCAATCTTGCCGGATTTTCAAGGCCGTGGCCGTGGCTTCACGGGGATTAGGCCTAGAGGAGCTGAAAGGGATCAGAATTAGTTTTTATCACATTTTAAAGAGCTTAAAATTTAATGCTAGTTCAAAATAAATGGAATCAAATCCAGATACAAAACGCGATTGCGTTAAATGATTTAGATTAAATAATTAACTATCACCAAGTAAATTGTGTAAATATGTTGGCAATAGTACTCTAATGAAAGGCGCCACCACACATGCGTTATTTGGCATGCACCGAATGTTCGACGTTCGGCGAACTAGAACCGACAATGAACAAGCTCTAAAGTTTGCTTCTTGCCAAATACATAAACACCCGTCTAACACTACTCGTGATTCAGCGAGTCGCTGCTCGCTGCATGCCGAATAACGCATGTGTGGAGGCGCCTGAAGGAAATGATAGTTTTTATTTTCAGAAAACGTTGGAAAGTAATGAAAAATCGCAAAAACCAAAAATACATTTTTTAAGAAAATAGGTAGGTCACAATGGGTCTCTAATTTTCAGGGAGAGCAAGCTGAAGAAGAATGTGCAAAATTGTCAAGATTATTCAATCGATATTAACAGAAATACGCCAGTTCCATATTGTTGCTAACTGTAGCAAGTGCAGAACGTTGTTTTTTGCATTTATAAAATTCGCCAGTTCCGTATTGTTGCTAACTGTAGCAAGTGCAGAACGTTGTTTTTTGCATTTATAAAACTAATAAAACATAATTGAAAACGACTATGTCTACAGAGAGACTTATTATTAGCGATTCTGTTAATTGAACGTACTATGGTTATTGGGATATTTTTTTATGACCTAGTACTTATAGAGGTTTAATGAAAGAAAGGTAAGAAAAGTTGTCTTTTATTAAATGGATTAAAATAAACAAATTATCATTAAAACGAGCAGTCTCCTTTAATTCCCGTTAAATATTTCAATAGGACTGTTGTTTTTGTAAAATATTACAAAATGTGGTAATAGTTTTTTTTTAGTATTATGTGGTCCTTATAATACTCGTTTTTTCGTCACAATTAAACAAGGCAGCCCATAGTGCCCGATAACAATATATGCCGATAATTTTTTTCTAAATACTTTCAAATTCATATTATTATCTAGTTATTAGATTAATTATTAACAAATAAAAGTTTAGCCCTAACACAATAACACAATCCATTGGAATTTAGACTGAAGCGCTAAGCGCTGTAGCCCTTCACACACTCGCCTATGCAACGGCTTTATAAAAGACCCCGCAACACAGATCGGCCCAGGGCCCCACAACAGCTAGGGCCGGCCATGGAAAGAGGACAGGCAGTGTGTTCACGCTGTTCTCATTATTATTGTAGTATAAACAATAATGTAAGTTTTATTCATAATAGATAAGTCATTAGTGGTAAGACTAAAGTTTATTTAAATTTGAGTGAAGACTTTAGTTGTCTTAAGTCTTACCCTGTGGATTTGTTCTTGCCTGCGCCGTCGCATAGATTCAGCTCTATTCAACTTTTCTTCCAGTTCTTCAATATGCCTCTGGAAGAATTCTTCAATTTCATCTTCTTTTTGTTTGAAATTCACATCAATAATGGCTTTCTTGAGGCATTCATGAACTTGTTTTTCTCTAAGTTCATTTCGCTAAAGATTAAATATTTTACAGTTATGATGTATTGAAAAATTGTGTGGAATATGAAGGTGAAACTGTCGATTTTAATATTTATAAGGGATAGAAGACACTTATAACTTAAAGCCAAGTTTTTAAATCTGGAACCACTCTCAAGAGGTTGACATAAATTAAAAGAGAAACATTTGAAAAACCAAGCTAAGTTTGTCTTGTTAGATTTTTGTCATATTATTGCATAAAGTCTGAATTATAATTAATTGGAATTATTCCCAACTTTTTTGGATAGGCTCTACTGTTAAAAATATTTTAGTGAGAAGGTTTAGCAGGTACTGTAAAAGTTAAAACTTAATTTTTTCTGAGAAGCAAACCATCCGAGACACCAGACCCTGAACCGGACAACAGAAATCCTAATAAATTTAAGGAAATTTCAGTAAGTGCTGTAGGCGGAACTTGGAAAAAAGTTGAGGAGTAGAGTATCGCATAATCAGGTCAAGGGGATAAGAAGTAAATAATAAAAGAAGTTGTTATGATAAAGTTTTCTTCAATGACACTTAAACCTTAATGTCCACTCTCAAAAAACTTACTTTTTTCTCCTCACATTTTTTCTTTAGTAAGTTTACTTGTTCATCTCGTTTTCTCAAATTTTCCTCAAGTTTCTTTTGTGATTCTCTAAGGCTTTGCTTGATATCCTCCATACGAAATAGATTTTGCAAACTGTCACTTTTCCTCTTTTGTTGGACATATTTCCGCCACTTTTCTCTTTGCTCATTCTCAGCCTGAAATATTATATAAAAAAAGATTACAGCTGTAAATATCTGCATATTGTAAAGGCTAAATGCATATTGTAGGACTTTGCAATTTAGGAAGAGTCTTGCAACTGTAAAGCGAGTGACACTTACACTTTTCAAACAGGTGTGATTACCTGTTTTTTTACATCTAGGAAAAAATTACTTGATCTTTTTTTAGGATTCTTGGAAAATTATTTAAATATTTGATGCTGTTTTATTTTTTTCTTAAATTAATTGGCTATGTAATCTCCTAGTGGGGGCAGATCATCTTAATGGCTACTGGCATTCAAGCGTCTATACAAACTAAAATTATAACTCTTAAAACAAAATTCAATTTTGAAAGCTTATTGGAATAAGTGCCTCATTTGAGTTTTACTGAACTTGTGTCCAACAACCTTAAAGACATGTACCAACAAAGCAAAAAAAGATTTTGTTTCAAAATGCCTGAGGATAAACAGATAATATTAATCCTCTATTATTATTGTTACCAAAAGGAGTATCAAAGAACTAATATTGTCACCAATATCAAAAGCCAATCATCATATAATCTATCCATCTATCTGTACGGTACAGTGTGTAAATCAAGTATGGAAACAAATCTGTATTTTTAAACCAAAATGGGTAAAAATATTTTGATTTTGGCATTTGACTGTTAGCAACGGTTCCGGGATTTTTGATACCGTATGCAAAATTTTGTCCATCCCCAACAGGGTGGGGGTAGGGATAACTCAATTTTTTGAATGGCAACCCCTTAGTGACCCTCATGTTGAAGGTTTATGTCAAAAAAAACAATGGGGGAAACTCGAGGTTGATATGTCAACCCTTAACCAGAATGGCAGCCATTTTAAATTTTGAGATGGGCACACAAGATAAGGTATAGATTCCCCAATTTATATTTTAAACGGTTTACATTCGGCAAGCCAAACTCTTGATACCACTACTAAATGAGAAAGTGGATGTTTTTGTTGCATTTTCAATTTTTCCCCTTAACAGGGTGTTTTGGGAGCACACCAAAAATTAAAATGAAAATCTCTATTGAACGAATTCTCACTTTAGGGTTTGTCAAGGCAAAAGCAATGGTCCAAACCTGATGTCAATATGTTACCCCAGGCCAAAATGGCAGGTATTCAAAGATTTTATTGGGGGAATTAAAAATTTTGAATACCTGTGATTTTGGTTAGGGGTGACATATCGAGTTCAGGTTTACACCATTGCTTATGTCTTGACAAACCTTCCAAAATGAGGATTGACTCAATAGGAGTTTTGCATTTTAGATTTCGGGGCTGCCCCCAAAACACAAAAAACACTAGTGGGGGTCCGCACTGCTAGTGAATACTACATTCATACATAAGACCATTCTCATAATTAGACTAGTTCGTAAGTGAAGTTGTCAAAATTGTGGTTCGGGTCCCACGCTAAATTGTAGGTACCCTAATTGCCATTGGCTGTTGGGCTATTAATTAACAGTCCTGACTAAGGGACATGACGTTCTTAGTCAGTAAAAAGACCACAAGATCACGCCACAATAATCCTACACTCATCTGTCATTCATACTTGGCTTAAAATTCCTAACTGGGTAGGTCACGATTTCAAGTAATGTATAAAGTACGTATATGACGAAAACGCCACCTTTTCCATCTAATAATAGTATCCATAGTTTGGCTTAACCATTGTAACCTAATCAAAAGGTAAATTGGGGTACCCATATAAAATCTTGTGTGCCCATTCCAAAATTTAAAAGGGCTGCCATTCTGGTTAGGGATGAGATATCGACCTCGGGTTAATAATAATAATAATAAATAATAATAAACAATAACTTTATTCACCATTGTTACAATGTTACATCTGAATCATAATTATCTATGAATAAATATATGTACATATATTTTTTCTTAAATAAAAACAGAAATTTAATAAAACTCTGGTGGATAATTAAGTTCCCCTAGGCAAATGCCCATAAGGGGTCACCTTAATAAAAACAAAATACCCCCGTTGCAGCAGACCTGCATACTTAGCGAATTTCAAATGCAAAACAACATATTTCAATCCAACATAGCGAGATTTGACATGTTTTGGTAAACTCCATAAGAATAACATGGGTGAGAATAACAATGTCAGTATGCAGGTTTGCTGCTACAGGTATATTAAAACTGGGTGGTTTTAATTCATTATTTAGTAGATCTGAACTAGAAGAAGCTACTTACCAAAGTTTATCAAGATATGTTGAGATATAAGTGAGATATAGAATTTTACTTCTTTCCTATATGGTTAACATTGGGACAACGTACTGTGTTTACCACTTTCAATATCTCAGTAATCAATGAACATAGAGCAGTGATTCAAGATACTAAATTGTTTGTTTTTTTGAGCTGAATTCAATTGTACCCACAAAAATTCAATAAATTTTATTTTACTATGTAAAAAACTCAAAAAACCCATTTTAGGAGTAACGATAACTCGCGTAACCATTTTTACGCGAGTTATCGTGCTTAAAGACACATAGATATATATATATATATGTATGAAAATTAACGAATAGTGTTTTTTGCTTCTGGGGGCCCAAAAACAAAAAGTTATCATGGTCTCGGGCTTAGGTCTTACCATGAGTACTACGGTAACAGCTTCTTCCCTATAGGGGAAATTCGCTAAAAAGTCAATGTCAAAAATCCCAGACAATCAATGACACAAACTAAATATTTCTATCTGTTTCGTTTTAAATAAATATATATTTGTTTCCATACTTAATGTACACACTGTATAATTAATAGGCAAGCATGGTTTTTGTGATCCCTTTCCCTCAGCCTGTGCGCGACATAGGAAAAATCTAAGCACACCAATAGAATTGTATTTTCATACATACAAACATACATTAGCTGAAATGGCGACCTACCCAGGTAGGTATTTTAAGCCAAGTATGAATGACAGATGAGTGAAGGATGATTGTGGCGCGATCTTGTCGTCTTGTTACTGACTAAGGCCGACATATTCCTTAGACAGGACTGTTAATTAATAGCCCAACAGCCAATGGCAACTAAGGGACCTACATTTTAATGTAGGATCCAAACCACGATTTCGCCTCGGTTAACAATTTACGAACTGGTCTAATTATGAGGATGGTCCCATGAACGAGTACTCACTAGTGCGGACGTTAATCCCCACTAGGGAACACCGCGTCCACAAGCCATCACTCATAACTATCCACAATTCGTGACCTCCAAGTAGCTGGATTACAGGACACGCCACCGTTTCCTGTGGATGTGCACAATCCCTTTATAATTTACTAGTTTTTGATAATTTTAGAAAAATAAATTTGAAATATGATTTAAAAAATTAACATGGGTCTTATGAGTTGCCAGGTTGGTTGCAAAATAACAATAAAATATAGACAAATGTAGTCACATGTTTTATTGGAGCAAGTAAAACTAAAAATATTTTCTGGTTGGATTTCAACTGTGGGATCTCTTTAGGGTGGGTGGTCTCAAGGTTGGGTGGTCTCTAGTAATAATTAATTATGTATTTATTAGTATTGTAATATAATGCAGAAACATAGTAACCAGAGACATTAAAGTTACCTACCAGTAGATGAAGCAGTCAGATAAAAAAAATCCTGAACAAAACTATAAAGGAACTTACAGTACCTTAATCCTTTCATTTTGTGATTTCTCCCAAAGCAGTTGAGACTGATGAGCTAACTTTTCACTTTCAATTTCTTGTTCCTTCTTTAATGCTAAGATTTCTAAAATTCGTTTGTCACTCTCTGGTATATTCAAAATGTCAATGTTGGAAGAACTGAGGGAAGAATCACCATTCATTATTAAAGTTAAATAGTGAAATCTATTAATGAAATTGTAAGATACACCTACTCACCTCCTGCAATAACTACAAGTAACATGCACTGCTACAACCTTATCGTGAATAAGTGGCAACCTTATCTCTATGTTTCATTTTACCTTTATCTTTACTTGTGTTTCACATAGTCTGTTCTTGATTTTACATTTATTTAAAATTTAAACTTTTGTTTTTCAATATATATTGCCCTACAAATTAGATTGGTCATTAAGGTAAATAAAATTTTTTGGAGGGTTCGTGAAACTGATTGATTTCAAAACCTAATAATATAATAAAACTCGTATGGTTAATCTTAGCCAATCAGTTAATCATGTGAGAACTGAATTCATAAAGTTTATTTTAATGTTATTTTTGAATATCTGCTGATTTACTATTGTTATTCAGAGATTTTTTAACACTGAAATCCCCATAGGTTCTGAACCTGAATTTTACAGACATATGGATGGTGTCATTTAATTTGTCATTTCCATTTTAACTTTTCACAAACTATAAAATTTGTAACAAAATCAGAAAAGTTGTTTTTGAAAAATTTTGGTTTTTGTAGTTTTTTATGGAGTAAATACCCTTAAAAATAAAAAATTCAAAAAAAATGAAAGAACACCTGGATATATGGTTTATATCTACACACCAAATTTCATGAAAATCAGACTACTGGAGTCATCTAATCTCTAGCTTTGTTTACATCCTCACACACACACGCGCACGGACAGACAGACGCCACTCCGAAAACCACTTTTTTGGAGCACTAAAACAAATGTATCCACTAACTCAAATTTGAAAATTTTTATGAAAACAATATACTATGCTCCATATTTTATGTAAAGGAAGCTGACATTATTTGTCCCAAGACCTATCACCATGTAAATTGTTTAAACTTTGTAATAATAAATTTTTTAGCCCTGATTTAAACACAAATTCTTAAGAGGAGGTTGGAGTTGGCGGCCATATTGGATTTATACTCCATAAGAACCAATGTTAATTGGTATGCGGGATTTCTAGTTTATTTTTGGTCGGAAAACTAAAGTTTATATGTCAAATTAAAGCTCTTTTTAAACTCTACCGGACGTAGGAATTACATTTTCACGTAACCAAGCCATTTTTTGTAAAATTGAAAAAATAACTTTTGATTGCGTTTTTTTACGTCATTTATCAAATTTATCGAAAATCGGCTTCCTACGTCCGGTAGATAATTTAATTAAGATTTCTAATATTCGGCTTTCGAAATTATCTAATTAATAACAACGACAAATTCTCGCATACCAAAAAGCATGTCAAGCGAAAATTCAAGGTAAATTTGAGCTTCTGCTCTCGCTGATTTGAAGGAATTGCTAGCGATCAGCTGACTTGTGATGAAAATTAGCCATTCAACACACGGCAAACGGCACTATGTCGTTCATTATATACAGCGGAGCAATATAGTTTCAAGCTTCGCCGCATCATTCTATTAGCAGCACCCGTCTATCCAACGTCCTCTTAAGTTTAGTCCACTTATGTATCGAAAAAATATATAGTGACACGTATTGGAATCTTTGGGGTCTTGGCCAGTGTGTTGGGCCTGTCATGCCTTATTCTTTTTCTATATATATAAAGGGGATGGGGTTTTCTTACGGACAGCAAATCTCCAAAACTATAAGACCTAGAGAGCTGAAATTTGGTATTTATATTCTCCTTGGGCCATGCGTACTAAGAAACAGTTTTACAAAATTCCCAGAGGTTTTCACTCCAGAAGACTCCAAAGTTTCAATGCAAATCTTATGACCCTTGGTTTTAATCACTTTTCACTAATCCAGATAACTGAATAAATACCCCCGTTGCAGCAGACCTGCATACTCAGCGAATTTCAAGTGTAAAACAATATATTTCAATCCAACATAGCGGGATTTGACATGTTTTTTAAAGCTCCATGAGAATAACATGGGGAATGAGTATGCAGGTTTGCTGCTACAGGTATGTTTAAACTGGTTGGTTTTAATTCAATATTTAGTAGATCTGAACTAGAAGAAGTCATTTACCAAGTTTTTTAAAGATATGTTGAGAAATAAGCGAGATATAGAATTTTACTTATTTCCCATAAGGTTAACATTGAGACAACGTACTGTGTTTACCACTTTCAATATCTCGGTAGCCAATGGACATAGAGCAGTGATTAAAACTACTAAATTGTTTGTTTTTTTTTGAGCTGAATTCAATCGTGCCAAAAAAAATTTGACAAATTTTATTTTTCTATGTGAAAAACTCAAAAAACCCATTTTTGGGGGGGTTTATCCCCCTTTACCCCCCTTCCGGTGGTCCGATCGGGCTGGTTCACGAACTCGTCCGAGTGATTACCACTTTACACGTCTGTACCAAATTTCATTAAGATCGGACCATATTTACGACCTATCGTGTTAACAGACATACATATAGATATATATATACAAATTCAAACGAATGATGTTTTTTGCTTCTGGGGGGCCCAAAATGAAAAGTTAACATGGTCTCGGACTTAGGTCTTACCATGAGTACTACCGTAATAGCTTATTCCTTTAAGGAAATTCCCTAACATTGTATTCCATGGTCAGCTGCAGTTAGTTGTAGGTTGTAGTCTTAAGACAGTGTTGAGTGGAGTCTGTTGTAAGGAGTGAAAAGTCATACAGAGTAATAATTTATATTTTATATTGTATGTATTATATTTAATAATTCTATTTAAATTTTGTATATTGGGCTTTTAATTTAATAGAATGTAATTTAAATAAATTCTATAAAGAAACGTGATTTGTTTACATAAAACAAATAAAATTTAAATTCAATTAAAATTAAAAGAGATTTAATATGTTTTAAATTTTTTGGTCTTTCAATGTCAACATGTGACTTTTTAGTGTTTAATTTGTTATTTGGATGAACTGTCAAATTATTTGTTTACATTGAAATCAAAACGTGAGAAAATTAGAGTATAATTAAAATCGTTATACGGAATTGATGAAAAGTGTCTTGCGGTGAACGAATTATAACAACAGAAAATTACTCACATATTAACATACAGATTTGTGGTTTCAAAGTGAATTAGATGTTGGAATTAAATATAAAAATAACCCAGATTAGATTTGCTCCCACAAAGTAAACAAGTGCAAACAAAGTGTGTATCTGAACCAGTGTCTACGACATCGACAGATAGAACCACAATTAAGAACCTTCGCCCATACACTGTACTTAAGTTGAAATTTTGAGAGTTATTGGCAAATTTACTAAGAAATACCTTTAAATTTACGTCTAATATGTTAAAATTCGGCCAGCCATGAACGAGATAGGACAACAAAAAATAATTCTTCTTGTGCTAATATACAGATTTGTGGTTTCGCTCTCAAGGAGATGTTGGTTACTATCTCACCATCATTTCAATCGTGAGCGAAGCCACGGGTAACAGCTAGTTATAGATAATATTTTCAATTTAAATATTACCCGAAAAACTTCAGAATTTTATAGTTCTATTAAAGTATAAAAGTGATTACTTGTAAGCAATTACTTGCTCATAAAATCTCAATTTTCATATGAATAGAAACAAGTAATATTTTGAAACAGATTGCCTTTGGGTTTGCCAAGGGTTTACTCAGATTACCTTACTTACCTGAAAGTAATAATTTGAAATGAACCCCAACATATAAATGAGCTTAAACACCAGCCATCTTACACTTTCAAGCATGGGGATGGGACTTGCAAATGTGTTTCACACATTTACAAATGGTTTACTTGCATGGGCGCCGACTTTAAAAAAAATTGGGGTGGCCTAAGATTTTATTGACGGAGGGGGAAGGGGTTAGTGTTTTAATATTTCACCCAGATTACCCTGATTGACGAATTAACTACTAAGCTCTCACTCGTTTGTTTTGCATACGGCAACTACAAATGTAATAAGAATAGAATACGGTACAATATTACAAAAAATAGCCTATTTTTGCAAATAAATTTACGGCTGATTGAGCATCACCGAATCATACTGCAAATATACAGCACAACCCAAATTGGCTGTAAAATAATTTAGACGAAAAACCTAAACACACATTTTTAACCTTAAAGTATACTGTAAGTTCAATTAAGTTATCTTGACTGAAAGAGCTCACAGACTAAGGAAAGAATATTTGGCTTATAAATAAGTTTATCAATATTACATGAGTTTTACATGTAGTTGTGCATGAAATGGTAAGCAAAGCAGCAGATATTGTCAGCAAAATTGAAGCAAAGGGCCGAAAGATTGTTCGGGGTTTGATAAGCACCACTTTTTTAATAAAAATATAGGGATGTGATCTGCCATGCAAGTGACTCCTTAAAGACAAGTTTATTACATCAGTAATTGCCATTCAATATAAGCTACATATTTAAAAAAAAACGATTTCCCTTAGTTAATATATTTTACGTCCGATTTGCATGAAATGTTTATTAAGATCAATATGGAAGCGATACGCATTCTGACAATCAATCGAGGCAACGTAGTAAGTAAAAAAAGTTATGCATACTCTTTTTTCAAGTATTTGTTTCAATCGCAACAGGAAATCTAATCTAAAATAAGAAGACTGTATTTTTTTATTCACAAAACAGTAATTAAGACACTCTTAAATATTTTAAGAACTTTTAATAATCGAAAAGCAACATTTAGAGACCAACACGCAATCGTTATGGTGACCACGAGTAATGTCATACAAGAAGATGAACATTGTTTTCATGCAGTTGCGAGGGTTTTGATATTAATATATGCTATATCAAGCGTTGTGATTTTGATATTTGCGAAAATTTGCCATTATTGATTATTATATAAAGCGTTTGAATATCACAATTAAGTTTTTTATGTAGATTACTGAACTGAATTGTATAATTAAGGCAACTGAATTTATAAAATTAGCCTATTCCGATTTTTTCATAGCCTTTTTCTCGATACCTCAAAATTATATAAACTCAGAGGCTGGTCAATTGTTTACTTTTATAATATCGAAAAGAATAAAACTATATTTGTTTATATTCTAAATACTGTATAGATTTTTTACTTAAGCTCAAAATAACGATAGGATGCGTCCTCGTCCTCGAGCATCGCGAAGATTGCGGTAGGGCCTAGTACACGGGAACACGTTCCAGATCTACTAATTTGCATTTCACATTCCTATTTTGGCCAGCAGTATATTGTGTATGTTCACATTTTTAATTGCCTTTCTGAAATGGAGTGATTTAAATATTTGAAAACATTATAATGAATGAATGGACTATTACTACAACGCATGCACTACTTTCGGCGCTCGCCTGATGCGTGGGTATAACAAAGTCGTACCTTGTTCGGGTGTTGAATGTATTCATTCGACACTTAACTGGCTTTAAATCCTCTTTAAGTAGTTTTTTAAGAAATGTTATTCATTTGTTCTCGACTTAAATTATTTATGAAAAACAACAAGATTTGCTTTACTAGTTCCTTGATAGTTTTTCATGATAAGAATCGAACTTTACTCTGGGGAGCCGGACCCTTCTTCTTTCAATATTTGGGGGGCTGGGCCCCCCTTCCCTTAACATTGGGGTGGCTCGATCCCCTTGGGCTCCATGGAGTCGGCGCCAGTGTTTACTTGAATAACAAGTGATTACTTCACTTAGTTTACCCACACCAATACTAGTGATTGATTGATTCCAAGTAATTACTAGTGATGATATACATGGACATACACATGTAGAGAAAGACAACATGAAGGTCAAGTTATCACATATTTCATGTTTTTTTTTAAGGGGAAATTTGATTCTTGTCAAATATTTGTTTAAAATTGGTAGACTGATACTGAGAATATCAACAAATAATTTTAGCTGTAGAGCATTAAGAGGAAGATTTAATTGTTAAATTAAAGAATTAAAGAGACTCTCCTACTGTCCGCAAGAGTTAATAAGTCCCCTGGCCTGTTCGAAAAATGCAGGCGCTTGTTACTCGGCACCTGCATTTTTTTGTTTTTACGTTGCCGAAACATTGCGCGGCAACGCATGGACATTGCTGCATATCGCTCTGGTTTGGGGAACTTCTTAACTCTTGCAGACAGTAATTGTTTTTAAACATTTTTCTCTTTTCGCTTAATGTAAGAATTCAAACATTTTCCTATTTTTCTTCAAAGTGTTTCTACCTTGATTTGAGAAATATAATCAGCTTATAGCATCCTGTTGAAAAAGAGGAATCAGACAGTGAAATTTTTATCATACAGTGCTCAACCAAAAACATCCGAAAATGTTCAATACTTACTCATACAGTGCTTGCCTCCCTTTGGAAAGGGGTGTTTCACACCTCACACAAGGATCGTTGATGGAATACGAAGAGAAACACAAGTTTCGGTGGGATCTGTTGAGTGGTTTCGACTCCCGCCTGGTCTTCTTCTTTGTACCATGTCCAACATTCAGGCTGGAGGAGCTGAGTTTCGTATTAAGAGATTCGGATGAGTAACTGTTTTCCATAAATTTACTCGGAAACAGCTCTAGATTTCTGGGTGACCTAATTTTTTTTGTCTTTCTTGTTTTCTTTCCAGAGTGGATGTTCTCGTTTTCACAACATTCATAGTTATTCCGTTTTTTGTAAACCATTGTGAAAACTATAAATAAATGTTCATTTTAAGGCTTCTTTTGAATTTGTCTACAATAAACTAATTTTGTATTGTGTTTTTCAAGGTATCCTCCCGGATTATTCTTTTTATATACCCAGATGCCCACTCCAGAGCAGAGCGCTGTTGTTAAATATTGTTGGAAGAATAATTATTTTTTATTGCATATCTAGATACATTTGATGATTGATTTATTTCATTGCTTATTTTATACATATTTTGGTCATCAAAGCAAGTGGGCCTGGATGAAAAACCAAAAGAAATATTAAATAGAAAAAATTGTATCAGGATACAATTACATCATAACAGAACAAATTTTGTTTAACTATTGCACATTTTGGTTAGTGAGTACCAAAATGTACTCCGAGGGCTTTAGTCCTATACAATATGAAAACAACCTGAATGTATGAATCAGCTGTTTTATTAAAATTAATTGTCTTTAATGGTAACAAGGGCACTTCGAAGGGTTGCAGTACAGAGACCGGATTTTTCCCAGCCTTCTGACTTACTCCATCAATTCCTCGTTGTCGAAACCCCCATTTAAAAATAAGAAAAATCCTAAGGTGAAAAAAATTGCCCATACAAACACTGTTTTTTTATAGTATAGTAAGGTTACGGTTAGTCCAGCAAAAATAAGATCTAACAAAAAAACTTAAGTTTGTTGTGTATGCAGGTCTGCTGCACCGGGGATATTTAGTGCTCTTTAACTTTGTAACCTTTGTGACAAGAAATACGAAAAATTATTTTTCATAGTAAATTTAATAAACTTTATTTTGCACAGTGGTTCTTTTTATCCCCAGATTTTAACCAACGGTTCTCCGGATTTTAACGAAAAACCAAATGAATTGCCTGTTTTCATTAGCTGCCACTAGATCTCGATTCATATTCATGCCTATGGGGACATTTGGTATATATTCATTCCTAGGTAACCTTAAATCATTGTTAAAAATTTGAAAACTTTCTGAATTTTTTTGGTTGGGTCATTTATTAGTTAATAACTGAATATTGATAAAATAATTTTGCCAGTTTCTAAGTTTTGTGTGATTTAATCCAAAAAAAGTCAAATGTTGTCTAAGAAATAAAATTTTGCATCTTTGAACATGTCAAAATTTATCATGAAACTTTTTATCTCTTGCAAATTTACATCAGGCGAACATGAATGTTTTTTCTAAGCTTTGAAACCAGATAATTGTTGCTTTTATGAAATATTACATACATACTCCCTACCACATGCAGAAGTCTAGGTTTTCAAATAATTTAAAGAAGTTAAGACATTACAGTGTTTGAGCAACAAATTTGAGTACGTCAACCAAGAGATTTAAAATTTAAAGTAATTTTTCATGCAAAAACAAACAGACATATCACATTCTTGGAAAGTACACAAGTGTTTTACTGTAGTTTCTTGACATTCAGTTAATCATAATATTGTCATCCAGAAGTCCTGAATCGATATTTGAAAAAAGCTTTGCCTTTTAAATGGTTGGAATGTAAGCCTAGGCCTATATTTATTTTTGGATTTTATATTATAAATTAAGATTGCGACCCCAATAGAATATGCTTTGATAAAAACAAGATTTTTTAAAGAAAAATTACAGAAAAATATAGGTAGGTCACTTTAATCTTTTGTTTGAAGTTTTTAAACGAAATAACACATTTATTTGTCCTACTACTAGTTAGTTGAAATTATAAAAAGTATTTTTAGTACTTGGTCGATTTTATGATATAAGATCAGGAGAGTTTGGTTATTGAATATCAGCCTAAAATTAAACAAACCATTTATAAATTCTTGTTTGTAATGGTGTGTGATAAACATATTAGCCTATACAATGCAAAAATGGAAAACTCATTGAAACTCATGAAAGTATACTCACATAAGATCTAGCAACGGAATTTTTACAAGCCTATGTTGCCATAGACCCTGAGTGTACTACAACCACACTAACTCTTCCGTGCCAGGTAGAGCAGACACTGCTCAATCAATACCCCTCCTTAGATAATAGCGTAAAGTAGTAACCTACTTTACTTCCATTCTCTCTTTTATGTAACTCACAAATTATTTTAACCTACAATTGCCCTGTGTTAAAAAAGTTACCTACAGTACTGAAAAATAACAAGTTCCGGAAACATTTTCAATATAATTTTGTTTGCTTTTTACATGATAGTTTTAATATTTAATGGGGGTTTTATGGATATTATTGAACTCTCAGAATTCTCTGTTAGACGGGCTCATAAAATTCAATGCCCTGTATGAGACTTACAATTGGCGTGTCATATATGTGCCGTAGCCGGGTCAGTCTGTTTAAAAGCCCTAATGCCAAAATTAATTAAGTCATTTTTACTTTCTCCCCCCTATACATAGTATATGGAGAAAGTATTGTTTTCGTCAAAATTTTAGAATTTGAGTTGTTAGTGGATATATTCGTTTTAGTGCTCCCTAAATCCAAAAAAGTGGTTTTTGGCGTGGTGTCTATCTGTGTGTGTGTGTGTGTGTGTGTGTGTGTGTGTGTGTGTGTGTGTGTGTGTGTGTGTGTGTGTGTGCGCGTGTGCGTGCGCGTGCGTGTGCGTGCGTGCGTGCGTGCGTGCGTGCGTGCGTGCGTGCGTGCGTGTGTCTGTAAACAAAGCTAGAGACGACACCAGTGGTCCGATTTTCATGAAATTTGGCATGTAGGTATAAAACCATGGTATCTCCAGGCGTTTTTTCATCTTTTTGAATTTTTGATTTTTAAGGGTATTTACCCCATAAAAACCCATTAAAATTGACAAAAATTCAAATTCCTCAAAACGGCTCTAACGATTTTGATAAAAATTTCATGGTTTTCAGTGCTTAAGATGACAAACAAAATGACACCACCCGCATGTCTGTAAAAATTCAGGTTCGGAAGTTATGAGGGTTTAAGTGTTAAAAAATTCATATTTTTCAAATTTCACAAAATCTGTAACCTCTAAAGAAAATATACTTGCACATCACCATTAAATTTGACTTGGAAAACTTAATAATCTAGTATTTTGAATCATTAGTTTACGTCAACTGGTTGCGGAGATAATTGATATTTTAGTTCGGCGGTAAACGCAGTACGTTGTCCAATGTTATTCTTATGGCAAATATTTAAAAACCGGTATCTCCGTTATTAACAACCGATTTTGATAACATTTGGTATATATTTGTGTGATAACTAATTGTTAATTTGTTTTATTTCACTAAATATGTTTTCTGGTTTTAAAATGGCTTGAAGGGAGAAAGTATGTGTCAGTTTCCTGATACCGTTTATTTGCTTTTTTATTTGTTTGTAACAAAATAGTTTAGTGGAGGAAACATAAATAATATATTGCTCTGCTGAGATTTGCATTGAAGCGAAAATAATCGTAAAAACGGGATTTAATGAGATTATAGACAAAACCTTTTAAAGAAAACATGATTTAGATATTTTAAAAACGGACTTAGGCTTGGATTTTTTCAATATTGTTCCTTTTCGTCCCTACACTCCTTAATGATTTATTCCGTTGTGCGGTGACATTTGTTCGAATGCCGAACAGACGAAAGGTACCTTCCTCGTGTTATGACGTTGAGAGTTGATGGATCTCAGAGATCCGTTGATACTTAGACAGGTAGACACGGTCCGGGGTGGAAAGACAATGAATGAACCAATAATGACCAGAGTTACACTACGTCAATTTTAGGTTTTGAATAAAATAATTAAATTGAGTCACGTATATCTTATATCTTCTATCTTCTATACTTATTTAATATGCTAGGGGTTTTTTGTGATCATTACTCCTCCGAAACTACTGGACCCATTTTAATAATTAAGGAGTCGATGGAAAGTGCTTGGCGTGTAGTTTTGCAGGAAATAAAATTTATGAAGATTAGACAAAAGCAGGGAACGGCCCTATAGACGCCCTTAAAGTTTTCTATTCGTCCATAAGATTTAACATGGGAATGGAAATTTCAAAATAAAGCAGCTGACTAGAGTAAACAAAGTTTTCCAGCAAAGTCATATGTGTAATTAGTGGAATTGAAACCATTGAATATATACGGTATACTGAAGCATAATTTAAGCATCCATCCATGAGTAGATTTAGTGTGAGCCTTTTTAGTTCGGGTTAAGATTAAGAAGAGTTATAATTTAGTAATAGAATCTGAATTACATCAATTTTTGCAAAAATAACGCAAAACCCAGGGAGAAAAATTCTAGACAACTGTCCTTTTTTCAAAATAAAATTTACCTCTTCATTATTTATTTAAAACATTTAACAACCCATTTAAAACCATGGGTTTGGTATGAACTTGGAGGTTGTGTATAAAATTTGGAGTCAATTTCCAAATAACTGTTTGTAGAGCAGGATTTTTCAATAGGCCCAACTCTCCCGGGCCTATGGGTGCAAGCTGCCTGGGGATGCACTTTTGAGCAAAGATTTTGGATAAAAATAAAGTCATGCTTAGGCGTTTAGTTTTAATGTTTAAATTCAGGGCCGGTGCAAGGTCCATGCGGAACATGACGCCATAAGGAGAGAGCAAGGGCAAAGCTGGCGTGGAGTATCGTCCGTAGCGGCGCCCTTGAAGCCCTTTCAAATGGTTCACTGCGCTATAAATGTGTTTTCGCAACACTACACATGTAAGTAGCCGATTTCCGCTTCCGTTTCAGTGTGGGAAGTCGCCGTTTACAAAAGAGTATGGCAAATATCAGCTGTAGTGAGGTAACAAATTAGCTGGAGTGCGGTAAAGAGTTTTCTTTGAGATGTTGCCAACTGAAGAAAAAAATAGTATATCACACAATTTACATACATTATACATAAACACAACATACACATTTTATCTCTGACAACCATATCTCAATTGTAACTAAACTAGTTTCCCAGGTTGCGACTACGTACAGTTAATAGCAATAAGTTAATAAAGAGCAATATTATTTAATCAATTGTTGCCGTCTGTGTGACGATAAGACTATTCCTAGAAAGGCTTACTCGGTCGCTGAACAGCAGAAATAACGCTTTTTGTCATCCCCCCCGCACAGATAAATATAGTTTTGTTCGCATTTTCTCTCTTCAGTTTATTTAATATTTTTTAAATCTTGTAACTTTCGTAGAAGTGTTGTTTTTTATTACCCTGTATATTTTTGCTGGTAGTGTCGCGAAAACTATCGTACTCAACTCATCCGGGAAGGTGTTTACGTGCGAGCATGATAGTTCACGCGCGACGCTTGCGGAGCGCGGGAATTTCATGCGAGCAACGTAAACACCTACTTCCCGCACTAGTTGCGTAATATACTATTTCATGGTACTTACCGGCTCCCGTAAAACCTTTTCAAATTGTTCAAAGTGCAAAATGTTTGTTTTGCCGGCGCGGCGTCCAGGGAGCCTTTTAAAATTGTTCAACGTGCAAAATTGTTCGTTTTTATGGTGTTTGTGCCGGCGCCCATGAAAACTTTCAAAGTTGTTCAAAGTTCTAAACGTATGTTTTGGTGGAAAATTGCCGGCACAAAGGGAGTCTTTTAGAATTGTTAAAAAATTGAGGAAATTTGATTTGCTGGCAAGTGACATAAGCGGAAGTAAGAATTGAAGAGCGGGGATAAATTGCTTACGAGCACTCAAAAATGTTAAATCCGACCCAGCTGTTTGCTTTCTCATGTTGTTGCCTGAAATTATTATTTAAACTGATAATTAAGTATGACAAAGGCGCCTTAGTGAACTATATTGAGTGTACAGTTTTCTTGGAGTTTATGGGGAAAGTTAATGTGAAGTTTGTTTGAGTAATCATCAAAAAATGAAAATGTACCTATTAGCCGTATTAAGGTGATTGATCAAGTTGATTAAAGATAACAATGTGTAAGGTTTTCATCAAACTATTTAAATTTTGTTCAACTGTCGTGTGTTAGTTATAATTATGTAAAAAACCTATATTATTAAAAGAATATAATTTTAACAGATATTTTGTAATAAGTAACGTTGTGTGGTTGTAGTAAGCAGTTCGTTGCATAAACTAGAACTACCTATAATTTGACCTAAATCAAGTAATCTTCTCAAAAATTATATAGCATTCACAAGAAATACTGTTTATAAAGAAATTTTGTAAGTAATGTGAGTATTACCAGAAGTGACTTTCTAGAACTATTTCATTTATAAAATAGTTCTAGATTACTGTACTATAATTATTTTTATTTAGAAATCAATACATGACATGGATTTCGAGCAACGGGTTTACTAGTGTAAAATAGAATACTAATGAAATCATGTTCAAAACATTATGAGAATTCAATAAAAAACCAGGGCTGATTAAGAATTTATTATTATGTATTTTTACAAATCCATTAAGAGCGAAAGGCGTTTAAAAGGGAGCAGGGGGTCAATGCAGAAGGGGTCCAAGATTGAAAATGACGGTTAGATTATGTGCATGGAGTTGGGGGGAGGGTGGACGTTGAGATGACGTCATTTTAAAAATTAGATTTTATATTTAATTTTTTGTATAGGCCTAATATAGGAACATATTCAAACATTTAATGTAAATTTAATTAATTTAAAGTTAACCACCTTAAATTCATTAGAGTAGGTTGGTTGATCCATGTTTGTGTATATTATTCCTATTTTACAAATCCTTTTTAGTGGTAGGTAATATTAGCTTCAGGTAAAAATAAAGCAACTTAACAGTAAGTGCAGATTTTAATTTTTTTATCTGTAGGAACATCCATCACGCTCTGTGTCGTACTATAAAGTTTGGAATATTTAAAAGTTTATCTTCTAATGTTTTGTTTTCAATTTGTTTCAAGTCAATATAAGTTCTGGTTCGAGTTATGATCAACATTACATTTGCTCAATAGGGAGTATACTTTAATTACCCATTAGCATAAAATTTAATAGTTTTTTCCAAAAACTGGCAATATTTTACCTAAATCGTAAGTTTTTATAACAATGTATTTGACGTATTTTCAAGTAGAGGGGGGGGGGCAAACGGATTATGACTGTAAGATGATGACGGTAAGATGAGATGACGTGGGAGGGGTAAAAATGGCCAAAAAGGATGACATAATTTATGAATGGCCCGAAAGAATTTAGATGGCCTGTAACTTAGACTAAGATTGTAATAACTCCATAACAAATTGATCTTTATTCGATGGTTCCACTTTCAAGTACATGATACTTTTGAAGTAAATAGGGCTGGCAGTTTTAAGATCGTTTTTCTGAAAACGGGGGATGTTTTTGTTGTTGCCTTGACTAAAGACGTGCCATACCTGGGTGGCTGTTTCTTCTGACACCGCGAAGCTGCCTTTCTTTACTGGGTCGCATGAAATTAAGAGCTTCGAAATTACTTTAACAACTGATCCTCGTTTCGGATTAATTTAATTTATATCGGAAACAAGCTTTTTAATTAATTAACTTCGGAACTCGATCTTCATACCGCCTTGTAAAGTGTAATAATAGCTCCCGTTTTTCAATGTCCCAAACATAACTTCGCTGCACCCCAAAATCACGTCGTGTAACAGAGCTCTTATAAGTTGCAAACTATGCAGTTTTTCATATAACATATTTTTCAACATCACAATTTTTTATTTTAATCTCATGCTGGTACAAGTAATAGAGTACACTTTGATATATGTTTTTATATCATCTTAGATACTAATCACCACAGATCTCTTAAACCCTGTGTAAAAATTGTAGCACTGTAGTAAACAGCAGGTCCTTCAACGTCACTTTTGTCATTTTTAGCAGAAGATACATTTTGCGTTATTTGTTTTTGTAAAGCGATTATTATATTTATTTGACTTATTCTTGGTTTTATTAAAACAAATTATTATTATTTTTGCAGGTATTTATTAAATTTATCATTATTAATCTTAATACTTAAAAAAATTGTGTTAACTTATGAATTTTATTCCAGTGTTTGATTACAGGGTAGCTCTGTGCGCGTTATTCAAGGAGTTCCACAATTAAAGTGTAAAGTTGGCTAGATAAAAAATGTTCACTAAATTTATGAACTCTGTAGGCCTATATAAGTTTAGTTTTCACTCTGAGTTTTTGTCAGTTATATTTTAATGGTAACCACTAAATGAACAAAGTATAGGCTAGACTTTTGGCTGCAGTGCTACCTAGCCTAACTCAGGATATACGTTGGGCATAGACCTAGGGTTTATGGTATGAATTCCGTATCAGATCTTCTGATTGTGGTAATGTTAACCTGTTCGTTTAGGTTTGTCGTGAATAGTCTTCTTTATGACATTATATTAACGTAGATGAATCTCATTGGCACATAGGTACATTGTATATTCTATACAAGAAGATTCACTAAGGCAGTAAAACCTGACTAGCAGTGATCCGATACCAATCCTACCCTACCTGTAAGTTGCAGGTTATGTTTGGTGGTTGGGTAAGGTTTAGTAGTAGTAGAAAATGTGGGTACTTTGGTATTATACGGAGGCCTCCCTCATACAGCGCACTGCGGCGGTTGAGTTAAGTTAGGTTATCATAAATATGTTAGTAGGAGTTTCCTCATTTCGTTACGAATCGAATGATACCAAATGAGTCTTACTTTCGCCCGCCAAAACCCGTTGACAGGTGATGCGCGAACTCCGGTCAACGACCATACCTGTGCCTACTTGGAGGGGATTTGGTGGGCTAAGTATGTCTCATCTGGTATCGTTTGATTTGTAACATAGGCTAACAAGGGAAGTCCTAATAACATATTTTTGATAACCTAACCTAACATAACCGCCGCAGCGCGCTCTGTAAGGGTGGCGATCGGATGTGGACGATAGCGGCGGTGACGACATGAATACTCAATCCTAGCTGACATCACTGCCTTCTGGGAGGCAGAACACAAATACCGTTCATCATAATTAAGTCAAATTTGGACAGTAAGTCGATTTAAGTACGTTCTTCCTAATGATGTAGTTATATTTGGTGTCCAGCAAAACAATCTCTCTAAAAAACAGTGGCCTCCGTATAATACCAAAGTACCACAATGTGTAATTGAGCGTCTTCTAAATTAAATTAATGATGGGTTAAAATTAATTTTACAGAAGTATATAGGTCTACTCTACAAATAAAGTCTTTACCATAGACGTTTAGTTGATACAGATCCAGCCAAAATCCTTGCCTTGGATATAAATCAGTTGTACTACCACCCACCTGAAATAATGATTTTAACTAATTTTCCCTCTTCATATCACAGTTAATGCCGAGTAGATGCAGGTGCGTACTCAGGGAGGGCACGGCGGAGAGTTTTCAAGCCCCTCCTCACAAACATGTCAGCCTTTCCAGAATAGATGAGCCTAAGAGATGAAAGAATAAAATACACATGTTCCTATTTATTTTGGTCAAAAACACTTACAACTATATAATACCCCCGTTACAGCAGACCTGCTTACTCAGCGAATTTCAAGTGCAAAACAACATATTTCAATCCAACATAGCGAGATTTGACATGTTTTTGTAAGCTCCATAAGAATAACATGGGGAATGAGTATGCAGGTTTGCCGCTACTGGTATATTAAAACTGGGTGGTTTTAATTCAATATTTAATATATCTGAACTAGAAGAAGTCATTTACCAAGTTTTATCAAGATATGTTGAGAAATAAGCGAGATATAGAATTTTACTTATTTCCCATAAGGTTAACATTGGGACAACGTACTGTGTTTACCACTTTTAATATCTCGGTAACCAATGGACATAGAGCAGTGATTCAAAATACTAAATTGTTTGTTTGTTTTTTCGAGCAGAATTCAACGGTGCAAACGAAAATTGATATATTTTAATTTTTCCATATAAAAAACTCAAAAAACCCATTTTTTGGGGTTTACCCCCCTTTACCCCCCTTCCGGTAGTCCGATCAGGCTGGTTTACGAACTCGTCCGAATAATTACTACTTTACACATCCATCCCAAATTTCTTTAAAATCCGACCATTTTTACGCGAGTTATTGTGCTTAAAGACACATAGATATATATATATGTATGAAAATGAACGAATAGTGTTTTTGCTTCTGGGGGTCCCAAAACAAAAAGTTATCATGGTCTCGGGCCTAGGTCTTACCATGAGTACTACGGTAACAGCTTCTTCCCTATAGGGGAAATTCGCTAAAACTATCCTAATCCAAGTAAAAAGACAACTAACATTTCACTGTTAATAATTTTTAACCTTCCAACTGAAACCCAGCCATTAAACATTCATTTCAGTTCATTTTCGTTGATCTGTCCCTATTTGATAAACCTAAATAAGTTTTTCAGTTACTTTTAGGAATAAAAACTTCATACATAATGTTAGGGTATTGTACATACTACAGCACAAATTACTCGGGAATAAGTTCTGAATTCAGTATATATTCATGAAATAATGATATCTGTATGTTATAACTAACTTAAAAATTGGTTGATTTAAAACCTCCATTTTACAAGTGTTTCTTATCGAACCTTTTCATGTCCCATACGGAACCTGAAAACTTAATATAAATCTGAACTAACCTTTGATGAACATAAAATTTATTTGCAGAAAGTAGTGCAGTTTACATGCAGGTGTGCACACTTGCTCTATAGGGCCTAGGCCTACATACTTTCATTGCTCTATGTACTTTCAAAAAATCTTTTACCTAAAACTAGAAGAATAGAAGAGATTTTTGCAAAACTAGGATGACTCGTAATTTTGTGTCTTCTCGTATGGGACCAGTCTTATGTTCATTTTTTTAAGAAAGTAAAATCTTTACCTAAAACTTATAACATAATAATTGATTAATCGATATCCAAACAAAAGTATATTTTAACCTGTAAAACCAGTTTTAGTATTTTTGTCAGTCCATGAAGTAGGTAGTTGTAAATGTAACTTGAAATGGCTGATATGAAAAAATTTGCTAAAATGTTGTTCAAAACAATATTATCAACAATAACAATAATTATTAACCCTTTAGCGCCCAGTGTTGCCTTTTGGCAACACCATGTTTCTGTCGATTTTTCTCTAAAATTATTTTGTTTGAACCTCAAAGCCCACAGTTGCCTTTTGTCAACACCCTTTAGTTCAGAAAACGGCCACTAGATGGGAGTTTAGTCCAGTTTTCTTAGCATTAGAGAATTTTCTTTAGAGCGACCACATGGTTTGGAGGTTAGTGGTAAGTTGTGCTTTTTCAAGCGATCTTTTACTACAGTTCTAGACATTTCGTATTGTGGGAAAAAATATCTTATCAATCCTCAGTTATTCTAGTTTATGATTCTAATAAGTTTTAGTAATTTAAGCGAGTATTTCCATAATTTATATGAGAAAATCGCCGTGTTGCCAAAAAGCAACTATGGGCGGATGTGACATTAAATTTCACTACTTTAATTCAGTTTCTCCATATAACCCCATGCTAATATTAAAATCATTTACAGCTAATATTTTGTGTTAATTATATGTTTTTTGGCCATTTTGTGTAGAACATGATTTAAACTTCACAATGGACCAAGAATATTTGGACGTAAAGGAAATAGAACGGTTTTTATTTATACCTGATGACAACGTGTCCGAAGTGGGGGACATAGGGGACATTAGCATTAGGTTCTAGCCCGATGTAACCACAAGAGCCCGTAGTTGCTCCTAAGCAACAAAAATTTTTTTTTAAACCTGTGAGGGAAAATAAAAAAAAAACAGTTTTAATGTCTTATTTAGACCCTAATTAAAAGAAAAATAGGAAAAAAAAATTTTTTCTTGGTGCATCATAATTCGGGTTTCAAAGGGTTAACATATTTATTATCAATGACAAAAATTATTCTTAATTAGAACCGGAAAGTCTATTGGTTGTCTTGGTGATTTCGTAGGCATCAAAATTTCTTTGATTGCCTTTGGTAAATTTCAGCAACAAGTTTTATTGGTTATAGTCATGGCTAATAGTTTTGTCATCAGGAATCTCAGTCATATGTGGTACTATCAATCGTGTGTGGCCTTAAAATCTCTTGGTCGAAGAGCATGTGGGGAATCACAGTTGTATTGCAAGACAAAAATTGATTCGGCTGCAGCCAGAATATCTTTCGGCCTTTTTGTGATCAATTTTATCGCATCTCCACCTCGCAGATCTCTTGGTTGTATTATGGTCGCCAAACTAGTATTTAAATATAAAATATGGAATCAAAAATTGCAGACTAAAATGATTACTATTGTTTGATTGTAAAACATTTTGGCAATATACATAAGTTATTACAGAATAAACATAATTTTAGCTTGTTTCCAAGACTCAACTTGGTGGTGGTTCGTGACTCTACATGAAATATGTTAAGAAAACTATTTTCACAGCCGGAAATTTTTATTAATTGCAGAGAAACTTTAAAGAATATTCCAATGCTCTATTTATACCTATTTAAGAATTGCTAGCCAAAATAAAATGCTTAATACTGTTTTTTTTTTTAAGCGAAACGGTCATTCAACGGCACTTGGCCTAACAAATTTTGAAAATTTTAGAATCCTGTGTTCGCATTACATAAAAATCTCAGTTGTGTCCGACAAATGTCCGAGTGGCAAACCTGGGTTGTATCCAAAAACTAGACGTTAGGGTCTATAGGTATAGTTCAGTTCTTTGGCTTTATACCGGCAGACCAATCTCTTGGTGTTTCATGCAGTTTCAGGGAGGGCAGCCTGGTCTTCCCCTGCCCCTGGTTTTAAATCTTAGTCGTATCATAAGACAGGAAGACTACCGGTATTAGACATTAGACAACTATCAACAACTCCTGAATTCTGGGTCATATTTCAGCTATAAATCTGTCTGTTGAATCGTGGATCTGGTGATCTCAGTCGTCTCACAGCCATTAAATCAATTGCCCGTTGAAAGTCTTGCTGTCATTTCACGACTCGAATCTGTTTAAAAAAACCCAGTGTTTAACACCTTCTCAAGTGATGGGGGTTGGAATTAATTCAGCTATAGTGTAAGGGCCCTAAAGGCCTAGAAAAATCTTGCCAGTCCTAATGGAAATATTGAAATTACGCTCAAGGCTAAGACCCCTCTTGCAACTCACAAAAACTCCTCTGCCTCTCAGGCAAAGAGCCCCCCAAACATCGATCCTGGCTATGCTCCCACACAGATTTTTTTTTGGCAAAGTACAATATTATTGGTTGGTTCAGACTCTATGCTGTGATTATAGGAAAAAATTAGAGGCAAAGATTGGCTGTACGATTTGTTACCACTACTCTTTTTCTTATTTGGCTGTAATTGGCTGTACGATTTGTTACCAATACTCTTTTTCTTATGTTGTGTTTTAAATTGTACCAAAGAAAATCAACCGCAATTCTACTTGAAAAAATACTAAGTAGAACCTTGCGAAAATTGTAAAGATTGCATTTTAATGTTTTGTAAAAAAAGGTAAATAGACATAAAAATAAGATTTTTAAAATATAAACTGCATCACTAAGTCAAAGATGTGCGTTGTTTATAAATATGTTTTAGACAATACATTTTATTTTAAATATTTTTTCAGGGTTCTCAGTTGGACAGATCCGGATTTACTAAAATGTGTACTAGTCCAAATTTAAAAAGACGAAAAAACAGTAATGGATTTCTGTGATGTCAGTCTACGAGTCCTGTATGATTTTGAGTACACAACTAAATATGGAAGGAAAATCAAAATTACATCGGGAGAGCGCTTACTACTTATTAAGAAAACAAATGATGATTGGTGGCAAGTCATACGCAGTTCGGAAGAGAGACCATTTTTTGTTCCTGCATCTTACGTAGAAGAGGTGGAATCAAAACGTCATTTCCAAAACAAAGACCAAAGCAGCACCAAATCCTCCATAGAAAAATTATCCTTGGTTAAGAATCCATCTGTTAGCTCACTACCAAATGAAATTCAGAAGCACAGTTTATCTAGCAATACCTCAAATCAAGATATAAGTTACAAATTGAGCTCTTCTCAAAAATGTTCAGACACTGATAACAGAAAAGAAAACACAAACATTGTTAAAAACAAGACACTTTCTAGCACAATGTCATCTTCAGGATACAATTCTCTATGTGAGGAAATACAAACACATGAAGAATACACATCTCTTGAACTGATAAATGATAATAATAGAAATCTACACCACAGAAGCAATGATTCGATTGCAAGCACAAATAAGAGAATGTCTGTTTCCAACTCTGCTGATAACAGTCTCGATGATGTAACTGCCAATCCACCTGCTTCAGATAAGGAGTTATCTGGTAGAGTGAGTATGGGTTGCAATGCACCAGGAGAAATCTCAGTGAATAATGTATTCAAAAATGAAAGTGATAGTAAATATACAACTGTTATCAATACTAAAACTGATTCGGGGGTGAGTACTCATAAAATAATTTCAGGTCTTCCTGCTTCTGATTCGCTTGAAAATTTATCACTCCAAATAGAAATGAAAACAAACAGTTTAAGAAATAATATTGACAAAAGTTGTGAGCTTAAAAATACCACTTTGAACAAAACCAGTTCTACTAGTGTTGCTATATGTAAAAGTAACTCATTAAGAGAACCTTCTCAAGGTGATGAAGAACAACAAACTGAGCAATTTTTAAAAACAAGAAGACAGTCTGAATCAAGGTCACAAAAGTATGATGTATCAAGTAATGTTGGCCATATGTTCAATTCCCCTAACCTTACTTTTGATAATAATAATTTAGTGCATCACAACAGCTTTAAAGCAAGTCCCAATAAACAATATCTTTTAAAGAAAAGTATGAGTGAGAAAACACTAAAAAATGTCTCTAATTTTGGGAAAACAAACACAGTTACTGATGCATTAGTTGAAGAAAATTGTGACTCACTTCCTTCAAATCTATCTATTCAGAAAGATGAAAAAGAAATAGTTTCTGCTGTTACTACCAGTAAAAATACCAATATGATTAGTAATAAAGTAGATGACGTTTTGCAGAAAAGTGAATTTCAGGAGAAAAAGCTGCAAAACAGGCAATATTTTGGGAGCGACAGTCAGTTATCACATCTAAAGACTGCTAAAGAAAAGACAACCTCACGTTATAGTCTTGATTCTGTTGTCGAGGGAGAATGTAGGGATGGGTCCAATCAGGATTTGGCAGCTTTGAAATTTACTAGTAAAGACTCATCTTTGGTCTCAGTTATGTCAGGGAAAACTAATTCAGAAAAGAGTTCCAACGATAGCCTCTTGGATATTGATATCGAAGGAAATTTTAGGAAAATATCAGGGGGAACAACTTCTGACTCCCTTGTGCCCACTGATGGAGAAGACTTGGTCACAACGGACAGTGAGACAGACTCTGTAAAATTGGCCAAGAGTAAACTAGAGGAGTCGAAAACTGGACTAAAGGCTCGGAAAATTCCTCTTTCAAGAAGGAGAAGGGTGAGTAACATTAAGCTAATCCTTGTATTACTTAAAAAGATTTTTCTAATAAATCAACATTTTAGATTTCTTAGATTTTTTCAGTTCATAAAATTGCTGAACATACTTAAAATGTTATAGAACTAAAATGTATTCATATTTTAATAGCTTAAGACACTTTTTAGGTACCAGACTAACTCTTTGGCGTGTTAGTTTTTGATGTGCTATTATGTGTGTTTAAGCACTATAACCAGTAGTGTAGTGAGGCCAGAGCGACTTGCCGCCATGGCTTTGGAGCCTGAGTGGCGCTCCACCTCAAGTTCATCCGGCACAGCCTAAAAACAGGTTGAAAAGCATCATCATATACACTATGTTCTTTTCCCTATAGTATAATTTTGTCGCATCATGGCGAATGAAATCATTGTCGCATCGCAGTAAACATATAAACTTGTCGTTGGGTCGCAATAGACACAAACTCATTCTCGCATTGCAGTAAACACAAACTCTCTCCTAGCATCGCAGTAAACATGAACTCATCCTAGCATCGCAGTAAACATAAACTCATCCTAGCATTGCAGTAAACATGAACTCGTTGTTCCGTTGCGATAAAGGCTGGTTTCTTCAGATAACGTCAAACATCGAATGAATTGACATTGATGTCCATGCCAGCATTGTTTGCCATGCCTCTCGTTGCCCACTTTTGATGCTGGAGTTGATTTTGTTGCATTATCGGTCCGGCGCAATTTATTTGACACTGTCTAAGAAAACTGTCCTTGTCTTAAGCAAACTCAAGTCGTGTTGTTGTTCTCTAAATTTTTTCTTTGACTATGTCTATTACCTTAATTGTGTTTTCAATTCAATTCAATTCAAATAAGTTTATTCCAAAAATAATACATAATCAGAATCAGAATCAGAATCACTTTATTCATTGAATTATATACAAACTATATACAAAACAAAGAATGGCGTCAACTTAAAAACTAAACAAAGATACAATTTAAACAAAATATTTAAAAAAAATACTAAATAGTATCTGAAAAGTTAAAGCTCATCAAAACAGTAAAGGGCCTTATCAATTAAATATAATTTTAATGCCTTCTTAAATTTATGTATATCAGGAAGTAAACGTATTTCAGCTGGAATTTTGTACAAAAATTTTATGACTGCAAAAGTTGTTTTTTTTGTTGTGAAATCTAGCCTATGTTTTTGAATGGCAAACATGTTCCTATTTCTTGTCTGATACTGATGTGTATCGCCTAATTTTGGTAATTGGGTTTGATAATTTTTAACCATCATGATTGTTTCTAAAACATATAAACCGTAAACTGTTAAAATACCCAATTTAGGAAAAAGATTTTTGACTGAAATATCAGAATTCAAACTGAAAACTATTCTTATTGCCTTTTTTTGAAGAAGTAAAATTTTGTTCAGGTTGGTAGAATTAATCCCCCCATACATTACTATGCCAAAATTGATATGGGAATGAATGTGTGCAAAGTATAAAGTTTTTAATGTTTCAATTTGACAGTAATATGACATTACCTTTAGAATATACAAACCAGAAGATATACGCTTAGCTAAAAAGTTTATATGACTATCCCATGATAAATTTTCATCCAAATGAACTCCTAAAAATTTTGTGGATTCAATTTAATTTAATTTAATTTTGTTCACTTCAATCTCTACTTCAGGTTTAGTTTTATTTTGTTTTGTCTGAAAAGTCATAAAATTTGTTTTATCTAAGTTTAATAGAAGATTATTATTATTCAAAAACTCTTTTAAATTACTCAGATTTGAAATGGCCTGTGATTCAATTTCCTTCAAATTTTGTCCACTTACAATCAAATTGGAGTCATCAGCATATAAACACAATTTACTGTTTAAATTATTAATAACAGAAGGGAGACCTTTGATGTAACATAAGAAGAGTATAGGGCCAAGAATTGAACCCTGTGGTACACCGTATTTAAGCAGTAAAAAACAAGTTTCACGACGTTTCGGGATCTGGAATCTGATCCCGTCTTCAGGTGGAAGAAAACCTAGAACATAACAAGATTAGTAACATATAGCCAGGAAAACCTGGAGAAAAAACACAGCTAAAACAGAGAACTGTAAAAGCAGTCATGAAAACAATAAGCTGAAAAGAAAAACAATACACAAAATAACACAGGAATCACAAGCCACATTGATTGATAAAATTTCAAAACCGCGACCAGTGGATTACATACAAAGATTTCAAACAAAGAACAAGGTTTTCAACAGCGGTCACAAAATAATCATTAAAAATCCTACAAACATCCTCAGGTTCATTATATGTTTTGCCCTTCAAAATTAATTTTGTTTGTTCATTATTAGTTATATCAGATTTAATCTCAGAATTAATTATTTTCCAGGTAGTTTTAGTAATATTATCTGAATTTTTGATTCTATTATTAATAAAGTCTTTTTTAGTCGATTGAATTTTTCTGAAATACGTTTTCTTATCCTTTTTTAAAATTTCTTTCAAATTTTTATCTTTGGTCAGTCTAACAGTTTGGGAAAGTCCAATTAAATTAGCTCTGTCTTTTCTTAATTCGTCTGAAAACCATATGTCATTTTTAAAGTTAACTCTGGACTTAATTTTTGGAAAGGATACATCAAAGTAAAACATTAAAATATTAAAAAACACGTTAAACTTATTTTCTACAGAAGTATAATACAAAACTGACCAATCCTCCTTTTCTAACATTTTAATAAAGCATTTTATATTTTCATTGGTGAATTTCCTACAATAGCGTGTCAAAATTTTATTTTGATAAAATTTTAAACAAGAGAATTTGTAATATACATGGAATCACCCCCACATAGACTGTCCATCTGTGGGTGGGGGCGGGTCTGGTCAGTCTGTCTTCTGCGGGAACGATAACACAAACATCACTTTTTGCCTTAAATTAAAAATATAAACTTTACACTTAATATTATCATTTACCTTACTTAGCAGGTGATTAATCTAGCAAATAAAATATAAAAATTTAAGTTAAAACAGAAAATTAAAATTAAAAGAATTCCTGTGATTCTTGGTTAAACAAATATGGAAAAATAAAATTTGATCAAAATAATATAAAAGAAGTTGTTACTGAAAATTTAAAATGCAATATTCAAACTAGTTTCAAAATGCATAATATGTAATCCACTGGTCGCGGTTTTGAAATTTTATCAATCAATGGGTATAATTTGAGTGTATTAGTGCTTCCACGTCATCAGCGCCGAGGCGGAGCAACCACTCTCTCACCTTCCGCTTGCACGCGGACAAGCTGCCCCCCTCCACCTCTAAAATATTGTGCGGGATGTTTCTGTATAATGCGTGGGCAATGTAAAATGAACAGGACTTTTCAGCAGTGTGTTGTAATCTGGGACAAAAAAAACCAAAGTTGAAATGAAATCTAGTTCCGTAGCTGTGGTTATTGCTAGCAAAAATTTTGTTTTTAGCGAATTTCCCCTATAGGGAAGAAGCTATTACCGTAGGTCTCATGGTAAGACCTAAGCCCCAGACCATGATAACTTTTTGTTTTGCAGTCCCCAGAAGCAAAAAACACCATTCGTTCGAATTTTAGATATATATATATATATATATATATATATATATATATATATATATATATATATCTATATGTCTATATATATATATGTGTCTGTTAGCACGATAGCGGCCGTAAAAATGGTCCGATCTTGATGAAATTTGGTACAGACATGTAAAGTGGTAATCGATTGGACGAGTTCGTGAACCAGCCCGATCGGACCTCCGGAAGGGGGAGTAACGGGGGATAAACCCCCTCAAAAATGGGTTTTTTGAGCTTTTTACATAGAAAAATAAAATGTATCAAATTTTTGTTGGCACCATTGAATTCAGCTCAAAAAAACAAACAATATAGTATCTTGAATCACTGCTCTATGTCCATTCGTTACCGAGATATTGAAAGTGGTAAACACAGTACGTTGTCCCAATGTTAACCTTATGGGAAATAAGTAAAATTGTATATCCCGTTTATTTCTCAACATATCTTGATAAAACTTGGTAAATGGCTTTCTTCTAGTTCAGATCTACTAAATATTGAATTAAAACCAACCAGTTTAAACATACCTGTAGCAGCAAACCTGCATACTTATTCCCCATGTTAATCTTATGGAGCTTACAAAAACATGTCAAATCTCGCTATGTTAGATTAAAATATATTGTTTTGCATTTGAAATTCGCTGAGTATGCAGGTCTGCTGCAATGTGGGTATTATTTTCTTTAATATATATTAAAAGAGTTTTAACGTATATTTGTCTAACATTAAGTACAGGGAGTTCATTAAAAAGCTGACTGGTAGGATATCTTAAATTTTTGTTTAAAAGACGTTTGATTACTATTCTTTGAGCGACCCTCAACGGCCGCAATACAGCTGACGACGCTCCGCCCCATCCCAAGATTCCATATTGCAGGATCGACTGTTTAACGACAATAAAGATTCTGATTTCTGATTTCTTAATTGTAATTGCATTTCAGTAAATGTAGTGACTCGCTACGTCACTGTGAACAAATTGTCATGGAGGTTTGGTAAACTATCGTCTTCGCATTGTGGAATGACACCTGATGCGCCAAACTAACCTCGGCGTCTTATCCCGGATCGCTGTGGTGTCCCCATTGTAGTGTAATCTTAAAGTTTAATATTCGACTTTTGAGTCACAAAACCGATTCTTTAACAATGTTTTGGCAGTTTTTGAGGTAAGGGTTTTAGTCATTCCCCCAAATGATTCTAGAATTAAATTGACCTTCACACAACCATTGTAATTAGTTTAACTGATAACTGATAGACTATACTAAACCCACTCACCCCATCCTCCAAACGGGCCCCAATCACTGCTCCAACACAGCTAATTCTAGCACTACACTACTGATAGTAGGCCCTATGCTAACTGTCATAGTGAGATTTGGCAGAGGTGTTTGGTTTGCACCATTTAATTCAGCTTAAAAATGTTGTATCTCACATATTAATCAAGATATTTTGATAAAACTGGGTAAGTCATAACTTCATCATAAATTAAGTCATATCTCAAAAAACTAAGAACAGGATTAAGTCAGGTCCCAGATTGTTGGAATAACTTCAATTAGTTGAGGCCTACTTTATATGGCATAAAACCCCCAATGTTAAGATTCCTGAGGCAGCAAACCCCTCAGCAGACAATATCAATATCAACCCAATGATCCAATATTAACCTTAAAGGAAATAAATAAAACGAGACCAACCCCGTGCAGTGTAAAGTGCCACAAAAAACTGTTCATTATAGGCCTACTATTTTTTCCCACTGTATACACATTGGTATAACATCTAGAGAATTAAATTAGTATGTTATTTGTTATGTACTTAGAAACACAATTCTACATGTTTAATCACCACCAAACTACTTGAATTAATTAAAACTAGTGGCTTGAAGGGGCTAAAAGCCCCTAATTAGGGAAAATTCAAACAATCCTTATTTATTATAGTACAAAATACCTTCATATCAAACAATCAACCTTATATTGATATCAAGCCTACCATACGGTTTTCAATCAAGGATCAGCATCACATGTTTTATGTAAACAAAGCAGACATTTTTAGATCACAATGCGTTATAAATGGCAGATGTTTTACGTTATTTCTCTTTTTCTATTGAATTTCAAGCAATTTCATTATTTTTCCCTCCATCACAGAATAGAGACCTTTAATTTGAGCCCTCTCCCATCTTTCTACGACTTGCCTGACGCCCACAATTTTGACGCAAAGAATCGCCTTACGAAATTAAATATATGATACAACATAAACTAAGGAGGTTAACATGTACGAACCCGGGGGGGTTCAGGGAGCTCACGCTCCCACCAACATGGAAAATTTGCAAGCAAATGGGAAAGGACAAATGTTTTTTAATTCAGGACAGAAAATCTCTTGGTTGTGTAGTCGTAAACAGATCTATCGATTATTTCCTAGAGATTCGGAAATTTCGCGGCCATCAAATCTCTTTTATCACTGTCGGTCAATCTCGGTAACTTTGATCAATGTCACTCTGTCATATCGTGTTCATCAAATCTTTCGGTTTCATTGCGGCTGTAAGTCCTTCGGTATAGCATGTGGAAAAACCCGGACGCATCGCAAAACAAATACCTTGATTCAATTGCGGCTGAAAAAGAAATTCTTGGTCTTAGTAAAACCTGCACATAAAACGGTCCCTAGTGGCATTTCAGTGAACTACTACGTCAATCCTTCACTAACAGTACTGAAAGCATAAAAAAATTATGCTAGTTTTGTGGCATAGTTTGTACATCAAATCACATCACAAAAGGGTAAAAAATGGAGGACTTTCAGTTTTACCACACTTAAACTTTTTGATAGAAATCAGTGTACAATTCTGTGGTTATGATGCTCTCAACACTGCTTGAAAAAATTTATTAATTTTCAATCAAATAATATTTAAAATATTCTACAATACTTCCAACAATGAAAATTAACTTAACGCATATGTTTTTCACATTCCAGGTGTTTGCTTCAAAATCGAGGCTGGAGTTGGGGTTAGATCCACCATCCCCACTTCCTCACCAAACACCTTCTAGAATATTGGGCGAAGGATGGAGCGAATATGACACTCAAGATGGCCGAAAGTTTTTCTATAATGTCCAGACAAAAGAAAAAAGATGGAAACCACCTCGGAGGGCACAAAGTAACAGTGTAAGTGTTGTTAATTTTGTTCACCAAAACTGACATTACAGAGTATTTTACAAAATGAATGCAGTACATAGATACCATACAAAATAAAAATCTTCATAAATCATAAACATACATAAAATATTATTTATTATATAAAGGGAATTTAAACAAAACCCCTAAATAATCCGATGTTTTCTGCATCAAACCCTCTATCAGCCTCAATTACTTTGTATTTAAATGGAGTTCCACTGAATGTTGTAATGCAGCGGTTCTCAAACTATTTCACCTTGCGAACCCCTAAGCCAATGTATTTTCATAAATGTACCCTTAGGCCGCCCTAGGGCCCAAGGTCATATTTAGTCCTACTTAATTCTTGAGTATTAGCTTATCTATAGCATTTATTATAGCTCCGGATAAATAAACTAATACTTATATAAGTACTTTGTGAACAATTAAATTTATTAGTAAGTTTTATCTGTATTTTTGATACATTTGTAATGAAAAAAATGGCAATGGAAATTTTTAGAAAAAGCTTCAAAAGTTTATGAATTAGAAAAATAGGCGTACTAGTTTTCCTAAAATTATATTTAAAAACAAAACACTTTATTGACAATAAGAACTGGAATTTACAAAGTTAACAAAATTTTACATACAATTGATTTTGTTCGCCACAATTAATTTACAAGTCGTAGTGTGAGCCATGAGCCTGCTTTGATGAAGTTAGTTTTTTGAAGTTGAGCTCAACAGAAGATAAATAAATCCTCATATCTGGGGCTGCATCGAGTTTGTTCCTAAATTTATTTTTAATATACACATATGAGGAAAATGCTCGCTCTACGAGTTCCGTAGTTGAAAAAGGGAGCAGAACTTTGCTAAATTGGGCAAATTTACATACTCGTCAAAGTCCGACCAAAAATTGATCAAATGATTTCTCTTTAATTCTACTTTCAAAGAAGAGTCCGTGGAAACTTCGATCAAATTTTCCTCTTCTTTGAAATTTAGGTTGGATGATTCAAAATTTGTTTCCTTGATCCAAAGAATGTTTCCATTGAGTTCGGGTAGCAGCTTAGAGGAGAGATACGAGCAATATTGCCAATTTTCCAAAGTGGTTGCCAGTGAGTTGAGTGGTTGAGTCTCTGGGCAGGCTAATTATTATGAAATAGGCCTAACGTTGATCTTGTAAATGTATTTGACTTTTAAAATATTTCAAACTGTTAACAGTTGGTAAAATTATTTTAGTTATTTCAAAGTAATTTTATAAAATTAGGTTACAATTTTCGTGTCCGCCATTATTGATTTATCTCTCGCGAACCCCCGTACACCTCTCCACGAACCCCTTGGGGTTCGCGAACCCCAGTTTGAGAACCGATGTAATGCCTCTCGGTTGCCAAAAAAAATGAACATATTGTTTTAATCTTCCAGGGTGTCCCCACAAAACCCTCTTGTAGTTTGTAAATAACTCCCCCCCCTTGATCAATGTCTATCTATGCCTCTGGTCTGAATAATGAATACTATAGACTTGATTCTATAAAATCATAAATTATACTAAAGTCTCCTGACAAATTAACAAAAAGTATTTTATAACAGCTTAAGTTTTATCCCTAAGAGGAATTTTATGATTTCTGTTAGTTTTCTAGGGATTGTTTTGTTGCAGACAGAGGACGTGGACCAGGGAGATGATGGGGGGTCGGGGGCAGCCGGGGCGGGGGCACCTGGGGCGGGGGCAGACGACATGTTTGTCGTGAGCATGTCCCTGCCTGCGGGGTGGTCCTCCGAGATAGATCCTACCACTGGCCAGGCTTGCTACATCCACACTGCATCCAAAGGAAAGGTAAGAAATCTTTCTGTTATTAATCATTTTATTTCCCGTCACTTTTGTTGCTGATACTTAAATGGAAATGGAACTATAGTTCGCATCACTTCAAAGAACCTGTGCGAGAGAGGTGGACAATGAATGTTTAGAGAGAGATAGACGATTTCTAAATATGCGTATGTCATTGGCTGCAGCAAAGTGGTTTTTTTGTACCCATTTGGCCTCCTATTTGTCATTTTGATGGTCATTTGCCTACTGGTTTTGCCTATTGATGATCATTTTGGGTTTTTTTGTTCTTGAAGTGTTTTTAATTACCGTTACATAGCGACTCATAAACCTGGACCGAGTTGACAGCTGTCATCAATTGTGAAGTGGAAAGCAAAAAGGGACCTCTTGTCGGCAAAGAAAAATTTTCAGTATGGCCGATATAACCGATTTGGGTCAAAAATATCAAAATTCAGGTCTCTATCGATTGTTATACCTCATTTATCATAGAACGCGAAAAGGGACCTCTTGTCGGCAAAGAAAAATTTTCAGTATGGCCGATATAACCGATTTGGGTCAAAAATATCAAAATTCAGGTCTCTATCGATTGTTATACCTCATTTATCATAGAACAGGCCTGTATTGGTTAAAATATCGAATCGAAGTCGTAAAAGGTCAAAATAAATAATTTTGTTAGCCTCTGCATGGCTTGAGAAAAGGGACCTCTTGTCGCTTAATGTTATTTCGCCATAATGACAAGAGGTCCCATTTCCACTTGTAATAGTTCACAAACATTTACATTTAAATTTCATAAATGAACACCCATATAAATAAACAAACACACAGCTTAATAATTATTTGTATATAATATGTCAACCTAGTATATCACTCAGTTAATATAAATTATTTGATAATGTTATTTTCCTAAAATCATTCATTAATTTATTACCATCTACCATAAAAATTTTAGATAAGTTAAGTTAGATCAGCTGTATTCATAATTTAATATAATTTATATTTATGGGTCAGGGAACGCTATCTCAAATTATCTATTTTATATAGCATGTTTTTCAAAATTTGATCTCTAATAATTCAGTGAAGTGTTTACCAAAGACCAAGTTAGTGAACCATGTGTTACATTGTTAAAGTGAAAAGTGGAACCATTGTAAAGGACTCCAGCTTCTATTCCAGAGAGAGATGGCCAAGTGTTAACTCCATTGTACCTGGACCTCGTTCCAATTTTAAATTTCATCCCCCTTAATTAGTAGATTTTTTTTTTTGGTTAGCCAGCGGTAAACCTGATCTTAGTTGATTCCCCTTTAAGTGGCCAAATTTATCTATCTGAAGAAAAGATCAGGGTGAAGAGATAAACTCTTGGTAAGACCAATCCAAAATTTACTTCATCAACCATTGTTGAAGAGGAAAAGACTTTCAAACAAAGACTTGATTTAATTAAATATAAAAAGAGATCAGAATTGGCAATTTATATTATTATCAAAATTATTTATTCTATTTAAAAGTATTTATGATTGTGATATTCAAACAAATTAATTTTTCAATGTCATGCCCGCACGATTCCCAGAACCCTATGTGAAGAGATCATGCTTCTCAAGAACTGAGCTAATGCCCTTAAATTGTACCATATTAATCCAATTAGCATAAGTAATTTTATCTAACCCCATCCACTGTAATAATCCTTGTACGTCCCCCTAGAGTTCAATTTTGATATTCATATTTATTGTTATTGTTGAATAAATAATAGTTTTGTAACAGATTACCATTCTTTTATTTCAAATTTAAATATTAAATAGGCTAGTATCACACTAATTATAATGACGCCATCTTGAACAATAATAATTAATTAGAATTAAGAAGAAAATATAAGAGTCACCTACCTGTACTTATAATTAAGATATTTATTTATTTATTTATATTTACAAACCAAAAAGGTTGAGTTGTAATTGGCGCCGCAACGTAAGGGCATTGACAATGAAAAGTTAATGATCGCAGACATTATTTGAGATAGCAAGAAGATAATTTTGTAGGAGATAGCCTAGATTAAGACTCATCTCACCTCATTTAGATATAAGTATAATATCCAATTTATTGTATAATAATCCTAATTGCGTGCTTACTACCTCAATATGGGCGACGAACATAAATACCATTTAAGATCAACCGACAAACCTAAAGTTTCAACGACGCAGTCCGAGCAGACAAGTTTTGTTTTATTCGGCAATAACACGGAACCAATAAATGTACACCGCGAATCGGACAGTGACCCGTCAGTGAACAAAGAAAACATTGTTTCGGTAGGCGACTCAAATAATTCCGACAACGCGAGTGATTCTAATAATGAGACAACAATTTCGGCCGTGAGTGAAATGTCAGAACGTTCCGCCATTTTGTCCCAGCCGGCGTCTCCCACTTCAACACCAACGCCAACCTCAATCAGTGCTACCACTACTTCCGCGGCGATTTCCCCCGCTACATCGTCATTGAGCGAAATATACCGAACGGAACAACCAATCAGAACGCTAGTTTCTTTGACGAGCGACACAAGTACCGTCCCTCCTGTGCTGATTCCAGACCATACTCGTACTGAATCAGCTGTCGACAGTGTCGACCCACTCGTACAAATAGCAGCGGCGATCAATGCACTTAGAACCGACATGAATGAAATTAAATCGAGCAATGCTGCGATTAAAACTGACATGAATGCGCTTAAAACCGAGTTCAGAAATGAAATTAAAGCCGATATGAACGCAATCAAATCTGATATTAAAATACAACATGCAAACTTAAGATCTGAATTTCAAAATCACTCTGCCCGGGTCGAAAATCAAATTCAGCAAATTCACAATGAACAGTCAAATCTTAAAACTGACATAAATCAACTTAAAATTCTTCAGGAAAATTTGGCTAAGGAAGTCGATCAAATTGATACTAAATTAGAACAAGGGGAATACAAAATCAGAGAAAATTTAATACAAGACCTAATTCAACATAAACAGGAGGTTAGTCAAATCATCGTATCAGAAAATTGTAAAACCCAATTAAAAATCACTGAACAAATTAAACAGATTCAATTAGAGACACACAGGGAGGTAGAAAACATTTGTAAGGAAAATTATACACAAATCAAAGAACAAGTAACAGCTGAAATCAACCAAGTCAAATTAGAACTGAACCCAAACATTAAATCCAATGAATACCAAATTGCGAAATTGGCTGAGTCCGTGGAGGCGTGTCATAAGAAAATATTAGAAATACCTACTACACCCAACATTCAAACAACACAAGCGCCCGTCCCTATTAATATTGTGTGTAACGGCAGATCGACATTAACACCGGAAATGACCCACCCAAAATTTAATGGAAAGACACATAATTCCCAGGAATTTCTAAACAAACTTAAGAAATATTATGAGAAAAACCTACAGTTAAATCCAGAAAATAATAGTGCGGAAAGCCTAGTTGATCTCATTGAAATGTGCCTAGAAGGACATGCCTCAAAGTGGTTCAATTTAATCAAAACTGATATTCACACATGGGATGATTTTCAACATATGTTTGAATCGAAATATTGGAACCGAGATATCCAAAGAGGCGTCAAACAACGGATCGAAAATGAACGATATCGGCCAAATGGTTATCTGAACCGATCAGAGTATTTTATAGAGCGGGTGTTGACCCTTAAATCGCTAAACCCTCCCCTGGACGAAAAAGAAATCCTCGATTGCCTATCAAACCACTTTGGAGACATAATCCAAGATGCCTATAGAGTTCAAAATATTCAGACGGTCTGCGATTTTGAAGCTCTACTCCAGAGAGAAGATCTGCGAGAACAAGCAAGGTCACCTAACCATCAAAGGAACGAAAACCATAAACATAAAAAGGAAAATACACCTGAGGAAAATCATGTAAATAGAAACCACCACCAACACGGTAGAAAAGGTCATAACCAACACTACAATGAAAGAAACACGGACAATCGAGCGTACACACCTAAGTACCACCCGTACAATCGGAGACATGAGAATCACCTCCACCACGATAATCGGTACCAAAGAGACGACCGACGCCATCGATTTGGAAACGATTACCGTGACCTAAGACAGTTTCCCAATCTACCATCAAACCAACCGCCGTCTGAAGAGAGAAGACCACTGCCTAGATACCACCCGACACAAGAACAAAACCAGGTGTGCGCTGCCATTATTGAGGAGAACGCAAACCTAGTGCCAGAGGAAAATAATCAGGATTTAAACTGAGAGGCACTGATGATGGTGGTGACCTCATTCTCCATGTAAATAGCTCAAATCAGAAGAACACATCTTCAGTGCAAAATAAGAAAGAAGTCGGACATAAGAGGTCAATTGAAATTGTAAATAATGTAAATAACATGCATAATGAATCAGATACCAATAGTTTAACTTTGAGCAATATTTATTGTGATCGGGAGTTTTTATTTGAAGAAGAAACAGAACAAAATACTCATACGACTATATCGCAAAAATGCCCCGAAATAAGAATAAAGATCAAAAGCAAAGAAGTTACAGCTCTCATTGATACAGGTTCTAACATTACATGTCTAGCAGAAGATTGGTACATATCAAATCGGAGTGAATTAGGAAAAATAGAAGAATTACCAGTAAATAATATGCACATTAGAACAGCAACCAATGAAAAATCCCGGAAAATTTCAAAAATCGTAATGATTCCTATTACCATTGGTCAACAAACTATATTAACACAAATGCTCGTAGTACCAAAACTAATACAATCAGTAATTATCGGGATAGATACACTTAGTGCCTGGAAGATGAAGATAAATTTTGAAAAGGGTGAAATGCATATGAATATTAATGATACAGATTTAGTAATTCAATTCAATAACACAAATCGAGCTGGAATTTTATGCCATATAATCACTAATGATAAAAATGTGGATAATTTAGAAGATTACTGCTGCAATGAAGATCCATACGAAGAGTGTTATTATATTGAAGAAACAAACCCCAGAACATCATGTGAATTATCCCCTGAAATAATTACAGAATCCCTCAAAAATAATTTAAATCTAAATAGTATTCAAAAACAACAATTAACTGATTTGTTATTGGACTTTCAAGATGTATTCTCCGACCAACCTGGGTTATGTAACAAATACCAGCATGTATTAAGAGTCGAAAATCCTCAAAATTTTAAATGTCATACTTACCCAGTACCATTAGCACACCAAGACGCAGTCATGCGAGAAATAAGGGAAATGGAACGCCTAGGGATCATAGAGCGAAGCAACAGCACTTTTATAAACCCAATTATCCCGGTCGTCAAGAAAACTGGTGAAATAAGACTTTGTTTGGATGCTAGAAAAGCGAACGAAATTATTATTCCAGATTACGAATGTAATAGAAGTGTCAATGAATTATTAGCAAAATGTCAAGGTGCAAAATTTATCAGTAGTATCGATCTAACTTCATCATATTGGCAAGTTCCACTATCTGAAGAATCGAGAAAATACACAGCATTCCAGTTCCGAGGAAAGACCTACCACTACAAAGTTACACCATTTGGAATCAACACATCTCAGGCAGCATTAGTAAGGGCATTGGACAAAGTTTTCGATGAGGAAGTAGAAAAATTCACCTTAATTTATGTAGACGACATTTGTATAGTTTCACCCGACTTCCAAACACACTTAAAACATTTGAGGTATATTTTCAATAAATTAGCTGAAGCAAATATGACGATAAAGTTTTTAAAATCAAAATTTTGTCAAAGTTCAGTTCCGTTCTTGGGGTACACATTAACAGAAACCGGTTTGGAAATGGACCAGGAGCGGGTCAAACCAATCCTCGATTTCCCCACACCTAAAAATAGGACACAGTTAAAATCATTTTTGGGATGCATTAACTATTATAATAAATTTATTGACAAGTATTCAGAATCAATCCAACCCTTACTACGCCTCACCTCAAAGAAACAAAAATTTATCTGGACCGAAGAAGATGATAAAACTTTTCAAAGAGTTAAGAACCTATTTCTAAAAATGAATGTTCTTCACCATCCAGACCATACGAAGCCCTTCTACCTACAAACGGATGCATCAGATTTTTCGATAGGCGGACATTTATTTCAATACCGAGATAATGGAGACAAAGCAGCAATTATGTTTTTATCACGGACACTGCAGCCAGCAGAGCAAAGATATACGACCACTGAAAAAGAATTACTCGCCATCATCTATTGTTTACAGAAAACACGGTATATAATATTGGGCTCAAAATTAAACATCATAACTGACCATCATGCATTAACATTTCTAAAAACCTGTAAACTCTTGAATAATAGATTAACAAGGTGGGCATTGGCGATTCAAGAGTACAATTTCACGATCCATCACTGTAAAGGAGCCGATAATTCGACAGCCGACGCCCTGAGCAGAATAAGTTACCCAGTTGAAGAGAACCAGGAAACATCTCAGAGAGAATTAATTATCAATTATATTAGAAGAATTCCAGACCCTAGACTACAAGAAGATCTCCGAAACATTGGGAAATTACAGTCACAAGATCCCCGCCTTCAAGAGATTCGTCAAATATTATTAATACCCCAAGATACACCTGAACACACAAAAATCAAACAATCATATAAATTACACCAGGAAATACTATACCAAAAACACCTTAATAAATGGCTCATAGTAGTACCAGAAACCATCATAAATCGCCTTATTTGGGAGTGTCATTGCTACTACCTCCATTGCGGGTCTAAGAAATGTTTTGATTTACTCAGAGAATGTTTCATTTTCAAGAACATGAATCGAAGAATCCGGCAATACCTGGCATCCTGTGACTCGTGCCAACGGTGCAAAAATGATACTCATCCACCAAGAGGTTTCGCTCAAGGTATCAGTTGTAATCAGAAGAACGAACAGTTAGCTATCGACATTATAGGTCCTTTGCCGCCTGGCCGAGGAAATGTGAAATTCATGTTAATTGTCCTGGACATTTTCACTAAATTTATCAAATTATACCCAATGCAGCGTGCCACCACACAAACCATACTAAATAAATTGTTTAACCAACACTTTATAGAACATGGAATACCCCAGAGGATCCAAAGTGATAACGGTACGCAATTTAAGAGCCACAAATGGATAAGAAAGTTAGAAGAAAACAATATTATTCCAATATTTAACCCTGTGTACCATCCCCAATTTAATATGGCCGAAAGACCTATTAAAGAAGTGAAGCGCTGCTTAAGAACATACTGCTCAAGACAACACAGAAAATGGGCTCAGTGTATAACAGAAATTAATGAATACTTGAACGAAATTCCTCACGAAACTACAGGATTCAGTCCGAATGAACTACAGTTAGGAAGAAAAGATTTCAGGTTCTGGGAACGATATGTGGAAAACCCATTTTCAGAAGATGTCCCACTAGAACAGAAGATATTCCTCGCCTCCCAACGGATCCGAGAAAAGAAGGGAACACGAGCAAGAAGAGCTAACCGCGGTGTATTACCAACATTATTCAATTTAAACGATTTGGTATTGGTCAAAAATCATCAACTATCAAATGCAGCATTTGGAGAAACAGCCAAACTATTCGCCATATACGAAGGACCGTACCGCATCTCAAGTATCCTGGGACATTCGACTTATTTTGTACAAAAGTTAAATGAAGAACAAGAGTTTGGACCCTACCATGTAACTGCTCTTAGAAAATATATAACGCCAAACCGAGATCAACAATAAATACAGTGTAAATAGTGTTATTAACAGTTATATAAACATTTGGACAATACACGGACAACTAATTAAAAGTTGTAGATTAATTTGTTTATTTATGGATTGAGGGGATAAAAGACTCCAGTAAATATAAACAATAGTGTAATAAATGTTGAACAGTGAAACAAAATTTGAAATAAGTGAAGTGCGCGTGGACAGTATTAGGACCTGAAGTTATGATTGTAAATATTAGGTCATATAATCCATTTAGTTTTAAGAAATCATCATTTTAAATTATAAATAAATATTTTATCATTTAGTATAGTTTTGTAAATATTTGTTCCTATTATTATCGAGTTTTCATTAATTTCAATTCTTTAAATTAATTCAACTCTGAGGGGATATTGTAATAGTTCACAAACATTTACATTTAAATTTCATAAATGAACACCCATATAAATAAACAAACACACAGCTTAATAATTATTTGTATATAATATGTCAACCTAGTATATCACTCAGTTAATATAAATTATTTGATAATGTTATTTTCCTAAAATCATTCATTAATTTATTACCATCTACCATAAAAATTTTAGATAAGTTAAGTTAGATCAGCTGTATTCATAATTTAATATAATTTATATTTATGGGTCAGGGAACGCTATCTCAAATTATCTATTTTATATAGCATGTTTTTCAAAATTTGATCTCTAATAATTCAGTGAAGTGTTTACCAAAGACCAAGTTAGTGAACCATGTGTTACATTGTTAAAGTGAAAAGTGGAACCATTGTAAAGGACTCCAGCTTCTATTCCAGAGAGAGATGGCCAAGTGTTAACTTCATTGTACCTGGACCTCGTTCCAATTTTAAATTTCATCCCCCTTAATTAGTAGATTTTTTTTTTGGTTAGCCAGCGGTAAACCTGATCTTAGTTGATTCCCCTTTAAGTGGCCAAATTTATCTATCTGAAGAAAAGATCAGGGTGAAGAGATAAACTCTTGGTAAGACCAATCCAAAATTTACTTCATCAACCATTGTTGAAGAGGAAAAGACTTTCAAACAAAGACTTGATTTAATTAAATATAAAAAGAGATCAGAATTGGCAATTTATATTATTATCAAAATTATTTATTCTATTTAAAAGTATTTATGATTGTGATATTCAAACAAATTAATTTTTCAATGTCATGCCCGCACGATTCCCAGAACCCTATGTGAAGAGATCATGCTTCTCAAGAACTGAGCTAATGCCCTTAAATTGTACCATATTAATCCAATTAGCATAAGTAATTTTATCTAACCCCATCCACTGTAATAATCCTTGTACGTCCCCCTAGAGTTCAATTTTGATATTCATATTTATTGTTATTGTTGAATAAATAATAGTTTTGTAACAGATTACCATTCTTTTATTTCAAATTTAAATATTAAATAGGCTAGTATCACACTAATTATAATGACGCCATCTTGAACAATAATAATTAATTAGAATTAAGAAGAAAATATAAGAGTCACCTACCTGTACTTATAATTAAGATATTTATTTATTTATTTATATTTACAAACCAAAAAGGTTGAGTTGTACACTATGCACTTTGTAAGCAGACTTTGGTCCAAAAAATGAACTCTCCTGAAATCTAGCGGAATTTTAGAGAACTACAATGAAGTTTGGTGTAAAGAGAACAAAATTCCTCACCAATTGCATACGGTCCCGTCAAGAGGTTCTGTTTTATAAACGATATTTTGGCTACTAAACTTTGTCTTTTCAAGAAAATTTATACGTAGGGTAATAATAGTTATTTTTATTGTAATAAACGAGCAATTAATTATATATTATTGCTCCTTGAATGCCTCAATGATGAGCAAAATTAAATATAAACAGGGTAATTTAATTACAAAAAAGATAGTGTTGGGAATTTTTGTTTTTGTGGCTGAAGCACTGATAGCGATGCAGCCTGTCAGGTGAACTATTTTTATTTATTGTCGCAGTAGGTGCGATGTCGTGATTTAGTGATGACAGTTTGATTTCAGTAGTTTGATGGTAAAAAACTTTATAAAACAATGAGATAACAGTAAAATATTCAGTTTTAAAAAGGGACCTCTTGTCGTTATGGAGAATAACAAAGGGCTGGCAAGAGGTCCCTTTTCTGGAATACAACTTTTTACGACATGCTTCGATAAAAATATTATTTTCCTGAAACCTGAAATGAAATTAAATGAAAAATTGATTTATTCCAATAAATAAATACATACAGTATAAAATGCGTATACACATGCACCAAGCATTAAATAATACATGCATAATATCCAAAATAATAGGATTTATAAAACTGTCTATATAGCATGCACAACTATTTTGATTCTTATTTATAATAATAATTTACTATACTGGAAAAGGCCTACATGGGCTTTACAGCCTGTGCGTAGGCCTCAGTTGTTATCAATCACTATTTTAACAATTGCTTGACTATATTTTAAAATAAAAAATCATGAAGAAAAAATTGTATTAGAAAAAGTACGATGTGGACGACAGCTCGTGGTATTCTATTTAATTTGTGGTTGAGTTTTGTTGAATGTCTTGATAAGGGGGGGGGGAATGAGTCATTGTCTAGGTCGGAAAGTAGTGGTCATGATAATGTTTTCGGCGCCCTCCGCTCCTAACGTATATAAAAACTCTTTTATCTGCGTTTTTAACTTTGACAAGGATGGCGAATTCAGTATATTAAAATGCGGAAATCGTTGAACTATATTTTGGTTAAAAACATTTGAAACGTAAAAGGAATTGGTTGTTAAAATTGTTCTAGTTAGTTGTAAAGTATTAATAGAAACATTTTGTGAGTAGCGTGTAAAATGGTCGTGTGATATTAAGGAGAAAATATTATTAAACTGTTTAAAAATTATAATCAACAAATCTTCAATAAAAAGTTGGCGGATTGAGAAACATCCCGTCTCATGGGAAAGAGCTATTGACGGATACCTCCTATCTTTTTGAAAAGCGACTTTTAAAATGGCTTTCTGCATGATATTTAAAGGCTCCAGGATCGATTTAAAGGCACCGCCCCAAGCTACAATACCATAGGAAAGTAAAGATTGAATATAGGCATAATATGTTTGTTTGACTTCTTTTTCATTCAAAATTTCGCTAAGACACTCAAAAGCATAAATATACTTTCTAATTTTAGTTTTCAAAGTGATGGTTCCATTTCATGCGAGAGTCAAGTACTATCCCCCAATATTTGTAAACATCTACTTTCTCTAAAGAATCACAATCACACTTTACATTATTAAAATCATTACAATTGTGGATTTTTGTACTATCTAAAAAATAATCTGTATTGGGTCTAAGAGAGATGGGCATAAATTTAGTTTTGGAAACATTGAGTGAGAGGACATTTTGATCAAACCATTTACTTAAAATCATTATATCCTCTTGAGCTTTAGATCGCACCTCTTCCCAAGTTTTCCCTTTAACGCATATCAACGTGTCGTCTGCAAAAAGAAAAAGTTTACCGTTCAAAATCAATTTTGAAATATTATTAATATAGATCAAGAACAAGACAGGCCCGAGTGTGCTGCCTTGAATAACACCGTAATTGATTGGGAATGCTTCACTATAAACACCATTAATGCAAACCTTTTGTGATCTGTCTGAAAAGTAACTTTTAAACCAACTGAGGGATTGCCCCCGTACGCCGATATATTCTAACTTGCTCAGTAGTTTATCTCTATCTACAGAATCGAAAGCTTTTTTTTAATCCAAGAAAATAAACACCTACTGTGAGTTAAGACAAAAATTGGTATTCCCTTGAAAGAAGACATTATAAGCTTTCTTTTGATACCAAAATCATTTCTTAAATAAAAAAAAAATAGGTTTTATGCTCATTAGAAATTTTCAATTAGATTTTTCTTAAAATGACCCGTTTCTTTCACAAAATTTCAAAGTCCTATAACTTAACCAAAAAATTCGTAGACTCATGGGACTTTTGCCAAATTGTTAGGAATTAAATGAGAATTTCAAAAATATCAACAACTCAAAATCGAAAATTCCCGATAAGAGGTCCCTTTTTGCTTTCCACCTCAAAATTAATGAAAATAACCAATATTTCTTTACTTCTGGGAAAATGATTTTTTAGTTAAAACTTATGGAAACATAACTATTATGAGTTTAAACTCTTATTTAATAACAAGTAAATACAAATTCAGAGAAAATGATGCATATTTCCAAATTTATTGGTGAAATGACAAAGATAAAACAAAATATCAAACCATAACCTTAAATATATTTTGACAACTAAGAATTTTACTTTTGTTTTGAATATTAGTTCACTTATTTACAGCTCGTAGCAGTAGTAAAGGGGCGGGGCTTGAGTAGGGGAGTGCCTTCCCCTCGTTCCCCACACCCCGATGGGTCAAAATTCTCGCGCTGGTCGGGATATAAAAAAGTACCCACTGGTGCGTGAACTGTACCAAAAAGTAGATAGGATAATACTTGGGAAAAACACCAAATTGATGATGTAGTTTGTGAGTTGCAACATCACGACCTTCCTGTATACAGTTAGGGCTGGATTTAACATTCGGGTGCCTCTAGGCCAAATATTTTTGTCTTCCCTTAGGTTTTGAGGGTGGTATAGTCTGTAAATCCTTACTAAAAAGAATAATGTTATGTGTCACTAGTCAGGAACTCAAACTGACCATTATTTTAACAGTTCCAAAAGACTCCTGGGTACCGATAATTTGCCACCAAACACACTTTTGCTCTTTTAAATCGATCCACGGGTGCCGGCAAACGCTACTAAAACATACATTTTAAACTTTGAGCAATTTAAAAAGGCTCCACATGAACTGACAAACGCCCGCAACCAAAACAATAATTTTGCATGTTGAACAGTTTTAAAAGGCTTTCTGAGAGCAGGTAAACACCACAAAAACAAACATTTTGCAGTTTGAACAGTTTGAAAGGGCTCTGCAAGTGCCAGCAAATGCCACCAAAGCACACATTTTGCACTTGAACAATTTTAAAAGGGTCCTCAGGCACCGGCGAATGCCGCCAAAACAAACAGTTCGCACTTTGAACAATTTGAACGGCAACCAACACAAAACATTCATTTTGTACATTGGAAATTGTAAAAGGCTCCCCGGGCACTAGCAAAGTCCGCCAAAACACACGTTTGCCACTTTGAGCCATTCGGAAGGGCTCCACAGGTGCCGCGGCAGATGCTACACCGCATAAGCTGTACCTGGGTATAAGCATAAAAACTAAATGCCTCATAATGTTTAAAATACTTTTTATTTTTGCTTCTAAGTGTGCCCCCAGGCATCTTGCGTCCCTAAGCTCAAGCCTACTAAGCCTATTGGGAAATCTGGCCCTGCATATAGCCACCATTCCTGCTTTCTGTCATAACTGTTGTCAATCACTTCTGAATGAGCCATTGACTTTTGAGTCTTTTTTCAGCACATAATTCACATAATGCAGCGGTTCCCAAAGTGTGGGTCGTGGAAGGGCTTTAGGTGGGTCGCGACGAGGTTTCATCACTAATAATTATAGTAAAAAGAAGAACCGTGTATTTTTAGTTTTTAGAAAACTTAGAATTAAATCGGCGATCAGTAGGCATCTAAAACTCCAGCTATTTGAGACCATTTTTCGGAAATATAAATTTTTTTCATTAAAAGGACACTCTCCCTTGGGTCGAACTTATGAAAAGGCTAGGCAGAGTAACGAAGTTGATATGAATGAGGCATCTTACCGCCAATCGGATTCCCTACTTTTACAATAACCAATCAAGCCCTGAAGTGTGATTCACAGCTGATCCATGTCGTTTCTTCAGTTTTTGAAGATCAGGTTGTCTTTAAGACCATCAATCCACACTTTTAAAGGAATTTTGAAGGGGTTTCGTTTACTTTTGACAAGGGCCGAACACCTAACCTGAACTTTCGAGGGAACTAGTCGTTTGTAAATCCTGTGGAAGCTTGATATTTTTATGTTTAACCGGCCCCGAGAAATGTCGCGTAGGTTGTTAATTGGAAAAGATTTGGGTTTTGTTTGGATTTTGTCATCTTTGTTTTGGATATTCACAAATTCAGAAACAAACGCAAAGGTTAGAGACAGTCCAGTCATCGAATAAGAAGTCAAACAAAAAACCCAGTTAAACATCCTTTATTAGTATGAACCTTGAATAAGGTCGCACTCAAATGTTATGATTGATTCTAGTTTTATTTGATGCACTGAACAAGAATGTGGCGGATGCCAGAGTGGCATTCTTGGGCAAATTTGAATATAGAAGATCAATGTTCATAGGGCCGAAAATACAGAAATAGATATTGGCACAGATTTTATTTATGGTATCCAAACAAATCGGCCGAGGTTTTCCATTATTTTCCCCTATACATTTCTATGGACGTTTCCAAACTAAACAGTTTTTTTGTTTTGCTTTCTTATGTATCCGGTTCTAATCACAGCATAAAGTTCGTTTTGGTCTTATTTGTTATTGTTGTATCTAAAACCCTCAAGATCTTGAAAGACATATTTTACTGAAAACATAGTTAAGTTGTCCGAAGTAATTAATTTTAGCTTTAAGACGTGTTTTTGGAACTTTCTTGTGGAGAAGTTATGAAAGTCCCTTATATTATGTAAAAGGGAAAAAATAACCATAGGCTAATGTCTTTTTGGATGCATTACGGCAGAAATCCGTTAAAGATTCTTCTTAACTTTCATTAATTTCAAATCTGAATATCTAAATCATCTACAGTAGAAAAGATTGGAATTTTTCTCCTTCAGGATTATTTCTTAGTAACACATAACTTAATAATAAAATCTCTTATATTATTATTCTTTCTGGCAGGCTATTTGGTTTTTAGAAAATCCACTTACAGGTTTTATGAAATTAAATTTCATATTTTGCAATTAAAAAACACACAATAGAAAACTGGAATAGTTAGCTATTTTATATATTTTGAAGTTAGTAAAACTGTAAACCAGTCGAATTGTGGTTTGTATCCCACATTAAAATGTAGGTCCCTTAGTTCCCATTGCCTGTTGGGCTATTAATGAACAGTCCTGTCTAAGGAACATGTCAGCCTTAGTCAGTAACAAGACTACGAGATCGTGCCACAATCATCATTAATACATCCTTCACTCATATTTGCTGTAAAATACCCCTTACCGGTGGTCGGGGTCTAATATGGTAATAATATGGTAAAAACTCAATCAATATTAAAGTTTCACCTCGATCATTTACTGTAGAGCACATTGTTTCATCCAAAATTAGAGTTAATATTTCTTGCAATACAAATACAATAGCCTTGAAACTCGACATCAGTATTTGACTATGACATTATAGACTAAAATCTTATACATTTTATTGTTTGGCTATGGTCTATTTTTCCTTGGGTTTGATGTATACACAAATTAATAACAATGGTGGGTCGCAAAAAATCTTTAGGTTCTTTGGTGGGTCGCCACCCATAAAGTTTGGGAACCATTGACATCATGCATAAGATACAAATGTTTTTGTTTAATTTTTTTTGTTTTATAATGTGTATTATATGTTATTCTGTGTTTAGCTTGAATTTTTAAGTTATTGTTTGTGAGTGAGAGTTCCATGTTGTTGAATGTGTGGATGAATTTAAATGTTGTAAGTATAAAAAAATAAAAAAAATCCAAAAATAACCAAAAAAATAGGTAGCTTAAATTAGTAATAAGTATGATGAATGTAATTTTTAGTAGGGTCACTTGAAAATGGGTACCCCTGTAACGTAGTGTAGTGTAAACACCAGAAGTGAACAAGTAAAAGACTATGAGTCTCAAGAGCCCCAATATAGACAACAGACAATGAGTCTCCTCTCATTCGGCCTGAAGATGACTGGTGTAACCAATCGAAATTGGTCGCCATTTTCAATCTTTTTTTGTATATTTACCGTCTTGTACGTGAGGAAAGTATAATTGCAAATTCTACTAATATTATAAGTGTGAAAGTTTGTGAGTTTGTTGGCCATTATCGATGTCATCGATCTAAATAAACGATGATTGTCATCAGTGGCGTACACAGGATTTATTTTCGGGGGGGGGGGGGATACGCCAGGGGGGGTAACCCCCAAGGGGGAGGTTTGGGGGCCCTCATAATTTCTCCCGAGGGGGGCTCTCGGGGGAAATTTTCATAAATTGCAACTGTAAATTCGCGTTTTTAAGCAATCTGGAGGAATAACAACAAACATAATAACTCCCGAAATTTGAAGTAATTTGAGGCTGCTCACAGATTGGATCTTTTCCGTTATGTGTCAGCAATTTTAAAATATTTTCTATTAGTTTACATTGACGCAAAACAGAGCTCGGAATTCACTTTATAATGGTCAGATTAGTATAATTTAGTAGTTAGGTTAGGTTAGGTTAGTTTTTAGTAGTAGTTTTTTTTAGTAGTTAGGTTAGGTTAGGTTAACCTGACATAACCTAACCTAACCTGTATATTTTAGGTTTTAGGTTGTCAACCTGACTGACCGGACATTTTAAAAATAATTTCTTCAGAAAAACTATTAAAATTATTATCTCCAGAATTATTTTTAATTCCGCAAATTATAGTACTAAAGATTAATGTATGGTACAGTAGAAATTACTCATTAATAGAAATACCAGATATGACAATGTCCTATGAAAATGTAGGAAAAAGCTTATTGCCTTGCACCAAAGAGCATAAATCCTGTTAATGTTATAAATGGGGTTAATGTTATTTTATGAATGTTTGTGCAAAAGTCTGAAGTTCCATCACGTGAAAACTTTTGGACTGAATGAGCAGACATTTTGCAGGAATAGATAGTAGAGATAGTCATGGGCCTATTTTTATTTTGAAACTCCATTAGGGCTTTTACACAGGCTTTGGGTTCAGTATGTCCTTAGAAGAAGCACAGGCCTAAAAAGCAATGCAAGACAAAATCTAGATGTAGAAGAAATCAGGTTAAAGTATGAAATGACAGGAGATCCAAATGACGATAAGAAGGCAAACATAGAGAAGGGAAACTAAGGCCAAAAATTAAAGGAACTTGGGCATCAAGCGCCTGCCAACTATACAAACAGGGCTGAAAACCAATTAAAATCTATGTGAGAGGTAAAATTTGGAAGAAAGCTCAAAAAGTCTAAAACTTCATATAAAAGGAGCAAGTATGTCAAATCCATAAAACTAGCATCCCGCCTTATCCACAAAAACGCACGCTGAATCCTGTGTGGTACTCAATATCGAAGGTCATACAACCAAAACTGAAAATGTATTGTATGTTCATAAACATTCATAAATAAGGAGAAGAGAAATAAAACGAAACATCTGAAAATTTACCAAAAACCGTCTGGATATATGATAAAATAGTGTAAATGTAGGCTACTATAGAGTAATATAAAATTAACTAAATACCCCCGTTGCAGCAGACCTGCATACTCAGCGAATTTCAAATGCAAAACAACATATCTCAATCCAACATAGTGAGATTTGACATGTTTTGGAAAGCTCCATATGAATAACCTGGGAATGAGTATTCAGGTTTTCTGCTACAGGTATATTAAACCTGGGTGGTTTTAATTCATTATTTAGTACATCTGAACTAGAAGAAGCTATTTACCAAGTTTTATGAAGATATGTTGAGAAATAAACAAGATATAGAATTTTACTTACTTCCCATAACCGACAAAGGTTACAATGTTGTACAGAAGAGTTCATGAAACTTGTGGGAAACACTCAGAGATCAGTAATTTTGAATTTCCTTTTTTCCCGAACTGTACGTTGATTTTGGCATCGAGATCGTCAGTAACGACAGATGGTTGGCCACTCCTCTGTTCATCGAGGACAGGGGTTAATTTCAGCCGGAGCACACCGGAGCGCAGCTCCGGTACTTTTTAGGATACCGGAGCTAACCGGAGCGGAGCACGCGCTCCAGCACTTCACAGGTACGGCTCCTGACCATTTTTCTGGCCACGTAATTTATTAATACTGTTTAGAAAACGATTTTTACAAAAGTGTACAACTCTTCCAAATTTGGGAATTACCTAAGTCAACTTAACAACTCTATTTTACTTTACATAGTTTCATGCACGGTAATAGATGGCAGCTTTTTAACCTCTATTCTCGATTCTGACCACTTAATAAACTCGAGATCGGTTTTAGCGAGTGATGGTGGAAGTTTACTATCGTCGATCAAGGGCAAATCCAATCCTGGCCAATATACGATATATACAATCCTGGCGTGTACTGGGTGCGTTCGGCATTGCTCGTTTCTAAGCCGTTCTCATAAGGCCTCATGCGTCACATATTTCGTCAAATGTTTTGACAAGTCAGATGCGCCCTTGTTCAGACGATACTAAATAATTCCCACCATGATTCGTGAGTGGCGCTAATGCACGTAGCGCTGGAAACCACAACCTTCACGATATTACTGTGGCACCAGTACCTCTAGCCACGTCAGGGCAAGATCTAGCTAGCGCAAAAGTGAACACGGCCTAAACATTACACAGAGGTCATAAATGTTAAAAAGACATTTTTAACCTGGGACCTCCGTTCTGCTAGGGGGTTTTCAATACCTCCCGGGCCCCCGGTGTGCCATAGCTCCGGTACTTTTTTATTTAGAAATTAAGCTGTGATCGAGGACATTAGTGCGACCATCTTTACAGTTCGGGAAAAAAAGGAAATTCAAAATTACTGATATCTCTGAGCGTTTCCTACGAATTTAACGAACTCTTGTGTACACCATTGTAACTTTTGTCGGTTTGTGAATGACAATGAACTTAAAGATGGCGTCAGCGGGTGGCTGCGTGCACAGGCGGCAGAATTCTTTTCAGCACAAATTGAAAAGCTTCTCCCTAGATATAACAAGTGTCTACATATTGTGGGAATTATGTAGAAAAGTAGTTTAAGGTACGCTCTTTAAGATGGATATAATAATAATGTTGTAAATGCATCGAGAACTGTTTTACTTCCAAACGGAATTTACTTTCCGAACGTACCTCGTATACATAAAAATTTGAACGAATGGTTTTTTTGGCTTCTGGGGACCCAAAACAAAAAGTTATACTGGTCCCGGACGAAATATTTTTTACCTGACCCTTTTATCCTAGGAATTTTTTAAATTTTTTTTTTATTTTCACCGCGGCCGATAACACGCGTAAACGTCCTGAGTGCACGCCGGTTCCGATAAAGATTCAGGTTCAATTTTTCGGCACCAAGGAATGACAAAGGAAGTGGCTATATAGTGGCCGCCGGAAGCCGAGATTGCGCGCAGGCACCTGCCGAAAACCATTACGTTTTTTAATTCTTCAAACCTAACCTATGATAAACAATCATTTGCTACTGCTACCAGTGCTGCCTCTAAATTTCTCTGAAGTAACCAATAAACGTGCATTAAACGTCGCGTCGCGTCGGTTTGCTGCAATCAGCTGATTGTTTACTCTCGTTATTTCCGTTTCCTAGAGAACGGTAAATTTATTGTGCACTGCATGATAAATTTACCGCACTTTTATCGGCAAAGAGTAACTCTCCAGCCAATAATAAGGCACAGAAAACAAGTGTTCCTCCTATAAGTAGTATGATGCAAAGTTGTTTTTACGGCCGTTCGCGTCATTGACAACGTTAGTAGCTTACGGTACGTCCTGAGTGCATGCCGGTTCCGATTCCGATTCCGATCCAGTTCCAGATTATCGGCGCCTGTTTAGGCTGAATCAGATTTTTTGTCGGTGGCCATAGTGGAGGCATGAAAGGCTTTGCCGACTCGGCGAGCAGGCAATAGAGTTGCCATTGTTGTGTACATTATTTCACCATTGATTGTACAGCTAATGTAATAAATACCTCATTTAATAAATGCCATTAATTACTTTACAGGGCATATCGGTAATTTAGGAGGCCTCTGCGGAAAAGATGTCGGGGAGTGGTTAAAAACAACGAGCCAATTAATTATTTTATAATGGTAAATGACATCAAAGCAAGCTTAACAACAAAGATAATTTATGCTCTCAAACTTCGACATAGTCAGGATTTAATACGTGTACTTTATCTCAAGTCTTTCTAGTTCGTGGAAATCAACAAAAAATATATTGAGATAGTGTGACGAGCAGATAAGGGGACAACAATGGACTTACAAAAAACTGGAGGCGCGTAAGGAATATTTTAACTTTACAAACCATTTTAGCTGACTGATATAATAACCTATAATTTCAAATTTTACCTTTAGTTCCTGTACTTGAATCAGACCATTATATACTTTCTTTTAAGTTTGAATAAGCTGCTTAATTTGTAAGAAAATCCTTATTTTGTCTTATCCACTAGGCCTACAGTCATTGAACATAAATTTAGAAGTATTGTATTGATCTTGTACAAATAGGTTGTTTCACTTACATCAACGCCGAGCTCCGATGAAATTTCTTTCCAACGTCTACTATATCTCTGTTTGGATATAATATGCTATGCTATGAGTATTTAATCCCAGATTGGTGGGTTTCTTACAATATGAGAGATTAAAGCTGGTAAATCCATTAAACTGCTGCATTAGGTTTCAAAATTAAATGTTGCTATTAAAAATGGCGGCTGGAGCAATCGGAAACTGGAATCTGGTGCAACCGGAATGAATAATACATTCCGGTGAGCAGGCACCTGCGCGCAAGCTCTGCTTCCAGCTGCCACAATGGCCACTTCCGTTAAAATACAAGTGTCATTCCTGTCGCCGAAAATCTGTATCTGAGTCGGAATCGGAACCAGCGTGCACTCAGGACGTACCGTTACCCGCGATTGGTAAGCACGCACGGTTTTTACGGACGTTAGCAAACAAACTATTAAACTAAGGAACGATTCACCGTCACTCGTTTTTTGTTTCGATTTTAATTTTTGCTTGCTTAAGCCATTACTGATTAGTGAAAACAACAGACATAGCAAATGTCCCCAAAAATTAAAATTAAAACATGAAATCACAATCACCAACAACAAATTTCAAACAAACATGTTTTTGTTATCTTTTGGGGATCTAACCCCCATCATCTTCCCTTGTCTCGTGCCTGGGTTTAAATAAATATGAACGATATATAATGGAAACACACAAATAGTCAGACGGAATAATAAAAACCATTGTATTAGTTCATACCTCCATAGACATGTAGTTAATAATATCCTGAGCTTGAAGCCTTGCTGGAGTTTTTGAAAACACTGTATATTTTAGGAAATGTTTAAAGATATATTTCCTAATAAATACCTGATTTTCCACAATAAATTACCAAACAATTTAAAAAATGAAAAAGTATCAAAATATTAAAAAATAAAAATAAAATATTATTATAAGAGACAATCTATAAAGTTGAGGACTTTATGAAAATGAAGATAAATTTGTGAAGAATATTCAGAAAATGAAGAATTAATTTATCAAGATATAAGTTGAAAATTATGTATGCAATGCAATTGTACAATTGTCTAGCAATGAACATTATTATTATTATTATTATTATTATTATTATTTAATTTTGAACAAATGTCCATTCAAAATATACCATCGCTTATGTCAATTTAAATTATTTTGGTATGTTTTTAACTGTTTGAATATTATATCAAAACTTATATTTTATTGAATTATTTGTACAGCAGACAAGCAATTAATCGGCGATATCGCGTTATCAGGCCGTAGGCGAACGAGCGGATAATTATTGTAAAATTGATTCACTAAAGAGATGACCCCGCGACTCTTGCGTAATTGAGGCGACGCGCGTGATGTCATTCATTAACGGACTGGGACCGTCGTAAGATGTGTCATTCAGTAGGCGTGACTCGCCCGGTCGACTGACGTTTTGACTTTGTCGCGGAGAGGAAGTCGGACCCGCTTTGTTTACCGCGAACGACACCGGAAATCGATCGTCCACAGAGCGATAACGCGTGAAATCGACGATAACGCGCGGACAGCGGACGGCTCGCATTCCTTTTCACTCCGCCCGTCGCTATTTCTGAACTCGCATACCGCGCCGATATGAAACTGAACGTCGACCGGAAAGTGTTCGAGACCGTGGACTCCACCGTCTGGAGGAACAACCCGTTCTACCGCGACCCGCCTTATCAGCCCGGAGAGAATGTGCGGTTTAAAAGGTTGTGCGAGAACAGCATGACCTTGATCGAGGAGTCGTGCTATCAGAGCTGCAGTCGGCCCGGGGAGCCCGCCGAGGACGTGGACGCGTGTCTGGCGGCCGTGCTCGCCGAGATCTACGGCATCGCCGGCCAACGGGACTGCGAGAACGAGAGTGACAAGTTCAGAGTGGTCGTCGGAACCGAGGACGGGTGTCGCGAAGTCGACGGCGTCACTGTCGTCGTCGTGCCCGTTTCTACTTTCGGTTCGGCTAAAGAGAGGTGTTGCAGTTGTGGTTTTTACAAACACAAAATAGTTTTGTACCAGTGTAAAGGACACTTTTTTGTGAACGTCGTGTGCGATCATCCCGGATTGACATACACAGGAAAATCATCCAATAGAGCATCATTTTTCAACTATCTTCAAACGAATTTGGAAAATTTAGTGACAGAGCTGAAACAAAATCATTCCGCGCTAAGTGATTATGATGTTCTTAACTTAAGGACGGATTTTGATAATCTTTTTCAAGATTTGGATTTGTTGTTACATTTAGATCAAGAAGATTTGCTCGGTGACAATAGTTATTCTCACGATCCATCTTCACGCTTTGAAATGTGTGAAGATGTAATGGAACATATGAATATTGTTATGGCACACTGTGATTGTGGAACTAGCTCTTCGGTTACAGATTTAAGTCAGTATAAACATTCTTTCATGTGGCGTAATCATAGTAACAAAGTTTTTGGAAAAGAAATAAATAAACCTCTGAAATGTGACAATTCGTCTTTGGTGATACCTAGCTACCTTAGTGATCAAGCTACTAACACTTCAATAGGCCTAATTACTCTCGATTACAGTAACCACACAAATTCAGAATCATCATATAGCTCGGCCTTGGATTCAGGACAATGTATTGGTCAAATTGATATGTTGATGGATCAAAGTGAACAGAGTAGCTTCAGAAGTTTAGAATCACCACCAAACATGGCTTTGGATGCCAGACAACACACGGAACATGGTGATTCGTCAATGGAGAAAACGGAAGATGATAAATTTACAAAGTCAGAATCACCATCCATCACGGCTTGGGAAAGTGAATATGACTTGAGAACCGTGAAGCTGCCGGTGATACAGGAGGAGAGCTACGATATCCTAGCGTTCGCCAAGAAGTTCAGTCGAGGGAGGACGAGTAGTGAGTCGAGTGACGTTGCCGAGTGGAGGAGAGACTTGTGGCTGAGTGCGTTGGACCAGTGGGATGAACCGGAGCTGTTGCTGTCCACGGAGTGTTCTGACCAGGTGCAGCTTTTAACACAATGTGTAACAATTAAATTTAATTAATTGATATCTGTATAGAATTGTTGCATTGATGCCAGACAATATAATTTTAAAATTACACACTTAATACAGTAACAAAATGAATAATCTAAAATATTTTAAGGCCAGCAATATCCAAGCATTTCCAGTTAACAGCATACATTAACTTTTAATAGATCTTGCACGAGAATGACTCAAACACAACAAAGGAAAGTGGCGAAGGAAATAATGATGGTCTCGAAACAAAGCTAATCCTGAACATTTAACTCATTAGAAATCCCCAGATGCAAACATCAGCTTAGTATTCTGAGAATGCCTTATTTGTTCAAAATTATCCAAATAACTTACGTTAACCTTATTATTACTGTTTTGACTCCACTTTAAATCTATGAAAACATTTTAAACTCATAGTTAATCTAATTTTTTTACTAATAAAAATCATGTTCATCTCAATTGCCTGGCTGGTTGAGACAAACGTACACCGTGCACGCTTGCTAAGTTAGAACTAGAACCTAAACAATTGAAGTTTGGTTCTGGAATCAGGCTGCCTTTGTTCTTTGGGCTATTAATTATGACTAGTGGCTGGTAGGGCCAAAGCCCCTATAAATAAAATGCAAATGCTGAATATTTCATGTTCTTCACACTCACAAATCGGTAACAGTTTGGCGGATTTTAACATTTAAGTGTAATCTATATTAAAGATACAGGGCCGGCCCTAGCCGTTGCAGGGCCCTGGGCCGATCTGAGTTGTGGGGCCTTTTAAAGCCGCCTTGTAGGCGAGTGCGCAAGTTGAAGGCCTACAGCGCTTAGCGCTTCAGTCTACATTAAAATGGATTGTGTTATTGCGTTATGCTAATCTTGTATTTTTTAATAATTAATCTAGTAACTAGATAGTAATACTGTATGCATTTGAAAGTATAGAAAAGAATTTCAGCATACATTGTGATCGGGCACTATGAGCTTCCTTGCTTAATTGTGACGAAAAACAACAAACAAAAGTATTATGCCCTTGTTGCGAAATTTACTATTACAATATTTTGTAATGTTGTACAAAAACAATATTAATGAATAAAAAATCAGCCCTATTGTGTTATTTAATGGGAATTAAAGGAGACTGCTTGTTTTAATGATTTTTTTATTTATTTTAATCTAGTTAATGAAGCAACTTTTCTTGCCTTTCTTTCAGCAAACTCGTATACGTAAGAGGTCATAAAAGATCATTCCAATAATCATGGAACGTTCAATTACCAGAATCACTAATAATAAATCTGTAGACATTGTCATTCTCGATTATGTTTTAGTTTTAAATGCGAAAGACAACGTTCAGGACTTGCTCCAGTTAGAAAAAGTGAAATGAATCTTGACATTTGTACATATTCTTCTTTAGCTCACTCTCCCTGGCAATTTGAGATCCGTCGTGAGCTATCTCCTTAAATTTTTTTTTGTTTTTGTGGATTATTTATTTTCAATGTTTTCTGGCAATAGAAACTTTAATTTCCGTGAAATAGAGCATTATTTCCAACATATTTACACAATTTACTTGGTGATAATAAATTATTTATCCAAATCATTTAGCGCAATCGTGTATTGTATCTGGATTTGATTCCATTTTTTTTGAATGAGCATTAAATTTTAAGCTCTTTAAAATGTGATAAAAACTAATTCTCATCCCTTTCAGCTCCTCTAGGCCTAATTCCCGTTAAGTCAGGTCCGCGGCCTTGAAAATCCGGTAAGATTGGTAAGGTTTCAGACCCCGACCCCGACTCAACTTACCGGATCCATTAAAGCATACGTAACAGTTAAGAGAAAATTACTATTAAACTGGACATTCACTGTAGCTTTTGTAAAAACACCATTGAGTCATGTTAAAATACATCAGCGCGCACGTCGTACTGATAGTTAAATCAAAACAGAGAGACAACATCGCGCGCAGACGCAAACCACCTGCTGCTCAGCGCTCAGCCGGAGCAGACGACTGAAGTTGTTTCCCGAGATTTCCACAGTCCGTCGTCTTCCGAAGTGCTAACATAAGAAAGGACCCACCATTGCTAGTCCAATTATATTCGTTTATCTGAATTTGCACTTGACATGTTATCAACGTTTTTAATCACGTTTTAAATCAGATAAAATCCTACCCATAATTTGAATTTTTTTCATTTGATCGTGAAGATTTTTTGTGCGGGGTTTTCGAAAGCACGGGGCCCCCAAAAGCGCGGGGCCCTGGGCAGCTGCCTCGCCCGCCCCTGCCTGTGGCCGGCCCTGTAAAGATATTTTGACATAACTCATTCTGAAATAGCTTATTCCTTATAGGAAATTTAGCTCATATGGGAAAAATTATAACTTTTCAATCGGCAGCGCTGGCCATACAGTCTGTCTTAGAAATAAAAACAAGAAGTGCACTTATAGAAAATTTTACATACTTTCTTTGTGCAAATCAATGTCTATTACAAAAGATTTACTGTTTTTGAGTTATAAGCAAAAATACATGAAAAATTCAAAATTTTTGTCTTATTTTGCATTTTTTACAATGTGTCTTCTTGAAATTGCGTAATCAAACAATGGATTTGGATTCAGCACCCAAAAAAAAAACATAAGAAATAATAAATACCCCTGTTGCAGCAGACCTGCAAACTCAGCGAATTTCAAGTGCAAAACAACATATTTCAATCCAACATAGCGAGATTTGACATGTTTTGGTAAGCTCCATAAGAATAACATGGGGAATGAGTATGCAGGTTTGCTGCTACAGGTCTATTGAAACTGGGTGGTTTTAATTCATTATTTAGTAGATCTGAACTAGAAGAAGCTATTTACCAAGTTTTATCAAGATATGTTAAAAAATAACCGAGATATAGAATTTTACTTATTTCCCATAAGGTTAACATTGGGACAATGTACTGTGTTTGCCACTTTCAATATCTCGGTAACCAATGGAAATAGAGCAGTGATTCAAATCACTAAATTGTTTATTTTTTTGAGCTGAATTCAATAGTGCTAACAAAAATCTGATTATTTCTATTTTTCTATGTAAAATACTAAAAAAACCCATTTTTTGGGGGTTTATCCCCCCTAACCCCCCTTCCGATGATCCGATCAGGCTGGTTTTCGAACTCGTCCGAATAATAACTACTTTACACGTCTGTGCCAAATTTCATTCCAATCGGACCATTTTTGCGAGCGCTATCGTGCTTACAGACACATACATATATAGATATATATATTGAAAAAATGATTATTGTGATTAGGGCTACTAATATGTTTATTAAATTGTCATATATATATACAGTGCTTGATTTGTAAAAATTGAGGTACCGGAACTGTAATTTGCCAGTTTGTACATAACAACCCCCCCCTTTATAATTTTTCCGCTCAACAAAGTAGCCTATTATTTGTCTATGTGAATAATTAGGTGAATTTAAAAAGACAAATTTTATCCTACTCAAATTTTTTATCAGTAAATTAGAAACTAACAAAGCATTATTCTACTACAAAATAAATTCTCTAAAGAAATTCTAGATTTTTATGACGCCTTGTGCGAGTATTCAGGTGTTTTTAGCATTTTCAACATTCGACTTAAGACTAGATAAAAGAGCGCTAATTTCAGGCCGAAACTCCCCGCGTATTTTCCGTACATTTTAAGCGATTGTTGTTTTCGGTAAGATTAATCCGGCCGAGTACACACTATCGTCTCTTCCTTCAAACACTCCGGTGGTTACACATGATCCTCTCTCTCTTATGGCGAATTCTCCGGCCGATCATATGCGATCGTCTTCAGCGGCAAATTCTTCGGCCGATTACACGCGATCGTATCTTACGACAAATACTTCGGCAGATTACACACGATCCTCTCTCGTAGCAAATTCTCCGGCCGATTGTACACGATTGTATTTAGAGGCAGATTATACGTCCGATTAGACGCAATCGTCTCTTCAAAATATACTCCGGCCAATTACACACGATTGACTCATCAACTTTTGCGGCAGAAAGAGGTCCCGGAATGCAGTTCCGCCGCGTTCTGTCACAAATCAAGCACTGTATATATATATATATTTATATTTATAAGCATAAAGTTCACTGTGGAGAGCTGCTAAAGTTATTAATGTAAGAGAAAATAAATAGAACTGAGCACCCTTTTTTGACTATTTTTAATAGCTACATGTTTCGGCCCTATCGGGGCCATTTTCAAGCTATATCTAACCTAACAAAAACAAAATATTTTTATTATAGTGATAAATAAATAATTCTTTATATCATCTGTTTTTTGTAGAGGTATTTTGGGATGTTTCATCTCTTTAAGGTCATTGCTTTCTCATATATATGGTTTCTTGCTGGTATGTGGTTATTCATAATTTTATTTTGTTCTTGTCTATGGCCCACATATATCAGGTATTCTTCTTTAGAATCCATCTCATTCCCCTTGGTCATTACTTCTAGAATTTTCATATTTTCATTGATACTTTTATAATTATGGCCTGTATTTAACAAATGTTCAGCAAAGTTGCTCTTCATAGACGTTTCGTTATTACTTTTCAAGGCCTGAATGTGTTCTTTAAAACGTGATCTGAATGTTCATCCTGTCTGGCCAATATAAAACATTTCACAGTCTGAGCATTTAATTTTATATATTCCAGATTTTTCATATTTATCTTTGGTTTCTTTTGGAGTGATCATTTTATTTATTAAATTAAAGGCGTTGTTGCTCGTCTTGTAACCAACTTGGTATTTTGTCTTTGTAAATGTTTTTCTTATCGCCTTGTTCAATGTTGTGTTGAATGGTAAACCTATGTATTTTTCTTCATTAATTTCTTCATTTCTATTTTGTTTCCTTTCTTTTTGTTTCTTGATATTTATTTATTTATTATTTATTTATCACTATAGTAAAAATATTTTGTTTTTGTTAGGTTAGATATAGCTTGAAAATGGCCCCGATAGGGCCGAAACATGTAGCTATTAAAAATAGTCAAAAAAGGATGCTCAGTTCTATTTATTTTCTCTTACATTAATATATATATATATATATATATATATATATATATATATATATAAATTTGAACAAATAGTGTTTTTGACTTCTAGGGGCACCAAAACGAAAAGTTATAGTGGTCCCGGGCTTAGGTCTTACCATGGGACCTATGGTAATAGCTTCTTCCCTATAGGGGAAGTTCGCTAAAATCAAACTTAATCGAAAATTTCCCCGCGAAAACTATATAATGTCTGGACTAGTAGGATTAATTTATTTTGAATACACTGTTAAGTCTGTTATTAATAGGTTATCCCATCAAAATTTTCCAGCATATGCTTAGAATCATATAATTTGTCAATACAAACTTCTACATATTTATTAATAGGTTTTTAAAGATAGTTTTACAGCTGTGTGGTCGGCGGTCGCTCTGCTGATCACCTTCTTTTAATAACCACAGTATAGTTTAACATTTCTTGATCAAAAGTACGAAATAGGCTTGTCTCGACTCATCCATTTTTATTTCGAAACTCTGAATCAATGGACCGCCATAATTTTTTTGATTTTCTTTAGGATTAAAATTTATTTACCAATATGTAAAACTATAATAAGTGGTTAGTAACATGTGATTCTATTATATAAATGTATAAGAATTTTCTTTTTTTGATTGTAATTAAATAAACACTTTTTTACCTCTGGAAATTCGCTGCAGATTTGCTACTATGGGAGTATTTGATTTTTTAATAATCTTACATTTTCTGCTGATATCTATTGCCCAATGGCTGGCTCAGTCAGAAAATAAAAAGTAATAAAGAAAATTTTTTCAGTGGTTCTCTTCAACTGACACTGAAGGAAGAGTCTATTTCTTTGAGGAAAATAGCAACAAGTCGTCATGGACGCTTCCAGAAAGCAGCACCCTATCGAACAGTGAGGTTGGTTGTATCAGAAATGTAAACACCCATCTATAATTTAATTGTAAATGGAAAATTGAAATTGAAATTAAATGAGTTAATTGTTTTCCAATGGAGTAAAATTTAATTGTAAAAATTAATTTAATTTAAAAATTAATTGTTTTCCCATGAGGTAAAATTTATGGAATTTTCTCAAAAAATATTTGGAACACCAATAAACAATCATGCTCTCCTGGTTATTCTTACAATGCTTACTCATGTTATTTCGATTAGAGGTCAGCAGCCTCTTTTTAATCTAGCATTTGCCTTGCACGCATGTTCTGCTGTCCATCTGTGCATGGATGTTATCAGGCAAAGTAAGGAGTGAGCTGGTACTGTGCAAGAATACTGTTAAAAGATAAAAGGCAGGTATAGGGTTCTGAAACCACAACATTGTTGCCAAGGCTCTGAATTCCGGCGCTTGAGCGACTGTGCCACCAACTCATCAACCATTCAATAGGTTCTGTTTTAGTTTTTCGCCCTACATTATAAAAACCCCTAAATATTTTTACTATAGAATTGTTATTTCGTAAAAGAGGTTTTTACATTATTCTTTAAGAAGTTTGTATGATTTGATTTTAGAACAAAGTGCCTGAAGAAGATAGCAGCTCAGTAACAAGTTCTCCCATCACTGAAAAGAGTCAGATGAGAAGTTTAAAGTCAAAGTCAATGATCTTAGCAACCAGGTATTGTTAAAAACTTTTAAAACATATTGTCTTTCTTTAACTTGGAATAAATTTAAAGCACTAATTAAAAAAAAAATTCACTAATTATATAATGGAGTGTATTTTCCAGGAATGTCCAACAAAGCAGCTCTATTTTTTGCTTTATTTCATAAGCCTAACAATTGTAGTTTTTTTTTTTTTTTTTTTTTTTTTTTTGGGTAGGAGGTGGAATGCGTTTACGCACACTGAGGGGCTCGTTGTCCCCTCAGTAGTGTCGGACTCCCACGAGCTCAATGTCCCGTGAACTACCGACTAAACCACCTCCCTCGGCACCGAGGACACTAGCCTGGAACTGTTTCACACATTACTTCGGGCTAGGCCTTTGATATTACGCCGCTAGGGCAACCTCCGTGGGGAAATGCTGAGGATTAAGGCCGATCGAGGTCGACCTTTTTCGCCCGAAGAATGGCCTGGACGTAGTGCTGGACACAGTTCCAGTTGCCCTCTCCCTGGAGCATAGCTCCGACGATGTTGTTTGGGCTGACGACCACGCCGATCTCAGATGAAAGCGAGGCTCGGCGGACGTGCCAACGGTCGCACTGAAAAAAGGTGTGCTCGGACGTGTCTGGGATGCCGGGGCAATACAGACAGTCCGGGCTGGCGACTTTGCCCATCCGGTGCAGATAGGCTCGGAAGTACCCGTGTCCAGAAAGAAACTGGGTCACGTAGTAATCGACCTCGCCGTGCTGCCGCTCCACCCATGGTCGGACGGATGGTATGAGCTGGAAGGTCCAACGTCCCCTCGGCTCGGCTTCCCAGTCGCGCTGCCAGGAGTCGAAGCTGTGATCGCGCTCTTCCCTGGCAGCTGTTTCCCGGCCCACTTCAGGCCTCCTCCGGTAAATCGCCTGCCTCTCCCTCGCGAGGAAAAGGACGGGGATGACTCCGGCGATCACCATCACAGCAGGCTCGGAGACTGTGCGGTAGGCCGAAGCGACCCGCAGAGCTCCTCGACGCTGGACTCGGGCAAGCCGGTCTCGGAAGACTCGCTTCTCGAGTGCGTGAGCCCATGCCTCCGCCCCGTACAGCAAGACTGACTGGACGGCAGTCATGAGCAGACGGCGCTTGCAGGAACGAGGACCGCCGACATTGGGCATAAGCCTACCAAGGGCAGCGACACCCTTAGCGGCTTTGTCGGCGGCGCGCTGGATCTGCTCGCCGAAAGACAGTCTGCTGTCGACCATGACTCCCAGGTACTTTGCAGCAGGCTTAGTCTCGAGTGTGACGTCACCTATCTGCACCGGGAACACGGTGTTTATCCTCTTTTTGGTGAGGACGACGATCTCCGTCTTACTGGTAGCCAGGGACAAGCCGTGATCTCGCATCCACCCGTTGACCTTGGCCATTACTACGCTGAGCCTCAGTTTTGCCTGCTCGACGTTCCTCGCAGCGATCAAGGCAGCGACGTCGTCAGCATAGCCAACGAGGCGGGTCTCATCGGGCATGTCTAGCCTCAGCAAGCTATCGTAGGACACGTTCCAGAGGTCTGGTCCGAGAATGGACCCCTGCGCAGCCCCGGAAGTGATGGGAATGCGCCGCTGACCTTCGGTCGTGTCGTACAACAGAACGCGGTCTGACAGATACGCTTCTATCATACGCAGGAGGTAGGAGGGAACTTGGAACGTATGCTCAAGCGCCCACAGCATATCGCTCCACCTGGCGGAGTTAAAAGCGTTCTTCACGTCGAGCGTGACAAGAAGGACCACGCGGCGCGACCAGTGGTTGTGGTCCTCCGCCCTCCGCACTGCCTCAACTACCTCCTGAATAGCGTCGATGGTAGAGCGACCAGATCTGAAGCCGTACTGCTGCGGGGACAAGTCCCCCGCAGAGACGATGGCCTCGGTCAGCCTGACGCGCAGGAGCTTCTCAAGCACTTTCCCGGCCGTATCGAGCATACACAGGGGTCGGAAAGAAGAAGGGGTCCCCGGTGTGCTCTTCGCCTTCGGGATAAGGACAAGGCGGGCAACCTTCCACGACGAAAAGAAAACGCCTTCCGCCAGACACGCGTTGAACATGTCGAGCAGAAGCCTTGGATTCACCTCCGCAGCGAGCTTGAGCACCTCCGCCGGAATGCCATCGGGACCGGGCGCTCTTCTGGGTCGTAGGGATCGGACGGCGGCGGTGAGTTCCTCTTCCCGGAAAGCTGGGAAGGCGCCTACCTCTCCGAATTCCCTGACTGGCCGAACTGGGTGGCTGGGAAACAGTGTGTCGACGACGGCGGCCATGGCTTGTGGTTCCATGACCGCAGGTGGTGAGCGAGCCCCTAGCTTCTGGGTTACAAGTTTGTAGCCCGTCCCCCAGGGGTCGTTGTCGATATCCTGACACAGCTGTTTCCAGCACCTGACTTTACTCCGGTTGATGGCACCGCGGAGCTCTCGGCGGGCCGCTCTGTGCTCAGCCGATCTGGCATTTGCATCAGGGCGGTTCCTGGCTCGCTGCGCAGCTCGTCGGAGACCAAGGCATCTCCTCCGGAGTTCCGCGATTTCAGGCGTCCACCCGTAAACCGGCTTCTTCCTGTGGCGGCGGGAAACTCCGGGCATCGACTGCTCACATGCGGTCGCGATGAGTCGCATCGTCGATGCTGCCAGATCTTCGGCACTTGTGAAATTCACAATGCTCTGGTCCTTAATTACTTCTTTAAAAGTGTCTTTGCTCAGACGACTGGTGTTCCAGCGTCGAGCCAGAGGAGCAGGTTCAGCGCGCAAGCGCGCGCCCTCGGGAAGGACCTTGAAAAGGATCGCCTGATGGTCGCTGGAGGAGTAGTCCTCGCTGACACGCCAGTCGGAGATCCGCTGGGCAATCCCTTCAGAGGCAAGAGATATGTCAGGGATCGTCTCTCTGCACCCCGGACGGCGAAAGGTGGAAATGCCGCCCGTGTTGAGGATACAGAGGCCCGACCTGGCAGCCGACTCGAGGACGTAACGTCCTCGAGTGTCGGTCCGCGGGGAACCCCATTCCACGGCTTTGGCGTTAAAATCGCCACCGACTATGACCCCGCCAGAGGTGTTCATGATCTTATCCTCGATGGAATCGACCATGTGGCGGTAGTCTGCGATCGGTTGGTTAGGCGTGAGGTAACAGGAGAAGACGGTGAAACCCCTGCTCCTCACCCAAACGAAGCCGTTGCCCGATCCGGAATCGAGAACAGGCACCTTCCCGAGGTCCAACAATTGTAGTAGCTTTGTTTTTAATGATAATATTGGTTATGAAGAATTTTTAGACCACTATGATTGTTATATTTAAGTGTATAATACCATAAGACATAAAATGAACTGAAAAAAATCAAAACTCTAAGATTTTATTGCTCTTATTTTATTTTCATGTTACTTTAATATTGTGATATAAATAAATGAAAAGCTTTTATTCATAGCCATGCATTACTGTTGTTAAATTCTATTCTCATTTTTAATATGTGAGTAAAATATGAATAGTAAAATACAGGGTGTCCCGAAATTATGGTAAAATATTTTAGTATATGATAGTACCGGTAAAAGTAAGAAAAAAAGTTCATATAAACATAGGTCCAAAAGTGCTTCGTTTTCCGTCTGTGTGTCTGTTTGTGATTTTTACATATTTAATCATATCTCATGAACCTCTTAACGTATAAACTTCAAACTTGGTACATGGATGACCACTATTAAGACCTACTTTTGTATGTAGTATCAAATTTCTACTTTATACCATTTCAAAATGGCGACTGTTTTTTGTTTTCAAAGCTAAATATCTTAAAAACCGTAAATTTTAGAAAAATTATACCAGAGACAAAAAAGTTGTAAAATTTAATCCAATTAATGCTGATAGTAAGATTATGATGATCGGACTTCTAATAACGGAGAAATATTAACTTTTCTGAATAAAAACATGGTCCTTTAGAACAAACTGTCAGAAATTTCCATGTTTTTATTTGGAAAAATTAAAATTTCTCCGCTATTAGTAGTCCGATCATCATAATCTTAATATCAGCGTTAATTGGATCAAATTTCACAGCTTTTTTGTCTCTGGTATAATTTTTCTAAAATTTACGGTTTTTAAGATATTTAGCTTTTAAAACAAAAAACAGTCGCCATTTTGAAATGGTACAAAGTAGAAATTTGATACTTCATGAAAAAAATAGATCTTAGTAGTGGTCATCCATGTACCAAGTTTGAAGTTTATACGTTAAGAGGTTCATGAGATATGATTAAATATGTAAAAATCACAAACAGACACACAGACGGAAAACGAAGCACTTTTGGACCTATGTTTACATGAACTTTTTTCTTATTTTTACCTGTACTATCATATACTAAAATATTTTACCATAATTTCGGGACACCCTGTATAAATATGTGATAGTTTTTCATGAAATCTTACGAAAGTCACGACCATACGTAATCTTTATTGATGTGTTTTAATCTTGAACATTATTTTCACCTGCTCTTTTGATTTTATCCCATATTTAAAAAAACCTTGATTCTGTATAAATTCTCTTAACACATTAGTGGTGGCGTGTTTTTCCACGTAACTCATCATTCTTGCACTCCGCCTTGACACTGACTTAAAGTTTCTGCATCTGCTAAGCCTCTCGTTGCAGCAGCACTGCCCAGTGAAAACCTGCGTGGTCCCAGAATACAATATACCATTGAGCAGTGCTGTGTGAAGTTTCATATTTCTATTTTAGATCCTGGCTTAAAGATAAATCATATTGCAAAGCATTGCAGCTTAGGAGTGATCACACCCACCTTGATGGCATTAGGGTTCTGTGTTGGAGCAATCTATCTCATGCCGCCATGAACATGTTAGTGTTATATGACACCCTTTTCCACAAAACCTATGAAAATGATCTGCAAATGAAAAATCCAGATGATTTTAAATACTTATGCCATTTTTTATAATCTTTTCTTTTTTAAGGCATGGAGATACGTCTCCAGTATCTAACTTCTCTCTTCATTGGCCCCAGCTTTTGGGCGGGACAATGGTAAGTTTTCATAATTTTGAATTGCTTTAACCCTCGAGAGGGCGCACGCGGAGTTTTCCTCCGCACGTGTTTTTTATGTTAAAATAAACAGACATAGTGGGTGTCGGCGGTCGTGTCTGGCTCCGTACTTTATGCCCCTCATTCCAGGAATTCCCTAAAGCTATTTATACCCCCCATCCCCCCATTTGTACCTCTTTATATGCAATTCAGAATGCCGTCTCAGTTTGCGGAGCCCCCTCTCCCGTTACACAGACACTGATACCTATTTTTAAAATTCATAATAGCAATGGATTTGTAATTATTATTAATTTTTTAGACTTTTCCTTTTGCTTTCGCAATAAAGAAGCGAAAGGAAAAGTCCAAAAATGTAAATAATAATTAATACATATTTTATACTAGAAAATTACTTACTATGTTTAATTGAAATATTACACCTATTAAGGTAAACAATTAATTGAATCGACGATGAAATGTGATTCCTAATGAAGTTTGTCAACATTTAAATACAATATTTCGTTATAAAACAAGTAAAAAGGGTTAAATTTGTGCAATCTAGTGTTGCGGAGTAAAACTCCGCATGCGCCCGCTCGCGTTTTGCCGGTGAAGCACCCGCTCAAGGGTTAACTCTTACTCAGCCTTCAAATAGAGTTACTAGCTAATTTGAAACATAATTTTAAATGTAAAAGTTTTTTAAACAACTCAGTTTTGCTTAGTGGCTTGATCTCTCACAATTTACCTAAATTTTCATAATGAACATGAATTTGACATAATAGGTATTCAATTTAACCGATTTTTCAGACATCATAAATCTGTTGTAGTATCAAGTAAATAATATTGATTAATAAATTCAGGATTTGGTCTCATTTCAATCAAATTTATACTTTTTATGAAATTTTGTAATTTACTTAATCGTCTCAGTAGTTAGTTGCCAATTACCAGAAAACCTCGGGTTTCACCACAGTTTTCCTCAATTCCAAGAAAGCTATTTTACAAGTTAAACAACATTTTTTACACTTAACAGACTTTAAAATAAATTTGTAATTGGTAGAAAATTAGTTAACCAAGACAACTTTTGCAGTGATTAATTTGAACTTCTGATTTTCCTTCTAGTGTGTTCTTAAGGAAGGGCCTCTGAACAAAACTAAAATAACAGAGAATGGGAAACGATTGAGGAAAAACTGGACATCTACATACGCCGTTCTCACAGAACTGCTATTGTTGTTTTTCAAAGACAACAAGGGATTCCCATCAATGGTTTGTACCTCAGTTGTAAAAGTTTATTTCAAATATGAAATAAATATTATTGTAGGATCTGCATGAACCACTGTACTCTTTTATGAGAAAAATCTAAAAAGTTACCGTACTTCTTTTTATTGAAATCAAAGGAGCAAACAAAACTAGTTCATAACTGCGTGGAATATCATTGAAAACTTTTGATCATTTATGCTTTATCATCTAGTTCATGAAGAAAATTCTGATTCTATATTTTACTCATATTTTATTGTTTTTAAATTTTCATTTAACTTGTAACTAGTGGGTAAGTGCTGGGAGCCTTAAATTTTCGTTTAGTCTGCTGAAATGTTTATTGTAATAAGCTGTTCCTTGAAATTTCTATTAAAATGTTAAAAATCCTTTGGACAAATAAGAAACTTTAAGGTTGTGCGGGCGCCGTTAGGGACAAACTATTCCGCCAGGCAGCATGCCAGTCTAATAATTTTTTTACTTTATTTTTCTGAACTTTTTGTCAATGCATGTGATTGGGATGTATCATAAGAACGTTCTGGTAGCATTCTTTTGTTGAATGCGGGTTGCCTAACCAAATTACGCAGGTGTTAAGTTCAGTTTGTCTGTGCAACATTCCTGGAGAAAGTTTAAATTATAAAAATTTTATTTTTTGGGATATAATACGGAATTATTTGGCCTAAAAAATGACATAATTTTAAAAGATTTGACAGTTATGAAAATGGAAGGAAAAATTATTTTCCAACAACATTGAACATTTTTTATTTATTTTTTATTTCCTTGATGTTAGGTTTAAGACATTCATCAGTCATAAATAATTCCCAAATATAGGCCCTGTAGGTTAAACCTTGTCTTCGTGAATGATGCAAGAAAAACGGGAATTTTTGCCCCATTATTATACTTTTGACATCTGCAGCTCACAACTTTTACATCCAAAAAATTTGTTTTAATTCCTCGGAACTTTCTTATCATGAGTAACATAAAAATAGAAGAAAACGTATCATAAAAATTTTCGACTGCACCACCTTAAGGGTGTCTAGGGCTCTTCCTTTTAGTTCATTTCTGGCAAAACTTCACGACAAGCTCTTTTCAATGACACTTAAGTTATTAAATCAGGTTCACAACTGTAGGAGGAGTCATGCTCACAAAAAAACCTAGATTATTAAATAAGTATAGATTCTAATATAAAAAAATTAACAGCCCAGTGTCACGGGCCAATAGGCCTGTGAACAAAGGTTGCCCGTAGCAGGGAACTGGGATACAGTTTAATGTTAAAGTTGTTGACTGGGATGGTGGCGTGTCCTGTAATCCAACTACTTAGAAGTCACGGATTGTGGATAGTTATATGCGATGGCTTGTGAGGGTGATATTCACACACACCTTTTCCACGACTAACTCATTTTACATCTCACACATAGTTTACCGCAATATTTGTAACTTTTTTAGTAACCTTAAGATTTTTGAATGTCCCTCCCTAAGTTTGTTTAAAATCCGAGTAAATTAATTTATCTTCACCTTAGGTACGGACAACGCCGATGCTATCATCACGGCCGATTACAGACGTGTCTGACCCGACCTTTGCACCTACTGTTTCTCCCCCCCCCCCCCGACCGCACCTCTCTCTCCTGCTTGCCGGCAGGATTCAGGATAGTTATTTCCCACCAACTTTTACTCAAGTTTTTTTTATTTTAAGTTCTGAGTTTAGTCAAGAATTTTTTCATAAAACAGATATAGCAACTTTTAATTCCCTACCGTACTTCAACCTCAACTATTCTTATTAACATTTTTTTAATTATTCCCAATTTTGTGGTCTTAGTTATAATTTGTAAAGCAACCCAGCGGACGCACAGGCAGTACCTGCCTTTGTCTGCTGATTTCCTTATCTTTCATTTTCACTAAAGGCTACAACAATTATGTATATTTTAGATTAGTTTATTATTTATAAACGATTTATGTTTACAAGCATTTTGTTATTTTTCATGTCAGTAGCTTAAGTTTGTATGGGAATAAACTTTTCTTTCATTCATTCATTCATTCATTCCCTGGTGGGTTTTCACAGTCACACCAATAAATATTATAGCTCAAGCCAAATAACGTGGCCCAGGCCGACCATAAGCCAAATGCTAAAATTAACATTAGTCTTATGGATGCACTGGGCCATGTTATTTGAATTGGCCTATATGTTCATCCATAAGACTATCCTCATAATTAGACTAGTTTGTAACATTGATGAAATTGTGGTTCAGATCAATCACTATGTTGTTGCATGTTGTTAGATGAGTGGGAAGGGTGGGCGACAAGGTGTCGAGTTGCAAGATCTGTATGTTGTCAGATGAGCGGGAAGGGCAAGCGACAAGGTGTTCAGTCGCTAGATCATTCACACTGTTGTTGTATGTTGTCAGATGAGCGGGAAGGGCGGGCCCGAGCTGAGCGTGGACCTGAACGGCGCAGTGGTGGATGCGGGCGACAAGGTGTCCAGTCGCAAGAACGTGTACATGCTGAGCACGGTGCTGGGTCTGCAGGTGCTGATACAGTGCGACTGCGCGGCGTCAGCCCAGCAGTGGCTGGCGGCCATCCAGCGGGTCATCAACAACCTGGTGCGCCCCGACAGCTGCTCTGGACGAACTCAGAAGCTAAGGCCCAATTCAGACAGAATGGATGTGGGACAAAGACGTGGCAGGGACACGGCAGCGTAGTGGGGTGTGTGATTTACATGGACGTGACATGACAGCGACAAAAGAAAAACTAGTGGCTTTGATTGAACACTGTAGTTTTTTATGTTAACCGGTTTGGCTTGGTACTAACTGGGTTGCAATATAGATAGCCATGAAGAAAATGTTTATGATATGTTCATTTTGGTGTTATTGGCCAGTTTGCAAAACAAGAAAATTTTTAGTTTATAATATCGATTTTTTACAAATTGTAATATTGAATTTAACATATTGTCTTGCTTTTAACAATAACAACAAGAAACAACCTGAAACAATAAACAATCAAACAGAAAAATAAAATACAAATGCTGTTGACAAGCACAATATTCACAGTATTAAGGGTGTGCCACAGACACTTCGGTTCCTGGTCGCCACAAGGGGCAAGGAAGAGGCGTTGCGGTGGTGGGAGGGCCCACGTCTTGTCGCTTGTGTACGCATTGGGCAAAGACATTACAAAGACGCACGCATTGCAAACAGTTTACAAGGGAGTGATGGGAAAAGACATATGTCCTTGCCACGTCTTCCCCCTTTGTCCATTCTGAGTGTATTGGGCCTAAAGTCACCTTCTATTAAAAAGAATTGTTTTGATAGTTTATGCCTTTGAATAACTAAAATATTATTCTATGACTTTATTTAGTCAAGGGCATCAGCTATTATTTGCAAGATTAATACTGGTTAAGCTCGTCAATCAATTAGGTTTTTATAAAATACAGATTGGTTGATTTAATTGATTGTATTTCATTATTTAATACAAGAATTGTGCTTTCTTTAATAATTTAATAATTTAATGGGTCGAATGGGAATCGATGATTACATTACACCTAAATGTCAATAGGTGATGTTCAAGTTTTCAAAAACAGGTAAATCTTTTTAAAGTAAATAAAATGCTCCAGTAAAATTTTCTTAAATTTTGTAACAATGTTTTGTTTTTGCAAAATATATAAAATTTTATTTCGTTTTTTAAATTTTAAAATTTTTTTACTTTTTATTGTTAGACAAGAGAAGAACATTGGTTTGAATTTAATTTTTGTCATTCCACTTTATCTTTCGGTCAATGTCCCATTACGTAGGTAACTAGAATTATTTTATAAAAAAATCAAATAAGATATCAAATAATACATTTTTATGTATTTATTATAATTTTAAGTACTTATACATATTTATTGATTTAATTTCAGCCATCTAGTATAGAGGGCAAGGGACCCAGAACAAAACCCGAAAGCCCAATAGAAGAGAACAAGCCGGTTGCACGAGTTGGCCGCTCAAAGTCAATGAAACGTAAGTAAATCGAAAGGCAACCTTCTGCTATTCTTGAGGGGTCTTGGGCCAAACTAGGAAACACATAACACTATAATGCTTTGAATGTTCTTGCTTTGGCATTAGCACTGGCTATAATTTTACTAGCATTGGAATTGCACTGGTTTTAAATTTAGTTTTTATTTTTAAAGAATCATCATCAGTAAAGGTTCAAAGTGGCATTAATGAAACCTTTTGTAAGTGTATGATGAATAAATATTTTTTACTATCAATTTAATAATTTTCACTATTAATTAATTTACCCATGTCTTCGCCTGAATTAAAATAATTAGAATCATTGTGTAGGTTTTAAAATTAAAAACAGGTACAATGTTCCTAATTTTATCATATTACTTTGACAAAGACCGAATAGCTAATGGAAAAAATATAAATTATTTCATTATGTGATGCTTTTATTTTTTTTTAATGAACTCAAATGTATTTAGCTCTAAAAAATACTTAACCAAAACCTAAGTTTCATAAGTAAATTTTAGTTAAATATTAATTCAATGTGGTTATTCTTGATTCTTAATATTTCAGTGAAAAACAAAAGTGCAAGCATAGAAGACTTGTCTAATGTTGCTGAAAGACAAAACAAAATAAGAGAGCGATTAAAAAAGTTCTTCCACAGAAGACCGACTGTGGAATTACTAGTTAAAAAAGGCATTTGGAAAGGTGAGTTCTGAAAAAAAAAACTAGATAATACTATGTGCCCATAGAGATTGTCTAATTGATTTTATTAGATATTTTTAATCAATTTATTTGTATCTGTGCATGTAATGGGAACAAATTAAAATAATAATACTATAATCTTAATTTGTTACTCATTACAAAACACTTTTGGTATAAAATAACATACCAGATAAAAAACCAAAATATGATCAACCCTCAATAATCCAAAACTTATGAGACCAGAAGGGCGTCATATCACCTAAAACATCTTATTTTCGAAAAAAAAACACATAACCAATAAGTTTAGAAGTCAACTTGATATCCATTATGAACTCCTCCACTAATTGGGGTTAAAATTATATTTTTCCAAAACCTTGTTATTGCATACACAACACAACATGACTTAGTTTACATTTTATATAATGTAGGCCGGAATAACATAAAGTATAACCTGTATACTAAATTCTGTTAAGCCTAACTGTCCTAAAAGAATTCAAACAAAAGCCCGTGATTGCCTTAAAAAACTATCTATCAAAGCCAAGTAGCATTTGCAGAGTCAAAATACTATTGCAGTCAAATCAATACATTTGCAGCCAGTATTGTTTATATCACAATTACACTCTCACCGGAACAAGGCGAGACCAGGCGAGTGATCAAGTGTACAATGAGCAGTTGGCATGCCTCGTACTGTACTGTTGCACTTGCCCTATACAGTAGACCCCCTCTTAACCGACCCTTACGGGACCGGACCTAGGTCGGATAACTTAAAAGGTCAGTTAAAACGGGTAGTCCTTTAAACACCTAAAAATAAAAGCTCTGTTGTTTTAGGACTCTATCAACATCATTACAAAGCAGTTCATGGATTATTTAGAAAATAAACTATATAATTATCAACCTATTTTCCAAGAAATGTCACAAATAACCTCAAAGAACGGTCAAAAGAAAACACTAAATTTTAGACGTAACGTTCCTATCGCCGGGTATGGGAACGGAAATTCTGGATTCCTAAAAAAGGGCTATTAACCGATCTGTTCTCAAAACAGGGCCGGTTAAATGATCTTTAACATTTGACCAGCAAGGGCGGATAATCCGATCGTCGGTTAAAACGAGGTCGGTAAAGAGGGGGCCTACCGTATTGCACCGATTGTACTCACAACAATTAATTGAAATAAGGACTGTGAAACTTAAACTGAAAACTTCAAACTCCCATCACAACACAAATCAAAATTTTCAGTTCTGAAAATAACAACGGCCGATGACTCAAATAGCGCAGCATCTGATTACCGCATGAGTCGGACTATCAAGTATCCGATTATTGAGGGTCAACTAAACTGAGCTTATTTTAATTTGCTTTAAAGTAATTTATGTTTTTAAATCCTTTTCTTTACAAAAAATCAAACCTGTCCAGCAATATAAAGCCACAAATTACTTTTCTCCCATGTGGTTTCATGAAGGAAATGGCAAAGAAGTTAAAACTTTTGGATATACACACAAATTTTGTTGTGCAGTACATTAAACCTAATTCCTTGCACAAACTTTAAGCAACTCACAAATATCTTAACAACCACTTGCATAATAGCTATTGCATTTTTTATATTAACATTTAAGCTAGTAAATAATTTTAATTAGAAAAACTTTGAGTAGCACTTCTAACCTAAACCAAGTTTGCATTAAGTTGTTTTCATGTATTTAACTCATTAGTTAAATACAAGCTGATTCAGTCCATAAAGTAAAGAGGTGGTATCATAAAAGCATGACAGATTGTTTGTTTTATTTTTTACATGCCTTTTTTGCATCCTTCTTTCTTTGTTATTCCTCTAATGTGGAAATGAAAGCCTGGTTACAATTGTGAAATAAAAGATAAGCACACAAGAAAACCATAGTTGGTGTTCTGTCCTCAGAATGAGTCATGGGAATAAGCTATTTTACAAGTACTGAATAAATTAGGAGTGGAAAAATTCAACCAATGAGTAAATAGTTAGCTGATAATAGCCTTTTAAAAAATAGTTTATTTAGCAGGGATTTGCTATACACAATTTCTAAACTTGTTTAATGTTTTAAACTTTTTTGAGGTGACAGTAAAAAACAAATTAATTTAAACTTAATTTATTGTAGGTACAATCTTTAATTTCACTAAGTGTTTAGAATTATAAATCATGGAATGCAAGGAAATGGGTTTGATTTATTGTATTTAACTAAATTAGTCACACTGTATTGGCAGTAATTTTGTTCCCAAACGGGAGGAATATCCTTTTTTCACTCTGTGTCAAGAATTCTAAATCATTGAATGTAAGGAAATGTGTTTGATTATTAGATGGTATTTATTTAACTGTATTACTTACATAATATTGGCAGTAATTTTTCCTCCAACCCAAATGAATATCTTTATTTCACTCTGTGTTTACAGTTCTAAATTATTGAATGTAAGGAAATGTGTTTGATTAGTAGATGGTATTTAACTGCATTAATCACCACAGTATTGGCAGTAATTTGTCCCCCAACCAGAATGAATACCTTTATTTCACTCTTTGTTTAGTGTTCTAAATCATTGAATGTAAGGAAATGTGTATGATTAGTTGATAGAATTTAACTTCATCAGTCACACAGTATTGGCAGTAATTGTTCCCCCAACCCGAACGAATATCTTTATTTTACTCTGTGGAAAAATTTTACTTTCAGCTCTAAATCATTGTATTTAAGAAAATGTGTGTGTGTTGCACAGTATTGGCAGTAATTTTGTTCCCCAACCAAGGTGAGTGGTCATTTCACTCTGTGTTTACAATTCTTAGTCATTGAATTTAAGGACATGTGTTCTGTCGCACTGTATTGGCAGTAACTTTGTTCCCCAACTGTAACGGATATCTTCATTTCACTCTTGTTTAGAATTCTAAATCATCGAATGCAAGGAATGTGTTTGATCAGTAGGTAGTATCTAACTGTTGTCCCGCCCGCAGACGAGCCGGTGTTCGGCTGCCTGCTGGAGCACGCGTGTCCGCCGGAGCCGCCGCGCGTGCCGCTGTTCGTGCAGCACTGCGTCCGCTGTGTGGAGCGCAGCGAGGACAACATGAAGACCGACGGGCTGTACCGCGTGTCCGGCAACCTCTCGCAGGTGCAGAAGATACGACTGCAGGTCGGTGTCGCCGGACGAATCTTAAATAATTTTAATCATGTTCGCTTTCCGGAATCGGTATCGTTATAACTGGTTACGCACCTCTACGTCCACGATTCCTCAGTTCATCTTTATTGTTGACTAAATGACTAGTTGACGGAAATGCTAGTTAGTGACTATTGTCACTAAACGCTGTGACGGAATTCGACACTCTACGGCACATTACAGGTTTGAGGGGAGGGTCAGCACCTGGCAACGACGGTGTACCGGCTGTCATACTTAAAGACAATTCATTAATAATTTGTAGACCTCTCACTCACCTAATAAATCTAAGTATATTGTCAGGAGTTTTTCCAACTGCTTTTAAAACTGCTAAGGTATTCCCACTATTCAAATCTAATGATGTAAAAGATAAAAATAATTTTCGTCCTATCTCTTTGCTTAGTGTTTTCTCTAAAGTTTTAGAACGGGTAGTTCTAAAACTTATATCAACGAACGCAATACCTCCAGACAAATAAAATTTTATGCGATAATCAATTTGGATTTAGACAAGACTTAAATATCGCTGATGCTCTATTTGATGTTTGTAAAGAACTAAAAAATTCAATCTCTGAAAATTTGCACTCCATGTTAATTTTTCTAGACCTAAAAAAGCTTTTGATTCAATTGATAGAGGCAGGTTATTGGTAAAATTAGAAGCTATTGGTGTTAGGGGCATCTCTCATGCTTGGTTCAAAAGTTATCTCTCAGAAAGGTCCCAAATAGTTAGCATTTGTAATGTTAACAGTAAAATCAAACCAATTGACTACGGGGTGGTTCAGGGAAGTACCCTTGGCCCGATTCTTTTTTTAATTTATATAAATAATGTATCTAAATTGAATTTAAGAAGTAAACTGTTTTTGTTTGCAGACGATACTTTGATTTTATCAAGGGGTAAAACGTGGGAAGAGGTGCGGATGAACGCTGAATGGGACTTAATGCAGTTGAAAAAGTGGTTGGATAGTAACACTTTGTCGTTAAATGTTTGAAAAACAAAATTTTTGCCAATTTCTTTTTCATATATGACTGATTATCATTTGCCAAATCTAAAAATCCACACTTGCGGCTCTCATTTTAATAACGGTTGTCTTTGTGATTCCATAGATAAAGTTATGTCTTATAAATACCTAGGTGTTTTTTTGATTATAGGTTAAAGTGGTCTGAACACATCGATTTTTTAAAGACAAAGCTTAGAAAGTACATTTTTGCTTTTAAACATTTAAATGAAATTCTTGACAAAAAAGATGTTAAATTAGCCTATTTTGCATATATTCAATCTATTTTATCTTTTGGTATAGTAGCTTGGGGAGTTGCCTTGCAATCGACGCTTCAACCTTTAAATATACTTCAAAAAACGCTGTTCAAAATCATGTTCAAAAAATGTAAAAGATATCCTATTGTTAATCTTTTTCAAGAGAGTGGAGTACTGACAATCAGACAATTGTATGTGAAATTTCTTTCGCTTCACATTTATAAATGGGTAAATTAAATTTTTTCGTCTATTACACATTCATATAGCACACGTTACTGTCATAATATCGGTATTATTCCTTTACAAATAACCAAGTCGATTGAATTAACTAACTCTTTTTATATCGCTCACGTTTTGTACAGTAATATTTGCCGTTACTTTAGTGAACTAAATATTTTTAATTGGAATTCTATAAAATCTTTTAAGAAGAATATTTTGGAATGTTTATTGAGAAATGGAATAGAAGAGGCGGAAATGATAATCAGAACCGGCTATCGGCAGACATGACCCTTGAATCATGTACCACCGACGACGACGATGACGACGACGACTTGACGACCGACCCAGACCGACCGACAGACTGCCCCCCCTCCCGCCTCTCACCCCTCAGTACCACGGCTAGTCCTGCACTACGTCCAATACCTTAGCTCGTTATTATTCTTACCACAGTTGATACAGTAGAGCGCCGATTATCCGAATTAATTGGGGACAAGGCGTCGTTCGGATAACTGAATATTCGGATAATCGAACATGAAAAGGCAAAATTTAAAAATTATTTATGTAACGTAATTATTACTAGTAAAAAAGGCTAAAAAAATCATCAAACAAAAATTATTCACGTAATTTTATTATGAAATCGATCAGAATACATGGGTATAAATTTTTAAGGAACAATTTATCATACATAGATACAGTAAACTGTATACTTTTTATTTAGAGAAAAAGTCCAAAATTTGTTTTTGCTTGGGCCCCGACACGCGAATTTGAATTGCTTGAGAGTCATATTCAAGATATGAATTATTACAGCGTTCGGTTAACCGACGGTTCGGATGACCGACGTTCGGATATTCGGCGCTCTACTGTACTTCGCGCTTCGACGCTGGGAGCGTCATTGTATAAAAATCAAGTACAAATCGTAATTGGTATTAAAAAGTATTAATAATTAGTTTAAAAACTTTAAGAACTGTAAATTAATAGAAATTAATTTACAGCCATCGTCAGTTGATAGGTGCTCTGGTCTGCGCACAGGCTCTTTGCCCATGCAGGCTATTTCCCTTGGCAATGTATTAATAACAATATGCAAAAAAATAATATTCAAATGTAAATTTTTAAGATATCATATTGTTAAGTGATTTCATTTTTGTTTATTTCTACTAAAAGCAATTGTAAACTTGTAATTAATTACTGGGAAATAAAGCGATTATTCATTTCATTTCATTTCAGTTTCGACTAACACATAGTCATTATGAAAAAAAGAGAACGTTAAATTAATCTAGGAACGTGTATTTTTCTAGGAGACATAAATATTGACTTATTAAACAATGACTTGCTGACAGATAGATACTTAAACTGTTTATTAGGTACGGGTTTCACTCAGTGTATCGACAAACCGACTAGAGTGACGCAAAACACTAGTACCTGTCTGGATCATATATTTATTAAATATAACGACTTGAATGCGGTCAAATCAGCAGTGCTCCAGACATGTGTGACGGATCACTATAGTACCGGCATCGTCATCACATCCCCCACTCCTCACCGTGACTCTGACAATGACTCAATCACTCCACGCACTTACCTTGACCACACACTACTCTCTCACTATCTTACAAATTCCAACTGGGATCCGATTATGACTTGTCACGACAATGTAAATTTTTGCTCAGATTATTTTTTTAGATTAGTTTCAATTCTGTTGCAGCTTCTAGAAAACCTATTTTTGATCGCAGTACAAGATTTAAAAAATTGAAACCATGGATTACATTTGAATTGTTACAGCAAATAAGAACTCGGGATAAATTAAGTAAGCAAATTAAAAAACAACCTTTTAACTATGATCTTATTAATTTTTACCAAAATTTGAAGAATAACTTAAGCAGATCATTAAAGCAAACAAAAAATAGTTATTATCGTAACAAATTAAACGAGGCCAATTCCAGTCCAAAAAGGTTTTGTGGTATCATCAATGAAATTTCGGGGAGGGGTTGCAAAAAAGAAGCATTTCCAATAGATAAGTTTATCCCAGATAGAGCCGTAACCGCGAGTGAATGTAAAAGGGTTGCCAATGACTTTAATGAATTTTTCTCCTCAGTAGGTACCAACTTAGCCAATGCTATTAATTAATGATGGTGGGGAACCAGTTGTGAATGACAGCCACTTCTCACAGGACTGCACATTTTCACTGAAAACTGTTACTGAAACTGAACTCAAACGTTATGTCTACAGTTTACGTGGCGGGTCGGCCCCTGGCTGCGATGGTATCACGGCCGAAGCCCTTAAATTAAACTTGAATGTATTTTGTAAGCCATTGCTACATATAATTAACATGAGCATTACTTCTGGTTCATTTCCTGATTGTTTTAAACTGGCTAAGATTTTTCCTCTTTACAAATCGAATGAAATTTCAAATATGAATAATTTTAGGCCAATATCGCTTTTAAGTATATTTCCCAAAGTCATTGAGAAAATTGTCAAGGATCAATTTGTTAACTATTTGCAGGAAAATAATATTTTAAGTGGGTGTCAGTACGGGTTTCGTTCAGATAAGAATGTTTCAGTTGCTTTGTTTGATATAAATAAAGAATTAAACCTTTCAATTTCCAAAAATGAACGATCATTATTAGTTTTTCTGGATCTTAAAAAAGCGTTTGATTCAGTCGATCGCGCGAAACTTTTTTCTAAATTAGAAGCAATCGGTGTTAAAGGCGTTGCGTTCGAGTGGTTCAAAAGTTACTTGTCAAATAGATCTCAGTTTGTCTCAATTTGTAACATTAATAGTGACATTCAGCCTGTAGATTACGGAGTGGTCCAGGGTAGCACATTAGGGTCAATTCTTTTTTTAGTTTACATAAATAACATTTCCAAAATCGATACATTTGGGAAATCTTTCTTATTTGCCGATGACAGTTTAATATTTATTAAAGGAAAGACATGGCTCGAGGTAAGAAATAAAGCTTTGCATGAACTTATGAGGACAAAAATGTGGCTTGACCAAAACACTCTCTCTTTAAATACCTCAAAAACCAAGTTTATGCCTATTTCTTTAAGTAAGATATCAGATTATAATTTACACGACCTTTTGATTCATTCTTGTGGAAATTATCAGAATGTCAATTGTTGTTGTGATTACATTGAAAAGGTTGAGACATACAAATATTTAGGTGTTGTTTTCGATCAGCGTCTTAAATGGTCAAGTCACATACAATTTGTCAACGGTAAAATTAGAAAATACGTCTTTGCTTTCAGACAACTTAATCAAATTCTTAATGAAAGAGAATTAAAAGTGGTGTATTATGCTTACGTTCAATCTCTTTTGACATTTGGAATAATTGCTTGGGGCGGGTGTTTTAAAAGTACTTTGGAACCACTTAACGTTTCGCAAAAATTGATTTTAAAAATAGCTTTTGGGAAGTGCAAACGTTACCCGTCTGACGCCCTATTTCAAGAAACCTCTGTCTTAACTGTTAGACAGCTTTTTGTCAAAATCCTTTTAGTTCATATTTTTAATAATTACATTAGCATTTTTCACAGCATTATCTCACTCACATAACACCAGATATTCAACCAGAGCCGGGATAGTTTCGATACAAATTTTCAAAACATTTTCTTTGTCTAATTCATTTTACATTGCTCATATCCTGTATAGAAATATATGTAATAACTTTCAGTATCTTAATTTATTTGATTTACCATCAACAAGTATTTTTAAAAAGCGTGTCAATGACTTGTTGCTAAGTTTGGATAGGGACGAGGCCGAGATTATCATCGCGCCAGATTACAGGCGAGACTGACTCTGACGACGGCCCCCGCTATGACTTAACCGTTGCACTGTCCGACTCCCGCTCGCCTCTCCTCTCCGCCCTCCTCCCCCCTGCGCCTGCTGAATTTCATGTTGTAGTGCTGCCATCAATCCATCACGTTTTTCACATCGCAAATTTTTAAGTTTTTTTTTCAATTACATTTTGATTTTACGAAGTTTTACAGGTAACTCCCATTGCAATTTTTCTTTTCTCTTCAATCTAAAATAAGGAAATTTTATTAATGACGCATACGAAGCTGACGCACAGGCATTTGTGCCCATGTCGGCTTATTCCATAGACCTTCTTAAAGTTTGTATTTTTTACATCGTATATTTTATAAGGTACTTATATTCATAGCATGTAACTTATTTATTTATTTACTTTTATAATACATAAAGAAGCATCAAGGACTTTATTGTTATTTAAATGCAAGAACAGATAATTTTATTTTTTGCAATGTAATATTTTTGTAATTTTTTTGGAATAAATCTCTATATTCATTCATTCATTCATTCAAATCCATTGAACTGTAATTCAGTGTCGTCTGCCAGCTGGCAATTTGTGTTAAATGTCAGAAGTATTTTATGTTGTGAGTTTAATATGTCCGTGTTGTTTTTAAAAATCTGTGATGAAATTCAGAGGATTAAAACGTTCTTTTGCTTTGATAATGACTACGTCAATAATAAAGTTGATGAAACTAGTGAACAATAAAGTTGTACTGAGGAATTGTGGACGTCAAGGTACGTAACCTGTTATATTTAGTTTTTAATCATGGAAGTGAATAACAAAAAGTGTGGAAGTAATATCATGCTTGAAATATACCCACACTTAAACTGTAATCCACATAGCTGTTTAGAGTACTATTTAATTTGTGAATAAAAACGTATAATGGTGAGATATTTTGACTTATTTCATTTTTTATCTGGCCAGAAGGTTTTTTCCTCCATAAACATTAATATGGTATTTATTCTTTTGTATTTGACCTTTCACTTTTTTGAGTGAAATTGAAATCGTAAAATATTTTCTTTGCACCCAACAAGTTCCTTGCAACAGTGGCAGTTAAAAAGTGATATGCCATGAAATTAATTCATTTAAAAATTCTAAAATGGTACTACCTTGATATTGAAAGCCCCATAGTACTGATGTTGTTCATCCAATGTGCTGATTGCAGAACCTGTTATTGGTGGTTTAATGTACAGAAGTTTTTTGTTAAAAAAGCCATTGAGCAGCCAGGTTGAAATGTTTGGATACTACTATGTATTAAAATCTGTAAAATCTGTTGAAGTTCCTAGTATACCTCCAACTCTTACCTGATGTCTGTGTGTTTAGGTTGATCAGAACATCTACACTCTGCTGGAGCAGGAGGAGGACGTCCATGTGCTTGCAGGAACCCTCAAGCTCTTCTTCAGAGAACTGCGGCAACCCCTCATTCCATTTAAGTTCTTTGACAAAGCGCTCAGAGCAAGCAGTAAGTATGGACATGTTTAATTCATTCTTACCATAACTTTTACAGACGGCTATAGTCAGCAGCCCCCCCCCCCCCTCTAAATCAGCAGCAATAAGCACCCTCTAAACCAAATTATCATTGTTATAATATGTCATTGTAGTGCTTATCTGTCTTGCTTGTATTTTGCTCTGCCTTCTAATTAATTAATCCTAATTAATTGCTATTATTGATGCAAACTATTTTTGCTTTAAAATTGTTAATACTTTTGGCGCTACAAGTTTATACATTATTTTGGTACCATTGTTCATCTTCCTGATTATCATCATATATTGTTATTCTCATGTGTTCTCATTTTCTTCTTATTCTTAAACTGTTTTCTACTTGTATTCATCATTCTACTAAACAATCGTAAAATGATGTCTCTGTTGAAAGAATAAATAGAGGCCGCCACTTTGGGCCCCTTTTATACATGGTAGAATCTGCTGGGCAGAATGGAAGTAAGTTGAGTTTACCGAGCATATTTATGCATTAGTATCTTGCCGCTGTGTCCTCATTGTACAAGAACAGAGGGGTTACATTTTACAGCATTTTGACGGTTTCAAAATACATTGATGAATAGGGAGCATTTAAGCACTGCGGCAGAATGTTCTCCACTCAGCCAGTACTGCCAACCCATCTTACCCTCAACTATTTTTTGTTCTTGTTGCTGTTAACTAAACAAGAGTTGCCAGCTCAGGCAACTCCCACCATGGCGTTATAAAAATCCAATGGCTTGTCGATGTGCAATCGCTTTGGCAGAAAATGCGTTCGGCAGAATCTGCCCGAATCGACCCCCCGATCTACCCATCGTGCATAAAAAGGGCCTAGTTAGGATTCTCACTGGGACAACAAAGCAATTTTTGGGGGAACCAATATTATAGCCATCTATAGAAACAAGGTTGTGGGGCTGGTAAATGGCAACGTCACGCCTAAGGGTTCAGCTTTTTTGTCTATTCATACTCTTTTATTATACTTGAAATCAGCTGACTCTGTAAAGATTTTTCCAACGCAAAAAACCATTGTAAAGTGGTATTGCCAATTCGAAGGCCGAGGCCTTATTTCTATAGACTAGAGGCATTATTATGACATTATAATAATTATTACTAGAGGCATTTATACATTAATACATTATACGTAATGTCTGTAGCCTTATTACTAGAGAAATTATTATGACATTATAGGTTATTTTCTGTGGGAAGGCCCTTAAAGGATAGGTATTAAAATAGGATTGTAGAGGAAACAACTGGCTTACCTGAAGTTGAGTAGGCCATCAGAAACACTAAACATAGGAAAAGTCCCAATATTTTGACCCTTGACCTTGAGAAAGGTCCTACTAGATGGACCGAAATATTGGGACTTTTCCTGTATTTAGTGTTTTGTGTTTCTGATGGCCTACTCAACTTCAGATAAGCTAGTTGTTTCCTCCATAATCCTATTTTAATATTATGACATTATAGTTAATTGGGCAATACTTGGACACCAGTTTTGAAAAAGTTAAAAAAAATCTAGCATTGTCGCGGAGGGAAGGGGAAGGAATTCTCCAGGCCAAAATACAACGGAGGCCAACAGTAAACAATTTGCAGGAAGGCCAACCGCCCCCGCCCCCTCGTGTCCATTGACATCTCTGCAGAGGAATGCATCCCAGTCGCGCCTCAAATACTTAAGAAATAGAGTAAACATCGCAGAGGCGGGCCGATATAACCTGAGGCTGCAGACTGCTCCTTCAGTAATAAAGTAGTTTGTGTTGTGCGCGACTACGTTATTCGCCCAGAAGATGGAGTACTGCAATGTCTCCGAAACGTCGGCGGAAATCTTCGACAATATGACACGGTCTAACCCAGAAGACAAGAATATGACATCGTGAGACATTATTATGTTTGTATTTAATACAAGCAGAGAATCTTTTTACTTCAGTTTTGTACCATCAATTGCAAAATTTATTCATCTTCTACTTGTCTGTAAATTGTGTTTTTTTCCAGTAATTAACTGATTGCAACTAATTAAGGAACCTTAGAAGTGTCCTACATTAATCAAAGGTGTCTTGTTCCTGTAGCTTTACTTTTGCTTCTATTTAAAGATCTTGGATTGTTTGCTTACACTTTCTATTAGTTTATTATTTTATTATTTTGTAACCTTAAAATTGATTTAATCATTTTGTTTCAGCAAATCCCAAATACAACGAAAAAATCAAGGATTTCCAAGATATTGTGAAGTCTTTACCACAATGTAATTATGACACTCTCAAGTTCTTGTTACAGCATTTATTAAGGTAAGGCCCAAAATAATTTCTCATTTTAGGTTGATTAAATTATTGATTACAGCTATTAGGAACGTAGTATCTCTTTTTTAACCAAACTTATCTTAAAAACGTTTTTTGAAGGTGTTAAAACATGAAACTGACTTGACAGAGGATAGTAGGGTGTTGCACTTTCTGCTGATGGCTGAGGTTTGATTTTTGAAAAACCTTATTTGGGCAAGGAAATCATAAGGCAGTCATGCCTTCTTGAAGGCAGTTTTGATAAGGATTTAAACTCCAAGACTATACAATACAAAATATTTGGTTTTTAGCAAATCAAGTTGAACACCACCCTTTTTCTAAACTCAGTTGTACTCAACCTAAGTCATTTCCTCAACCAAATAAACTCTAGGTCTCACAAAAACTAGGTCTTATAAACTCTAGGTCATAAAAATCACAAATCACGACTAGGTCTTAATTGTACTACTTAAAACTCTACTCACTATGGCAAACTGGAAAAAGTAATCGCCTTGAGTTCTGACTCAGTGGCTGCGGCATGTTTCAGGGTGACTCAGTACCAGGAGTTCAACCGTATGCACATTCCCAACGTCGCGATTGTGTTCGGGCCCACGCTCATGTGGCCGGAGCAGGAGTCGCAGAACATGGCGTTTGACATGATGCAGCAGAACTTGGTCATCGAGTGCTTCCTCTCTGAGTTCCACAATATTTTCCGCTGATCCGAGTTCTGCTTCTGAACCTCCGTTCACTCCATTCACTCGTTTTGCTGGCCAAAGCAACTCAGTCAATATTTTCTTTGGGATGATGATTTTTTTATGATGATTAAGGATGCTTGCGTATTTGTTATATTGCAAGTTTGCTTTAGAATCCATTTATATTTCAAACATTGTACATTGTAACATTGTGACATTGTACATTGTATTCTTAAATTTTCCCTACAACATAGAAAATCTTCAATAGTCGTTTATGGCAAGGCCTTTCATTGCATAATTTTTAAGAGCTGCATGTCTGAAAAATATGTTTAACTTAAACCTGCGCTTTGGTGAGACATTGCCTATAACCAGAATCAGACACTGAGTAAAACTTGTCTGTAACCAGAATCAGGAACCAAAAAACCCTTTTCTCTTTAGAGCAGGAACCATAAAATTGAATGTATTTTAAAAAAGCTCTAAGCTTTTCTGAAATGTGTAATATTAATTAATTTATGAGAAGAATTAGGCAATTATATGAGATATAAACTTGATGAAGGTAAGTTTAAAAAAAGTACACCACACCATACAAATAGCCTTATATGTCCAAATACAAACACGCTTCTTGGTAGGTTGCCTTTGAATGTTAATATATATATATAGGGTGTTGATTGTTAATGGAATAGTTTGTATGTCAACTTAGGATTAGTTCTCCCAATGTTGGTGAAAAAACTGTGATGATATCGTTTTCCATTTATGATAAGCTATTGTATTAAGCACATTTTTTAAATTGTCGCCATCGTTGGTGACGAAATTAATCCAAACAATAAACTGGTTTTGTTTTTAAGAGTAAATATTTAATCTCACAAATAACCTCACCTACATATAATATTTTTTATTTCAGCATTTTTCTACAATGAATTTTTTTATTGTTGAAGTGAGGCAAATAGAACTTATAGAATTTTTTAAAATGGCTTCAGGAAGTTATTTCTTCACATAAGAGAAGTAATTCCATTTTGATACACATATGTAATAAATATTATGAGATATCAAATAATGTTAACCCTTAGAGTTTTAAACTAAAAATGTTTCCACTTTTGATCACTTTAATCAAAGACAAAGGCTTTTAGGTTAAAAATGATGCAAGTTGAATAATCAATCATCACTTATTATATACCACTTATGTATTTATTGCATGTAGAAATATTACTGCACTTATTTACAAAAAAAGCTTTTTACACTTAATGGATCTAATTTTACTTTGTTCAGTAGTTTGTGTATGAAATATCTCGACTAGTTTTTCAATTCATTATTACTTATTTAATATTCAAGCTTATTTTCAACGTAAATATCACAAATTATGCATATATTATAGGTATTATTATGATGCATTTTTAATCTCAATATGTGATTATCAGTTTTAATAAAATCCATTTTAACTTAGATATTATAAATATATTCATATATTGAATTTCCCTGAAGGCGGGTTGACATGGTACGATCAATCTTAGACAGAACTTGACTTTTAAATGGTCCGGATCTAATCGGAGAATTGTGAGCCAGCTTGTGCACTCGGATTGAATTGTTAATTATAACCCATGTTAAATCCATTGAAATCATAACTCGTATCTGAGAAAATATCACCATCCGACAAACTTGGGCCGAGTTGTTTATATAAGATCTAATTGGATGCACTGTTGCACGGTCCGAGCAGCGATCTTCCGAGTTCACTCGGTCTGAGAGTAATCATACCGTGACAACCTGCCGTTAGTGGTTAGAATCAGTGGCTTAATCAGGTAGGGGGCTCTAGACAAGTAAAAATTTTACCAAAATTAAAGATCTACAGATCCTAAAATTAACAAAAAAACTTGGGGAAAATAAACACCCTATTAATTTATTGGCTGGATTTACTTTTTTCATTTTCAAAAATTGTCGGGATGGTATTGTTTGAACAATAGCAAACAGTAAATGAATTACTAATGTGATTTTAATTTTTTTTACTCAGATATTATAGTAAACTCTTCTTTAGCAACAGAGTTATTGTACATACTTGGCAGTGCTTATAGTTGATTATTGTTTATTGCAGATATATGTGTAACCATCATTTTAATTTACATTCATTTGTAAAATGTTCCTTAAGTAATTTTGTATACAAGAAATAATAAAAAATTTTGGTTTTAGAATCAACAGATATTTAAAATCCATGAGCAAATTTTTTTGAGGCTTTAGGGAAGTGAAATCTCACCCAAAGAAGGATAAATCCAGCCCTATCCTGTCCCAAATAAAAAATCCAGTCCCATCCATCCCTAACAAATAAATCATAAAAACAAGGGAGAGTGATTTTATCTGAAAGGCAATGTTGGGATATTGATACCGGTCCCTTAATATAAATGCAAAGGAATTCCTTTGGTTAGCCTGGGCCCCTCTTTATGCTTAAGAAACATCTGCCTCCCCCAAACACTGACCCTGAGTTCTCCAATGATCAGTGGTGTAGTGGCAAATTTTCCAGTGTGGGAACGCTTAATATATTAATTTGTCAAATTCCCTGCAAATTAAGATACCTTTTCCCTGAATGCGTATAGGATGCGTATTAGGCTATGTATTTTAAGCTCACTGAATTTACTGATGCTTCAAGAAAATATTTAATAATTTGTATGATTTTTGTTAAAGCAAAATATAAAAACAGTAGTCTACATTTTTATATTTAACTAACTTTAATAAATTTATTATCTCACAAAAATGTTATTTTTGAAAAGGTTATTAATTAAGTTAATAACTACTTTTATGTACGTTATCCCCCAAAATAGCAACATAAATAAACTAATTTTTAAATGACATATTCTGTACAAGTAAAAAAGCAGAGAACTAAAATAAATTAAATCCATAAAACGGAGAAAAAGCAGAGTAATTAATTACAATGACTTTTATGTACGTTGTCGTTAACCTCCAAAAAACACCATACATAACCTCATTTTTAAATAACATAATCTAGACAAGTAAAAGCAAAGAACTGAAATAAATTAAATCCATAAAACATAAAACAGAGAAAAAACAGAGTGATTAATTACAATGAAAGTTCATTGCGAGATTGATAAATCAGGTTTACAATCAGTCGGCAAATGCATCCTCTTCTGTAGTATGGGCTTTTGTCACCGTTACCGCCACCATTTACCGTACTCGGTGCACAATACAAAGTTCAAGCGAGAGTGGGGTTGTCTTTCGAAACAGATAGAGTAAAATCGTGTTGATTTACAAATATGTTTGTTAAGTATTGCACTTTATTATTGACATTAAAATATATATTTTATATTTTTATACTCTTTAATTAATGTTTAGAAATATAGGATTTTTAACTATTTTTCCGGATTTTCCCTAAACGGGGCACTGGGATTTTCCCGGGTTTCTGAAAACCAGTGTGGGAACGCCGTTTCCATGCGTTCCCGCACCACTACACCACTGCCAATGATTATCTTAGAGCAATTAAACAATTTATTTCTTAAATGTATATTTTTAACAGAATTTATTTGGAAAAGAAGAGAGTACAATTGATTAATCTATTTTCTAAACTTTATCAAGCATTTTTTACAAACCCAAATCAATGTCTGATTTAGTATTAAGTTGAAGATTGCAAAATGTTATGGAGCATTAACTATGAAGTTAAAAAATGTTAGATCACTAAAAAAATAACAACATTAACATTCCAATAAAATTATAACATTTAAAGAAAATTAGTACATTTACTTTAAGCTTCCTTTGAAACCATCTTTAATTTATGTATTTTGTGGTTGTCTCGTAGTTTATTTTTGTACTATTTCAGTAGTTGTAAATAATGTCCAATCCACATGTAAAATATGTAAAGATGTCCACTGGTGCAGCCTTATAGGATAAGGATGAAGAAAATATTTTATATAGCAAGGTTTTTCTCTTCTGTATAGAATACTTCATTTACATGCTGAACACAGTGTCCAAATGCTCATTCTATGGTTTCATGAAGTTATAGTGAAAAATAATTATATATTGACCAGTGTATGTTTAAAATAGATATATATAATTAAATTACTAAATAAAAGACAAACAGGTCAAGGAAATTACAGAACAGTCTTTAAGTGTGATAAAAATTACGTAATATATATACAAAAGTAATGGGAGGGTAATTACTCAATAATTACTTGACTGTATACAACTACTAGATCTAGACTCGAGTGGTAATAACTATTCGAAAAAAGTCGAGTATTTGACGTTTACATAAAAATTGGTAGGTGTGATTCATTGGGCTACGAATTAATTATGCTATTTAACAAAAGGTCACCGTTAGATAATAACAACGCTCGGATTGAGACCGTTTCCAGTGATAACATAAAAATGTACTGGTATTTTGATTAGGATTTTTGCGGACATTTGCCATCACTGATTAGTAATAGTAGTGATGGCAAATGTCCGCAAAAATCCTAATCAAAATATAAAATCACCATCACCAACAATGAATTTCAAACAAAGGAATGTACTGGTGTTTAAACAAAATAGAAATAGAAACATGAATAGATGTCAAGCTGAAGCAAAGACTGTTATATTATGCACGGAAGGCTATGGCATTTTTTTTAAAGGTTAAATAAGGAGAGCTTCCAATTTGATATGATTGTTACCGAGAGTGTCAATTGTATGAATTCATCTGTCTCTAAATTTTAGCATTCCATATCTTTACAGATGTAAGTTTTAAAAAGTAACTATAGCTCTGGACAGCCTTACTGGCGGGTGAGTGAGTGCGCTGTTGTCGTAATTAGTGTTTAATATCTGCAGTGTTTTGGTAATAAATCACATGGTCATTTGTTAATGTAAAGGTACTGTTCACAAGAAAATATTTTGCTGCAACCGCAAGTGCAACTAATGTTTAATGCTTGCAAGCTCAACACAATTCATGAATCATGAAGTATGACGACAAAAGTGTGAAAACACGTTCTTAAATGTAAACAAATCATTGAAGATGAAAGGTTGCCAAAACAAAAAGACCAGCTAATGCATTGCGCAAATATTTTCCAGAAACTTTATTTGCATAAGAAATCTCTCGGTGAAATATTATAGGGCATTCTTTTTTAGTGTAAATGAGGTGAAACGTAAACAAGGTTTTGACAGTTCTACCAAAACATGTGTTTATTTAGCAGACATTTTGGGAGATTATAATTTTCGCCACCCGCCAGTAAGGCTGTCCAGAACTATAGTACATGCATTAATAATTTTACACACTTACATGATAATACATTTTAACAGACTGTTATTCTTTTTACAATAAATCAATGTTGGCCACGTGTAATGGTTGTTATGTTTTATTACATTTTCTGTAAATACAAGAGGGAGTATTTCTTGTTCTGGTCATTTTTATTATTAAAATGTTACATAGTTACAGTGTTTTATTTATTTCCCTCTATTTCTATAATTTCCTTTTTTTAATTATGTAAAACGTTACTATATACAATACTTGTAAAAATAGAAGAATAGAATGTCCTAAGAGGTCAACAAAAATGTTCCTGCTATGATACATTCAGTTTCTTCGAGTTGAGAATCCTGACAATGAATGTTAAATATCTTTAGTCGCCCCAGACTGGGCCAATCAAAGTGGCAGATTTTTTAGGGTGGGAATTTTGAAGGAAAGCAAATTTTTGAAATTAAAAAATAATTATAGTCCAGTGGAGTCTTGATAATATTTGGTTTCCTGAAATTCTGCATAATCTGAAATTACTATTGGGATGGGGAGAAATTTTACCCCGATCGTGGGTACAAGGTGGAAATTAACAAAAAAGATGTACTTGGTCTTAAATTTGAGGTATGAGTAGCAAGAGTAATTTGTAAATGTTGATCGCGCATGTTATCGACCACAGGCAGGTAGATGATAAATGGTAGGAATAATTTTGCAAATCATGAAACGTCCATGATATTCAATTAACTGTTCATAGGAACAATTTTGTAAAATAAGGAAAGGGCCGTTTTGTTTGATCATGTGTATTTACTGTGTCATTATGTCCCGTACAGTAGAGTCCCGTAAACCCGGACTTCGATAACCCGGAATTCTGGATAACCCGGAAAGCCTGCCAGAGCAATAAAGTACACTGATATTCAAGGCCAGAGCACGGTGTGACACATATAAAACAGTTTTGGTTTTTCTTTAAGTTCTTTTGTAACTGATAATGTAGTTTTTGTATTTCTTACTGAGGAATAAATAAATGATTTCTTATAGAAATAACAGAAACTATTCTTATTTTTTTCTTATTTTTACTCATTTTCCGCTAACTCGGAATTTTCACAAACCCGGACTCCATTCGGTCCACATTAGTCAGGGTTTGTGGGACTCTACAGTACTTGTATTCTGCTGGCTGCCACGGAAGTAGGTACAGTAGAGTCCCGCAAACCCGGACTTCGATAACCCGGAATTCTGGATAACTCGGAAAGCCTACCAGAGCAATAAAGTGCATTGAGATTCAAGGCCAGAGCACGGTGTGACACGTTTAAAACAGTTTTAGTTTTTCTTTAAGTTTTTTTGTAGCTAATATAGTTTTTATATTTTTTACTATGCAATAAATAAATGATTTCTTATAGAAAGAACAGAAACAATTGTTATTTTTTCTTATTTTTACTCATTTCCCGATAACTCGGAAATTTCACAAACCCGGACACCGTTCGGTCCACATTAGTCCGGGTTTGCGAGACTCTACTGTATGCAAAAGACGATCAATCTTCATCAATCGCAGTAAAACATCGAGTAACTGCAAATATCTTAGAAAAATAAATAAAAGCCGTAAAATTCCACTGCGCGCATTTTCGGATTGTGGGCAAAAGTCAGCCGAGTGAAATAAATTTTTGCGTTAAGATGTAGTTTTGCTTTTTAACCCTTGGTAGGTGACTTTGATTTTAAAACACGAATAGTGACTCAAGGAGTTTTTTTCCGGGTATTGAAATAATAGACAAACAGTGTAGTTTCATACATATTTTGTAAAAAGGTTACAAGTAACCCTTTTATAATCAATATTAAGCAAATAAAAAACTTACTTGACATATTTTTGAAACCCTATAGGTATGTAAAACGTGTTACTTGTCACTTGTATTTGAAATCTATATTTGCGAATCCAAATATAGTAACTGGTGCAAATAGTGGGTACAGAGTGATAAAACATCATTATTGTCACTGATCTCCATGTCATCATCCTTATTTACACATTTTACACTAAAAGCAGATGCAGTGTGCTCCCTACACATGAAGAACTTGGCGTCCACTTTACACGACTCTTGGGCTTCAACTGAATAGAATGGGTAGGAAGGGGTGGTTGGGAGAGTGAAAAAAGGTCGAACCGACTCCTAGAAAGAGGCGTGTAAGGTACAGTTACTCCTGCGACTGCCGAGCGGTTAGAACGCATATTTTTTTTACAAAAATAAAAGCACCTGGAGGAAAACTCCGTGTGTCACTGACGGAGGGTTAAGTACACTTGAGTACACCCCCAGTCCGGGCTATTTTTGTAGAATTACCTTGCAGTATTCACAAACTAACACTCAACTCACAATTTCCCCGATCTATTTCATCATCACTTTCACTATCTGTGTTGTCCAGAAAATCACTTAGGCTACTAATTTCAGAGTATTCGCTGATTTCACGGTCACTCAAAAGTTTTCAATCCGCCATTGCGCAATGTTTACAAACACGGGCCAGCTGTCAACAAAGCAACTTGTAGAATTTGAGTGATACAGACTGCTAATATGCAAAACAAAATATTCCAGAGACAGCCTGACGTAACCGAAGTAAAACAAAGCATTCTCCCTTGGCGGAAAAAAGCGCCAAGTTTGAATCAAGGCCACGATCCCGCATGTAAGCGGGTGTGGACCAGCAGCGGGGTTTGGGTATCCCACGTATACGCTGGTGTGGATTTCAAGAGGTAAATAAACCATAGACAAAAATTGTAAAAAATCACTTTTAATTGTATTTGTACTTTTTAGTTGCACTTCGCACAATATCTCGAACAGCTCTGTTTTGCTCCATCTTATTTAAATTTGTTTGAATAGTTACCCCATTAATCATTAGATGTATGGCTGTAAATTAATGAAAAACAAATTATCTTCATCAAATTTCTAAATTGCGAAGTCTGGACATCTGTCGCGGAGCATAAATACGAGGATAATTTTTTCCACCACACTACGACGTAATCACCTTTTGAAATCATCATTTTGTGGCCAAACCAGCTCTTTTCCACTAGAGGGCAGAAAACTTTCAGACCTAGGGCCATAAGTCAGCTGATCATTTATTTGCTTGAAACAGCGAGAACATCACACAGGATAGTTAGATATGTCTTTCATAGCAGAAGCTGTATCGTCGCTCGTAACCTCAAAATTTTGTTTTCAAGCGTGTCAAATAAATAATCAGATTTTTTCATATTATATAGGGTATATTTCATTGTGTAGTGTGATGAAAAATAGCGTTTGCACCTCTGCCGAAAGGGTTTTGCAGCTTTCGATCATTTTAAATTCTCAACTTCGTCTTGAATTTGAAACACGATCTCGAGCCAGCAAAACCTCATTTTCAGCCCTTGTTGCGAAATAAGCTATAATTAAATGTTTTATGTGACTGTCCCAAAAAATGATTCTAATCAACAATCGTACAAAAAGACTTAGTTTGATTCTATTCTGTTTGATTGGTTTTAAGAAAAATGTTAGGCTCCAACATTGATTGATGTAAATAAGTACACTGGATTGATAACTCAGGCCCCGCAACGCGAGCCCCCGGCAGTGGTTGCATTTAAGATTTTGCTGGGGCGATGGGGGAACGCTTCTTTTGCCGGCCAACTTGTACTGACCGTCTAGTCAAATATTAATTATAATTAATAGTTATAGCAATACATCTATTAGAGGAAGCTTTATCCATAAAACTGCTCCCAAATCAGTGCAGTTTCAATACGGTTAACAATACAGTTTCGCGCTTTTCCCCCCAAAGCCCCTTCAATTCGGCCCGGCTGCAACCCCAACGCATAGCTGTGTTGGCTCGGAAATCACTACACGAGCATTACGGGGAGCGCACTATCCAGTTGTATTTATTTACATCAATGAACTCCAATTCTGTTTTTTTATTTTGTTGTGCTGATAAGTAGATTTGTTTAACCAGAAATCCATTATTAGAAAAATACTCTTATTTACGGATTGTTCTATTTGTATTTTTGATATTCCTGAAAATAAAATACTTGAATCATCAGCGTACAGACACTTAGATCCTCCACTCCTAGATAATTGACTGTGGTCTCTCGCAACCGTCTCAAGCAACAGGGAAACAGTTGGAGGCCCAGGATTTAGGATTAATCCTAAATCCTGGGCCTCCACAAACATATACATAAACTGGGGTCCATATACATATATATAAACTGGGGTTTCTGACAGTATATCGCAGTGTTTGACACTCAGAGCTGAATTTTTCAATGTATCGTGCATCCATACATTGTTGTTCTATTATTTAGTCAACTTAACAAAGAGCCCTCTGTTTTCTAAATTTAAAGTGAACCACCACAACTCTTCAAAAATTCCCAATTTATTATACCTAAAGGTGTGTTTTGACTCTATCAAAGTTGACGACATTGTTACTGACTTAGTCGTCGACAAACTTGCTCGAACCAATAAGAACCTTCAAAACACTGTTGGCAACAATATTTGTTTGTTTCCACTTATCAACTTGACGTAAACTTTGTTGGCAACAATGTTGTCGACAAATTTTGATAGAGTCGAACCAGGGCTTAACAGTTCACAGTGTGACACACAGTTGAAGGATAAAAATAAAGCAAATATTTTTTGTTTCGATCCAGTTTAATAAGTTATGGAATATATTAGATTTAAAAAATTTAAACCGTATAAGATAACAGGTGATTTTAATTATGTATAAATGTACATGTTTATAAACCCTAAACTCGACAATAAATAATAGTAAAAATATAACAGTGATACATAATTACATTAGTGATTGAGTTACAATGTAAGTAAATTAAATTGCACAATTCATATCACACTGGCAAACAGAAAACCTCCAGTTAGTTATGTCTCCTTGTTAAAAGGAGAGCGTTTGTAAGGAATGATCACAGAAGTCCCAACTGCCCAAACTGAAACAAAAAAAAACCCTCCAGATAAAGCGTGAAGATTTTGCATTACAAAAATTAAATTTAATAGAATATTACATTAATATTCTTTGTTCAATAAAAATAGGGAGTCTAATAACAAAATATGTTATCCTCACTTCCCAATTTTTCTACTTGTTTCATCCCTGTCATTCAATCGTTCTCATCTGCTAGCTAGCAGACAGCATAAAATCGCAATAAAACTGTAATCAACAAAGCTTTAATAAGTCAAAAATGGATACCTTACACAGAATCTAAATGGATCAGCAGATTAGCTAGGAGTGAGGATGATTTACAAATTGTCATTTTAGATTGCCATTTTTATTGAACCAAGAATAACTCAGTAAGTTCTGTTTTGCCGGGCGATCATGATAGTTGCCGCACAAGACGTAGGCAAGTAAAGGATTTTCATATGAGTACAGTCAATTTATCAAGCGAGTCACTTCAGTACTTTACAACACAGAAAAAATTACTTTTCATCAGAACATTTCTTCCCATAAATCACTAGGTTCCTCGATTCTCCAATCTTATTGCATTAAACAAATATTTAATATGGTATTGTAGAATCAGATATTTATTTACTTGCGTTTCTCATCAGAAGTGCATGGCAAATTTACTGTTCAATGAGAAAATTTATTGCCTACAATAAGGCATAAAAAAGGGACGTTTCTGTGTGGCATGGTGAAAAATAATTTTTATTTTATAAAAAACATTCCAACACACACGTTATTATTCTGAAAATTACACCATTTTCCCATGTATTTAACAGTACAAATTTATCTTATTTTTAGAGAATGAAACTATTAGGATACGAAAACAGCCAAAATTTCACACAAAATTGTGTTTTCAAATTCTATAGTAAAGTTAAGACCAAAAGAAGCTTCAAGGCTACTAGTTTCATTCAATCATTAGGTTTTTGCTGATTTCTTTTACTATGATTTAAAATAATAGCACCTTGAAGCTTTCATTGATCCTAAATTTACAGGAAGATGAGTCAAGGCCTTTTGCATAATGTAAACCAGTCTGCCATTATAAAAACATGCACCAAATAACATGAGTTCACTACCCTCAGATTTCATTTTAAAGCTGTACCTCTAAAGGCTGTTTTAGTCTGCTTAAACTGAATACCAACTTTGTTGGCCACACCAATCCACCACCAAATGAAGTGTCTGCCAAACTATATATATTTAACTAATACACCCGTTGCAGCAGACCTGCGTACTCAGCGAATTTCCATAGGCTTTATTTTTTATATGTGAGCATTCAACTTATGTAAAGAAAATTTCGTTTGAATATGTTTTGTAAATTATATATTTAAAACTTATATTTAATCATTCATAAGCTTCAAACATGAGGACAATTTACTAGGGGATCACATTGGTTTTTATTAGTAATATATACACTTTTTGTATTTTATAAGTTCTTAGCCTTTTAATTTTCAATAAATGTAGTCTTGTTATAGTATATAAATGTCAGGAAAACATATAATCAATAAATTCAAAATACTGGAAAAAAATATATAATCTCATGAACAAATTAAATTCAATCATATAGTTAATATTATAAATAAAACATCCCTATTAGTTGCAGAAGACCTGCATCTCCAGCCAATTAAAAAAAAATCATTCCTCAGACTTTTAAACATACCATAATTTACGCTACATTTTCAGGAAGTCTAGACCAAGACACCCCCCCCCCCCCCTTGCACATAGTTTCTTCATAAAACTTAAAAATAATTTACATTTTTAATATGGTATATATTTTATGCAAAATCATGATCAATGAACTCTAACCATTCACAATAAAGACAAATAAAATATTCACCTGAAAATTTAAATATAATCATATGTTCAGACTTTTATTTTCAAATTACCCTACATTAGGGTAAATGTAGGGATTAAGGGTAATTATAATGCAACTTTTGGGGAATTTTCAATGAAAACAGGGTAATTATACTTTTTTAAGGGTAAAAACCAAAACTAATATAGGACAACGTACTGTGTTTAGCACTTTCAATATCTCAGCAACGGATTGACATAGAATAATAATTCAAAATGCTAAATTGTTTGTTTTTTTAAGCTGAACCCAATTTTGACAATAAAATTGACGAAAAATTAATATAAAGATATAAAATCCTAAAAATAAATTTTATTTTGTCAAAAAACTGTCCTTAGAGTTAACTTAACGCGCTGGTTTTCAAACTCGAAGTAGTAAATATCACTCTAGACGTATGTACCAAATTTCATCGCGATTGGAGCTTTTTTACGAAAGTTATCGTGCCTACGGACAGGTATATGTATATACTTATATATATATATATATATATATATATATATATATATATATATGAAAATGAACGAACGGTGTTTTTGAGGTCTGGGGGCATCAAAATGAAAAGTTACGGTGGTCCCGTGCTTAAGTCTTACCATGCCGCCTACGGTAATAGCTACTTCCCTATAGGGGGAAATTCGCTAATACTTCCCTTTAGGGGGAAATTCGCTAAAAACAACTTTATTTACAAATGTAATTGGTGGGAGATAGGCAACCATCAACCAACCACACCCTCTGAAAATGAAAAAATGAAATGAAGAGCCAAGCTTGTTAAATCCTTGTTTATACAAAAGGTATGATGATTTTTTTTTTCAAAAACTGTCTTGCTTAGGCTATTTACAACATTAAAAAGGTAATGTGAGATATCTTATTTGAAACATAAATCAGGGAATAAAAAATGGGGCCAACTGAGGATACAGAAACGAATAAAATAGAATACAGAATAAAGTGAAAACAGGGTGTCTACCAGTAATTCCCAACTTTTTCGTGGCTCATCCCGATCATTAAAAACAAATTCTTGGTTATTGAAAACATCGCCATATTGCCTCCATGTTTACCAATGTTTGTAAATCAGGATATTACATAGGACCACAAGATTTGATTTGCAAGGTTCATCTGCCGCAACACAAGCCAAAAGACCAAACCAAACCAAAAACTTTGCCTTCAGATTACAGTATAACATTTTTTTATAAAATAAAAGATTCAATGGCCGTGATTTTACCGATAAGACTGTTGGCCACACTGTAGTCAATAGTCAATAGTCAATATCTCTTTATTCAGTCATACAGTAAATTGTACATGAATGGCGTCATTTCTACATATATAACTATAAGATATTATCTTACCAAACTTAAACATCATAGTCCTCTCCTACTCAAAAAATTCTTGAAAAGAATATAAAGGTTTCTCTAAAAGATAGTTTTTTAACTGTTTTTTAAATTTAGGAAAGTCTTGCAACTCTGTTATTCTCTTGGGTAAACTGTTAAAAAATCTAATACCTGAATAAGACGGTTTTTTCTCTAGAAATTTTAGGTTATGTACATCGAAAGATATTTTTTTTCTATTTCTTGTTGAATAATTATGTGTAGATCCCAAGGTATGCTCGGTAATTTTTTTTTTTTATATGCAGACTGACTTCAAAAATATACTGTGCTAAAACTGTCAGAATGCCAAATTAGGAAAGTACTCTTTTGCAGTCACATGGTTTTAATTTAAATATTATCCTAAGAGCCCTCTTTTGCAAAATTAGTATTTTGTTTAAATTTTGTACGGCAGTCCCTCCATATAGCACTAAGCCAAAGTAATATGGGAATGAATCAACGCAAAATATATTGATTTCAACGTATCTTCTGGGCAGAGTTTTGCCATCCTCCTCAGGGCGTATAAACCGGATGCCATTTTATTGCAGATGTTTTCAATATGAATATCCCAATTTAAATTTTGATCCAAATTTAGGCCTAAAAATTTAATATTGTTCACCTCTTGTAGCAATTTGTTACCAACAAATATATTTGGTTTATGGTATTGCTTATTTCGAAGTGTATTAAAATGTACATATTTAGTTTTTACCGAGTTAACTGCAAGATTTAGATTATTCAAATATTGACTAATAGATGAGAGTTGTTCGAAAGCGAATATTTCAATGTTTTCTTTTGATTTACCAGAAATTTTGATGTTTATGTCATCCGCGTACATACATATTTTACCAGATTCAATTAAATTTGGAATTCCCTTTAAATAGCATATGAACAACAGTGGCCCTAATATCGATCCTTGCGGCACCCCATGTTCCAGTCTTTCCAAAGAAGAGTGAACATTTACTTTTTGGTTAAATTTGTTCGTGTGAGTTAACTCTACATACTGCACTCTATTTTGAAGATACGACTTAAACCATGAGAAAGCTCTATTTTGGACTCCTAGAGATTTTAAAACATTCAATAATTTTTGATGGGACGCACTATCAAATGCTTTGTGGAGGTCCATAAATATACCTACCACATTTTCACCAGCAATCCACAGAATCAATGACAGCCTCCAAAAAGTTGATACTGGCACTTGTAACTGACCTGCCTGAACGAAACTCGTGTTGATCATCATCGAGCAAATTATTACTTTCTAAAAAATAGGTGAATTGCAAACTCATAGCACGTTCAAAGATTTTTGAAAAAGATGGCATTAAGGAAATCGGACGATAATTTGAAGCTGAGTTGGGGTCACCACTTTTAAACAAAGGTTTAATTTTTGATATTTTTAGTTTTTCAGGATAAATACCAGTTATAAAAGACGAATTCACAACATGAGCTAACGGTTTTTTCAGTTCCTCTACTGCAAGTTTAATTATAGATACAGGAATATCGTCATACCCCGCAGAGAAAGTATTGCTAAAGGAACAAATAATCTTTTTAATTTCTTTTTCCGTTACTGATTGTGGGATGAAAACATTGCCAGTGAAAGATAAGTTTTGATGTAATCTACGAGTACATGTTTTATTTAATTTTGGAAGAATTTCCGAATCTACAACTTTGACAAAATAGTTATTTAAACTAGCAGCCACTAGTTTTGGATCTTCAGTTACCGTTTCTCCACACTTCAATGTAATGTTGTTTTCAGTTTGGTTTTTATTACCTACTTCCCCATTTATAATTCTCCAAGTTGTTTTACATACATTATTTGAGTCCCTTATTACCTTCAATAGTAGCTCTGTTTAGCACATAAAATCTGGTTTTTCAAGTTTTTTCCTCATTCTTTAAAGTCCTTTTTACATTTGTGCTGCCATGGGATCTACTTAACTGGCTTAAACTTTTAATGTATCCCTAGTTTTGTTAATATCAGGTGTTGTCCATTTTTACCTATTCAATTTCTGCCTACATTTTAACAAAGGAAAACAAAGATCAAAGTAATACAAAAAGGTGGAAAGGAATATATCATATTTAACTTCAACTGGGGAATTGTAAACCTGAAACCAATTTTCCTTAGACAATAATTTTAAAAACTCTGATTTATTTTCGTCTGTGTACTTCCTACAAGTAAATGTTAAACTTTCATTTTTACTATGATTTATTTTGAAGTTTTTTAATTCTAAATGTTGTCCATCGTGATCCGAAAGTTCAGTTATGAGACCTGTGACAATAATATTATTTTTGAAATGTTTGTCATAAATTGATCAATTGCGCTTTTTTTCGTTTCACAAATCCTTGTAGGAAAATCCACAGCACAGTACATAGAATATAATTTTTCATCATACTGTCCCGAAAACAGCCGTTTTTAGTTCTCTAAATCGTACGCAAAATGATCGTTTTTGGAACACTTCGAATAGGAGTACTGAAAAAACATATGGTAAATTTTGCCGTACTCTAATGTCAAAATTTGTTTATGTTACGTTTGAAAGGTTGAACGATTTCTTAACTTGTGTTTGTAAACAACTAACAGTTGTGTAAATGACGATGACTATTTTGGATAACCTCAAAATTATGTAGTCTAATTTTTTAACGATTAAATGGTTATTTATACATAATGATGGAAAATAGTTGTTCATCACACGGAGC